>CM047587.1:32692336-32729325 GCA_026184515.1 Peronosclerospora sorghi | reverse complement strand
CTCGCAACGGCCAACTCGCGACGGCCAACTCGCGACGGCCAACTCGCTTACGGCTAATTTGTTTGTGATTGGCATGAATGTGGAAAAATAAGTGAAATTTTTGACCAATCAGGAGTGACATACGACGGCCACCTCGCGACGGCCAACTCGCGACGGCCAACTCGCGACGGCCAACTCGCTCACGGCTAATTTGTTTGTGATCGGCGTGAATGTGGAAAAATAAGTGGAATTTTTGACCAATCAGGAGTGACATGCGACGGCCACCTCGCGACGGCCAACTCGCTCAATCAGGTTACAGAGGGTTTCTGAAGTAACTGTCAAAGGTGATCAATCAGATTACAGGGGTAATCAGTGGTAGTTCTCAAGGATGATCAATCAAGTTACAGAGGGTCTCAGCGATAACTGCCACGTATTGAAGTCAGCGCTGAAGTAACCACAAAGTAGTGGGTGAAAAAGTGATTGACGTTGATGTAGAGGTAGTAATACTTAATAGAAGGATATTTCCCTTGAAGTGCGCAGATCTCTGGCGGCCGTAAAAAGCATTCTTTTTGATCCCATACAAAAACCAAGTGTAATACAAGGAAGTCGTTGAGCGAACGCCCTAGCAAGTGGAGTTGCAGCCGTTTGAAGTGCGCTAGTGTTGGGGGAAGTCTTGAACAACCTTTTGAAGTGTACCCCAAGTGTAATTGATTGATTTGTTGGTTCTGACGGAATTACTAAGTACCCGGGAAGTAAAACAAGGAGGACTGGCTTATTACCTCTTTGTGCTGTTAATTAAGTGGAAATATAATAATTTTCAACCCCTTCACGACATAACGCGTTCCGTCTGACCGTCCGTCTGCGGATGATCCGCAGTGGACATGAGGAGCTTGGTGCCTAGCACCTTAAACAACGCTCCCCAGAATTGCCCCGTAAACAGGGGATCCAGATCCGACACAACGGAATCGGGTAGACCATGCTGTCGAAAGACACGGTCTAGGAACACTTTCGCTGTTCCTTGTCCATCTATGGACTCTGGCGCCGCCGCCAGATGAGCCATTTTGCTCAATCGGTTTACAAAGACCAATATGCCGGTGTTTCCGGCCTTATCCTTCCGAAAACCGAAGATAAAATCCATGCTAATGGATTTCCAACACTCCGTTGGAACCGATAAGCTCGCCAAAGGCGCAGCTGAACTTGCAGAGGGTTTGACCCTCTGAAACGTCTCACAGGTGCGTATATACGCACCGACCCATTTATACATGTTGGGCCACCAATACAAAGCTCTTAAAGCGCTGTAGGTCTTATCCCGACCTAAATGACCCCCGGTAGGGGCGTCATGTGCCTCAAAGATGACTCTATACTTCAGTTCCTCATTATGAGGAACTACCACCCGCGGAGTGTCCTCCGCGCTCGTGCTATAAAATAGCAGACCGTCACAGTACCTGTAACGTTGTAAACGATCTTTAGCTCGACTTGACAGGGTTGTCTCAGACGAGCCAAGACCTTTTTCACCTAACGCGCTGATTAGCGCCGTACATTGTGGGTCTTTCTCATACGCCTGGCGTATGAGATCCACCACATACGAGGTGACGAATGTCGCGTGGGCGAGCCCGTAATCGGGACGACGCGACAACGCGTCTGCCAGCACGTTCTGCTTGCCAGGTTTATACTTAACCTCAAAGTTGTACTCCGCAAAAAAGGAGAGCCAACGGTCCATCCGTTGCGATAGATGAGGCGAATTTGTCGCTATCCATAAGGACGCGTGGTCAGTATAAACCACGAACGGCTTTGAGCCGAGTAGGTGAACCCTGAATTTGACAAGAGCATACTTCATTGCAAGTAGCTCCTTGTCATGAACGGGATAATTCCGCTCCGCAGCTTTAAGCTGCCTCGACTCAAACGCAATCACGCGTTCTCGTCCCGCGTCGTCTGCTTGTAACAAAGCACATCCGATTGCGAAATCGGAGGCGTCGCAGACGACACTAAACGGTTTCCCAGAATCTGGGAGAGCAAGAACGGGAGCTTTCAACAAGCTCCCCTTAACCGCTTCAAAATCGTTTTGGTTCTTGGTTTCCCAACACCAATCAAAGGTCCTTCTTAAGAAGGTCAGTTAATGGATTCGCCATTTCAGCGTAGTTCTCGCTGTATTTGTGGAGATAATTGGCTAATCGAAGCCACTTCCGTAAATCTCTAAGATTTACAGGCGAAGGCCACTCCACAATGGCTTTCACCTTCGCGGGATCCGCCCGCAATCCATCCTTACCGATGAAGCATCAGAGGAAAGGAATTTCCTCAGCACCAAAGATACACTTGGATGCGTTCGCATATAACTTATGATCTAGCATACATTCGAGCACAGCTCGAAGATGTACTAGGTGCGTCTGAACATCAGACGAGTCGCCTTCCGCACGACTAAGGACGAATATATCGTCGAAGTACGTCTGAGCGTACTCCCCATGAGGGCGGAAGAGTTGAGTCACCAAGCGATGGAAAGTCGCTGGTGCATTTGAAAGCCCTTGTGGCATAACAAGCCACTCCCACAGCATGCCACTAGGCATGCTAACCGCTATCCGCGGAATATCGGACGCTCGCATGAGCACCTGATAATACCCGTCCACCAGATCTAATGCACTGTACACAGTACAGCCCTCCATATTGTTCTGGAGGACATCCTTCCGAGGAATCGGAGTCTGCATGGGTACAGTAGCTGTATTCAGCTTGTTGTACGCATGCACAATACGCCATTTTCCGTTCGGTTTACGAACACAAAAAGTGGGAGAAGAGTGGGGAGACTTGCTCTCTCGCACCATCCCTGCCTCTTCTTTCCCCTTGAAGAAGGCGTCGATGACGTCGAATTGCTCCTTGGGGAGAGGCCACTGTCTAGTGACGCAGTATTTGGTTCCAGGAACCAAATCAATTTCATGTCGGACTCCCCGATGCGGTGGTAACCCCATCGGTGGGTTGTCACTAATGACATCTCCAAATTCATTTAATAAGGAATGGTAAGGGTCCTCAGGATCCGCGAGGATCTTGAGGCCGCTTCGGGCATTCAATGCCTGTTGGGTTTGCACCAAAACTGACTCGTCCATCGTGGATGAGGAGTTCAACTCCTCTTCCGGACGCAACACGACGACCTCGTCCATTTCATCTGCTTTAAAAGCAGTCTCAAACTCGTTGAAGGACATCTCCTCCAACGACAGCAGTTCGCCTACCCCAGGCAACCGTTCCAGGCTTACGCCTTCTGTGACAATACCTGTCACACTATTCAGCATCCGATAGGACTGCTGACTACTGGCCTCGGGACTCATCCCGAGACCCAGATGGGGGGAGTCAATTGCCCCATCTATTGGAAGCGCCACGCGCCTATCCACAGAGGTCTCTACCTCTATCACCGGTGACTCGCCGGTCTCACCTATAACGGCGTAGTCGGAATCATTTCCGACGTGCGAAAGAGACGAACTCCGGGTCTCTTCGCTTGGAAGCGCCTCGCGCTTAACCACAGGGGTCTCTACCCCTACCACTGGAGTTACCTCAGAGGAATCCACCTCTGCCACTGGAAACTCACCGGTCTCACCGTTAACGGCGCGGGGATTAACCGCCGAATCCCCCTCGTTAAGGAACTCTTCCTTAACGCCATTGGGAATGATCATTTGAGACATCCCAATGTCTAGCATCTCACGCCAGAATCGCTTTTGCGATCGAGCAAAGGTGGGTTCATAACTCGCCAATGCTTCACCCGATCGCGGGTGCGTTGAGCCAATGGACTTAGACTTCCATTCTATCCATGGCTCGTGGCGTTCCAGCCACTTCATGACCAGAATGAGGTCATACCTCGAGTCCAAATCCAGGACTAGGAAACGTTCTAAGCTGTCGAAGTATGCAAACTTCAGCTTAAGGTCAATCGAGACCTTGGGTACAGAAACCTGTACGCCCGTCGCAATACGGACCGTGAACACGTCACGAGAACGTGCCTCTAGGGCCTCGGCATACAGCCGACTCTTCTCTACAGAAGCCCGTATGACACAATTGGCAGACGCTCCAGAGTATATCAAGACTCTCCAAGGCTTATCAAAGCCTTTCACGTCCGCAAGGACGACCAGCAAACCTGGCTGGTACACCAACTCGGTGCTAGAAAGCACCGTTTCCCTCGGGGCTTTGTGCGGTCGTCCCCTACCCTGGGGCTTAACAGCACTGAGGGATCCCCCAGTAGGGTGCCCCGCACCTACTGTGAGCCGTCGTTTCCCGACGGCTTGGGCAAGGGCTTTTTCCCAACCTTGGCCTCTTAAAGCGAGTATCTCGCTGGGGGTTCCGCGGACATCTGTTCCGCAGATGATCCGTGCTCCCACACAGGAATCATCTCAGCTGCCCATGCCGCTGCAACATTGCAAGGAGCTCTGCCTCGAAGCTCTGCGAAAAAGAGTCAGATTGACTCTTAGCGGAAGGTTTCTCTTCCGCTTCTACCTGACTCAGGTCCATGGGTTCAGGACCCACCTTAGAGGAACGAAAGTTCCTCTCGGCGTTGAACGCCATCTTAAATGCCTCCCCCAGGGATTGGAGTCGGCATCGGAAGAGCTCCGAACGTGCTGGCCCTTCTCTCAGGCCTCCCATGAAGACGGGGATGGACACATCGTCCGAATACGCTTTCGCGTACATCCCTTCCAACAGGGTCTTAAGTTCTTGGATATATGTTTCCAAGTCTCTTGTGCCCTGACGGCACCTCAGAAACGCCAGCCGATTATGGAAAACCAGATCAGGCGTTGCATACATGTCCATAAGCTTCTGCTTAAGGACCTCCCAGGTAGGGAACACGTTCGTGACCGAGTCCGAACATGTAAACGCCCATGCACGGGCTTTACCCGTAAGATGGGTCAATGCAAGTCCCACTTGCAAGTGATCTGCGATCACATTCGTTGTGGCGAAGGCCGTTTCGACCTCTCGCAACCACACGTAAAGGTTGTCACCCTTCTCTCCGGTGAACTCCTTTATCTTAAATGATAATGGGGGACGCACCCCCGTGGAACGACTTCCACCTAAACTCGCCTCATGGGCGATGAGGGCATTGACCCTTGCCTTTACGGCCTCAAGGCCCTGCTCCACTAGGAGCTGCATACCCTCGTCACCCATTAAGGGTAACAGCCTGTTAAAGGCTTCCTGCTGGACTTGGTGAAGTTGGTAAACACGATAGATTTAAAATCTATTCCTTATATAGTTATTGGTTCAAATCCATAGTAGGTATTTTTTTTTATCAAAGTGGTGAAATTGGTAAACACATTACACTTAGTATGTAAAGATTTAAGCAATAAGGGTTCGATTCCCTTCTTTGATAAGTCTTAAAGAGGGTTAACCTATCCCAATAGTCCTGATTCATCCTTTGCAGAGGATGCCTTAGTCTACCAACACAGGTGTTGGATTGACTACAAGTGCTACCAGATGTAGCCGGTGCGTATACGCACGGTGCGGCTAGCGTACAGAGGAAGACTTTCTTTAAAGCGGCGTTCGCCGCTACTTAGCCGATACGCCCTTATAAAGGGCTTAGTAGGAGAGATCTCTCCTACTCGGGGCCAAGATTTCCGGGTTGGTTTACTAGTAGCCTTCGCTACTGCCTTAACGGCAAGGCTCCCTTACTAAGGGTGTAGATAAGGGGAGGGCTCTCCTTACGCTACGGCACTCACTACACGCACGACCGGTCGTGGTCGTGCGTCTGCAGTTGCTGAGTGAAAATGTAAACTGAATGTATATTTAATATAAAATTAGCCTAAATTAATTTAACTAATGTAAACTATATGTAATACTAAGTAGAACTTACCAAATTCGTACCTAGATAAAATGTAGTCTACACCACCTGTGTACCGACGCGTGGATAGCTGACACGCCACCCCCCAAGGGCTCATGCCCTGATTGGTTAAAATAACCAATGGTTCAAACCCTTTCGAACCGGTCAATACTGACCCCAACCGTAGTGTACTCCCGTACACCACCTACTAGATGTGACTCGAACGTAACCCTGTTACATTCGGAGATGATCGCTCCTTCAGCTTTTACTTGGAAGAAGTAAAAAAAAAGAAAAAACCAGCGCTGCGACTAGATCAAAAATATCGGTGTAGTCGTTTCAAAAAGATGACACCGTGGATAATGTTGACAAAATTTTCACGTTACACACATGACATAAAAAACGAGTTCATTTCCAAAGATAAAAAAAATCTGCGCTTTTTTTAATGTGCAGAGCTGGAGGACACTTAAAGCGATCTCTTATTATGATGTTCTCTCTTTGGGAATAAGATGAAAAATTGCGTTATGCGGCCATGGCTGTTATGTCGTCACTAAGTAAAAGCCTCGACAGGTTCTTTGAGGCTCGACGCAAGGCCGGTGATGTGGCTATTATATTTCCGCCACACTCTAGCCCGAAATTCTGTGTGAAATGTCCACGGGATGCTGGCGCAAATTGTCCATGGTTTAATAAGCTGAAAGAGGATTTGGATCGGTGGAAACGTCGACACCGAGGAAATATGTCATCATCAATGGCATGAGCGGGAGCATCCTCCTGGTGCCTTTTATTTGAGGGATGGAGTTTATAAAATCTTGATGAGTGAGGAAGATATCTAGTGCATCTCAAATACCATTTCTTAGCTGCTTTGTAGGCAAAATGAGGCTCTGTCTGATCCGGAGAGGATCAGGGTGACAGTTGAATGGGCACCGCGAAACAACGTCAAAAAATTTCGTAAGATACTTTGTTTATTAACTTATCTGCATAAATGTTTGTGCAATGATGTAGGCATCATACGCGCTGTTTAGTAATTGATTAAGAAAGACGCTGAGTGGAATTGGGATACTCAATGCCAAAAAAGAGGTTTTGATGCGGTCAAGCAGAGCATGAATGAATTAAGGTGCTAGCAATATCCAATAATAATCGACCGTTTCACGTTTCTTACGGCACGGTGATTTTGCGGTCGGAGTGTACTGATGCAACGTAATCAAGATGATCGTGATCGCGTAAGATGTTGCCAATCGCGTAAGATGTTACCAATCGCGTAAGCTGCGTTAGCTTAGCTCAACTATCAGGTGCATGACAAGAACTCCTTTACATGAAGTATGTTCCGGCTAAATTTAGGATTTATTATGGAAATAGGTCGTTTGAGGCTATATTGACGATGAACGACCGTCGATCCTACACATTTTCCCCAATGAAAGCACGAATTCAGTCATTTTTTGCTGAATTCAACTCAGGGTTGAATAAAAACAGGGAAGATTAAGCGTAGTAGCGGATGTACTATCACGTAGGCCTGATTACGAGACGAAACCGTCCGTAACTGAATCCATGAGTGCAAATGCTTTGCACTGCACCCACCTACGATAAGTAGCAAGTGCAGTATACATATGAAGGAGATGAAGATACTCACTAATTGATTGATTACTTATTCAAACATTCAGAGAAGAGAAGAAACACAAAGAACGCTATAGTTATTACGCACAAGTGTGCATCGCTATCCATTGCACGATGTTCTACTGCTCTTAAGCACGGAACAAGAAGATGAACGTCACATCGTTGGCCTAATGATCATCTCAAGCTGGAAATTATGTTTTAATATCACGATGCACCGATTTCGGGGCATCAAGGTCGATAGAAGACATGTGCCTATCTTGCAAGGGACTTTTTCTGGATAGTACAAGTGGATAATCAATTACGTTCGCGCTTTCTCGCAGATATTCGTCGATACGGTATTCCTTTATGCAGAACGTCAGAGAACATAGTATCGGATTTAGATCCGAGGTTATAATGACGGAAACTTCTCATTGTTAGGCACGCATTTTAATATGTCAACTGCGGAACATCCAGAAATGGATGCGCAAACAGACCTGGTTAACCGCGTTCTGGGCGATAACCTGAGTTTTTACGCTCATTCCCTCAAACAGAGGACTGCCGTCTTGTATCTCATTCAGTTCGCTAGTAACAATTCGGTCCATGCTTTAATAAAAGACACCCCGTTCTACACACCCCGTTCACCGTGAATGCCATGCGGCATCCACGTACCCCAGGTTTACTTGTTAATACGCCAAATCAAAGTGTGGGAGGGATCCGCTCAAATTTTGAGCGAGTCAATGTGAACTAAGCACAAATTGAGGTGACAACATTCGTTGGTGTGTTGACGCACCTACGGATAATCTATATATATAATAAAATTTGATCCGTCTTTTCGTGTATGTACGTAGCTCGACGTATACAAAAAACTATATGTTTGGTGTACGTATCTCTCATTTTCATTGGATGAAATTGACAGCTCTCACTCATTTTGATTGGCTCAAATTGACATTTTTCTTTTTGTCAGGAAAAGGAGCGGGGTATAAAGTGACTTACGTAGAATAGCATATAGCCTGTCTGACTTACTTACTGTCTCAATTAGATAAAATATAGAATATAGTGTATATCTATTTGCCGTGACTTCGCATTTTTTATCAGGTCAACCCCAATTTACATTCTGCAGTGTTACAAATATTAAATTTATTACCCCGTTGGTACAACGGGGGCACTATGCTAGTGTAAAATAAAGACGTTGTTAATAAAAGACCATCTACTGCTGACACAGCATAGAGCTCCCATCAAATTGAAAGGAGGAGAAATTAAAACCAAAGATGAAATTAGAAAGGTTTTATGATGATGCCAACGTTTCATGTTCAACCAAAACTTCTGAATCTATTACCATTAAGTGCGTAGCTTCTGAGAAGTGATAAATGATGCAGATAATACATTTTTGAGCGTTTATGCGTGTTGCCATTGTGATAACAAGTAAGATAAACACAAGTAGCGTAATTGTAAACTTCAGATAGTAAAACTTCCAGTTAAGATCCAATACAAGGTAAATTCCACAACGTAATTTGTAAACGTAATCTCCACAACTAACGCAACCGTATATGCTCTACAAAGTCGAAAAATTTGATGTGCACAGTGAAAACGTACCAACAAAACAGACAACCGAAAGAAATGACCAGCTACAAATAGTGAAAATGTAGAAGTGAATATATTTGACTTAAACTAATTATAGTTAATCACAAATATAAAATTGAGTATACATATTTCCAGGAAATGTGCTACGGTGCTCCAACTGGAATACCGTTGCACTTTAAGATATTCCAACACTACATTTCATCATTGCGCAATTCTGCAGAGGTTCCACTCAATGGTTTATCAAACCAAGTCTTGACCTTATGTCCTCGAGTCTTGGCAACGCTAAGGCCTTCGTAAACATGTTCGCCAACATTTCCTGTGTGCTCTTGTATTGCACTTCAATCTTCCCGTCCTTCCACTTCGATGATAGAAACTTGATTCGCACATCAATGTGCTTCATCTTGGCCGAGCTGTTCTCACCCTCCAAGAACTTGATGGCTGCTTGGTTGTCCGGGTATAGCACCAGTTAGCTTGACCTCCAAACCAATTTCCGTAAGAAGCTCTTGAACTTTCACAAAAGTCACACTCCACTTGCGACGCTGTAAAAATTCCGCCTCCATAGTTGATAGAGAAACATATCCTTGTCGCTTGCACATCCAGTATACGATTATACCATCCAACGAAAACAAACTATCCGTCACCGAATTTCCATCTTCTCTGCGTTCAGCGTAATCTGAGTCTATATACGCCTCCAGCATAGTCAACTCCTTCTTGCCATAATCTTGCGTGACTTCCATTTTGAGCTTCAACTTCATCGTACCTTCAGGTACCGCAACGTCCTCTTGGCTAAATTCCAATCCAACCTCTTTGGGGCATGTGACTGCCGGGTTGTCCTATGTACATCAAACCCGATCTCGGTCCTAGCGCATCTCGTTATCCCCAGGAGAGATCCAACAAGTGATTGGAAATCGCTCACTGCAGGCGATCCATCACTAGGTCGCATCTGTAGATCCACTTGTTCCTCCATACAGTTTGCTTCATAATCGGCCCCAATTGGCGTCTTCACGTTGTTTGCTTCCGCCAATCCATAGTTATCCAAAAGACACTTGATCATCACTTCTTGGTCAAAGTAGTAGCCACCGTCAGGGTCATACGCAACCCTCATCCCCAAAAATTTCGAAACTTTGCCTAAGTGCTTGATCTAAAGTAGTACCTTCATATCTTCGATGTAAAAATCCAAGCTTCGATATCAAAATCTTGATAACTATTGATAAAAGCTATCTCCATTTCATGTATCTGTCAAAATTCTCAGTTTCAACTTTTTACCATAAAAAAAGGGGCTACATATTTTAATTTCCTCGGGAGTTGCTTTTGCGTCAGTTGCTTCTTGATGGTCTTGGTTGCTTTTTAGTATTGTTAAAGAAAAACTATCCATAGTTATCCAAAAGACATTTGGTCATCACTTCTTGGTAAAAGTAGTAGCGACCTTCAGGGTCATACGCAACCCTCATCCCTAAAAATTTCGAAACTTTTCCTAAGTGCTTGATCTAAAGTAGTACCTTCATATCTTCGAAAGACTTCGTCACAAGTCTTTCATTTGTACCGGTCACCAAAAGATCATCGACGTAAACTCCAACCACCACGACATTTACTCCGTTCCGCTTATATTAACCACATTTCCGTGTAGCTTTGCGTAAAATCCAACTCCAATAACTTGGTATGTAACAGCCAATTCCATAAACGCCCCGCTTGCTTCAGTCCATAGAGTGTCTTCTTTAATTTTAGTACCAAATCATTCATGCTCCCAGCTTCATGCTTCTTGAGTAAGTCTTCGTTTTCATCTTCATTCCCTTAGGAATATACAAGAAAATATCATGCTCCTCCTCAATCGCATTCACATTCGCATTAGGTGTGTATCCATGTTTTGCCTTCACATTCCATCGTCTTCCCAACGCGATAACTATCTTCACGGTCCCCTTATCCATCACTTCCGCAAACTTTAATCCGTAGTCCACTCCGAAACGCCTCTCGTTTCCGCACGCAACCAACATAGCCTTGTATCTCCACGCTTCCGTTAGCATCCGTCTTAGTCTTGAACACCCATTTGGTGCGTAGCTGCCTGCAATTCTTCGGTGTCTTCATGATTATCCATACTTCGTTCATTTCCAGCGCCGACATTTCACTTTACATATCTGCGATCCATTCGTCCTTCTGACTTCTCTTCATCTTCTCCGCATAGTTCCTTGTGTCCCTTTCAGTACGACATTCACCATCCTGCTGTCTTTACTTTCTGTAGCGTCTTCTTCCTCAGATTCGTCCTTTTTTATTTGCTTCTTTTTCACATATTCTCGCGTTCTATGTCGATCACTTCTCCAGGTTCTCTTCTTCTTTCTTCCTTTTCTCCTCTGCGATCCTGCGTGTCAACTTCTTTTGAACGATCTTCTATCGTCGCAACTCCTACTGTCTCTCCACTGCTTCCATCCAAAAACAAATGCCGCAATTGCTGATTCTGCGTGTCGTCCAATGTTCCCACGTTCTTGATATGCTGCGTCACTACCACTTTGTGCTCTTTCTGCAAATAAACCTTGTAGCCCTTCATTTCATCGCTCTTTCTGATAATCAATCCAATTTGTGCCCTGTGGGCCAGCAAGTCCTTTCCTCGGTTCTGGTACACAGTACACGGAGACCCCGGAAACAATTTCTTCAAGACACGGTTGCTATCGGCGTCATCCGTCTTGGGTTGGCACTTGTCGGGCTTCAATTTAAAATAAAGCCACATAGTCCACTGCGTCTCCCCAAAAAGACAAATTCAATCCACACGCAAACAGCATGCATCGATCCATATTCATTATGATTCGATGCATCCGTTCCACTTTTCCATTACTTGCTTCGTTTCCCGCTTCGCTCATCTGCCTGCCTATGCCAGTGCTTTGGCGAAAGTGATCCAAGTTCTTATACTCCGCATCACCATCCGTACGCAAAACGTGAACCGTGCACTTGAAGCTTCTTTCAAAAAACGCAATAAAAAATGTTCAAAAAAACATCTTGGATGCCATATCCTTTGTTTCGCCAGAAAACACGAACGTAATTTGTCTTGTGGTCCAAGAAATTTATCATGTAGCTGTTTCCAAGCCTGTCTCTCGGTGTGATCGGCCCTTTCTGGTACGAACAAATCACACCTCTAACACTGTAAATAGGCGAATGTTTGCCACTATCTTTCTTCGACTGGTAGCCTTTCGACCGCTTACCCTGTGCACAGGTAAGCCTTTTCATCCGCTTGGTGTCCTCCCAAATCCGGGATCTTTTGCCATCTTTTCAATTACGTCATAACTCAGATGCCCCATTCGAGAATGGAAGTGCACCAATGATCCATGCTGTATATATCCATCTTTTCGAAATTCTTTTTGATTTTCGTCAATCACTGCCATGACGACGTCTCCAAAATTTTGTCTCGGCATATCCACCCGAGCACTTATAGTCAGGACTTAATTAACTTTTTCCACATCAAAAATACTTTCGCCGGTTTCTTGGTGCTTTATCACCCTCCGACCATCAACGTAAGCTAAACCACAGCCTTTTCCTTCCAGTAGACCATATGATAAAATATTACTTGTAAGATTCTCCACGAAATTACACGTTCTCGACCTTGATAAGTCGCCCAATCTCTCCGCAGCTGACGAAGATCTGTAAATTTCCCTTCTCTTTATCTTCAACTGCTTGCCGTCTGCTTGATAACAGACTTCCGATACGTCCTCTGTATCACGTAAAACCCCCAATTCATTCGTTAGATGCATGCTCGTATCACAGTCCAAAATCCACTTTTCCTTCGCTATGCTGCCATAGTCCGTCATTATCATCAACGTAAAATCGACATTCTTGGTGTTCTTCCTTGGCCACTTTCACATGATGTTACCCACCACTACGCAGGTATAGCACTTCCTTGGCTTGGGCTTCTTCTCGACCACAACGTTCACAATTCCTTGCGGAGTACTTCTTGGTTTAAATCCGTCATATTACAAGGCTGGCGAGAACTGGCACAGCTTTTCTTGTTGACTCAGGTAATTCACACGCGTGTGGTCGAACGTCGACATCATCACTTGTCGTAACTTGGGTGAAGCGTGATAAATTAGGTTATCCAGCACCAACGAGTCAGCGCGACCTCCTACAGCTTCTGCGACAGCCAACAAATAAGGTAATGTTCCGGCCAAGTCCGGGACGGACTTTTGCAAGCCGAAAACAACTTCATCGACTTGGCAGGTGTTAGTTGCGTGTGAAAAGTGTTCAGCATTTTATCCATAACATACCACAACGCGGCAGTCTCACTCCACCACGTTTCCACCTGTCTGTTATAGTAACTTCCGACCGTGCCTGCCAAATAATGACCGAGGAGGTTCACTTTCACGTCCTCACTCCACAAAAAACACAGGCTGCTTCCACAATGCCAATTTGGCGCAAAAACTTCCTTTCCAATGGATGAAAATCCGATCCTAGCATTTGGTCTGTGCCATTGAAAACGCTTATCTGCAACCTGCACTGCTTAGGCGAAGGCGTCCTTACCTGCGTCCTTACCACGTGCATTTGTGCGCCTTGATTCTGGTCCTGTTGGACCCTCGGGTATACATAACCGTTTCCTTGAGCCCCCGGTTCTACCCTGGTCCTTCAGGCGTTATCCACGCCAACTCGGCCAAAACTGTTTCCACTAGCATTGCCCAAATTTGGGAAACTCAACGCCGTAAGGGTTTCCGACGTTGAAGGCCACCCTTTCGTCTTTACTTCCATCAAACGATGCCATACTAATCTTGGTGTCTCTCTTCGGGGTAAGGTAAACTTTACCACCCCCTTCAGACACAACTCCACGAGAATCCTCTAGCTTAACCAAGCTTCGAGATTTCACGGAGGACGATCAAGATATCGGTCGAATCCATATTTCCTGGATAATCGCAACCTTCTCTTGAGTTGAATCATTGCCATCACTTGAGCTCATAATTAGCGCTTTTGCGTGTTACCATTGTGAGAACAACTAAGATAACCACAGGTAGCGTAAGCGTAAACTTAAGATAGTAACACCTTAAGTTAAAATCCAATACAAGACAACAACGTAATTCGTAAACGTAATCTCCACAACTTAACGTAACCGTATATAATCCACAAAGTCGAACAACTTAACTTGATGCGCACAGGGAAAACGTAACAAGAAAAAAGACAACCGAAAGAAACGACCAGTCACAGATAGTGAAAATGTAAAATAAAAGTAAATATATTTGATTTAAGTTAATTATCGTTAGTCACAAAATATAAAATTAAGTATACTTATTTCATGGAATGTGCGATGGTGCTCCAACTGGAATACCGTTGCACTTCAACATATTCAAACACATTTACCCCTAGTAAAACAATATACGACTTCGTATTACAGCGCTAAGCTGTAATATGCTACGGGAAAGACGTACTTGCTTCTGCTTCAGATAAGCAGAAGCAGAATGCTGACTCAATGAACACAAGAACCCAATTTCGTCTAAGCAAGTTGGAATAGATAGGCTATCAACTCCTAAAATGCATACAGATGCAATCAGCAACTTTCGTGTGGAAAAGTCGCTTCCAAAGCTTATTGGACCCTTCAAGGTACAAAGTTCCAAAGGAGATGACCATTCACTAGAAGTTTATCTGCACGAATGCGCTTGCACCCGACACTTTATGTCAGGAGCATTAAGTCTTACGCTTCGGCTCACCGCGATGGCGAATCGATTCCCAGCGAAGAATGACGTGGCAAGCCAGATCGGCGGAAAGTGATTGATAAACTGACTTTACCTTGTCGTTAGAACTCAGGGTTCTGTCTGCTGCAGATCAACATGATCTTGAAGGGAAATATTTGCTCTGAAAAAATCTAGAAGTGAACAAAGTAACATCAATCGAGATGATGTCGGCATCGACGGAAGAAATCATTTTTCGAAGGTCAGATCGACCCTTCTCAAGCTCGAGAAACCGCTTATCGTGCTTCTCGACATCGACAGCAGCGTACGTATCTGTCTCTTCCAGTTTTTCTTGACAGCCAAGAGAATACCTGCTATATTCTTGAGCGCCTTATTAGAGAGCTGAAGCCGAACCGACCGCGGACAGCGTACGAATACTTAGTACGCTTCCCTGGTTACCCTAATGAGTTTGACTTTTGGGAACCGCTCAAACTGAGGACAGACGCCTTTTGATATTCAGGTACTCCACAAGAAATTCCGTCTTCGATGCAGGCATATTGAAGCCGTCAAACTTTGTCTAAAAGCGAATGCTTCAAGAAGCGTTCGGGCAAGGTGAGAACCGGACATGGCTAGTACACGCTACACCGCGCGCATTCGATTACAAAATAATTAAAATAGAGTTGCTTATTCTTACAACACAGCCTCGCGATCGAGCGAATCTATTAATTGAATCTTTGCTTTCTTCTGGGTTTAGGAAGACACCAATTGCTAAAAGTAGTTAAATACGAGCCCATAACATGGACAGCGATGGCTTCGGCTACTACTCTCATATACTTTCGTCAATATCGTTCCCTGGGGTCCTTTTTTGTTGTGGTGCTGTGTTACTGACAAAAGCCTTCCAAAGTAAAAGTCTGGGTATGCAAAATCTTGGAGAAAATGCGAGGTAATTTGTCGTACACTGTACACAATTAGTGGTACGGTATACTTAATCAGGCTATGAAAGGGAGCTAGGAAGAGAAGTAGTACGTAGTGTGAGCGACGGTAAACGAAAATACATGAGGAAATTTTATAGAAAAGTGGGGCATATCAACACGGCCTTTCCGGGTCAAGGACGAAGTAGCGAAGGAGAGAAGAAAATTTGATGATGTGATCAATGAAACGTAAGTGTTTAAGATGGCTGGATCCTGGTCGTTGGATCAATTAGATATCTTGTAAGTGACGCATCGGGTTGTATGATGTGGAATTATGTGAAGAACATGCGTGCAGCCCATCAGGGAGCCGTTGCGAATAATCAAAAGGGGAGGATAAAGATAAGTGTTTGGCGCATGAAATGGAATGCATTATGGAGTTAACTGATGTGCTATGCCGAGAGCGTATGGTGCATACTCGTTTTCATATTGGAAGCTGAAAAAAGAATAAATCCCGGCGTGAAGGGGCGGGCGGCGACCTGTATTGTAAATGTGTGGCGTTTGACATGGGTTGCGACGAAACATTTCGATATTAAACGGATCCCTCCCACACTTTGATTTGGCGTATTACCAAGTAAACCTGGGGTACATGGATGCCGCATGGCATTCACGGTGAACGGGGTGTGTAGAACGGGGTGTCCTTTATTAAAGCATGGGCCGAATTGTTACTAGCGAACTGAGTGGGTAACAAGACGGAAGTCCTCTGTTTGAGGGAATGAGAGTAAAACCTCAGGTTATCGCCCAGAACGCGGTTAACCAGGTCTGTTTGCGCATCCGTTTCTGGATGTTCCTCAGTTGACATATTAAAATGCGTGCCTAACAATGAGAAGTTTCCGTCATTATAACCTCGGATCTAAATCCGATACTATGTTCTCTGACGTTCTGCATAAAGGAATACCGTATCGACGAATATCTGCGAGAAAGCGCGAACGTAATTGATTATCCACTTGTACTAGCCAGAAAAAGTCCCTTGCAAGATAGGCACATGTCTTCTATCGACCTTGATGCCCCGAAATCGGTGCATCGTGATATTAAAACATAATTTCCAGCTTGAGATGATCATTAGGCCAACGATGTGACGTTCATCTTCTTGGTCCGTGCTTAAGAGCAGCAGAACATCGTGCAATGGATAGCGATGCACACTTGTGCGTAATAACTATAGCGTTCTTTGTGTTTCTTCTCTTCTATGAATGTTTGAATAAGTAATCAATCAATTAGTGAGTATCTTCATCTCCTCCTTCATAAGTATCCTGCACTTGCTACTTGAATTCGTGCTTTCATTTGGGGAAAATGTGTAGAATCGACGGCCGTTCATCGTCAATATAGCCTCAAACGACCTATTTCCATAATAAATCCTAAATTTAGCCGGAACATACTTCATGTAAAGGAGTTCTTGTCATGCACCTGATAGTTGAGCTAAGCTAACGCAGCTTACGCGATTGGTAACATCTTACGCGATTGGCAACATCTTACGCGATCACGATCATCTTGATTACGTTGCATCAGTACACTCCGACCGCAAAATCACCGCGCCGTAAGAAACGTGAAACGGGCGATTATTATTGGATATTGCTAGAACCTTAATTCATTCATGCTCTGCTTGACCGCATCAAAACCGCTTTTTTGGCATTGAGTATCCCAATTCCACTCAGCGTCTTTCTTAATCAATTACTAAACAGCGCGTATGATGCCTACATCATTGCACAAACATTTATGCAGATAAGTTAATAAACAAAGTATCTTACGAAATTTTTTGACGTTGTTTCGCGGTGCCCATTCAACTGTCACCCTGATCCTCTCCGGATCAGACAGAGCCTCATTTTGCCTACAAAGCAGCTAAGAAATGGTGTTTGAGATGCACTATATATCTTCCTCTCTCATCAAGATTTTATAAACTCCATCCCTCAAATAAAAGGCACCAAAGGAGGATGCTCCCGCTCATGCCATTGATGATGACATATTTCCTCGGTGTCGACGTTTCCACCGATCCAAATCATCTTTCAGCTTATTAAACCATGGACAATTTGCGCCAGCATCCCGTGGACATTTCACACAGAATTTCGGGCTAGAGTGCGGCGGAAATTTAATAGCCACATCACCGGCCTTGCGTCGAGCCTCAAAGAACCTGTCGAGGCTTTTACTTAGTGACGACATAACAGCCATGGCCTCATAACGCAATTTTTCATCTTATTCCCAAAGAGAGAACATCATAATAAGAGATCGCTTTAAGTGTCCTCCAGCTCTGCACATTAAAAAAAAGCGCAGATTTTTTATCTTTGGAAATGCACTCGTTTTTTATGTCATGTGTGTAACGTGAAAATTTTGTCAACATTATCCACGGTGTCATCGTTTTGAAACGACTACATCGATATTTTTGATCTAGTCGCAGCGCTGGTTTTTTCTTTTTTTTACTTCTTCCAAGTAAAAGCTGAAAGAGCGATCATCTCCGAATCCTGTTTTGGAGGGTTATTGAGCGTAATAGACTAGGTAGCGAATACTGTTGTTGTGTTAGGACATGATAGTCCTAACGTGCTCCGTAGTCAGGTCAGATGAGCTCGTCTGAACTATTTTTTCTTCCTCACGACAGGCACTTCCTACCGTGGTAACGTAACGTTTTATCGTCTGGGCCAGCCGGCAGCCTTATAAATTTGTTCCTCACGGTCACCACTGCCCACCATGGGTAGTTTCGCTTCCACGATGGCTATTACCTACCGCGATTATGTCTTCTCTCGACGACCGTCGTCTGTCGGGAGTACTCTATTATATCGCCGACACCGGCCACTTCCTCTGCATGCCCTTTTTCTACTGCTGCGTGACTAAGTCCTACAGGACTATTGCCAACGTATGGACCGTACGTTGCAATTGTTTATCAGAGCTAGTGGTGCCGTCATTACCCACCAGTCTGCCTGACCGTGCAAGTTACCACTTATACACTTAAATTACGATTAAGGTAATCGGTTTAGGTGTCTGTTTTACGCACCGAAGTGGGCAAAATTCTTGGATAGCGGAAGAAAAATGATTGTCATTTGGAAATGAGTTTTTCGACGTTGAAATACAAGGGATAATTTTAATTGCTGATTTGTATACAATTTTGGTTTGCGAAAATGGTTGCAAATGTGTCAAAAGACTGCTTAGAAAATAATATAAAGGAGAGAATACTGTATTATTTTGACACAAGGCTATGTCACCTGGCTAGCGACACTATTGAAAGGCTAGTCAGGGACCACAGGTAAGGCATGTATATTACGAATCACCATCGTACAGATTTGTGCCGAAGGAAAGATGACGAAAACACGGAGCAATTAAAGTAAAATATGGAAGAAACTACCCAATTAAACTCGTCGAACGCGTAATCTGTAGTGACGTCAATGATCCGATTACTCTTTGTGACAGGCGTGGGATCCGTTTGTTGGTTGTCTTTTTTATCAATTTCGAATGGTTTAACTCCCACTACTTGACAACTACGGAGTTTGTTGCTGGGGACTTGACGTTCACACCACGCGATACATTCGCCTTGTGGCAGGTGATGTAGAAGTTTTACTAGTCTGATTTGATTACCCACACAAGTTTTTTGAGCTGGAGGATGAGACAGAATCCGAAACGTCAGCTCGCTGACATTGATAAAAAAACGAGAAAAAGTAAAAAAAACAAGTCTAAAAAAGACAACAAGAATGACGATGACGACGACCAGTATGTAATAGATCTCGGAATGCGTATCCACTGCAGCTAGAGTATTTGCCACTCGTACGAATGATCGAGCTGTGAATGTTTGAACATTTTCTCACATGTTTCGATATCCTTTTGATCACAGTATTCACGTCGTCCGAACGCTGAATAAAAAAGTGTGGATATATTTTGCAACAGATTGGGGGGAGAATGCAGATAATGGAAACTGTAATCCAGTCTATAACCGCAAAGTTGGAAGAATGACCATATTCAGCATGTTACGGTCCAATGTTGGAAGGCGACGCCCCATCGAAGTTATCATGGAGAGATTCGAAGAAGACATTTTCCTGAAACTTGCCCTGTAATGACTCCGTTACATAAGAACAATAATATTTAGGTTAAAATATTATTGTTCTAATTGGAACATTTATGCTGCTCCAATAAGGGAATTTCTGTATTGAATCCATTGGTGATTTCAATTAACCGAATACAGAAGGGTTTTGATTTCATATTTAAATCGTGAGCATCCTACACATTGTATATTTGTTAAGATTTTGTTATACCCAATTAAAATTTAAACCATTCATAATGCATATTTTCTGTCTAACGATTACGTCGAAGTAGGAATCGGAAAAGCGAAATTTTATGTAATATAAGGTTTATTTTTGAAATAAACTTACATTTGTTTCTTACTGCTCAACGCAACAATATTCTTACAGTGTAAGCCAGTATTAGTAGACCTGTTACAGCTGGTAGCACTTTGGGATCCATCTTAACGACCGCTGGCACGTTCCGCTAGCAGGGCTTAAGGCGACAATAGACATTTAGGATGGTCCTAGGCGAGCGCTTATTTGGGTTCAACCACGAGGAGCTTCCCGTTTTTCGGTGCGCCAGTTCAGGTTCTGATGATATACATCAGCACCTGAACTGGCGCGCCGAAAGTATAACTCGTGACACGAAAACAATGCTCTATCTAAAAGACCGAATGAGCAATTCGAAATCATTGACCAATTTTGAAAAATTTCAGTCCCTTCACCGGTGCCACCAGCGCCCGGCGACATCGCATTTAAGGTTGACGTAACCCCGTGAACGGAGAACCCTCCTTCAATTGTTGCTCGAGAAATAGACAGCTGTTGAACCGTGTAATATAAGTGTACATATGTACTCCTTCCACTCTGGAAGATTTCTCAAGTTGTACTGTAACGTGTAGGTACACTTTGCTTTACATATCTCGTCGGTCGCGGCAATGGGGCCCAGACCAGCTGTACAAGAGTTTAAGGAGGAGTCAAAGCTCATCTTTCCAATTTCTCTGATGTCATTTAATTTCTTAGATGTAAGCTTGATATACGAGCTTACTCGCAGAAGGTGCAGTATTTGTTGTCTATGGTGGTTGAAGCTCTAGACGCTGCTACTCAAGTAGCTGTGGACTGAACACGCAATATCTTTCCGGCATCACCCGAAGTGTTTATAGGATGCTATTTACAGGAAGATTTCAGTATATGGGCATCTAGCCAGTATGCTGGTAAAAATCTAAGACCTTCGACTTAAGCATGCAGGAACATGTGCCACACGGTGGTAATCATCGGCGAATATAAACCCTTCACCTTATCGAAACCACGACATAGGGTAAGCGAGGATCAATAAACGATGGACATCATGGTTACTGTTGTTGACACCAAAGTAATATGAAAAAAGAGGAGTACTCGCCACAGTAGTTAGGGAGATTTGCCCATGAGTACATGTTACCGCGCCCGGCGCCACGCAGTCAGCAGACAGATAATTCCTCTGGAAAACGCAATGTATAGGGAGATCTCCTGCTCGTTCAAAAACCTTGAACACTCGTAAGAGAGAGGAATCCTATCGCACATACCGATATCAGGGAGGGGAAATCAATAGCCCAATTTCCCGTCAATGTGTGAAGGGTGATGCGGAAACTGAAGGTTAAGCCGAATGGGCCGATGTCACAATGCGTGCATTGTTTGATATCGGCGCATCAAACAATTTTTGTTATGAAATCACAAATTTAGCGTCGTTAAACTTCGTGGAAGTGAAACACCACGAAGCATGTTGTCAGTACGGTTAGTATCAGGTGGAACAGTGACTATGCAATGCGCGTACTATGCACACGCTTTTAAGTGGACTAACGTCGTTTGAGGAATAATTCATCGTCTTCAAACTTGATGAGAAGTTTGATGTTATTTTCTCAGCATCATCCAACGATCGAATAACACCTTGTTCATTGTCTGCGGCAAGCGTAGTTTTGAGACTCGGCTTTAAGATACGTTTGAGAATAACTGATCCAACCTTTGTGAATTATAGTGCGCCGTTATCTGGCATTGTTAACTACTCTGTTTGGTCACAAATCAAAGCTCACTCAGTAGAGCCTCGTCAGCAAATAGGTGCCGACTTGCGCCATTGCCTAAAAAACACATGTCATTTTCTTGCAGTTCATTAGAAATTAGACTTTGGACATGGTTGCTCGATTAGTCCATGGTCGATAGCACGTAATCTTTTCCATTTTCTCCATCACCATGTTGGCCACCGGACTGTGCCTTTTATTAACCATTTCATGGCAGTTTCTTTGGTAATGCCCTTTATTACCTATAGAAACACACGATTTTGCTTTTGGTCTCATTTGTGAATCGTCGAGATTTTCGTGCACTAAATGCTTCTCCTTCGAGTTCTTGTTCCAAAGAGCTGTGCGTGCTACACGTAGTGTTGTAATTTGATATGATACGCGTGTGTGCAGCCTGGTGTTAGGCTGCATACAAATTCCAAGTAGTACGCGATCATTGTGGCCACATTTGCATTTATGCATTTTGGTACTATAGGATTTTATCGTTTATTAAGTTTTAGGTTAGGTTCTTAGGTACGCATTTATATTCAGTATATCTTTTACCTTCTAAGTCACATTACATCCTGCCCTCGTGCGCACCTACCCTAACCAGGTAGGGCGCGCTTCTTTCTGAGAAACTTCAATCCCAACGGCAGTCAGGCGCTAACGGTCTGAGCTGTCATTACGGTAAGTTACACGTGCCACCAACTCGTGTCAACTTCCGACAGGTTATGAGCCCAATGGACACGGGGGCACGTATCGGCATACAAAACTAAAGATATTACTCAAGTTGGTCCATTGGCGTTGACGATTACGCATTGGACGGTCTCCTGGTACATTGAAGTGGTTATTTTACTGGAATCGACTGTTGCACTGACGATTGCGCTGTTGTCGTGGTAAATTGTGGTTGTTTTACTGGAATTTACTGTTGCGCTGGTGATTGCGCTGTTGTCGTGGAAAATTGTGTTTCTGGCCGAAGTCGACTGTTGCGCTGTTTATTGTGCTGCTGTCGCGGTAGATTTCTTATCTTAGCGTCTGTTCATCATGGACGAGGACGACGTGTTTGACCCGGAGAGCGCGCTGAAAGCGCTGCTATTGCAAGTTGGAAAGATGAACGATCGCTAGAGTAAGATGGAGGGAGAGAGGCAGTAAGGCCTCGGGCGAAGTAATTCGCCGACTACGGTTCAGAATACACCGATTGGGGGTGGACGTTCACCCTTCCAAGAAAGTATTAGGAATTTCGCGCCGTTTGGGCAGCGGATTACGATCGATAACCTGTCATCAGATTAAGGCGTCGATAGGAGGTGCGCCTTGAGAGGGACTGCCGCGAGAGCGACCTGGAGTACCTGGTTGTGTACCAGAGGATTAGCATGCGGATGGAAATCAAGTAAATCAGGGCATACAGGCGCGTCCTTTCAAGATTCCGAAGTTAACGGTGCAAAAGTTTACAGGCGCCGAGATTTACCCTGGATTAGGACCTGGTTTCAAGGACTGGGCATGTTTGTTTGTAGAAGTCCTGGAGATAGCGGAAATTTCGTCTGGTTTTTCGTGGACGGAGAGGCTAAAAGTAAACAAGCTTGGTGAGCATCTGGACGGTGCGGCATCGAGATACTTTCGATCAAATATTGGCGTTTGGTGGCAGATTTCTCCGACACTACATTTCGTGCTGGAGCAGATGTGGCGTGCGTACAAGGTGACGATTTCTCACCAACAGGCGGCGCATCTATTTGCATGCGAGAAGGACTCAAGACGTTCGTGGAACGAGCATTTACTCTACCTGACAGCGTTGGCGCGCGAGAGCAAGTCCAGTGAAAAGCTGATAGTGGAGAATCTCGTCAAGTACGTAGTGCCAAGTTTAAAGTATGCAATGATGATATGTTATAACCCATCGCGGACTGACTACATTATGCATGCACAAGAGCTGGTGGCGTGGGCGCAGGAAGTCGAGATGGATCATATCAGAAGCCGGAAAGGACCAAAGGTTAACGTGAACGCGGTACAAGATACTAGGAAGGCGATCACGTGTTACGGTTGTGGTAGCAAAGGACATATTCTCCGGGATTTCCGTAAGAGACCTGACAAGAAGCAAGCCTACCGTGGAACGCAAGATGTTTCGGTGAAATAATATGGATCGAAGAGTGGCACAGTGCGTTGATTTCAAGTGATTTGGACGAAGTTGACGCATGTATACTGGACAGCGGGGCGAGCCGTCATCTCGTCGGTGATGAAGCACTGTTAGAAGATTTGAAGACAATTGCTGATGGAATGAAGACGACGATACCGGATGGGAACTTTATACAGGTGACCAAGGTTGTCAAGGTGCTACTACGAAGTGTTGATGATCCGAATACCGTAAAAATGTGGTGGAGCGGCTGATCAAAGTTTTTGACGCTTGATCAGGCGTTACCACGGCGCCCGGACTGCCGACTAACGAAGGGGGTCCTCCGGTTGTCCTTGAATGCTTGTGTTCCTGCTCACCTTGTGTACCCGAAGGCTTGGGCGTGGGTCGCTCTCCAGGTGGCGGGGATGGCACGCTGCAATTTCTTGCTGCAAGATTGAGTTGACTTGTGATGAAGCGACTGTTGTCGATCAGGCTTGATCAGGCGCAAAAAGTCGATGATCAGGGCCTCAGTTCGTTGCTCAGGGGGTGATCAGGGGTGATCATAGCCAATAGTAAGAAATCAGATCGTGATAGACCTGATCGGTCTGATCGGTCTGATCGATTTAGTCGATCAGGCACTAGTTGGCGCGAGTTGCGAGCAAATGAACGCTGTTCGCAAGTTGCAGAGTGTCGATCAGGTGTTGACCGGCGAAGGGGTACTTGATCAGACAGCGGAAGTCTTCACTGCCCGATCACGGAGCCTCTAGTCTTTATCAGCTAACAGAATATCCAAAGTAAAATGTATTCTTAGCCTAGACCTACGAGGGGGTACATTTCACTAAATCCACCTAGAGTTCCCTCGGGGCGCTTACAGCAACCGAACTCTAGGGGAAAACGTGAACCAAAAGGGGAAGATGTGAGAGCGCTGCTCAATCACGTTCCCGAGACCAAAAACCTTGACAGAAGAACCGCTGACACAGCGGGCGGAGTTGCGGAGTGAGTTCTCACACTCTACGCCTACCGGTGGGCCAAAAACGCACTAAGTGCTCCCGCCCGGTACGTAGAGGTATATACTAGTGAGGGAGGCGCAAAGGTGCTGTCATTAAAACGATCTGCTCGATCGTACGCAAAAGGAGAGCTTTATTATCGCTTAAATCCTAAGAACTACCAATTACCTAGTATACACCAATCAGAACTACCCATTACAGCGTCCTCCGTCGACCAGTCGACCTGATTTATCCGTCGTTCGTCGGTGTTCGTTGCTGTTCGTTAGGTACCTGTACGTAATCACCCCATCTCACAATGTCCCGTCTATGTCCTTTCTATGTCCAGCGCAGTTGTACACGCAACTGTATACACCGTGGTACACACCATCGTACACGCAATTACTCACCCGATTGTGTCCGCAGTCGTACCCCTAATTAGGACCACAATTAAGCCCTCAATTAGGCCCAATTTTATGGCACACTTTACCACAGACGCCCCTGAGCCTCGTCCCGTCGTACAGCAGCGGTTGGGGCGAGGGTCGATCATGCCGTTGATTACTGTAGATCATGCCACCGTTGATCGCGTTGTCCACACCCATCAATCATGACATCATCGATCAGGTTGTCAGCACCCATCAATCTGCCCTTTCTCCCGTCGATCAGGTCACAATCGATCAGGCCGTTACCGTTTAGTGGTACGCCCATCGCGATCAGGCGTTCATCCTCCACCAACCGTGACATCAGCGATCAGGCTCACTCGATCAATCATTTCTGCATTTCCATCATGCAAGCAATAACGGACGGCACCCCCGCGACCACCACAAACGCTCCTGCCCTAGATAGGTCCGCGGCTGATCAGGCGATCGCCGCGATCAATCAGGTTTACAGACTGCAAGAGACACTCCGCGCACGCGATGAGCATATCGCCGTGCTATCCAACTCACTCGCGGTGAGCGAAGACACTGTCGTGATGCTTCGAGAACAGCTCGCTCGCGCCAACCGTAACGTGGCGGAACGTGATGACGAGATAGAGCAGGCCGCCGTGAAACAGCTTGTGCCACTACGTGATTTTGTCGGCGCTGCAGTCAACGATCTCAAGTCCAAGCTAAAGACCGCCAAGAAAACCATAGCCGATCAAGAAAAAACCATGACCGATAAACGCGCCCAGATCCGTGATCTGAAGAGCAGTCGTGATCGCGATCGCTATCTTCGATCGGTGCAAGAAGAGACCATCGCTAATCAAGCGCAAGAGATCTCACGTCTCACGGCACTTCCTGATCAAGCAGCGTTTGATAAACTTCAGCAGCACGTGAACTTGCCACAGGAAGAGTACGATCAGGATGTTTCCAAGAATCAGCGCTTGATCGAGCAGGCATTCCTGCTCATCTCCGAGGCTGAAATGATGCAAACATCAACGCGATCGCCTCCGGAAAATAATAAGGCCAACCGCATGCAGATGGACGACTATACCGCCATCATTGGCCAGATTCAGGAGGTGTGCGAACGTGTCGAGGGGGTGTCTGACCTCAAGACCGAGCTGGAGAATTTGTATGCCGAGTATTCCCGGCTGGATGAGGAGCTTTCCGTAGTGCAGCGTCGCTTCGATCAAGTTTCTACAGATCGCGACACGCTGCGCAATCAGCTGCGAGAGGCTCGAGATGAAGTTACGCAGTTGCGTTCACTCCACTCGACCCTTCAAGCCCAGTTGGCCGGCATGTCACTTCAGATGCAGATCGCCCCGGTCGCCAGCACCCCTCTTGTAGGTTCTGATCAGGCTTCATCGCCTGCTGGCCTTCCAACTGATTCTCCAGACAGCTCGATTGTCCGAATCGCTTCTCCGTCTAAAAGACGCATTCAACGTTCGCGATCTTCATCTCGGACCAAGCGGCCCCGCCTCCTTCCTCCCATTTTGGAGGCGAAGTCGGAGGATGATGATCTTCCAAGTCCTGGTCAGGACGACGAAGGTGGATCCCCTGACCTGATCGCATCAATTCCATCCACTCCGACAATCAGCGAGTGTGGGAGCAAGGGTCCTCTTGATCAAGACCCCGCCGGGTTCCTTTTTCCTCGTACGGGTGAATTCAAGTCGTTGATCATGGTGCCTGATGGTGCAGCAGACGCAGACATCCTGCCGTGGACTACAAGTCAACTCAGTGGTTTCGATCTGCGTAGCGTCACGGCTCAAGTGGTCTTTGACTACTTGACCCGCCACGAAGGATGGTTGTTACCAGCCGCCACGAACGCCCCTCCGGCTGATCAGTGGTTTTTTCACTTGATCACCCAGCCGGAGGTATAGCGGTTATATTCCCAACGCCCCTGGGACATTTTTACGACCATGCTGCCACCCGTTCAATCAGCTGGTTTGCCGACTTTGAAGCGAAGTACCGGTCGTTTCTCAACCATCACGCGCTGGCTATCTGGTAGTCGACACATTATCTCCCCATCGAGAAAGGCCTTCGCGAGAACGATGACTTCTTCCGAGACTATTACAACGGTCGACGTCATCGCAGAAGTCGTGCCGGGTCAACATGGAAGAGAATTGTGAAGTTTGTCTTGCAGGGGATTATCGGCGGGAGGTGTGATCTCGACATTTTCCTGGACCCGTCGATAACCCATTGTGCTCTAAACCGTCCCGTGAAGTTTGCCCCGGCCGGCGATGGGGCGTGCTACCCCGGGTTCCTATCGGACCCGCCATCTTGGACACTATCAGACGCGCTGAACGAAGTCGATGACTTTGAACCTTGGAGGATCCAATATCGTCTTTCTCCTGAGGATCACCCTGGCCGGAAAATCCCTCGCATCCGCCGTAAGTTTACGGGTCTGATTAGTCGGATGATAACTTCTCTTTAATCAATAAACACTCTTGATCATGCCATTTCCAACTGTTGCTTCGTTACTTTCAATGCATAATATATCGGTATTCTGCCGGCTCATCTGACGTTACTCCATCACCATACCTCGCAATATCCATCGTAACTACACCACTTCAAGTCATTCATCGTTTCTTCATCAATTGTGAGTTTCATCAATCATTTTCTTTAATCGGAGGTTCTTCGATCATAATCCCATGATCATCCCGTCGATCACGCACTAGTTGGACTCTTAGTACAATTGCATTACGTCAAACCGATGTCTGTTGACCATATTCCTTTCGAAGTCCTTGATCAGAGCATCACAGTTCAGATCTGCCTCGTCTACCCACGACGGCTCGGCATAACCTTTTCAGTAGACTTGATATTCGCGTAACGTTCTTCCATACCTAGTCTTTCGACCAGATCGGACATCGGTGATTCGATCAACTTAAAATGCATCTGCATCTAGCGTCCTTTCCCAGCTGTCTTTGGGTAGCAAAGATTCGTCGAAGTCAAAACGATCTTCTATCCCGGCTGTTAGCACAGCAGTAGGGCGATCTGGAAACTCCTTGACCAATTTCAACTTGGACAGGTGCACCACTGGGAACATGCGATAGTCGGTGCCAGATGTAACCAATCTCGCCACATGATTACCGATCACCTCATCGACTCTGAACGGTCCATGCCACATATGCGCCAGTTTCTTCGCAAACTATTCTTTCACCCGATCAAGATATAACCAGACCCTTGATACAGCTTCGTGTGTAAGATATAACCAGACCCTTGATACAGCTTCGTGTGTTGCTTCTTGTGTGTTATCACTTGATCATTGTGCCTATCAGCTCGCTAGGCTATCGCTTGATGCAATCGAGTGCTCACTTGATCACGGGCGTAACGTTAGTCTTTCTGCAACTTATATCTCCACCGAGAGCATCTCGGTCTTCACGCCAAATTCCACCCAGTTTTAATGTCTATTCCAACGACGATCGCGGATCCCACCCATACTCCAAATAAAATGGTGTCTCTCCGCGAATGCGATCAGGGGTTGAGTTTAGCGCGAATACCAGTCGATCTGCGTACGAGCTCCAATCCTTCTTACCGAAATCTGATACATACATCTTGATTGCCCGTTTAATCGTCTGCACCGCTCTTTTTGCCTTGCCGTTAGCCTGTGGACGATATGTCATAGTGGTACTCTGTCGTTGTCCCACAATCTTGTCCAACGCACAAAATACTTCCGACATAAAACCGGGCTCTCGATCATGTCTGATCACCTCACTAGCTCCAAATCGTCGAAATACACACTCTTCATAGTTTTCGGCGACTTTTTGCGCTGTGCGGGAAGATCCAGATTTCTCAATCACCATACCCGTGAACAGATCAGCCCAATTCAGCAGTTCCGTGTGCCCATCAGTTGATCGGGGCAGTGACGGGATAGGATCCATGGCTATCACTTGGAATGGCTACGTGGCCTCGATATTCCCCGGTTACATGCCCTTGATCGTCGGCTGTCCCTTCCCCGTCTCACAATCTATGCATTGTCCAAAAAATCTTTGTACGCTGCAAAATAGACCACGCCAATGAAAGTATCGTCTTATCCGCTGATATGTACGCCCTATACCTTGGTGTCCCCCTTCCAAACCCACATGATGATGGTGGAGGACATCCGCATGTAGGGTCTGAGGTAAGACCAGCTTGATCGAAGAGCGTCGATTTTCTTGATCATCTTGATCATCGATGGCTTTTCCTTTTACCATATTTCCGCAGTAAATCAACAATCCTTGTTCATCGAAATCGTAGTTGTCGGCAATTTCACGCAATCCTTTACCTCGTCTGCGCTTAATTGTGAGACGTCACCGTACAAGTAACTTCGAAAATCATGAATCCACTTCTCTTCGTCCTGCGCATTTTTCACCTGTTCCGCCCTTATCCCGGCTATGGATATATCGGGCCACGTTGACGGTCTCGGCTGACGGAGTTTACGTGATCGCGTCGTCACCAGCACTTGTGGGAAAGTGGGATCTTCATTCCACGTGATCACTTCCGACAATCTGTTGAGATCGACCAATTCCTCCAGCTGTTTCTCGTCATCAATCTCACATCTTGTTCCGCCCTGCATGGCCATAGTGGTGATATGATCAGCACTCTTATTCCACTCTCTTTTGACATGCACCAGATCATGATCAGTCCATTCGCGAAGGAGGTTAAACGCACGCTGTTGCAACACTTGCAATCGCGGAGCTTTACACTCTATTTTACCGCGCATTTGCCGGATTACCAAATTCGAATCTCCACAAACGATCATCCTTCCTTTGGGATATCTTGACAGTAGGTCCAAACTTAAAAGAAATCCATGGTATTCCGCTTTGTTCACCGTGATATCAGGTGCATGATCAGCTACCGCGGTCATAATCTTCCACTCCAGTAATTTTCATACGATAGCGCCGAACGCACCTACACGTCGCTTGACACTTGCAGATCCATCGAAACTAATCACGTAGAGTTCTTCTCCTTTCTCAACCGTAGGAGGTGGTACTTCAATCATCTGCCGCAGTTGCTTTTTCGGTGCGATCGCAATCAGTGCTTCATCGATTTCGGTGTGAGGAGTGATACTTGCAGCTAACGCCCCTAGTACCTCCTCTTCTCCCTGTACACATTTCTTGATCTCGAGGTCCCATTGTGATAAGATCGCAGCCCATCTGCCCAGTCGTCCGTCCAGCCCGTTGGATGTTAGTAACCATTTCAACGTGGATAAACGTGACAATACAGTAATCGTCTTTCCGACCAGCATCGTGAAGTAAACATCAAAACGCGTAGAAGAGCCAGAACTTCCTTTTCGACGGGGCTGTAATTCATCTCACCGCTCGTCAATGTTCGGCTGAAGAATGCGACGGGACAATACACTTGATCATGTTCTTGTACCAACGCGGCAGATACTGCCCATTTGCTGGCATAAACCACGATCACCGGCGTTTTGGCTTGATCAAAATGGTGCAGGGTTGGGGCTGACGCAATCTTAGCTTTCAGCATACTGAATGCCACTTTTGCCCTGATCAATCGATCATTTTCATGATCCGAATCCTCCTTGATCGATGATCGGCTCTTCAACGCTTGATAATCTATCTCTCTTAATTCGTAGAGCACAGCGGCATAGATCGCGAAGTCTTCAATAAATCGACGGTAGTAGTTCAAACTTCCCAAAAACGATTGCATAGCACGTAAGGTACCAGGAAAAGGCAAATCGATCATATCATCCAAATTTGTTGGATTTGTTTCCAAACAGCGGCTAGAGACATGATGCCCTAAATAAGGAACTTCACTTCGCCCCCAGTACGTTTTAGCCACGCTGATCGACAATTTCCATTGATACCACTTTTCCAACAGGTGCCACACTTTATCACATAGGGTAGTCCATGTAGGTGCAGGTTCGGACCTTTCACCCCCGGCTCCTGATTTCACCGCTCTTGCACTTCTTGCACCTTTTGTGACCCTCCGGTTACTAATTCCACAGATGTGACGATCGGATCCGTAGGTCGTACTAAAATACTTCGAGGAGTAGGATACTCCTTCTTCTCGACCAGGGGACCTTGATCGACACTTTCTTGATCGTCATGTGCAGAATCGGTAGACGCTTGATACGCGAGATTTTGCCACACCTTATAGCGATTAGACCCCACCGAAACAAATCCAGGGTGTCGGGGAACATCATCTTTGTTCATCCAGATACCTAAAATCGTATCATCTTGCACGATGATCGGATGATCAACGATGTTCTTAACACGCAGGTATCGCAAATTGCCCACGCCCCTAGTGATAGTGGGGACCCAATCTTTTTCACGAGTAATCCACAACTTTCGAGATCGCTGGTCATAAATCCGAACATCGGCAGATCGACCTACTGGGATCTGTTCGTACTGATTGAGTTTCATATAATTACCACTCGATCCATACAGCTGTCGGCGCCCCTTCAATGGGATGATCACCTCATCAGGCAAACTTATCTCACCGTGGGCGATGTATAATCGAACACCAGCTGGTATCATAAAATCCATACCCAGTATAGCGTTTTGACCAACAAGTCTGCCCACCCATGCATGGAAATAATAAACCAACGAGCCTTCTAACGTAATCTTGATTTTAGCGCGCCCCTCCGTGAGATACGCACTTTCTCCAATGCCTACACATTCTTGTGTTTGACTCGTGTCGATCTTACAACTCCTTACGAGCAAAGGTTGAGTCGATGATCGACACTTCGGCACCAAAATCAAATAATAGCGTGGCACGTTCGTTATTAATTTTACCACTCGACTTGGCTTGTTTAAACCATTTCTTTGGCGAGTGGTACTTCCAATATCCACGTGATTCACCTGGAAGTAGATCAACCTCCATGATCACCGGGGACCGAGAAAACTCATCAATACGGAAATTAGCCAAACGTGGTAAATCAGGCTGATCACATTTTTCATTATCTCTTTCTGCTGCTTGATCAGCCCTCTTCTTATCCACACATGCAAAAATACACAAACCATAACGCTCGTCTCGTACCAGATTCCAACCTGGCGAGCGTCCTAGTTTAACAAATCTTCAGCTTCCTTGGGCAGCATTCCAGCATGCTTGGTGGGATTGTACCACTGGCGGATGCGGTTGTAAAATTCTTCCATAGGGCACTTGCCCGCATCGTGAACTTCGCCGCATACTCGGCAGACGTACAAGGATTGATCGGTCGGATGTCCCTTCTTTCCACACTTCAGACAGTTCAGGCGCTTCCAGCAACGTAAACTATAGTGATCGCCCAGGATCAAAACACTTTTCGTGATCAGAAGCTTGATCACGCATAAATGCTGACTTGAGGCGACTAATCCAATTCCGCGCTTGATCTTCATCTCCTTCCTTTCCCGAAAATTCTTTTAGATCACTGATCGCAGACATCCGAATCCTGGGAATCGGCTGTTGATCAGGCATCCCAGTGTACGCGGACGCAACGGTGGCTCGTCGTGGCAGGGTGATCGGCTCATCTGGATCAATTTACTCGCTCTGGGATCGTTGATTATAGAACGAATACACGGATTCCATGTCAACGTCCTTGACCGTCGCCGATCTTCCTGGCTTCGAGTGCTGCTGACGAAGCGAATGCACGGATTCCATGTCGATATCCTTGATCGACGCAGTTCTTCCTGGCTTTAGATGGAGGTTTTTTGTGTCAACGACTCCAGGTATCAACTTGCTTCCTTCCTCAGCCAGAAACCGCTCCATCGCCTTATCAAAAAATGTCTGCAGCTGTGGGTCTTGCGATGCTTGATCATCTTCCACCCTGTTCGGTTGAGGCTCTTTCTTGATAACCGAGAACTTGGATTCATCTTTCTGGCAAACTGTCATCCTGGTGATCTTGGGATCTATACTTCCGGCACTGCTCGACTCCACTTCAGGTTCATCGCCTTCGGAAGGGGCAGATTCGTAACACGATGATCCCGTGTGTTCTGCCACGTTGATCAACGGGCCCGCTTCAATTTTGGGCGGAGAACTGGGGGGCTCCTCCATATTTGATCGACCCACGATAGGTACAACCACATCATATAGTCTATGTGTAGCGGCCCTAATATCCCCTAGGATCCTGATCTAACATTTTTTCGGCATCGTAGGCGTTTGTCGACAGACCAGCTTGCTTTATCAGGCGTATTATCCCTAACACCAGTCGAAGCTTGTGATTCCAATTCGTCACTGGTCGATCGACCGGTCCTTTCAGCTCTCCGCTGATTGTGACCCCTAGGAGGTTCATGATCGCGTTCGTCAATAAGAAATCTTCCAATTCTCCCGTAAACCTTTCGGTTAAACGTTTTCACCAGATCCAATTCCGTTGGCGGCGTACTTGATCGACTTTCGTCGCTCTCCGACCCAGGTGCCTTCATCAACACCTTCCGCTGGTCGGTCTTGTAATACTTCACCACCTGATCCCAATCTGGATCTTTATACACACATATGTTTGGCGGATCATAACTTGCCTTATGATCCGCATGAGCTCCCGAAGGAGCCTCGGGAGGTGGTTGAGGCTTCTCCTCCTTTATCTCATCAAGATTTCTCCCCAGGTCCTGATGATCAGCAGTTCCTTTCTTCTTCAGACATGACGACGGCAAAATTCCTTCCGTCGTCACAACCACATCCTCCTTCTCCACTTTTATCTTCACTTCTGCTTCCGCTTCCGTTTTCACTTCCGCATCAGCGCCATCTTGCGTAGAATCGCGGTGATATCCCGCGTCGCCCAAAAATCCGGGCACGCGCACCATTGTGGTGGAGCGGCTGATCAAAGTTTTTGACTCTTGATCAGGCGGTACCACGGCGCCCGGACTGCCGACTAACGAAGGGGGTCCTCCAGTTGTCCTTGACTACTTGTGTTCCTGCTCACCTTGTGTACCCGACGGCTTGGGCGTGGGTCGCTCTCCAGGTAGCGGGGATGGCACGCTGCAATTCCTTGCTGCAAGATTGAGTTGAATTGTTCTGAAGCGACTGTTGTAGATCAGGCTTGATCAGGCGCAAATAGTCGATGAGCAGGGCCTCTGTTAGTTGATCAGGGAGTGATCAGGGGTGATCAGAGCCAATAGTAAAAAAATCAGATCGTGATAGACCTGATCGGTCTGACCGGTCTGATCGGCCTGAGCTGTAGCCGGTGCGAACACGCACGGTGCGGCTAGCGCACAGAAGAATACTTTCCTAAAGCGGCGGTGTGCCGCTACTTAGCCGATACGCCCTTATAAAAGGTCTTAGTAAGAGAGTACTCTCTTACTCGGGGCCAAGATTTCCCTTTGGTTTACAAGTTAGCACGGGCTAACGCCTTGACACAAGGCTCCCTTAATAAGGGGTAGCTAAGGGAAGGGTTTCCCTTACACTACAACACTCACTGCGCGCGCGACCGGTCGAGGTCGTGCGTCCTGCAGTCTTTTGAGTGAAATGTAAACTGAATGTATATTTAATATGTAATTAGCCTAAATTAATTTAAACTAATGTAAACTATGTGTAATACTAAGTAGAACTTACTAAATTCGTACCTAGCCAAAATGTAGTGTACAACACCTGTGTACTAACACGTGGCTGGCTGCCACGCCTCCACCAAGGGCTCCTGCCCTGATTGGTTAAAATAACCAATAGGTCCAAACCTTTCGGACCGGTCAATACTGACCCCAACCGTAGTGTACTTACGTACACAACATAACTATATGTAACCAGAATGTAACCATGTTACATCCTACCCCATCAAGACTATTGCTTACGCAATAAATCAATTTTAGTTGGATAACTCCAACTGCCAGAACCTCTGTCTCTTCATGAGCACCATTAGTGGTGCTGAGGATGTAGACTATTCCGATAACTCGGAGGTGGGTGCCCTTGGGGATATCTTCACAAAGGCAGACCACTCCGACAGCGCCGAACGGCGATGTCGTCATCCAATCCATTCCCCACGCGTGAGGAAAACGCGCTAACTTGTGCGCCACCTTACCAATTGCGGATGATGCATCCGGGTCGCCGAAGGCGACTATCACCAATGAACCAGACACTGTTCATGAAGCCCGACATGCCGTAACGGCACGGAAGGGTCCTCGTGACCCTCAAAAGAAGGCTAAGAACGAGGTGAAGAGGGGTTTAGACTCCTATATCCCTGGTCCTGCGGCTGTACTGCCGCGTGAAATCGCGCGCCGGAAACAACTCCGGGCCGAACTGCTAACGCCCAAGCAAATCACTGCCAAGTCCTACCAAGCGAGCCTCGGGAAACAGGCACGCGGTGTCGTCGTTGAGATCCTCCGCAAGGTTCCCACGTTCTCCTACTGGACGAAGGTGTCGAGTAGGCAGAACGGGCATTCCGCGCTTGGGCGGAAGGGGAGAAGCGCCTTCCCAACTTTGATGCGCTGTACAACAGCTTTTCCGAACCCGACGTTCGGGTAGAGAGAGCGTTGCGCTTGGCGTATGCCCAGGCCAAAGCGCTGGGGCAATTACCTGCCCCTTGTTGCACGCGACCTGCTGTCGATGTGGTGCCGGAGAGCAATGCAAACTCTGCATCTGCTTCCGGCAAACTCCCAGCTACTGGGAGTGAAGGGACTTCTTCCGCCCCTTTGGTCGTTGACTCTCAGCGGGGTTCTCCCGCTCGAATACGTCAACGACGTCACGGCAATCCTTCCGCAGGGGAGTCTCGGACTCCCACGAATTCTGTGAATGTGGATAACCTTTCCACTTCAACAGGTACTGGTGTCTCACCCCGATGATGGCGTCGTGCCATCAGACGCTCCACATGGTAATGTGGAGTACCCTCCGTATCGAGAACTGGAGGGGGAGGTCGCGCTATTGCGACGTGAGTTCCACGAGCGCTGTGATCGACACAGCCGTCGCATCCATGATGCCCAGGAGGGATTCCGCGACGAGGGGAGTGCGAATGAACGCCTCGAAGGGCGGCTTGCCTCCCTCAAGTCTCTCGTTGCGGAGATTCAGGGTCGTATTTCGATCCTGTCGGAGATGTTCCGACCTGTCATGCCTTTCGGCTATCCGACTTCCCAACCTCCTCCAAGAGGGGACCCGCCTCCGAATTCTGGTATGGCTTAAGTATACCCACATAGAAGGTTAGATGCGTACGCATCGCCTTCGGGATATCCAAGGTATACACCAAGCCCTTTCGGTCTAGCAACTTAAAAGGCCCCACAAACCTTGGGCGCAGTTTGTTACGCAACACGTTGGAAACTGCATGTGTAGGAAGATTCTTAGCGTTTAACAAAACACTTTCTCCTACTTTGTACACCCTTTCGTTACGCCACCCCTTGCGGTCAGCCTGATCCTTCTGATTGTCTTGGCTTTCCGCCATGGCATCGCAGACGTGTCGTAAGACACTAAGGCGCGTCGATAAAAACTTATCGATGTGCTTTCGCACAGATACAGGGCTGACATCGGGGAATCCTCCCCCCTCAAGCCCTGGGCCACACACGTGGCGTCAACGGAACCCTCGGATTCACCAATCCGTTCACGTAAAACGGGGTAAACCCCGTAGATGCATGTACCGAATTGTTGATATCAAATTCAACCATCGGAAGCATCTCACTCCAACTCTTTGGAGAATCCGGACATAAACTCCGGATAATATCCTCCACAACGCGATTATTCGTTCCGTCTGACCGTCCGTCTGCGGATGGTCCGCAGTGGACATGAGGAGCTTGGTGCCTAGCACCTTAAACAACGCTCCCCAGAATTGTCCCGTAAACAGGGGATCCCGATCCGACACAACGGAATCGGGTAGACCATGCTGTCGAAAGACACGGTCTAGGAACACTTTCGCTGTTCCTTGTCCATCTATGGACTCTGGCACCGCCGCCAGACGAGCCATATTGCTCAATCGGTTTACAAATACCAATATGCCGGTGTTCCCGGCCTTATCCTTCGGAAAACCGAAGATAAAATCCATGCTAATGGATTTCCAATACTCCGTTGGAACCGATAAGCTCACCAAAGACGCAGCTGAACTTGCAGAGGGTTTGACCCTCTGACACGTCTCACAGG
>CM047587.1:32669796-32692326 GCA_026184515.1 Peronosclerospora sorghi | reverse complement strand
AGGGGCGTCATGTGCCTCAAAGATGACTCTATACTTCAGTTCCTCATTATGAGGAACTACCACCCGCGGAGTGTCCTCCGCGCTCGTGCTATAAAATAGCAGACCGTCACAGTACCTGTAACGTTGTAAACGATCTTTAGCTCGACTTGACAGGGTTGTCTCAGACGAGCCAAGACCTTTTTCACCTAACGCGCTGGTTAGCGCTGTACACTGTGGGTCTTTCTCATACGCCTGGCGTATAAGATTCACCACAGATGTAATGACGAATGTCGCGTGAGCGAGCTCGTAATCTGGACGACGCGACAACGCGTCTGCAAGCACGTTATGCTTGACAAGTTTATACTTAACCTCAAAGTTATACTCCGCAAAGAAGGATAGCCAACGGGCCATCCGTTGGGAGAGATGAGGCTACTTCGTCGCTGTCCGTAAGGACGCGTGGTCAGTATAAACCACGAACGGCTTTGAGCCGAGTAGGTGAACCCTAAATTTGACAAGAGCATACTTCATTGCAAGTAGCTCCTTGTCATGAACGGGATAATTCCGTTCCGCAGCTTTAAGCTGCCTCGACTCAAACGCAATTACGCGTTCCCTTCCTGCATAATCTGCTTGTAACAAAGCACATCCGATTGCGAAATCGGAGGCGTCGCAGACGACACTAAATGGTTTCCCAGAATCTGGAAGAGCAAGAACGGGGGCTTGTATTAAGCTCCCCTTTACCGCTTCAAAAGCGTTTTGGTGTTTGGCTTTCCAACACCAATCTACGTCCTTCTTAAGAAGGTCGGTTAATGGCTTCGCCATCTCAGCGTAGTTATCGCTGTACTTGTGGAGATAATTGGCTAATCCAAGCCACTTCCGTAAATCTATAAGATTTACAGGCGAAGGCCACTCCACAATGACTTTCACCTTCGCGGGATCCGCCCGCACTCCATCCTTACCGATGAAGCATCCGAGGAAAGAAATTTCCTCAGCACCAAAGATACATTTGGATGCGTTCGCATATAACTTATGCTCTAGCATACATTCGAGCACATCTCGAAGGTGTATAAGGTGCGTCTGAACATCAGACGAGTCGCCTTCCGCGCGACTATGAACGAATATATCGTCAAAGTACGTATGAGCGTACTTTCTATGAGGGCGGAAGAGTTGAGTCACCAAGCGATTGAAAGTCGCTGGCGCATTTGAAAGCCCCTATGTCAAAACAAGCCACTCCCACAGAATGCCGCTAGGCGTGCTGACCGCTTTAAGCGTAATATCGGACGCCCGCTGAGCACCTGATAATACCCATCCACCAGATCTAAGGCACTGTACACAGTACAGCCCGCCATATTGTCTGGAGGACATCCTTCCGAGGAATCGGAGTGTGCATGGGTACATTAGCTGCATTCAGATTGTTGTACGCATGCACAATGTGCCACTTTCCGTTAGGTTTACGAACACAAAAAAGTGGGAGATGAATGGGGAGACTTACTCTCCCATACCATCCCTGCCTCTTCTTTCCCCTTGAAGAATGCGTCGATGACGTCGCATTGTTCATTGGGGAGAGTCCACTGCCTAGTGACGCAGTATTTGGTTCCGGGAACCAATTCAATTTCATGTCGGACTCCCCGATCCGGTGGTAACCCCATCGGCGGATTGTCACTAATGACATCTCCGAATTCCTTAAGTAACGAATGGTACGGGTCCTCAGGATCCGCAAGGATCTTGAGGCCGCTTCGGGCATTCAATGACTGTTTGGTTTGCACCAAAACTGACTCGTCCATCGTGGATGAGGAGTTCAACTCCTCTTCCGGACGCAACACGACAATCTCGTCGAGTTCACCTGCTTTCACAGCAGTCTCGAACTCGTCGAAGGACATCTCCTCCAACGACAACAGTTCGCCTACCCCAGTCAACCGTTCCGGGCTTACGCCTTCTGTGACAACACCTGTCACACTATTCAGCATCCGATAGGACTTCTGACTACTGGCCTCGGGACTCATCCCGAGACCCAGATGGGGGATTCAATTGCCCCATCTATTGGAAGCGCCACGCGCCTATCCACAGAGGTCTCTACCTCTACCACCGGTGACTCGCCGGTCTCATCTATAACGGCGTAGTCGGAATCATTTCCGACGTGCAAAAGAGACAAACTTCGGGTCTCTTTACTTGGAAGCACTCGCGCTTAACCACAGGGGTCTCTACCCCTACCGCTGGAGTTGCAACTTGTTCGCCGAACACGGCGTGGTCAGAATCAGTTCCGACCTGCAGAAGAGACGAACTTCGGGTCTCTTCTCTAAGCGCCTCGCGCTTAACCTCAGAGGAATCCACCTCTATCACTGGCGACTCAACAGTCTCGCCTATATCGGCACGGGGATTAACCGCCGAATCCCCCTCCTTAAGGAACTCTTCCTTAAGGCCATTGGGAATGATCATTTCAGACATCCCAATCTCTGGAATATCACGCCAGAATCGCTTTTGCGATCGAGCAAAGGTGGGTTCATGACTCGCCAATGCTTCACCCGACCGCGGGTGCGTTGAGCCAATGGACTTAGACTTCCAGTCTATCCATGGCTCGTGGCGTTCCAGCCAATTCATGCCCAGAATGAGGTCATAACCCGAGTCCAAATCCAGGACTAGGCAACGTTCTAAGCTGTCGAAGTCTGCAAACTTCAGCTTAAGGTCAATCGAGACCTTGGGTACAGAAACCTGTACGCCCGTCGCAAGACGGACCGTGACAACGTCACGAGAACGTGCCTCTAGGGCCTCGGCATACAGCCGAATCTTCTCAACAGAAGCCCGTCTGACATAATTGTCAGACGCTCCAGAGTTTATCAAGACTCTCCAAGGCTTATCAAAGCCTTTCACGTCCGCAAGGACTACCAGCAAACCTGGCTGTTACACCAACTCGGTGCTAGAAAGTACCGCTTCCCTCGGGGCTTTGTGCTGTCGTCCCCTACCCTGGGGCTTAACAGCACTGAGGGATCCCCCAGTAGGGCGCCCCGCACCTACTGGGAGCCGTCGTTTCCCGACGGCTTGGGTGAGGGCCTTTTATACTCCCTCGGCTCCTTATAGCGAGTGTATCGCTGGGGATTTTTCGGACATCTGTCCCTCAGATGATCCGTGATTCCACACAGGAAGCATCTCAGCGGTCCATTCCGCTGCAGCATGGCCAGGAGCTCCACTTCAGAACCCAGCGAGACAGAGTCAGCGAGAATCTTAGCGGAAGGTTTCTCCTCCGCTTCGACCTGACTCAGGTCCATGGGTTCGGGACCCACCTTAGAGGAACGAAAATTCCTCTCGGCGTTAAACGCCATCTTGAACGCCTCTTCCAGGGATTGGGGTCGGCATCGGAATAATTCCGAACGTTCTGGCCCTTCTCTCAGACCTCCCATGAAGACGGGGATGGACACATCGTCCGAATACGCTTTCGCGTACATCCCTGCCAACAGGTTCTTAAGCTCCTGGATATAAATCTCCAGGTCCTTGGTGCCTTGACGGCACCTCAGGAACGCCAGTTGATTCTGGAAAACCAGATCAGGCGTTGCGTACATGTCCATGATCTTCTTCTTAAGGACCTTCCATGTTGGGAACACGTCCGTGACTGACTCCGAACACGTAAACGCCCATGTACGGGCTTTCCCCGTAAGATGGGTCAATGCAAGTCCCACTTGCAAGTGATCAGAGGTCATATTCGCTGTGGAGAAGGCCGTTTCGACCTCTCGCAACCACACGTAAAGGTTGTCACCCTTCTCTCCGGTGAACTCCTTTATCTTAAACAATAATGGAGGGCGCACCCTCGTGGAATGACCTCCACTACAACTCGCCTCATGAGCGATGAGGGCATTTACCCTTGCCTTTACGGTCTCAAGGCCCTTCTCCACTAGGAGCTTCGTGCCTTCTTCCCCCGTTAAGGGTAACAGCCTTTTAAAGGCTTCCTGCTGGACGAGGGTCAAACTATCCCAATCGTCCTGATTCATCCTTTGCAGAGGATGCCTAGTCTACCAACACAGGTGTTGGATTGACTACAAGTGCTACCAGGTGTAGCCGGTGCGTATACGCACGGTGCGGCAAGCGAACAGAGGAAGACTCTTCCTAGGAGAGCTCTCCTACTCGGGCCAAGATTCCCGGGTTGGTTACGACTTAGCCTTAACGGCTGTATTCCCTTTACGGGATGTAAGTAAAGGGAGGGCTCCCTCTTACCTACGACACTCACTGCTCGCGCGACCGGTCGAGGTCGCACGTCCGCAAAATAGAGTGAAATGTAAACTGAATATATTTAATATGTAATTAGCCTAAATTAATTTAAACTAATATAAACTATATGTAATACTAAGTAGAATATTCCTAATTCGTCCCTAGCTAAAATGTAGTGTACACACCTGTGTACTAAACGTGGATGGCTGACACACCACCACACCAAGGGCCCCTGCCCTGATTGGTTAAAATAACCAAAGGTTCAAAACCTTTCAAACAGGTCAATACCGACCTCAACCGTGGTGTACTCATGTACGCCAACATTATATGTAACTCGAATGTAACCCCGTTACACGTTAGGTACCTGTACGTAATCACCCCCATATCACAATGTCCCGGCTATGTCCTTTCTATGTCCACCGCAGTTGTACACGCAACTGTATACACCGTGGTACACACCATCGTACACGCAATTACTCACCCGATTGTGCCCGCAGTCGTACCCCTAATTAGGCCCACAATTAAACCCTCAATTAGGCCCAATTTTATGGCACACTTTACCACAATAGCGTTGCAGGAAGTGTATTTCTCGCTGAAGTTAGCAAGAAACCTAATTTCGCTGGAAAAGTTGATGCAGAGGGGATGTAATTTCGTACATTGAGATGATAAGATGGAAGTTCGTTTACATGGATATCTGTTGTTCACTGTGGAAGTTCATGGGTCAATTTTGGCGGCAAATCTTGTTACGACTACGAGAGACATCAGTCAGATAGAGACGTTGGATACCAAGGCAAGTCAACAAGTAACACGAGCGTTGGCAGGTGATGACCCCGCGTTGGATAAAGCAAGTGTGAATGCTGGAAACCAAGAAGAAGATGGCGCGGAAGAAAGAGATGAAAGTGGGCCAGAGCGCGTTAATGATACGGTGTAACAGGCACCTAGTATATCTAGAAAGGATAGAGCGAAACCAAAACGTGTGACACAAGAAACGGCGAGGTTTAAAGCATACAAGGACCCACTTAATCGGAAGAAGTCGAAGAAGAAGTCTGGGACGGAAGGACCCGTCACTGAAGTGAATCAAGATAATGAAAGGAGCACAGGTGTGCAAGAACACGCGTTGGTTGTATACGCGGTGATGGGGCCTGATGATGTGGAGATCAAGTCAAGATATCCGAAGGACCCAAGCAATTATAATGAAGCGCACAAGCGAGACGATGCATGCAAGTGGAAGGAGGTTGAAAAAGCGGAATTGAAATCTTTACAGGACATGGATACTTGGGAAGTCGTGAAGTGCCAAGATAAGCGGGCAATACCTACAAAATGGGTATACAAGACGAAGACCAAGGCAGATGGGACTATTGAGAGATATAAAGCGAGACTCGTGGCGCGTGGAGACAAACAAGTAACGGACGCGATTTTATTTTTACGTTCTCGACTGTAATGGTTCCAAGCAATGTCAAGGTAGTGCTAGCGATGGATCAAGTGTGGAATGTGCCGGAACGGCACGAAGATGTTCCAAGCGCGTACCCGAAGGCACATACGGAGAAAAATTTTGATATTTTTTGAAGATACCCCAAGGCATGGTGATCAAGGATGAAGTTTTACGAGATTTCGAAGTAGATTCTACTAAGTGTTTGGCTTTACGTTTGAAGAGGAACCTTTATGGTTTAAAACAAGCTGGACGAATGTGGTATGAGTTGCTGCGTAAGACGCTGATTGATTTGAAGTTCTAACAATGCTTGACGGACACATGCATATTTTCACGAAGAGATGTTGAAGGCACTGTGATTGTTGGAGCTTACGTCGATGACTTAATGGTGACAGGAACGACGGTGCAGCTGGTTGATAAGTTTTTCGAGATGATGCAGATATTAGATTTGAAGGATCTCGGACCGGTAGAAAATTTTGTCGGGATACGTATTGGTGGAAGTCAAGACAGTGGATATACTATGGATCAAGAGCAGGTGATCGACGAATTATTAATCAAGTATAAGCTGTAGCACGCTAACCCCGTGCAACTACCGATTGGGGAAGTAAACGATGATGGTGAAGATGATAATTTCTTGCCTAAGACGGCAGCGGAAGGTGTGCCGACACAGAGAGTGTTTCAACCAATAGCTGGGAGTTTACTATGGATTTCTAGGTGCACAACACCGGACATTTCATTTGCAGTACAAAGAGTTACGAGACGCATGCACGCACCAAGACAGGCAGATTAAAAGTTAGCCAAGATGATTCTGCGGTACCTGAAAGGTTCGAAGGAGATCAAGTTACGCTTGGATTGTAAAGCGAGGAACGAAGACAGTTTGCAGTTGGTTGGATACACAGATGCGGATTTTTTTGCAGGCGATAAAGAAGACAGGAAGAGTGTGAACGGTTGCGTGGTTTTCCTGAACGGCATGGTTGCTGGTTGGCAGTGCAGAAAACAAGGTGCAGTCGCGTTATCAACGGCGGAGGCGGAGTTTGTTGCGGCCGCGGTTGGTGGGAAGGAGATATTAGGCTTGAAGGAGTTGCTGGAAGAGATTGGACTCAAGGTGGAGATGTCTATTGTAACGGGGTTACATTTTTGGTTACATTTAGTTATGTGGTGTACGTAAGTACACTACGGTTGGGGTCAGTATTGACCGGGCCAAAAGGTTTGGAACTATTGGTTATTTTAACCAATCAGGGCAGGAGCCCTTAGTGGAGGCGTGGCAGCCAGCCACGTGTTAGTACACAGGTGTTGTACACTACATTTTGGCTAGGTACGAATTTAGTAAGTTCTACTTAGTATTACACATAGTTTACATTAGTTTAAATTAATTTAGGCTAATTACATATTAAATATACATTCAGTTTACATTTCACTCAAAAGACTGCAGGACGCACGACCTCGACCGGTCGCGCGCGCAGTGAGTGTTGTAGTGTAAGGGAAACCCTTCCCTTAGCTACCCCTTATTAAGGGAGCCTTGTATCAAGGCGTTAGCTAGTGCTAACTTGTAAACCAAGGGAAATCTTGGCCCCGAGTAAAAGAGTACTCTCTTACTAAGCCCTTTTATAAGGGCGTATCAGCTAAGTAGCGGCACATCGCCGCTTTAGGAAAGTTTTCCCCTGTGCGCTAGCCGCACCGTGAGTGTACGCACTGGCTACATCTGGTAGCACTTGTAGTCAATCCAAAACCTGTGTTTGTAGGCTACGGCATCCTCTGCAAAGGATGAATCAGGACGATTGGAAAAGGTTAACCCTCGTCCAGCAGGAATTCTTTAACAGGCTGTTATCCATACTGGGTGACGAAGGCATGTAGCTCTGTGGTGGAGCGGCTGATCAAAGTTTTTGACGCTTGATCAGGCGGTACCACGGCGCCCGGTCTTCCGACTAACGAAGGGGGTTCTCCGGTTGTCCTTGACTGCTTGTGTTTCTGCTCACCTTGTGTACCCGATGGCTTGGGTGTGTGTCGCTCTCCAGGTGGCGTGGATGTAAACACGGCAATTCATTGATGCAAGATTGGGGGGAACTTGTAACGAGTTGACCTATGTGCTGATCAGGCGTGATCAAGTACAATCATGCTCGGATCAGGTGTGATCAGGCTTGATCAGGCTCGATCAGGTACTGAAAGACGTTGATCAGCTGTGATCAGACTTAATCAGGCTTGATCAGGTGCTAAAAGTAGTTGATCATCTGTGATCAGACTTGATCAGTCTTGATCAAGTGCTAAAAGTCTCCCAGGTACAAGTTGGTGCGATCTTCGAGTTGTTGATCGCGGGTCACTAGCTGCAGAGTGTCGATCAGGTGTTGATCGGCGAAGGGGGTACTTGATCAGGCAGCGGAAGTCTTCACTGCCCGATCACGGAGCCTCTGGAGTCTTAAACATCTAAAGGAACACCCAAATATCTGTATTCCTAGCCTAGACCTACGAGGGGGGGTAAATTTCACTTAATCCACCTAGAGTTCCCGTGGGGCGCTTACAGCAGCCGACTCTAGGGGCCAAACGTGAACCAAACGTAGAGAGGTGAGAGCACTGCTGAATCACACTCCCAAGACCAAAAAACCTTTACAGAAGAACCGCTGACACAGCGGGCGGAGTTGCGGGGTGAGTTCTCAACACTCTACGCCTGCCGGTGGGCCAAAAACGCACAAAGTGCTCCCGCCCGGGACGTAGAGTCGTATATTAACTAAAGGGAGGCGCTAGTTGCCGTCCCTGAGGTTTACTTAGTGTTTGGACGCAAAAAGAGAACTTTATTATTGCTTAAAGCCTTAGATCTACCATTTCCCTAATTCAAGCCAATCAGAACCGTCCATTCCAGCGTCCTCCGTCCACCAGTCCACCTGATTCCTCCGTCGTTCGTCGGTGTTCGTCGGTGTTCGCTGAGTACCTGTAAGTAATCGTCCCATCTTCCCATTCCCCGTATATGTCCTGTCTATGTGCACCACGGTTGTACACGCAACTGTATACACCGTGGCGCACACAATCGTATACAATTACGTACCCAATTTGTGCCCGCAATCAAACCCCTAATTAGGCCCTTAATTAGGCCCAATTATAACACGCTTTACGACAGCCGCCCCTGATCCTCGTCTCAGCCGTACAGCGGTTGGGGCGAGGGTCGATCATGCCATTGGATATCATGGATCATGCTACCGTTGGTCGATTTGTCCACACCCATCAATCATGACATCATCGACCTGGTAATCACACCCATCACTCTGCCCCTTCTCCCGCCGATCAGGTCCCAATCTATCAGGCCGTTACCGTTAGTGGTATGCCCCTCGCGATCCAACGTTCATCATCCACCAACCGTGGCATCTACGATCAAGCTGTCTCGATCAGGCATTTCTGCATTTCCATCATGCAAGCGATAACGGACGGCACCCCGGCGAACACCGCCAACGCTCCTGCCCTGGGTCGGGCCGCAGCTGATCAGGCGATCGCTGCCATCAATCAGGCTTACAGCTTACAAGAGGCCCTCCACGCGCGCGATGATCAGATCGCCATGTTATCCGACTCGCTCGTGATGAGCGAATACACTATCGCGATGATTCGGCAGCAGCTCGCTCGTGCCAAACGCGCCGTGGTGGAGCGAGATACTGATATCAAGCGGGCCGCTTTCAAACAGATCATGCCATTGCGTGTTTCATTGACACCACGGTCAACGATCTCCAGACTAAGTTGAAGACCGTCGAAAACGCTGTGGCCGATCAAGAAAAAACCATGGTCGATCAACGCGCCCAGATCCGGGATCTGGATAGCCGTCGTGCCCGTGATCGTTATCTGCGATCGGTGCATGAGGACACGATCGCTGATCAAGCGCGAGAGCTGGATCAGCTTCAGCAGCGCATGGCCAAGTTACAAGAGGAATACGATCGGGCTGCTTCTAGGAACCAGCGCTTGGTAGAACAGGCGTTCAAGCTCACCGCCGAGATTGATAGGCGCAAAAACCAGTATAATCGCATCCGGAAGAAGAATAAGTCCAATTGCATGAAGATGGACGAATATACCGCCATCATGGCCCAGACGCAGGAAATATCTGATCGGGTCGAGGGAGTGTCTGACATCCAAGCTGAGCTGGATGATCTACACGCCGCATATTCTCAGCTAGAGAAAGAGCTTTCCACCGTGAAATGCCGCTTCGATCAAGTTTCCGCAGAACGCAACACGCTACGCAATCAACTGAAACAGGTTCAAGACGAAGCCATGCAGTTGCGCTCGTTCCACTCGGACCTTCAGTCCCAGTTGGCTGGTATGTCGTTGCGGATGAAGATCACACCGGCTGCCCATACCCCTCCGGAAGGTTCTGATCAAGCCACATCGCCGGCTGGCCTTCCCGTTTCTTCTCCAGACGGCTCGATCAGCCGCGCCGCACCTTCACCTAAAAAGCGTATTCAGCGTTCCCGATCTTCCTCTCTGTCGAAACGGCCACGCCTACTTTCCCCCATTTCGGAGGCGAAGACGGAGGACGATGATCCCCCAAGTCCTGATCAGGACGATGAAGGCGGATTTCCTGATCCGATCGATTCCAATCCCTCTACTCCCACAATTAGCGAGTTTGGAAGCGAGGATTTACCTGATCAGGGCTCTGCCGGGTCTCTTTTCCCTCGAACGGGTGATTTCAAGACGTTGATCACGGTTCCCGATGATTCCAGTGACGCCGACATCGTTCCGTGGACTCCAGATCAACTCGGTGGGTTCGATATGCGCAGCGTCACGGCTCAAGTGGTCTTTGACTACTTGACCCTCCCTGCAGGATGGTTGTTCCCGGACGCCGTAGATGCCCTTCCGGATGATTCGTGGTTCAGTCATTTGATCACCCAGCCGGAAGTGGAGCTGTTATATTCCCAATGCCCTTGGGGCGTTTTCACGACTATGCTGCCGCCCATTTCTTTTCGCTCAGTTGGATGGTTCGCCGACTTTGAGACGAAGTACCGGTCGTTTCTCGACCATCACGCTCTGGCTATCTGGGAGTCGACGCATTACCTCCCCATCGCGAAAGGCCTTCGCGAGACCGATGATTTCTTCCGGGACTATTACAACGATCGACGCCAACGTAGAAGTCGTGCCGGAGCGACATGGAAGAGGGTTGTGGACTTTGTCCTGCGGGGAATGATCGACGGGAGGTGTGATCTCGACATTTTCCTGGACCCGTCGATCACCCATTGTGCTCGCAACCGTCCTTTGAAGTATGCCCCGGCCGACGATGGGGCGTGGTACCCCGGGTTCCTTTCGGACCCGCCACCTCGGACCCTATTGGACGTGTTGAGGAAGGTTGAGACTTTGAACCTTGGCGGGTTCAATATCGTTTTTCCCCGAAAGCCACCCTGGCCGTAAAATTCCTCGTATTCGTCGCAAGTTCTTCGTCTGGTTAGTCGGTTGATCGTTTCTTCTTTAATAAATAAGTACTCCTGATCATGTCATTTCCACTGTTGCTTCCTTACTTTTCAATGCATAATATAAATCGGTATTCCGTCGTCTCATCTGTCGTTGCTCCATCACCATGTCTCGCAATATCCATCGTAAACACACCACTTCAAGTCATTGATCACTTCTTCATCAATTGTGAGTTTCGTTAATCGTCTTTCTTCAATCGGGGGTTCTTCGATCGTAATTTCATGATCAGTCCGCCGATCACGCATTAGTTGGACTCTTCGTCCACTTGCATTAGTCAAACCGATGTCTGTTGATTCTCTTCCTTTCGAAGTCCTTGATCAGAGCATCACAGTTCAGATCTGCCTCGTCTACCCACGACGGCTCGGCATAACCTTTTCAGTAGACTTGATATTCGCGTAACGTTCTTCCATACCTAGTCTTTCGACCAGATCGGACATCGGTGATTCGATCAACTTAAAATGCATCTGCATCTAGCGTCCTTTCCCAGCTGTCTTCGGGTAACAAAGCTTCATCGAAGTCAAAACGATCGTATTTCCCAACTGTTAGCGCAGTAGTAGGGCGATCTGGAAATTCCTTAACCAATTTCAACTTGGACAGGTTCACTACTGGGAACATACGATAGTCAGTGCCAGCTGTAACCAATATCGCCGCATGATTACCTATCACCTCATCGACTATGAAGTGTCCATGCCACATATGCGCCAGTTTCTTCGCAAACCCTTCTTTCACCCGATAAAGATATAACCAGACCCTTGATCCAGCTTCGATCTTGTGTGGTGTCACTTGATCATTGTGCCTAACAGCTCGCTCGGCTATCGCTTGATGCAATCGAGTGCTCACTTGGTCGCGGGCGTATATGTAGTCTTTCTGCAACTTATATCTCCACCGACGAGCATCTCGGTCTTTACGCCAAATTCCACCCAGTTGTAATGTCGATTCCAACGACGATCGCGGATCCCACCCATACGCCAAAAATAATGGTGTCTCTCCGCGAATGCGATCAGGGGTCGAGCTCAGCGCGAATACCAGTCGATCTTCGTACGAGCTCCAATCTTTCTGGCCGACATCTGATACATACATCTTGATTGCCCGTTTAATCGTCTGCACCGTCCTTTCCGCCTTGCCGTTCGCCTGTGGACGGTATGCCATAGTGGCACTCTGACGGTGTCCCACAATTTTGTTAAACGCATGAAATACTTCCGACATAAAACCCGGTTCCCGATCGTGCCGGATCACCTCACTAGCCACGAATCGTCAAAACACACATTCTTCATAGTTTTCGGCGATTTTCTGCGCTGTGCGGGACGATCCATCTTTCGCTATCACCATACCCGTGAACAGATCCGTCCAAATCAGCAGTTCAGTATGTCCATCCGTTGATCGGGGTAGTAACGGGATATGATCCATGGCTATCACTTGGAATGGGTACGTAGCCTCGATATTCCCCGGCGACATGCCCTTGATCGTAGGCTTGCCCTTCCCCGTCTCGCAATCTACGCATTGTCTAACAAACCTTTGTACACTTCGGAATAGACCACGCCAATGGAAGTATCGTCTGATCCGCTGATATGTACGCCCTATGCCTTGGTGTCCTCCTTCAAAACCCACATGATAATGGTGGAGGACATCTGCATGTAGGGTCTCGGGTAAGACCAGCTTAATCGAAGAGTGTTGATCGTCTTGATCATCTTTGTCATCGCTGTCTTTTACTTTAGCCATATTCCCACAGTAAATCAGCAATCCTTGTTCGTCGACATCGTAGTTGTCAGCAATTTTCGCGCAATCCTTCACCTCGTCTGCGCTCAATTGTGAGACGTCACCATACAGATAACTTCGCAAATCATGAATCCATTTCTCTTCGTCCTGCGCATTTTTCACCCGTTCCGCCCTTATCCCGGCTATGGATATATCGGGCCACGTTGACGGTCTCGGCTGACGGAGTTTACGTGATCGCGTCGTCACCAGCACTTGTGGGAAAGTGGGATCTTCATTCCACGTGATCACTTCCGACAATCTGTTGAGATCGACCAATTCCTCCAGCTGTTTCTCGTCATCAATCTCACATCTTGTTCCGCCCTGCATGGCCATAGTGGTGATATGATCAGCACTCTTATTCCGATCTCTTTTGACATGCACCAGATCATGATCAGTCCATTCGCGAAGGAGGTTAAACGCACGCTGTTGCAACACTTGCAATCGCGGAGCTTTACACTCTATTTTACCGCGCATTTGCCGGATTACCATATTCGAATCTCCACAAACGATCATCCTTCCTTTGGGATATCTCGACAGTAGGCCCAAACTTAAAAGAAATCCATGGTATTCCGCTTTGTTCACCGTGATATCAGGTGCATGATCAGCTACCGCGGTCATAATCTTCCACTCTAGTAATTTTCATACGATAGCGCCGAACGCACCTACACGTCGCTTGACACTTGCAGATCCATCGAAACTAATAACGTAGAGTTCTTCTCCTTTCTCAACCGTAGGAGGTGGTACTTCAATCATCTGCCGCAGTTGCTTTTTCGGTGCGATCGCAATCAGTGCTTCATCGATTTCGGTGTGAGGAGTGATACTTGCAGCTAACGCCCCTAGTACCTCCTCTTCTCCCTGTACACATTTCTTGATCTCGATGTCCCATTGTGATAAGATCGCAGCCCATCTGCCCAGTCGTCCGTCCAGCCCGTTGGATGTTAGTAACCATTTCAACGTGAATAAAAGTGACAAGACAGTAATCGTCTTTCCGACCAGCATCATGAAATAAACATCCAAAACGCGTAGAAGAGCCAGAACTTCCTTTTCGACGGGGCTGTAATCCAGCTCACCGTTCTTCAATGTTCGGCTGAAGAATGCGACGGGACAATACACTTGATCATGTTCTTGTACCAACGCGGCAGATACCGCCCATTTGCTGGCATAAACCACAATCACCGGCGTTTTGTTCTGATCAAAGTGGCGCAAGGTTGGGCTGACGCAATCTTCGCCTTTAGCATGCTGAATGCTACTTTTGCCCTGATTATTCGATCGCCTTCATGATCCGTATTCTCCTTGCTCAACGATCGGCTCTTTACCTCTTGATAATCCATCTCCCTTAATTCGTAGAGCACAGCGGCATAGATCGCGAAATCTTCAATAAATCGACGGTAGTAGTTCAAGCTCCCCAAAAACGATTGCATGGCCCGTAATGTGCCAGGGAAAGGCAAATCAATCAGATCATATAATTTTTTTGGATTTGTTTCCAAACCTCGGCTAGAGACATGATGCCCTAAATAGGGAACTTCACTTCGCCCCCAGTACGATTAAGCCACGCTGATCGACAAGTTCCATTGATCGCACTTTTCCAATAAACGCTGCACCTTGTCACACAGGGTAGTCCAGGTAGGTGAAGGGATCAAAATATCATCAATATATGACCGCAGCTGCATCACAGACGGGCCCGGTGTTTGGTCGGGCTCTCCCACAGTAAATACATCAGCCGATTCGTCATCACCGTCCTCAACCTTGCGATACCCATATAATGAATTATCAATCAACCGCTGGTAGATTTGCGGAGCATTCTTTAGGCTAAAGGGCATCCTACCCCATTCGAATAATCCAAACGGAGTGACAAACGCCGAAATCTGACGCGCTCGATCGGTCATAGACACGACCCAAAACCCACTCGCCATATCCAAAGAGCAAAACCACAACGATTTATCCAAATATTCGAGTAGATCAGAGATCAGAGGCATTGGGTATACCATCAAACGCGTGAGTTGATTCACCGCGCGATAATAGATACATAAACGAATATCAACCCCATTCTTTTTCACGATTATCACTATAGGTGATGTCCAGGGTGACGTAGACGGCTGAATGATCTTAGTAGCCAATAGCCCCTTGATCAAAGCCGATAACTTCTCGCGAAATCGTGGAGCCACCTTACGACACTTTTGGGCGATCGGGCGTGCATCGCCTACATCGATATCGCAAACAACTCCACGTGCAGCAGGAGGCAGCGCGTTCCCTTTCCCTATCAACAGATGTTTCTTCGCCCAAATTATATCGCGAAGCTGATTAATTTCTTCTGCCGTGTTGACCAAGGGGTCTCCGACTAGCAAATCATCTTTAGTCACCTCTTCGGTGCTTGCAGATACTTCGGGCAACGTAGCAAGCTGCTTCTCTAGTTCTTCCACATACAAATCTCCACCTTCATGGTAACAAACTTGATCATCGATAGGGATTACACCAAATTCGCTAGGATCGGCTGAGACATGGTGATCACGCGTATCTTGAATAGGCGTATCTCTTGCAACAGGTTGTTCAACTCCGTGATCCAAGGTCGGACATTTCGTCCCCGGCTCCTGATTGCACCGCGCTTGCACATGTTGCACCTTTTGCGACCCTCCGGTTACCAATGCCACAGATGAGACGATCGGGTCCGTAGGTCGTACTAAAATACTTCGAGGAGTAGGATACTCCTTCTTCTCGACCAGGGGACCTTGATCGACACTTTCTTGATCGTCATGTGCAGAATCGGTAGACGCTTGATACGCGAGATTTTGCCACACCTTATAGCGATTAGACCCCACCGAAACAAATCCAGGGTGTCGGGGAACATCATCTTTGTTCATCCAGATACCTAAAATCGTATCATCTTGCACGATGATCGGATGATCAACGACGTTCTTAACACGCAGGTATCGCAAATTGCCCACGCCCCTAGTGATAGTGGGGACCCAATCTTTTTCACGAGTAATCCACAACTTTCGAGATCGCTGGTCATAAATCCGAACATCGGCAGATCGACCTACTGGGATCTGTTCGTACTGATTGAGTTTCATATAATTACCACTCGATCCATACAGCTGTCGGCGCCCCTTCAATGGGATGATCACCTCATCAGGCAAACTTATCTCACCGTGGGCGATGTATAATCGAACACCAGCTGGTATCATAAAATCCATACCCAGTATAGCGTTTTGACCAACAAGTCTGCCCACCCATGCATGGAAATAATAAACCAACGAGCCTTCTAACGTAATCTTGATTTTAGCGCGCCCCTCCGTGAGATACGCACTTTCTCCAATGCCTACACATTCTTGTGTTTGACTCGTGTCGATCTTACAACTCCTTACGAGCAAAGGTTGAGTCGATGATCGACACTTCGGCACCAAAATCAAATAATAGCGTGGCACGTTCGTTATTAATTTTACCACTCGACTTGGCTTGTTTAAACCATTTCTTTGGCGAGTGGTACTTCCAATATCCACGTGATTCACCTGGAAGTAGATCAACCTCCATGATCACCGGGGACCGAGAAAACTCATCAATACGGAAATTAGCCAAACGTGGTAAATCAGGCTGATCACATTTTTCATTATCTCTTTCTGCTGCTTGATCAGCCCTCTTCTTATCCACACATGCAAAAATACACAAACCATAACGCTCGTCTCGTACCAGATTCCAACCTGGCGAGCGTCCTAGTTTAACAAATCTTCAGCTTCCTTGGGCAGCATTCCAGCATGCTTGGTGGGATTGTACCACTGGCGGATGCGGTTGTAAAATTCTTCCATAGGGCACTTGCCCGCATCGTGAACTTCGCCGCATACTCGGCAGACGTACAAGGATTGATCGGTCGGATGTCCCTTCTTTCCACACTTCAGACAGTTCAGGCGCTTCCAGCAACGTAAACTATAGTGTCTGATCGATCCACAGTGACTGCACTTCTTCATCGCCCCTTGATCAATTGCACTTGAATCACTTCGTTTGCCAGATCGGGGCTCAGCAGGTTGATCATGCGCCACTGATTGATCGCGTATAGCAGCAATCATGTAACGGCGCTGATCTGCATCGCTTCCACTGTCGTCGGCACTTGATTCTTCACTCCCAGACGTCACCTTGATCGCGCGTACTGCCTTGGGCTTTCGCGACGGGGAAGGTGCCCGATCATCGCCGAATTTCTGGCGGAATCGGCTGGAACCTACCGCCGCTGTTGGCTGGTACCACCTATTGCGTGCATACGCCCGCAACGTCTCTTCTAGATCCATAGCGGTATCCAACCGCAAAAGTGCCAGTTGATCAGCGAGCTCGCGATTGGCCAATGTATCCAGAAAATTCTGCACATGCTCACGTAAAGGCGTAGGCGATCCATCCCTGATCGGCAACTTGGCTCTCAGTCCCGCCACATTCAACCGGTGCAGATATTCGATAGGGCTTTCATCCGACCGCTGTTTCGTGTAATAATACTGGCGGGATGCCGACTGACCACATCCACAGTATTGAACTTCAAACTCAACCACGAGACTTTTCTAACTTGATCGAGTGCCTCTACTCAGCTGGCGATGCCAATTGCGCGATGGTCCTTTTAGTAGATCGCCCAGGATCAGACACTTTTCATGATCAGAAGCTTGATCCCGCATAAATGCTGACTTGAGGCGACTAATCCAATTCCGCGCTTGACCTTCATATCCTTCCTTTCCCGAAAATTCTTTTAGATCACTGATCACAGACATCCGAATCCTGGGAATCGTCTGTTGATCAGGCATCCCAGTGTACGCGGACGCAACGGTGGCTCGTCGTGGCAGGGTGATCGGCTCATCTGGGTCAATTTACTCGCTCTGGGATCGTTGATTATAGAACGAATACACGGATTCCATGTCAACGTCCTTGACCGTCGCCGATCTTCCTGGCTTCGAGTGCTGCTGACGAAGCGAATGCACGGATTCCATGTCGATATCCTTGATAGACGCAGCGCTTTCTGTCTTTAGCTGGCAGTTTTTCGCGCCAACGACTCCAGGTGTCAACTTGCGTCTTTCCTCAGCCAGAAACTTCTCCATTGTCAAAGAATGTCTGCACCTGTGGACTTTGCGATACTTGATCATCTTCTGCCTTGATCGATTGAGGTTCCATCTTGATAACCGAAAACTTGGATTCATCCTTCTGTCAAACTTTCATCCTGGTGATCTTGGGCTCTATACTCCCGGCACTACTCGACTCCACTTCAAGTTCATCGCCTTCGGAAGGGGAAGATTTGTAACACGATGATCCCGTGTGCTCTGCCACGTTGATCAACGGGCCCGCTTCAATCTTCAGCGGGGAGTGCGAGGGCTCCACCTTAGTATTTTGGCCCACGATAGGCATCAACAGATGAAACAACTGCTGGGTAGCTTCTGCCAGATCTTCTGGGTCCTGATCAAACACCTCTTCAGCATCGTAGGCTCCTGTCGTCAGACCAGCCTGCTTGATCAGGCGTGTTATCCTTAGAACGATCGTGAGCTTTTTCTTCTCATCCGTAGCTGGCTGATCGACCGGTCCGTTCAGCTTACCGCTGATCATGACCCCAAGTAGGCTCATGATCGAGTTCGTCAATAAGAAATCTTCAAGTTTTCCTTTGTAAACCTTTCGGTAACACTTCTTCCCCAGATCGGCTTCCGTTGGTGGCGTACTTGATCGACTTTCGTCGCTCTCCGACCCAGGTACCTTCATCAACACCTTCGGCTGGTCGGTCTTGTAATACTTCACCACCGGATCCCAATCCGGATCATTATACACATATATATTTGGCGGATCATAACTTCGTTATGATCCGCATGGCTCCATAAGGAGCCTCGGGAGGTGGTTGAGGCTTCTTCTCCTTTATATCATCAAGATTTCTCCCCAGGTCCTGATGATCAGCATTTCCTTTCTTCTTCAGGCATGACGACGAATAACTGCCTTCCATCGTCACAACCTCCTCCTCTTTTTCCACCTTTATCTTCACTTCTGCTCCCGCTTCCGTTTTCACTTCCGCATCAGCGCCATCTTGCGTAGGATCGCGGTGTTATCCCGCGTCGCCCAAAGATCCAGGCACGCGCACCATTGTGGTGGAGCGGCTGATCAAAGTTTTTGACGCTTGATCAGGCGGTACCACGGCTCCCGGACTGCCGACTAACGAAGGGGGTCCTCCGGTTGTCCTTGACGGCTTGTGTTTCTGCTCACCTTGTGTACCCGATGGCTTGGGCGTGGGTCGCTCTCCAGGTGGCGGGGATGTAAACACGGCAATTCATTGATGCAAGATTGGGGGGAACTTGTAACGAGTTGACCTATGTGCTGATCAGGCGTGATCAAGTACAATCAAGCTCGGATCAGGTGTGACCAGGCTTGATCAGCAGTGATCAGGTTTGGGCAGGCACTAAAAGTCGTTGATCAGCTGTGATCAGGCTTGATCAGGCTCGATCAGGTACTGAAAGACGTTGATCAGCTGTGACCAGACTTGATCAGGCTTGATCAGGTGCTAAAAGTAGTTGATCATCTGTGATCAGACTTGATCAGTCTTGATCAAGTGCTAAAAGTCGCCCAGGTACAAGTTGGTGCGATCTGCGAGTTGTTGATCGCGGGTCACGAGCTGAAGAGTGTCGATCAGGTGTTGATCGGCGAAGGGGGTACTTGATCAGGCAGCGGAAGTCTTCACTGCCCGATCACGGAGCCTCTGGAGTCTTAAACAGCTAAAGGAACACCCAAATATCTATATTCCTAGCCTAGACCTACGAGGGGGGGGGAAATTTCAATTAATCCACCTAGAGTTCCCGTGGGGCGCTTACAGCAGCCGACTCTAGGGGCCAAACGTGAACCAAACGTAGAGAGGTGATAGCACTGCTGAATCACACTCCCAAGACCAAAAAACCTTTACAGAAGAACCGCTGACACAGCGGGCGGAGTTGCGGGGTGAGTTCTCAACACTCTACGCCTGCCGGTGGGCCAAAAACGCACAAAGTGCTCCCACCCGGGACGTAGAGTCGTATATTAACTAAAGGGAGGCGCTAGTTGCCGTCCCTGAGGTTTACTTAGTGTTTGGACGCAAAAAGAGAACTTTATTATTGCTTAAAGCCTTAGATCTACCATTTCCCTAATTCAAGCCAATCAGAACCGTCCATTCCAGCGTCCTCCATCCACCAGTCCACCTGATTCCTCCGTCGTTCGTCGGTGTTCGTCGGTGTTCGCTGAGTACCTGTAAGTAATCGTCCCATCTTCCCATTCCCCGTATATGTCCTGTCTATGTGCACCACGGTTGTACACGCAACTGTATACATCGTGGCACACACAACCGTTTACAATTACGTATCCAATTTGTGCCCGCAATCAGACCCCTAATTAGGCCCTTAATTGGGCCCAATTATAGCACGCTTTACGACAACTCCTAGTGGAGCAGAGCCTTGAGGCAGTAAAGGCGAGGGTCAATGCCCTCATCGCCCATAAGGCGAGATGTAGTAGAAGTCATTCCATGTCCACGGGGGTGCGCCCCCCGTTGTCTTTTAAGATAAAGGAATTCACCGGTGAAAAGGGTGATGACCTTTATGTGTGGCTTCGAGAGGTCGAAACGGCCTTCGCCACAGCGAATGTGATCGCAGATAACTTTCAAGTGGGACTTGCACTGACCCATCTTACGGGTAAAGCCCGTGCATGGGCGTTTACATGTTCGGACTCGGTCACGAACGTGCTCCCGACCTGGGAAGTCCTTAAGCAAAAGCTTATGGACATGTATGCCACGCCTGATCTGGTTTTCCAGAATCAGCTGGCGTTTCGGAGGTGCCGTAAGGGCACTAAGGACTTGGAAACATATATCCAAGAACTTAAGACCCTGTTGGAAGGGATGTACGCGAAAGCGTATTCGGACGATGTGTCCATTCTCGTGTTTATGGGAGGCCTGAGAGAAGGGCCAGCACGTTCGGAGCTCTTCCTATGCCGACTCCAATCCCTGGGGGAGGCATTTAAGATGGCGTTTAACGCCGAGAGGAACTTTTATTCCTCTAAGGTGGGTCCCGAACCCATGGACCTGAGTCAGGTCGAAGCGGAGGAGAAACCTTCCTCTAAGAGTCTCGCTGACTCTGTCTCGCTGGGTTCTGAAGCGGAGCTCCTGTCCATGCTGCAGCGGAATGGACCGCTGAGATGCTTCCTGTGTGGAAGCACGGATCATCTGAGGGACAGATGTCCGAAAAATCCCCAGCGAGACACTCGCTATAAGGGGCCAAGGGCGGATAAAAGGCCCTCGCCCAAGCCGTCGGGAAACTACGACTCCCAGTAGGTGCGGGGCGCCCTACTGGGGGATCCCTCAGTGCTGTTAAACCCCAGGGTAGGGGACGACAGCACAAAGCCCCGAGGGAAGCGGTGCTTTCTAGCACCGAGTTGGTGTACCAGCCAGATTTGCTGGTAGTCCTTGCGGACGTGAAAGGCTTTGATAAGCCTTAGAGAGTCTTGATAGAATCTGGAGCGTCTGACCATTATGTCAGACGAGCTTCCGTTGAGAAGAGTCGGCTGTATGCCGAGGCCCTAGAGGCACGTTCTCGTGAAGTTGTCACGGTCCGTCTTGCGACGGGCGTACAGGTTTCTGTACCCAAGGTCTCGATTGACCTTAAGATGAAGTTTGCAGACTTCGACAGCTTAGAACGTTGCCTAGTCCTGGATTTGGACTCGAGGTATGACCTCATTCTGGGCATGAAGTGGCTGGAACGCCACGAGCCATGGATAGAATGGAAGTCTAAGTCCATTGGCTCAACGCACCCGCGGTCGGGTGAAGCATCGGCGAGTCATGAACCCACCTTTGCTCGATCGCAAAAGCGACTCTGGCGTGAGATGCCAGAGATTGGGATGTCTGAGATGATCAATCCCAATGAGGTCAAGGAAGTGTTCCTTGACGGGGGGGATTCGGCGATTAATCCCCGCGCTGATATAGGCGATCCTGGTGATTCGCTAGTGGTAGAGGTGGATTCCTATGAGGTTAAGCGCGAGGCGCTTCCTAGAGAAGAGACCCGTAGTTTGTCTCTTCTGCAGGTGGGAATTGATTCCGACCACGCCGTGTTCGGCGAACAAGTTGCGACCTCAGTGGTAGGGGTAGAGACCCCTGTGGTTAAGCTCGAGGCGTTTCCAAGTAAAGAGACCCGTAGTTCGTCTCTTTCGCGCGTCGGAATTAATTCCGACCACGCCTTATTAGGTGAGACCGGCGAGTCACCGGTGGTAGAGGTAGAGACCTCTGTGGATAGGCGCGATGCGCTTCCAATAGATGGGGAAATTGACTCCCCCCATCTGGGTCCCGGGATGATTCCCGAGGCCAGTAGTCAGCAGTCCTATAGGATGCTAAATAGTGTTACAGGTATTGTCACAGAAGGCGTAAGCCTGGAACGGTTGCCTGGGGTAGGCGAACTGTTGTCGTTGGAGGAGATGTCCTTCAACGAGTTTGAGACTGCTGTGAAAGCAGGTGAACTCGACGAGATTGTCGTGTTGCGTCCGGAAGAGGAGTTGAACTCCTCATCCACGATGGACGAGTCAGTTTTGGTGCAAACCAAACAGGCATTGAATGCCCGAAGCGGCCTCAAGATCCTCGCGGATCCTGAGGACCCTTACCATTCCTTATTAAAGGAATTCGGAGATGTCATTAGTGACAACCCGCCGATGGGGTTACCACTGGATCGGGGAGTCCGACATGAAATTGATTTGGTTCCCGGAACCAAATACTGCGTCACTAGGCAGTGGACTCTCCC
>CM047587.1:32564154-32658291 GCA_026184515.1 Peronosclerospora sorghi | reverse complement strand
TGCTCCCACACAGGAAGCATCTCAGCGGCCCACGCCGCTGCAACATAGCCAAGAGCTCTGTCTCGAAGCTCTGTGAAAAAGAGTCCGAATGACTCTTAGCGGGAGGTTTCTCCTCCGCTTCGACCTGACTCAGGTCCATGGGTTCGGGACCCACCTTAGAGGAACGGAAGTTCCTCTCGGCGTTGAACGCCATCTTGAATGCCTCTTCCAGGGATTCGGGTCGGCATCGGAACAATTCCGAACGTGCTGGCCCTTCTCTCAGGCCTCCCATGAAGACGGGGATGGACACATCGTCCGAATACGCTTTCGCGTACATCCCTGCCAACAGGGTCTTAAGCTCCTGGATATAAACCTCCAGGTCCTTAGTGCCTTGACGGCACCTCAGGAACGCCAGTTGATTCTGGAAAACCAGATCAGGCGTTGCGTACATGTCCATAAGCTTCTTCTTAAGGACCTTCCATGTTGGAAACACGTCCTTGACTGATTCCGAGCATGTAAACGCCCATGTACGGGCTTTGCCCGTAAGATGGGTCAATGCAAGTCCCACTTGCAAGTGATCAGCGGTCATGTTCGCTGTGGCGAAGGCCGTTTCGACCTCTCGCAACCAAACATAAAGGTTGTCACCCTTCTCTCCGGTGAACTCCTTTATCTTAAACGATAATTTAGGGCGCACCCCCGTGGAATGACCTCCACTACAACTCGCCTCATGAGCGATGAGGGCATTTACCCTTGCCTTTACGGTCTCAAGGCCCTGCTCCACTAGGAGCTTCGTGCCTTCTTCCCCCGTTAAGGGTAACAGCCTTTTAAAGGCTTCCTGCTGGACGAGGGTCAAACTATCCCAATCGTCCTGATTCATCCTTTGCAGAGGATGCCTAGTCTACCAACACAGGTGTTGGATTGACTACAAGTGCTACCAGATGTAGCCGGTGCGTATACGCACGGTGCGGCTAGCGCACAGAGGAAGGCTTTCCTTAATGCGGCGTTCGCCGCTACTTAGCCGATACGCCCTTATTAAGGGCTTAGTAGGAGAGAGCTCTCCTACTCGGGGCCAAGATTCCTGGGTTAGTTTACTCTAGTCTGTACTAGTGCCTTAACGGCAAGGCTCCCTTACAAAGGGTGTAGCTAAGGGGAGGGCTCCCCTTACGCTACGGCACTCACTACACGCACGACCGGTCGAGGTCGTGCGTCTGTACTAAGGGGTGGAAAGTAAATTGAATATATATTTAATATGTAATTATTTAAACTAATATAAATTATATGTAACACTAAGTAGAATATTACTAATTCGTACCTAGCTAAAATGTAGTGTACACACCTGTGTACTGACACGTGGATGGCTGACACCACCACACCAAGGGCCCATGCCCTGATTGGTTAAAATAACCAAAGGTTCGAAATCTTTCAACCCGGCCAATACTGGCCTCAACCGTGGTGTACCAATGTACACCAACACTCAGTGTTACCCGAATGTAACCCCATTACATCCAGGGGGCGTCCGGACGCGTCGGAATCCCTCCAGAAGAATATTGAAATAGAACTATATTAACCGAATATTAACCTAATTCTAGGTGCGGGTAGGGTGATCCTAAATCGGGAGCGCGATTGGTTTGGCTCTATCATTTTTTGGTTTCGCTCTAGCGCGCCCCTGTTTTCCACGATCGATTTTTCACTCGACCTGCTTTCATTGGCCAGAACTACCAGATATAGAAGATGCTTGATCTTTACGCCAGGTGATGCGAGATGTTCACCTCAAATGCATTCCACATTTGATTCAAAATAAAAGCGAGGTGAAAGTTTAACTGACGCCAATTCAGCATGATTTTTTAGCTTGAGTTTCTATAGTTAAAATTCACACAGATTATCACCTCTAATTCCGACATTGAGAGTTAACCATTTTCACTGTTCAACTCCAACATATCATACGGTCACCATTTGATTTATGAGATCATTCTCGATTAGCTGTTGGTCACTCTTAATATTTCGCTCGGCATCGTTTTGTAACAAATCTGTAAGTCGTCGGACGCATTCGGGGTCAGGAGTTGTACCTGTTTGTGTATCCAGCATGCAGTGGGAAACAAGCTGTAATAACGAAAGTGGATGTTGAGGTGTTGAAGCCTTGGCGCGCTTGACGACGGCACAGCATCGGTGACGGGAAGTTAAGCTGCCAAAAGGCCTCCGAGCGACATCTATCGGAAAAATTGAGGCCACCCAGATGATAATTTCACAATCAATTTATTTCCACGTACCGACGGACGATTTGTTTGATGGGAACGTCTGTGCTCGAGTTACCAGCAACCAGCTCCCTCGAAAAGTGCTCGGTGATTGTATAGGGTGAATCAAGATTCTGTCCAAGAGAAGCAATTCATGACCACTGCCCCCTTAAATTTTGCAGAGTTGCGTTGTACCCGAGCCTCTTTTGCGTACAGCGTCCCCCGGTGCTTCTTTAAGCCTTTGAAGTAGTTCCAAGTCGCTTTCGCTTTAACGTCCAGACCGAACGGCAGAATCTTGTTTGAGAATACCTCAAAATACATTCCATGAACACCTTTCCGCATTTGGACGCCTTGCTGCGTCGGTTCCTTCCAAGCGAGGCCATTGGTAGCCAGCACTGCATTCAGTTGGCTATAAGCATCGTCAAGATATTTCAGCAAGTCTTGAAAATCTGAAGCATCGGAACCAATGTCTAGCGCCTCGCCCGAAGGACATACCATGTCAACACGTCTCTGAATCGATACCGAGCATTCGGCTATCTACATCAAAAAGTATGAGATAACACAATCTTCCATAAATGAATACGTTGTACCTCTTTTTGAATCTGTTTCAGTAATGTACTCTTCAATTTCTTAGCAGCTTTAATACGACTAATTACAGTACATTTCAGTCGCATGTTCTCGAGCTCGGTCAAATCCCGTTCGTTTCGCTCACGAAGTGCAATGTCTTTCCATAGCGACGGTACCGTTTCTTCCACTCGCATGATTCCTTCATTCAGTCCAGTTGACTGCTGCCGTAGGCTCTGTAACATCTTTTCCAGTTCTTCTGCTTTCTCGCGCATGTAGGCTATTTCAACTCCATGGTCGAAGTTATCGTATTCGCGAGCATTAAGTGGCAACTTTTTCTTAGCATTCACGTTATTAGATGCGCTATCTACGTGGCTTTCAATACGATCTTCGAGATTGTTGTAATGCGTGACAAATGCCTGTGTGCTTCATTCACTGTCCGAGCAGTTGCGTCAACGTGAAGATGTATATTTCCACTCACGGCCATATCCATTTCGTCAAGTTCTATCTTCTCATTATCTGCAAGAACATTCCCAACTTCAATAATTTCTGGTAATTCGTCATTTGCTGGAAAAGCGTCCACGAAGTTCAGCACCGCCATGAATGCCTCGTCATGGTTAGCTAGGAATGTCATGCTTATCAAAACCGTCAAAAACTGCTATTCTCAATTGCAGGTTCTTAGTGTAAGTCACTTCAGTGAATTTTACCTAACACGTCAGCTAGATTGTCCATGGCTCAACCAGGTAAAGTGCGTCGTCTGCTTTCCCATGACCTCACGTGCATTCCATTACATCCCGCCATTGTTTGTATGACCACAGGATCATTTCCAAACCCCAATAATCGCCAGCAGCCGGTGAAGTATAACTCGACGCCAGTCTTCAACAATGCAACGCAGTTCCCGGCAATGGGCCAACAGCGAACGTCGCAGCGTGGACCTGCGCATCAATTTTATCAGAAACATGTGGCAAATCCACCTTCAGCGCAAGCTATACCACAAAATACAGGATTTTTTAATCAGCATACTGCCCCTTCCTTCTCCCAGGACGTCAGCGCAGTAATAGATTGATATATTCGGTATTATCTCAGTATGCTGACAAAATTATGGTGATGTGCTGTATAGTTTCATCACTCTGAAGTAAACATGGCACCTGCTGCGCAGCAGTGTGATCCAACACTGGCAGGTTTTCAGCATCGTCATCCGATCCGTGGAAACAACTTTGATGGGTATGCTCCAAACGCTCCTCAACAGACTCTGCCGAACAGCAACCCACAGCAACACATCCAGCATCCTCAGCACGTGCAACAGACAGACTTCATTAACCAATTCTCTAGGTACCATCGATTTTTAGGATGGCGTGGCGATTTCAGTGGACATTGCTAACCGTGTCATGTGTTTGATGGCGCTCGTAGTAATCCAATGGCAGGGCTAGCGATGAATAGTGCGCAGGATTTTTTGCAGAAGCAGTCGGAAATGTACCTCCCGGGAGCTTATGGCGTGTGGGGTAGCATAAAGTACTACTTTACTGTTAACAACTCATACGTCAAGAGTCGTCTTAAGGTGAAAATGTACCAGTGTGTTGCACTCTTAGTTTTGTACTACTCACTGGTTTGGAATCGATAGATTTTGCTACTTCCGTTCACGCACAAAAATTGGCGCCGTATAGGAAATGGTGATCAAAATGAATCGAAGCGGGTGTGTCTATTAGTGTAAAGCTGCAATGTGTATTAGCTTCCTCTGACACTGCGATCATTTATTGACGAGATACAGTATGCTCCTCCTACTCAAGACTGCAATGCCCCAGATCTGTACATCCCACTGATGGGCTTTCTTACATATATTTTAATCGTGGGCTACTCCAAGGGTACTTCGAACCAGTGCGTTTTGTAATGTGTATCATCTGGTTTAGCTGTTGCCCTTACGAAACACGCTTCTGTATCAGGTTTAGCCCGGATGTGATTTCGAAAGATGCGAGCTACTGTCTAGTGATGCAGTTGATCGAGATCGGTGTGCTGGCCGCCTGTCTTTACGTGCTTAATAGCTCCATTTCGTTCCTGGACTTGGTATCATTTTCCGGCTACAAGTACATTCCATTGGTGATCAATACGGTCATCTTTCAGTTGCTTGGCTCTATCGCTTATTATGTGTCGCTTCTGTACACTGGTGTTGCCGTGTCATACTTTACGGTGAGTTTGTAAATTGACGTATGGTGGAGAAAGATAAAGCTCGCAGCTTAACGTAGTGCGTATGTGTGGCACAGCTGAACTGCATGAAAGGAAGCGTCGCGGAACCAACCCCGGACAACCGACTTTTTCGGAACTACCTGCTTTTTGGGTGAGGATTTCTTTTGCCATTTTTCTCAGTATACACAAGCTGATGTAAGTTTACTCTTTAGTGTTTCATGCTTGCAGCTTGTCCTAGTGTGCTGGATTTCGTACACAACAGCACCCGGAAAGTGAGTAGACCAGGCCACGTGTAGATGACGACGGGTGCGTCGTAGTCTGCATTAGTGTTTCGGGCATATTTGGCTTCCAGCAATTACAAAGCGGATAATAAATGATTTGGTCGTAGTTATTAAACTAGCGTGTAGTAGCTCTGTCTGGTACTTTAAGTAAATATTCTTGCGTAACGTCACAAATTTCTTCTCAAAAGGGCGGTGTTAACAAACACCTAGCTTTTCTGGTCTCCAGTACAGCCCTTGAACGACCAAAAAAGCAAAATATGGTACAAAGCTTGAAAAAAAATGCAAAATATGAAATGACAACCCTGAAGCGCCCCACACCTGCTTCTGCCAAACGGAAGCAAGATGCGCGGTATTTTGCTGTCGCGTGATTCTGTTTAATACTTCATCTTGGCGGCGGCAGGTTCACCCTTGAATCGGTTGTCAACGTCACTCGCACGTTACGTCATGACGGCCATAATGTCCACAGCGTCAAATTGGAAAGATCCAAACGGCGTTGAGCCTGCAGACTGTGGCGGACTGGGTAATGGACACGTCTCCTCTTCTACGCGTCTTAACGGCGCTACGGAAGGTTGTGTAAGAATTCGCACTGGCCTTGAGTCCTTCGAATTAAATAGTGAAGCTGTTGCTCGCGTTGTGGTTGGGCGCGATGTCGGTTTCCCGAAGTCGTGCGGGTTGCCATCGTACTCGAACTTTTGTCCTGTCAGACGCTCGTTCACGCGAAACATTTCTTCCACGCTAAAACCCTTCTTTGCGTTACCAAATGTTTCGTTGTTCAAGCCATCGTAAGACGTGGCTGGGTTAAATTCGGTACCAAAGTGGCCACGATTGGCTTTCTGCACGCTATTAGCACTTGGTCTGTCGTTATGTGGAGTCGAAACGGACCTCTCCGGTTGCAGAATCTTCTTCGAACTGTTATTTTCCGTGCTCTGTTGCGCAACTCCGTTCGAGGTCATTGTAGATGGCCGGTTGCGCGGTACAGAAGCTGCCCGACCAGTATTGTTGATAGAAGCATTGCTACTGTTCTTTTTGGTCGTCTTATGAACCTTAACCCATCGTTTAAGCCTCGACATGAATGGCATAACACTCCAAGTCTTCTTCGGCAACGACTCAAAAGCAAACCATTCAATTGTACTAATTTCTTTTCGCGTCTGCGGTGCGAACGAGAAATCTTCCGGCACATCCAGACAAATGTACATGCGCATGCGTTGATCATTAGCCACAAATTCCAGATACTGCTTGGACGCAAGACTGTTTCCAACATCATAGCCGCACTCTTCGAGCACTTCTCGCCGTGCACAATCCAAATCTGACTCACCCTCGTTCACTTTTCCTCGAGGGAATGTCCAGCTCGTCCCTTTCCAATTCCGCACCAGCACAAGCTTTGTGCGCTTCGGGTTAAGTAGAATACAGCCCACTACAGGCACCTGTCGTTGATACGCCTTAAAATCCTGGAAAAGCTCGTCACAGCGATGCGCAAGCGGTTGGAGCAACGGACAATGCGCAAACATTTGACGAGCAAAATCGTTGAGTTTAACGTGCGGCAGATGCGCGTATTGGTCGGCGTAAAAGTCCTCGTAAAACCAGTAGCACTGCTCGATTTGAAAAAAGAGGCGCTCGCTCGAGATCAGCTCTGACTCAGGCAAATTCACCAGAAATCGGCTCTGTAATTCGTCCATCACTTCGGCCAGACTCGGCTTCTTCTTGCACGTATTCGACGTCATGGACCTTAATCAGATTCAGCCCGTGCTTTGCTTGCCGTGTACGGTTTCTTTTCTTTTGTGTGGAACACTTGGGTGAGGCAATACGTTTTCAAAGAAAAGTGATGTTTTAAAGAGGTTATTTATTAAAGAAGCTGCTATATCATTGAAAAATCGTACTTCGAAGTCTCCCATCATTTGCTCTGGCTTTTCTCGTTCGACTGTGGAAATAAATAACAGATATGGTACCAATTTAATCTGACCAATTAGATGTACTCTTCTTCTGTACCAGTAATATACTAGTAGTCTTTTAGTTTCTGGGTAAATGTGTGCACTTTGATATGGTCGGTGTATCGAAAAGATTCCGTCATTGGTTGAAACTAACATCACGCAATCCAAAATGGAGCAGCATGCCGAGGTACCTAGACGTAAGCGGAAGAGCAGATTCAGCGACACCCCAGCATCTCCATCCATGCATGAAGCCAAGAGACTTGCCCTTGGTACCGACGTGGTACAAGCTATGGATCCAGCAGCTTTGGCGCGCGCTGCAGCTGCCAAGATAGCGCGCGCAATTCCTGGACCCGCTACCGGGGCAACAGTATCTGTCCCAGCAGTCGTATCCAGCGCATCGATGTCAAATTATGAAGCTGAAAATTTACACCGTATTGAGATGGAAAAGAAGCGAAGAACAGATCAAATTTATAAGTCGGTACAGAGCCAGATGAGCCACATCAAGGCATTGCTACGAAAGCCTGGGGCCTCTATGGCTAGCGCTGCGGTGGCTGCCCCCGCAACAATACATCCCGCTGCTGGTGGAGAGACATTCATGCCAGCTCCACTGCTGCTGGATGATCAGGGGCGAGAGATTGATGCAGCAGGTAACGTAGTTGCAGAGAAGCCGGTGGTGGCATCGGTAGCCACGCTGAAGGCGAATCAGGGAAAAGCTAGAGATGCTACGAAGAAGGACCAGAACCCATACTTGTCACATCGTACAGTGGACGAAAAAGACATGTTGGAGACTGTTGACCCAAGACTGAAGATCACCAAGAGAGAAACGTACGTGACTTGAGTTAACGATATAGCCGCACATTAATTTATTAATGCCTTACAGACGTTGCCGGAAAACCTTTAATTTTGTTACGCAAGGAACCTATGTGAAGCAAGCAGAGCAAGTGCGCGCTCGCGAAGCCAAAAAAATGATGGCGGGATTCACGTCAGGTCGCAATCCGCGAGGATATCAAAAGGAATCGATTGTTCCAGTCGATGATGACTTAGAGCCAGCCGTAGTAGACGCTGATAAGTCTAGCAAAATAGAGATTGAAAGCGTGGATGTTCCGCCTCTGCCAGAGACGTCAATTCCTGACGTTGAGTGGTGGGATGTGGAATACCTTCCAAAAGACAAGCGCGTTTTGCTCGATAAGTTTGGATTTATCAAAAACAAAGCCCGCAGAGAGAACCCGGACGTGAAGATTTCCTATGCTGATATGAAGCTCAAATTTAGCGGGACTGCACATGTAATTGAACACCCAGTAAAGCTCAATCTGATTGTAAAGCACGATGCTATGCCCGTGGCTGTTCCGCTCATGCTTACTGCAGCTGTACGTGTCGCACACTGAAACAGATGGGTGAATATGGCGCTAACCGATGACTGAGTGTTTTCCACAGGAGCGCAAAAAAATTCGTCGACAGAATCGCGCTGATCGTGAGAAGGAGAAACAAGATAAGATAGCACTAGGCCTGCTGCCACCTCCTGAGCCGAAAGTAAAGCTCTCCAATATGATGCGCGTGCTGTCGGAACAAGCCGTGGCAGATCCGTCGGCCATTGAGCGCAAGGTTCGTGAACAGATTGCGCAGCGTGAGAAGAACCACGAAATGCGCAATCTTGCACGCAAACTTACGCCGGAAGAACGTCGCGAAAAGAGGCTTCGCAAGATCAAAGAGGATGCTGCCGGTGATATCCATGTGGCGCTGTTCAAGTACGTCTTTTTTACCTCGGTGTTATGTGTTGGTTCGTCTCGCCTCACTGTCCAATTGTACGACTGAGTAGGGTACCAGATCTCTCGAACCCCCAGCATCGTTTTAAAGTTGATGTCAATGCCCAACAGTACCATCTTACGGGTGGTGTACTACTTTGTAAAGACGGCAACATTAACATGGTGGTGGTGGAAGGAGGCAAGAAAGCTATTAAGCAGTACACTAAGTTGATGATGCGACGCATTGACTGGCTAGGGGCCAGTGAGGCTGAGCAGGATTCAGAAAGTGAAGACGAAGACTCACGAAAACGCGGCAACGGCTGCTTCCTGGTATGGCAGGGCGTCGTGGCTCGTAAAGCGTTTAACAACTTTCGCTTTCAGGAGTGCCGGACGTCCATTACTGCGCGAAAAGTTATGGAAGCAAAGAACGTTGTGCACTACTGGGACCTTGTAGAGAAAGCTGCCGAGACCGCAGCAATAACTTCAGGAAGCGTTTAATGTGTAGGTTTTGGAAATCCCATTAGAAATAGAAAACATAACACTATGACGTGTGCATCTCAAGACAGATCATTGCTGCACATGTTTCGATGATGCTCTGTCTGTGTTCGAGCGTGCCGTTGAGATTACGGGACGTCGTTTCCTATGTGTCGTCACGTTGCTATTGCTAAAGTGATGCGATCATCGAGGAGATGGTGGAATCATGCAAATGTAATCCGGTTTGGAACTCCTAGAATATATTGTCTTGCGTTTGATTAATTCATTCGTACTGTACATAAATGTGAGCTATATAAACACCGCCATTTATTTTTACTAACCGATATGCGACGTACGGGCCAAGTCTAAATGTAGTTTCCCCTGCAATACCCAGCATCATTTTATAGTTAAGTTTGTCAATTATCTTCAACAGGTGACGACTATAAGTGACTACAGGTTTTCTTGTTTTTGACTAGAATTCCGAATTAGAACTGGATAGGTATGCCGTATATACAACTACACACATAATCAAACATTGTTCCTACATGTAGGAGAGTATTAAGGTCCAATCAATTTTTCCTTGAGGGTATACGTACCGAGGGGTAGTAGAAATAATAAGATCGTGTTTCATGTATAATGCTCACAACCGACAACATGCGTGGTTGCGGCACTATCGCTTGAATTGTCAAGGCTGATTTCAACGTAACGACAGCCTTAGCAATTGGCCAGCTCGCCGAAAATTCCTCGTCATCGGTTCGTATTTGTTTCGGTGCGCTTGTGTGTGATTTTTTATCGCAAGTGTTCGCTGCATATAGCAGACTCAGCGCATGCTGGGCACCATGCTGCTTACACCGACAGACGGAATTGGAAACACCAAGTAAGACTTGCGCCATATGTTTAGAGCTGGTAATCGGCATTCGGGCTGGAAATCGTCGCGCTATGTATGACTCACATCGTGTTGGAAGGATAGTACTTAATATGTTGAAGCTGCGACGCGCGCCGGATTGACGCTTTGCTCGTGCGGCCGAATCTGCTTCGCAAGTGCTCGCTATGTTGATCGATCTGCAAGAAGCTAGAAACGGGACTAACTGTAAGCCCATCCCTGATAGGGTTGAGGTTCAGAGGCTGTCGCCCGCGTATGTCTATCCCAAGCATACGATAGTTTAGCGAAGTAAACTAAGGCTTGAAGTGTTGAGTTTGTAGGTCGAAGTGCTAAGCTTCTATCTTTCATAACGTTCTAACCGCGAACGGTAGCGAAAACCAGGGCAGAAACGTTTAGGAATAAGGTCGCAGATGGCCAGTTTTTGTCCCTCATCTGAACCTGTTTATCTGGTTGTTTCTATTCATGCCATCTGCAAATTCGAGTCAAGAAAGGGCAGAAAGGACATAGCTTTGTAGTCCGTCGTCGATCCTGATACCGGTACAATGGACGGTCGCTTCTACCCGAGGTTCAGCTCTTATGAGAAATTCTGTCACTGTCTACTAGCGCTGAGGCACGTCACAACACAATTCGCTCGTAGTTGTGGTCGACAATTTTTCTTCAGTGCCCTCCCTCTACCGAATCAAGTCTCGCATATACAACTGATTTTACCAAAAAGAGCACACCACATCAGTTAAAATGCGCATGGAAATGGGACCTATCGAAACTCCGAGCTACGGCACTTCCAACCGCATGCATGTGCTCGCTAATGGCGATATCGTCGACTGTGGACGCTTGCCTCAGACTGCTCGTAACAATCTCTACAAGACCGAGCTCTGCAAGCACTACACAGAGAACGGCAGTTGCCGTTACGGATCCAAGTGTCAGTTCGCGCATGGCGAGGAAGAGCTGAGGGGTGTCCTGCGCCACCCCAAGTACAAGACCACTCGCTGCAAAGCCTACGTCTCAACGGGAAAGTGCATGTACGGCTCGCGGTGTCGTTTCATCCACACGCGGCATCCAGGAGAGGAGGACCAGCGGTTTGTCAACTATGGCAGCTGCGACCTTTCAAGCACTGCTAGCGAATCTGATGATCAAGAGGCACAATCGAAGGATTTATTGGTGAATCCATACGGCAACGTACTGGAGCCGATTGACCTATCGCAGCCATTCGGCGGCTTCAACAAACCGCTGTCGTTGGCGCCTCTGTGTGGTGTGGCAGCGCCCAAGCCGGAGTTCGACTCTTACTTAAGCTGTGACCCGTTCCTAGATTATTCGTTCCAGAGCTGTGATTTACTGCGCAGCAGCATCAGCAGCAGCTGCAGTGCTGAGACGATGAGCTCCTTGTCCCCTCGTTCTGCATGCAGCACTGAGTCGACGGCGTCCAAATTCTCACGTCTAACGATATTTCAGCGCATCTGTCGCGAAGACAAGTAATAACCGTCTCGAGCTAACTCCGTCCTCCGCATATCATAATTTATCAGACGACCAAGTGCAAAAAAGTAGAGTGACGTGACGCAAGCAAATATGTCTCGCTTTTGATGCCGTTCCTCGCTAGAATGAGAACCTATCGCCTCCCAACCTGGATTTGAAGTGAAAAATATGTATATAACTGCCGTCGGTGGATTGACAGCAGCCTCGTTTTCACCTCCAGCCTGTATTATTTTTCGATGAAACAATATATAACTGCCCGAGAGTCATGAATTGTCTTGATCTACTCTTTTGAAGGTTCACTATTGTTATGTTCTATGAACTTTCTTTAAGTTCATTCCGATTTATAAGCTCATAATTGTCTTAAGTACCCCACAATTCAGCGATTATCAGACCATCCGCATCAAGTTATTATATCGGTTTGGTGGATAAAGCTGAAACAGAGCTCGCGTTTATTATACTTAAGTTATGAACTACAAGTGAAGCTAATGATAATACTTTAAATTTATTTAGTTTTCGAAATTCAGACGTAATTGGACCGAATATACGTGTCCCTAAAGGTTTTTTTGATTATTTAAAATCATTATACAATTTTTATTAATTTTATAATCAAGCTATGTACAATAATACATTTAATTTTACTGATCAACAAAATACTTTCTTAAAATGGTTTCAATAGGGGGGTCAGACATAAGAAAAAAAGTGTTTATTTCGTGAAATAAACACTCGCGATATGAAAGTTTATTTCACACGATATACACACTTTGAAATGAGCAGCTCTCGAGCTGCTCATATCCGAAATAAACGTTTATTTTGTTTCGAAATAACCCCTTTCGTGGACGGGCCCAATCAGGCCGCATGAAAGGACTCGATGCGTCACCTAGCGACGTTTCCGAAGCAAGAGCGCGCGTTGTGATCGAGCAGATGATGAGCTTTGGGTACCGCCCTGTTGGCTCGAATGTAACAGGGTTACATTCGAGTCACATTTAGTAGGTGGTGTACGTGAGTACACTACGGTTGGGGTCAGTATTGACTGGTTCGAAAGGTTTTGAACCATTGGTTATTTTAACCAATCAGGGCAGGAGCCCTTGGGGGTGGCGTGTCAGCTATCCACGTGTTGGTACACAGGTGGTGTACACTACATTTTAGCTAGGTACGATTTCGTAAGTTCTACATAGTATTACATATAGTTTACATTAGTTTAAATTAATTTAGGCTAATTATATATTAAATATACATTTATTTACATTTTCACTCAACGACTACAGACTCACGACCTCGACCGGTCGCGCGTGTAGTGAGTGTAGTAGCGTAAAGGGAGCCCTCCCTTTAGCTACACCCTTAGTAAGGGAGCCTTACGTTAAGGCATTAGCGAAAGCTAATTGTAAACCAAAGTGGGAATCTTGGCCCCGAGTAGGAGAGCTCTCTCCTACTAAGCCCTTAATAAGGGCGTATCGGCTAAGAAGCGGCGAACGCCGCTTAAAGGAAAGTCTTCCTCTGTGCGCTAGCCGCACCGTGCGTATACGCGCCGGCTACATCGAAAGGGAATAAAAAGTTAGCACCGCGTTACTTGCTGCAACAAGTAGGTTCGAGCGCGTTTTTGCAACCGGTTTGCGAGAGAATCGGATTGGGTTTTGCACTGAGGATTCTTGTGTCATTGTAGGGTATTCTAACTCTATGGTTTAGGTTGAGGACATTAAGGCCAGCAAACCGGAAGGCGTGCACGTGGAAGTCGATGTCCAGCGCCCCTCGTGTGCCTTTGGCGTGGACTTTCCCGCGGAATTTCAAGACATTTATGTCAATGTGGTGAAGTGCAATGAAAATATTTTGACCAGTTTGTACCAGTGTACCAGTTTTCAAGTCAGATCGATCTGGTTTGCTGAAAGGACGGAGTATTTTGGGCCAATCGTGTGCGTGGAGTGTTTTGTACGCGGATTTGAGCTAAGGCACACGGTTTACATATAGTTTACATATCGGATTTTTATTGGCTAAATAATATAGTGTTCGTATTACATCGGGTTGCGTAAGTCGCCCGTGGATCCGGTCAAAGTCATTGGGAGCAGATGGTTAACATGGTCCCCCCACGCTCATAAGCCCGTCCAGGACAGAGCTCCGCCGGAAGCCCCACGACAGGGAAAACTCGTTACGTTCACTCACCACTCAATTCCAACTCCCGCCACGTTTGGAACGTGTTTGTAATGGCTGGGTTACTCTCTGCGATCTGCAGTCAAGTCCCAGGAATTGGTTGGATTACTCACTGCGAGCTGCAGTCAAGTGCCAAGAAACTATTGGTTGGATTACTCGCTGCTTTTGCAGTCAAGTGCCAGAAACTCTATTGGATGGATTACTCACTGCTGCGGGCAGTCAAGTGCCAGATTTAACCGCATTCGGAGTGAATATTTCCGCTTCGTTTGCCGATCGGCTATATCGCTTTGTCTTTCGTTGGAATTTTGGATCAGTACCCCGGAAGTGGTACATCCATATCGATCTTCTCTAAAATCTCCACCAAGCAGCGGTCCAACAAGTTTGTAACCAGCCCATTCCATCGGGTACACAAGGTGAGATGGAGACGCGAAAAATCGGACCAGGCGTCCTATGCTGATGATCGGTCGTCTGCTGGCAGCGGACGATCAGATCGGATCGTAGGCGAAGGTTCGCGGGGTACCCCCCCCCCCGTCAGTTGGAAGGCTGGGCACGATGGTGGTCAGGTTCTCGACACTACGGTGTTCGATTTTGAACTTGACTCCACCACACCAATGTGACCAACATTCTCGCCCGAGTCGCGCGCTCCCCTCCAACACGTGAAGCACGAGACAATTCTCTCCTGATTTCCTCCCACTACGATGCTGCGATAGGTGGCGCAGAAGCTTCCAATGATGGCATGAATATCGCGACGATGGTCGAGCTGCTCCGACTCTTTGTACGGTCCCCGCCGGAACATGCCACGCTGTTTTTAATTTTAATGGAGCGGAGGAAGCGATTTTTCAAACGGCGCATGAGTTTATTACCCAGCATCCGTGGACTAGGACGATAGAGATTCAAGGGATTGGTGAGGTGAAAAAGAGTTTATTAACTGTGTGATAGAAAAAGGGGAATGATACGGTGTGATACAGCGTAACGAAGTGGGAGACACGCGCGAGGCAGTCTGATGGACGGAAGGACACCCATGAGCAGTTATGGTGGTTTTTCACGGTGTGCTGGCACGCGAACGGACTCTATTTCTGGATCCTAAGAAGGTGTAGCGACGGAAGTGCCAACGGACGACCGTCCCTTACGTCCCTACACTCTCCTTCCTTGCACAAATAGCGCTCTCTTGTACATACACCTCTATATTCCTGCTTTAACCTCTTTGCGTATTTGAGGTGAAATAAACACTTTTTTGAAGTAAAATAAACGGGTCACTCAGATCGGCAGGGGTGTATATCAAATTTAATATAAACCTGATATTTGATTGATGTAAACGTTTATTTCATTTGGGCTAAACTTTAAGTTTGACCCCCCCCTAATATCTGAAAATAAGATATGATCATAAGTCAGATAATGGAAAGGAACGGAAGGTGGATGCGCAGGGCAAAGGATTTAACCAAACATTTCACAACACGAGCTGACGACAGACATGCAACACCTCTTTTTTATATAAAATTTTATATAAAAATTAGCAAGAGTTGGTAAGGTTCTGCGACTTATAATAACACTGTTAGACAAGCTGTTTCATATGCGAATGAATTAATCGAAGAATATCCCACACATAACGCAGATAATAGCCCAACACGAGATGCTTGGTCGTATCTCCCGCTTCTAACAACATAATACCACACCACTCTCAGTACTCCCCAGTATTTGCATTTTTCGACGGCTACACATAAAGAGAGTGACAGTACATGTACATGTACTAAGATGTATGACATGATATGCTGCATCTGAAAATAGCGGCACGTGATCGAAGAGGCAATAATTATTCTCTATAATTTGCCTCTTTGATAACGTCTAAAGAAGGAACCGTAATCTCATGTGGTCAAAGAAATTAACTCAATAAGGTAACCATGCAGAATTAGGTACAACCCAATTATCTTTACACACTAAGGCGTAGTCAATAAAACACGCGCAACACTCGATGGCATCCAAGCATCGCTGCGCTTTAACATCCTTCTCGCAACAACACTGTTAAATGTTGCGATTAATGTAGTGTTTAATTTGTACAACTTTTGGATAATTATGCCGATGCAATTTTTTTGGACTATTCTACGGACTATTCTGAGTCATCCGTTTTATTTGGGTAATTGCTAGCGCCCCCCCCCCACACACGGACCAATAAAAACAAAGAATTAATCCTGCTGCAAAACAAATATGATAATTCATTATTAGCAAAATAAACAGTCACTTAAAGCTACGCAAAGGTAAGCTTTGCTGCTATGCCAAAGGATTATGAATAACGCTAGCAAGTGTTTATAATAGAACTAAGTGCCCTTGCCCGTCAGTACGAAATCGTTGTTGGAAATACGTGTATCCGTTTTGGCTTTTACGTCTTTTCATGATAGTGAAACCCCATTGGCTGTGTGGTGAAGTGAAGGTGAAATTTTTGACTAGCATGTACTGGTATACCGTTGATCAAGTTGGAGCAATCGGGTTGGCTCAAAGGGGGGAGGATTTTGGGCCAATCATGTGTCTGGAGTCTCAAGTACGCAGATTTAGGTGAGTCACACGATTTTGCATATAGTTTACAGATTAGGTTTTTAATTGGATATTAAATATAGTGTTCGTTTTTCTTTGGTACGCATAAGTCTTCCCCTCCTACCGCGGAGTCATTGGGAGGAGAGGGCTAACATGGTCCTCTCTAGATGAACTTTCCCGACAAGACGTGCAACAAGCGCATAAGGTCCTCCGGAAGTCCCAAGACGTTCCTTTAACGTCACTCACCCCTCAATTCGCACACGTTTGGAACGTGTTTTTATCATTATATTTATTGTTTCTAGTCATCGCATCACGCGGTCCGCCCCAAATTGGCTGGGTCCCCACACTGCTACGTGCGGTCTGCCCCAAGTTTTCATTGTATATTCCGCTCCATTTACCTATCGGATTGTTTGGATTATATTTCGTTGCACATTGACGTGTCGAGGGCGACTTTCTGCCCTTGACACTACACTAATTACCCCCCAAAAAAGTGGTATCTCCCCTACTGGTACCCACCAAGATTCATATTGCGCGACGGTCCACCGAGTGTGTTACCACCCAAACCAATGGGTACAAAAGGTGAGATCTCAGAAGAAAAATGGGACCAAGGCTCCTGCAGTGCGGATCGGTCACCCGTTCGGCATGCAGGCGAAGGTTCGCGGCCCCCCCCCGTAAGTTGGTCGGCTGGGCACAATGTTGGTCGAGTTCAGGACACTTCGGTGTTTGATTTCGAACTCGACTTCACCACAATGGTGCGCGTGCCCGGATTCGAACCAGGGATATCACCGCGATTTCTCGCAAAGTACGTGTTTTTCAAGTTTTGGTATGGATTCACTCTAAAAAGGACACAAGGAACGTTTATCGCCTTGTGTTCTACTTGTTGGAAAGGAAAGCGATGTTCGATCTGGTCAAGGGGAGTATCAGATCGAAATTAATGGATTTACGACTCACCATACCACTCCTGGCGGAGCTGATCGACACAAGGAGCGCTTATCGCCTTGTTTCGTGGTCGTGGAAAAGGAAAGCGATGTTCGATCTGGCCAGGTGGAGGTCCAGATCGAGATTAGTAAGTTTATTCCCCCCCCCCCTAAGGCTTTAACCGGAGCCGACCGGGACTATAGAAAGTCTCGATTTAGTTCCGGAAAGGATCAGGACTCTGTTCCTGGTTCTATGTATTTCGACGTCAAATTTCATAATGTGGAAAACACTGTGGGGGCGGATTATCCTGATCCGCCCGAATTTTCTATGAAGAAGCGTAAGCAGAGGCTCAAGATACTCTCAGATGATGACGACTGGAAGAAAAGTCGTCGATTGGTGATGGAGTTGTTGATGACAAGGAGTTGGCCAAGATGTATTAAGTCTACGAACTAAAGATTTTTTTTTGCGAAAATGAGGTTAAGCGAATCGTCAACCCCCTAATTCCTGATCAATTTCATGGCCCTACGACTGAACCGATTGCCTCGGATCGACCACTGGAACTAATGAAGAATTTTCTAGCGATGTTGGCTGAGGTCGGGATGAAGGTGAAGAACGTCGATGGTGTCAGCAAGTTGTTTGAGATCGATACATGGAAGCTAAAATTAGCGATGTTGACCTTACACGACCATTTGGTGCCATTTGTGGGGGAGGTGCGCCGCCCAACTCCCACAATTGCACTGCTGCATCACATGGAGAACATTCACTTTCGGATATCGGCCCTGTGGTGAAATAGCATTCTGTTTTCAAATTGTTAAGTATTGGAATTGTGAATGAACATTTTCGACCAATCAGAGGCGACCCTTGGCGGCCGTCTCGCGACTGATTGAAATATGGAGAGGCTAAGTATGATTGGTGTGGATTTGGAGTATTGAGTGAACATTTTCGACCAATCAGAAGCAACCCTTGGCGTCCGTCTCGCGACTGATTGAGTTATGATTGGTGTGAATTTGGAGTTTGGATGAAGATTTTCAACCAAACAGAAGCGACCCTGGGAGGCCGTCTCGTGACATATCCAATTAAGGAGGGTCTCAGAAGTACTGTCAAGTATTGGAGTCAGCGCTGAAGTAGCCAAGAAGTAGTAGGTAAAAGAAGTGTTGACTTAGATATAGGATTTGGTAATACTTAATAGATTCGAATTTCCCTTGCATCACAACAGTCTCTTGAAACCTTCCAGCAATTCTTCTTCACTGTTCCTATACAAAAACAAAGTTTAGTACAGAAAGTCTTTAAGGGAGCAGCTAGGTGGGAGAAATAACTATTATATGGGGCCACTAGAGTTGGGGGCAGCCTGAGAGTCTTTGAGAAGTGTTTTTGGCTAAATTTTTGATTCGGACATCAGTATAAAGAACCTGGGAAGATAAGCAAGAAGGACCAATCTATTACCTTCTTATCTTGTAATTTGAGTGGAAACACTAAAATTTTAAGTTCCTTCCGACAGCTCGCTTTACGGGTCGCCACCTTCCTCTAAGGACTCATCGGAGTTGGAGGTCGGTGTGGAGCGGATGAATATGGGTCATAGCAACAGTCGCACGGAGCATAAAAAGGACGTGCGACAGCTTGGGGCGGAATGCCAGTAGGGGTCCCAGGAGCGCCAACAGGTATCAACAGCGTCCAAAAAGGACCCAGTCACCTCGCCTACAACTCAAGGAAGCATGCAGGCCATGTTTGAGGCTATGATGAAGCATTTCATGGAAAATCAGGACCGACCATCTCAGCGCCCTCATGCACCAATCCGACCAGTCTGGCAAAACGACACCGTTTACGCGGACGTTGATATGGAGTCGGCAACATCGCAGATAAGGTGTTTGAAGGTGATGGATTGTTTTTAAGGCAGAGCGTAAGTCGCATCCCGCCCGCCCTCGCCGATCTACAAGTAGCGGTGATTTCGACATGGAGTCGACAGGTGAAATTGATGGTGACTACGGTGGTACGGACATAGACAGGACGCTCAAGGCGAACTTAGCCTCGACTACGACATTTGATTTCAGTTAAACGGCGATCCCAAGGATTCGTATGGCTGAAACCACCGAATTGAAGGATGTTACGGGCAAAGACGCTGATGAAGAGCAAGCCCGATCGTGGTTCAGCTGAACGAAGTCCTCCTTCCTCCGTGATCAGACGCCAAACAAAGAACGGTGTCTGCTCTTCCGAAATTTGATGAAGGGACCGGCTTCGAACTGGATCCAGCAGTTAAGTCGGGACGTCCGGTCTGATTGGGACCTATTATGTGTGGAATCGATTGGGAAGTATTGCCACTCCGGCTTTTCTACCGCCAGGAAATAGGAAAAGGGGCGATTAAACACCGATTGAGTACCCCCATCGACTCAACGTGGACGCGATGGGTGCAGGGATCCCGATCAAGGAGACCTATCCGCCAACCGGTACTTCCCAGGAACATGTTGGTCATTTCATCAGCACGTTAGACGATCAGGAGCTGGCCGATCAGCTTACCTTACTGCTTCTCAATGATTTAGGATAATTGGAACAAACACTGCATATGTTGCGCCACTCCCGCAGTATGAGAACAAAGGTTGCTGTCGGATTGTGGTGAGGTTCTATTGAAAATTATTGACCATTTTGTACCAGTGTACCAGTTGTCAAGGCGGATCGATCGGGTTGGCTGAAAGGATGGAGAGTTTTGGGCCAATCGTGTGCTTGGAGTGTTTTGTACGCATCTTTGAGGTAAGGCACACGGTTTACATTGTTTATATATTGGATTTTAATGGGCTTAAAAATATATAGTGTTCGTATTACATTGGGTTGCATAAGTCGCCGCTCCGATCGGAGTCATTGGGAGCAGAGGGCTAACAGGTCCCCCTCACGCTTATTAAGCCCAGCCAGGACAGAGCTCCACCGGAAGTCCCACGACGGGAATTGTAGCCGGTGCGTACACGCACGGTGCGGCTAGAGCACAGAGGAAGACTTTCCTTTAAGCGGCGTTCGACGCTACTTAGACGATACGCCCTTATAAAACGGCTTAGTAAGAGAGAACTCTCTTACTCGGGGCCAAGATTCCACTTTGGTTTACCAGTTAGCACAAGCTAACGCCTTAACACAAGGCTCCCTTAATAAGGGGGTATATAAGGGAAGAACTTCCCTTACGCTACTGCACTCACTACGCGCGCGACCGGTAGAGGTCTAGTGCCCTGTAGTCTTTGAGTAAAATGTAAACTGAATGTATATTTAATATGTAATTAGCCTAAATTAATTTAAACTAATGTAAAGTATATGTAATACTAAGTGGAACTTACTAAATTCGTACCTAGCTAAAATGTAGTGTACACGACCTGTGTACTAACACGTGGCTGGCTGCCACGCCTCCACCAAGGGATCCTGCCCTGATTGGTTAAACTAACCAATGGTCCAAAACCTTTCGGACCGGTCAATACTGACCCCAACCGTAGTATACTCACGTACACCACATACTAAATGTAACCAGAATGTAACCCTGTAACAGGAAGCTCCCATTACGTTCACTCACCTCTCATGTTCGGCCACGTTTGGAACGTGTTTTACTGGATGGGTTACTCATCGCGATCTGCGGTCAAGTCCCAGGAATTGTTTGGATTACTCACTGAGCTCTGCAGTCAATTGCCAAAACTTATTGGCTGGATTACTCATTGTTTTTGCAATCAAGTGCCAGAAACCCTATTGGCTACATTACTCACTGCTACGTGCAGTCAAGTGTCAGATTTTACCCGCATTTGGAGTGACGATTTCCGCTCCATCTGCAGATCGACTACATTGGATTTATCTTTTCGTTGGTTTTTGGATCAAGTACCCCAGAAGCGGTACACCCATATCGGTACCTGCCAAGGTCCTCACTAAGCGACGGTGTAACAGGACTGATCCTGTTATTGGCTTACACTGTGTTGTGCGAGGAAGCGCGCAATACAAAAGGGGTAGGATTAGTTGATAACAACTAATCCTATAATAAAAGTAAATATATGAATATTCACTTGTTGCTTAGAACGCAAAATTAAGAGTATTTATTTAATGGGTGGTTTAGAGGCTAATAGTATAGTAACTACCTAATTAATATAATAATATCAAGTATTCAACTAACTGTACTATTAGTTAACCTGCAAGATTCGGTATTTATACCGAATCGATTTTTCCTTCGTAGATTATAATAACTTATAACCTCTTATTTAAATTTCAGACAACGCGTCTGAAATTAAACTGTGATATTCTAACTTGAATATCAATTATGTAATGGCACCCCATTACATCATTCCCCCACTTAAGGTGGTTGGCCAATAATAATTCTTATTTTGGACAATCATGGGTGGCACTTGTTGGTCGGAATTTATCATTCACCAACTGATTGACCATCGACTCGATGCTCAAAGCACACGGCGGCGCTCTAAAGAGCGCTGCTGAAAACATTGAAGGAGCTTCTTCCTCCGCCTCAGCACTAGGTGCTGAGGTGATGAATGACAACGGTGACGCTGCATTAGCAGCGTCAACTACGCAAGGGTCGGAAGACGTACCGTCTCCGACCACAGACGCTGCTAAGGCGGCATCTGGCAAGTAACAGGGAGATGTTGCTAATGCAACATCTCGCACGATGGGAACTTCCGAATGGTGTGTTGCCAAGAGGGCCATGTTCAGGAGTTCTGACTCCGAACAAAGTGATGGGGATACAGCTGTCCCCACGAAAGGATCTAGCGAGTCGAAACTCGCTAGGTGCTCATCGCCTAACAGCGATGACGACTCTGGTGTCGCTGTCTGCTATGACAGCGACAATGATTATCACAGGTGGTTGCGGGAACGCAGAGCCCCACCTGGACCAAGTACTTCTCCACGTCGGGGTGATTTAACCCCGGCGCGTGGTGTTGAATCAGGCGGTGCTCCGCCTGCTAAAAGAGCTCGAACAGAAGCGGCGGCTGCCGCTTCTAAAGAGTATCATCGTACGGAACCACATGTTCCGTACAGAGTGGGGTTTTGGACCCCTGGCTGGTCTATTGCCCCCAATAGTGGCGGTCACCGTAAACGGGACTGCCAGTATGCGTTGTCCGATATCAACGTGCTGGATGACTGTGAAGACATCCAGTCACGTCGATTCGATCGAAGTACAGACGATAGACGTCTCTACTTTATTGACCTCTTTTTCCAGGTTCTATATTATTCGAGCCGGAAAGGGTCAAGGAGGAACAGGGACGATAAAGACGCCCTGACTCAGAGTTGGAATGCTTTTGTTGACAACTACAACAAAAGCCCAGATAATTACGTGAATAAAGTTCACGTAATGCGCGAGCGCTTTTTAAAGCACTCACGAACAGGCAAAATGGAATACATCCATTTTGCTTGCATCAAAGAAGGGTTAAACTGTGGTGTCCCCTCTCACCTTGTTTGCCCGCGGTGTCCGCAGGGCGCTCCTCGTCTGTCAGAGGAGGAGTTGCGGGGGTACGGTGGTTTTTCCTTACCCGCCGAAATTCAGGGTTTAATTGATACCCTAAATGCATCAACACCTATTGTTGATGCTACTTCGCATTATGAGTTTGAGACTCCTTCTCAAACTCAGTCAAAATGTCATGGGCGTCTGCCCTTAGAACCTCAATCGGCCCCCAAGAGTCGAACTCTTGGGGATATCCCAGCCAGCGTACCAAGTACTCGGTACGCTGCCCCTTCTTTGAAGGCACCGAGCGCTTTGAGATCAAGCGCTCGAGGATATATCGCTTATTCCCCTTATTATAAATCAGGGGCGGCGTAGGTTAGAATTCACTGGCCGTTGTTGTTGCGGAGCATGGTTCTTTGCTCCGCAAGATCGAGGAGGGTTATTCCTCCTTGAGCAGCGATATGTCTCACTGTGTGAAGACATATCGGTCTCTTCGCGAGGATGTCCACTACATCCTCGGGGTGCACACTGCCCTCCAGCAGAAGAATGATCTTCTGTACATTGAGCTTTCCCGCTATAAGGGAGAGCTTGATCGGCGCACGGCTGATCTTGAGCAGTCGAAGGCGGAGGTAACGATTCTCCGCTCTGCTCACCAACGTCTGGAAGACGATTACAAGTCTCTCTTGGGAGACTTGGAGAAGCACGGTATCTTCCGTGGTTCTGCGTCTCGTCGTAAGACGAAGACGAGTGATACGGATTGAGCCGCCCAGCATAGAATGTTGAGTGGAGCCGCATTGCTGTGGGAATGTCTAAGGTATAGGCATTCCCCCGAATCTCTTGGACCTTGAAAGGTCCAATGTACTTAGGAAGCAACTTCCGTGTAGGGAAGTTGCTTATTGCATGTGTAGGCAAATTAGTAGTACTTAATAATACTAATTCACCTTTAAGAAAGGAGTTTTTGTTCTTCCTTCCTTGTTTATCTGCATTTTGCTTCTGCTTATCAAAAGCAGAGGCAAGTGCACCTTTTACATAGCGTATTACAGCTTGGCGCTGTAATACGAATTCATCTACTGCTTTAGCAGCACTAGGTGCATTGTCCTCGTTTTCTGCAGCCATTGCTGCAGACACATATTCATCGTATGCAGCTTCAGTTTCAATTGAAGCTGCTTCCCCTTCTACTGTACTTTCAGTAGAAGGGCCATCGTTTTGTTCACAAGTTGCAGTCGCAACTTGCGCATTGACTCGCTCAAAATTTGAGCGGGTCCCTCCCCCACTTAGATTTGTCGTACCGCCAAGTAAAGCTGGGGTTCGTGGATGCCTTAAGGCATTCACGTAGAACGGTGTATGCTTAGTTGAAGCATGCACCGAATTGTTAATCGCAAATTGAGTGCGTGACAGGTAGTCACTCCACTGTTCAAAGGCATGTGCGTATGATCGCAACATGTCTCCGAGAACGCGGTTAACCCGTTCTGTCTTCCCATCCGTTTCCGGATGGTCCGCAGTTGACATCTTCAACTGGGTTCCCAACAATGAGAACGTTTCTTGCCAGAAACGTCCTGTAAATCTCGGATCTCTATCCGAGACATTTTCTTCCGGCATTCCGTGCAAATGGAATACCTTATCAACTAATATCCGCGCTGTTTGAGCGGCGGTTACATTCGCTGATACTGCAGTAAGATGTACCACCTTACTGAAACGGTCTACAAAGACCACTATTCCGGTCTTCCGACTATTGTCGGGGGGAAGACCGAATACGAAGTCCATTGAAATGGACTTCCAAAACTCTGTCGGAACCGGCAGAGATTGCAGCGGAGCCTGTGCAGACTGCTCAGGATTAACGCGCTGGCAAATCTCGCAATCGCGTACGTATTTTCGTACCCACTTGTACTGGTTTCGCCAGTAAAAGTCACGTTCGAAAGAAGCGTATGTCTTCTCTCGACCTTGATGCCCCGAAATCGGTGCATCATGATACTCAAACATAATTTGATGTTTGAGATCATCGTCGTTTGGAACGACGATGCGACTTTCATCTTTTTGGTCTGTGCTGTAAAGCAGCAGACCATCGTGCAGTCGATATCGATGCACGCAAGCGCGGAGGAACTCTGGGAGTTCGTCGCGTTTCTCACTTGATTGATTACGCAAGTAATCAATCAACATACGTGTCTCCTCGTCTGTTTTGTACGCCTCCCGTACTTGTCGTATAATTGACGACGACAAAGTAGTGCAACGGATTGCGTTACCACTGGCACCTTCGGTTACGGACGGTTTCGTCTTGTAATCGGGCCTTCGGGATAGCGCATCTGCTATCACGTTCAACTTTCCGGGTTTGTATTCAGCCGTAAAGTTGTACTCAGCAAAGAATGACAGCCATAGAGCCATTCTTTGAGAAATGTGTGGTGAATTCACGGCCGTGCGTAGCGACGCATGGTCCGTGTAAACCACAAACGGTCTATCTCCCAATAGATAGATCCGAAACTTAGCCAGTGCATACTTCATGGCAAGGAGTTTCTTGTCATGCACTGGATAGTTGCGCTCGGCAGGGCGCAACTGACGCGATTGATAGCAGATTACGCGATCACGATCATCGTGATCACGCTGCATCAAAGCACAGCCGATAGCGAAATCGCTCGCGTCGCAATCGACGTGGAACGGACGCTCGTTATCGGCTATAGCCAAGACAGGCGCTTCAGTCAAGCTTTGCTTGACTGCATCAAAAGCATCTTGGCATTGGGTATCCCAATGCCATTCGACATCTTTCTTAAGTAATTGAGAAAGAGGTCGTATTAACCCAGCACAGTTGCACGAATACTTGTGCAAATACGTTGCCAACCCAACGAACTTTCGAAGTTCCTTAACGTTGTTTGGCGTAGGCCATTCAACGATCACCCTGATCTTTTCTGGATCAGGACGCACCCCGTTCTTTCCCACAAAGCATCCAAGAACGGGTATCTCAGGTGCACCAAAGGTGCACTTCTTCAGATTTGCATAGAGCTTATGTTTACGCATAGGCTCCAACACTCCACGTAGATGCTACCTATGTACATCTACATCGTTTATCGTGTTCACCCTTACTATGGATGAACACGTCATCGAAATAACTCGGTGCGAATTCTAGCACCGGGCGTAATAGATGCGTTACGCATCTGTTAAACGTAGCAAGGGCATTTCGAAGACCCTGTGGCATAACAAGCCACTCCCAAAGCATGCCGCTTGGGGTGCTTACCGCCGTGAGAGGGATATCCTTCTCACGCATTAGGATTTGATAAAATCCATCTCTTAGATCGAGAGCACTAAAGATGGTGCTCCCGCACATGCCATCTATGATGACATCCTTTCGCGGTATCGGTGTCTGTGCCGGTACCGTCGCTGCGTTCAGCTTGTTGTAAGCGTGAACGATTCTCCACCCACCTGTGGACTTTTTCACACAAAAGGTGGGGGTAGAGTGCGGTGAGGTAGACTCCCGCACTTGGCCTAATTTACGACGAGCTTCGAAAAACTCGTCGATCGCTTTTACCGGATCACGCGGCGACGGCCATTGCCGCGTAACACAATACTTCGTTCCTGGCACGAGGTCAATCTCATGACGAGTTCCCTTATCCTTAGGGAGCTCGCTAGGTACTTCTTCTGGGAATACGTCAGCGTATTCCCGAAGTACCTCAAAATGGGGAGTTCGCTTTAAGTGACTCCCAGCTCTGCGCTTCAAAGCGCTGAACTTTGGTTTGATCATTGGGAACCTCTTTCCCAATGTTTTCCACTTTTAACGTGGATATTCGTTCACGAATATCCACTACATCATCTGTTGCTACGATAATACAGATCTGTTCGATCTGATCATCGTGCAAGTTTCTCATAAGCTTCTTCCATCTTAGCGCTGGAAGAGCCATCACCTCCGAACCTTCTTTCAGAGGGTGTTCCATCAACATAGACTGGGTATCTAATCCGGTCTCCGTTTGCGTCAAGACGTTGATCGTCTCGACGGAACTGCCCATGCAATCAGACGCACTCGTCTGATTGACTGCTACACGGTGATTACGATTCAACGTGTGCAAATACTCATCATCATGGTGGCCACTGCCTACCATGGAATTTTGGCGATCAGATGTGCTGGTCTGATCGGCCGCCTTTTCTGCGACACGGTGGTCTTTATCACCCGTGCGCATGGCTAACGCAACGTGGTGGGCACTGGCCACCACGGAGTTGTGCTCACGATTGCACTTGATCGTGAGTTCACTCTCATCAACACGGAATTCTTTCATCGTGTTGGAACCTTCGGTCGCACAGTGGGTGTTTCCCACTGTGGATACTATTCATTCTCACGGTGGGTGTTTCCCACCGTGGATATCACTTCATTCTCACGGTGGTCTTTATCACCCGTGGAATGTTTCTCTCCAACACGCAACGACTCTTTTGTTGCGTGTGGTAGTCCCTCTGTACTCTCACCAGCTGAGGTACCTTCCGCTGATCGTGTCATAACAGACCTGGTGGTGTCATCGCTATCCACAAGACTGTCTGACGCTGCGGTTGTATCCTCTTATACAGCCGGATTACACACAGGGTGATCAGATCCTTTGCATCCTCCGCAGTCGATCGATAGGTTAACCCAGTCGATCGAAGGTTTAAACTTGGACATCCATGGGATTCCAAGTATCACATCGAACTTGTCATCTAAATCGAGGACGATGAATTCATCCTCGAATGACAGTTCATTCAACTCGAAGCGTTTTTTAATCACACGCTGTGGAATAGTCACGGCTGCACCTGTTTCTAACCGGACTGACAACATACTTCGTGGGGTTTCTACCTCCACGAAGCTCAACAGCGTTAGACTCTGAGTTCTAACGAAATTGTTTGACGCTCCTGTGTCAAACAAAGCTCGCATGGGGACATCGCTCCCGTTCGGCTTAACCTCCATGGTGATAAGAGGTTTACCATCACCCTGCACCTTTTGACAGGACATAGTCCCGTCTGGTGCTATTACCCTCCCATGCCCTATGTCGGCATGTGGGATAACATTCCCAGTAGGGCGCCCCGCCCCTACTGGTGATTCTCGTTTTTTGCACCAACAGGGTGATGTCCCTGTTGGTGTCGCCGTGCAGCGGACGGTTACGTCCGCTGACTGCGTGGCACCGGACGCGGTGCCATACACTCACGGGCAAAATGCCCCATTTTCGCGCATCTATTGCAGCGAATATTCTTCTTAAATTTCGGTTGCCTCGTGTTCGAAGCAACCGCAACCGATAGGTCCACCGGCTCTGGGCCTCCACCGCCCATGCTCTGGCGCGGGTAGCTGTTTCTTGAGACGAAGTGTGAGCTTCGTCTGCCTGACTGCTGATTGTTGACATGCCGTTGCGGCATGTCAAAAGCGAAGGGCTGTTGAGCCCTTCGGCTGTACCCAGCATGCGATGACGCTGATCGCATGCTGAACTCCTCACGGATGCTCATATCAATGGCATCCCTCAGAGTATCTGGCGGGTGCCGGTAGAGACTCTGTTTTACGGGACCATCATTGAGTCCCTTCATGAAGCCAGTGACCTGCATAGCAGGGGGCACCGGCTCATACACAATATTTTACAGCAAATATTGCGTCTTCTGAGCGTAAGTTTGAAGGTCAAGCTTACCTTGCCGGAGTTCCATGAACTCCTGACGTATACTTAGCTCCATTTCTGGAGCTTCAAAGTTGAGCTTTAGCTCAGCTTTTAATTCCTTATAAGTAAGGAACGCAGAGTCATCAGTGGCTCTGCGACTCATCGCCCATGCCCTGGCTCTGCCGCCCAGACATGTTGTGGCGAAGTACGCCTGTTGATGTTCGTCAACAATATTTTGCGCAGAGATGGCATCTTCCACCTCTGCGAACCATCTACGAAGGGGCTCGCCCCCTTCGACGGTAAAGGTCGGTACTCGCGCCTTTACCACTTCAACGCTATGCGTTGCAGGTGCAGTTCCGGTCCGCTCTGCCTCTGGCGCGGGCCGCTCTGGCTTTTCTAGGTGGTTTCGCCTAAAGCGATTCACCACCTGTACCACTTCCTCCGGGGACTTACTTCGGAGGAAGGTAATGATGTCGGTCCCCATAGACCGAACCATTTCAACCGTCGCGTCTTTACTACGCGACGAGAAGTGAGGGAAGTGTTTATTCACCTCTTCCAGCGTTCTCTCTCGCTCGGCAGACGTCATGTCTCGCGACATGATGCCGAGCGGCTCTTAATTCTCACTCCGCTAGTTAACTAGCAGAACGGAACTGTGGTCGTTAATACGGACCACAAAGTGCTACCAGGTGTAACAGGACTGATCCTGTTATTGGCTTACACTGTGTTGTGCGAGGAAGCGCGCAATACAAAAGGGGTAGGATTAGTTGATAACAACTAATCCTATAATAAAAGTAAATATATGAATATTCACTTGTTGCTTAGAACGCAAAATTAAGAATGTTTATTTAATGGGCGGTTTAGAGGCTAATAGTATAGTAACTACCTAATTAATACAATAATATTAAGTATTCAACTAACTGTACTATTAGTTAACCTGCAAGATTCGGTATTTATACCGAATCGATTTTTCCTTCGTAGATTATAATAACTTATAATCTCTTATTTAAATTTCAGACAACGCGTCTGAAGTTTAACTGTGATATTCTAACTTGAATATCAATTATGTAATGGCACCCCATTACAGACGGTCCACCGAGTGTGTAGCCACCCACACCAATGGGTACACAAGGTGAGACACAAGACAAATCGGACTCGGCGTCCTGAAATGCCGATAGGTCGCCCGATCGGCACTCAGTAGAAGGTTCGCGGGGTACCCACCCCCCGTTAGTTGGTCGGCTGGGCGCGATGGTGGTTCAGTTCCGGACACTTCGGTAGTCAATTTTGAACTGGACTCCACCACACTAGCTTATATCTCCGATTGTAGAGTTTCCGGGAAGAAACCGTGGCGCCTTGATCTCTGAGAGCCGTTTGGATGTTCTTGATGGGAAGTTTGGACTCAAGCATACCATTTAATACCGCTTCTTGCGCAGGTGTTGGGCGTAGGTGGATCGCATGGCCGGAGCGCTATTCTGAATCCGGGTGATTATGTGACGGGTTCGAGATGGTGAAAGTGAAGCTTCACTCCGCATCTTCCTTCGCTACTAGCAGGAATTCACATCCACATCTACATTTACGTGTTGCGGTGTTCCTTTGCCGCTTGCTTTTATCGATATTATGCGTGTTTCGATAGGTGCCACCACGATCTCATTGGAAGAAAGTCTTTGAACGTCCCTTCAACGCCCCGTATTTCTCTTTCTTCGACATCTTTACCGAGAGTCATAGCCTTGAATAGCAGCATATGCGTTGAGAGCAAGCAGGAGATCAACTCTTCATGTAAACGTAGTTTCCAAGACTTGCCGGTGGCTCTAGCGACATTTGTCGTTGGTGATCTTTGTGTTAGAAGTTACAACGACTTACTATTTTTCTGCTATGGACTGGCTTGGGTCTACACTGATGTGGCTACAGACGATGTGAAGTGGTCAAGAAAGGGGTGGAGATTTCTTTGCGACCGTTCAGCCGTTCTTGATATGTCTGAGAGTGCGAGTTGATACAATGACGTATGATATCATATCACTCAACACTTTTGAAGGGTTGATGTGTCCATGACAATTTGCAGTGTGCCTGCAATTAAGGGTGTGTCCGTATAATTAGCGTAATAATAAAGAGTCATTATTATCATTACGGGGTTGGCAGCTGCGCGTAGAATAACGGTTTCGCTATTGGTTGTAATGGAGACGGTTCTACACGAAGAACAAAGAAGCAGAAGCAATCTCTTCGAATTAATTTAAACTACATCCTGTTAGAAATGCACAGAAAAGATTGCAATCACCTCAAACGATCAAGACTCACCAGCTGACCAAGTTTCAGCGCGGGAGGATCAGTGGAAGGTAGCGAACTGCGTGCACGTCGCGTCAGGACCAGCAGATATTCAGTCCAGAGTCTGTTTCGTAATGCAAAATGTAAAGTGATATATATTATGTATGGTTACTTAAGTCACTATTCGGTCCTAATGCAACTTAAATCTCGTAACTGCTTCATATGAAAAAATGTATGTCTTACCTGGATCAGCCAATGGGATTCCACTATACGGAAGAGTGTAAACTCCAAAATGGGTACACACTCTTCCAACACTCCTCCTGGAAGACAGGAGGATGCACCATCGTCACTGTAGCCCTAGCGCTGCACGCATCACTTGAATCCTTGGCGCATTGAGGTCCTTGGTCAGTAGATCGGCCAGCATATCCACACTTGGCACGTGACTAGCTGAAATAATGCCCTTCTTCGTAAAGTCTTTCAGGAATTTAAGCTTGATGTCGACGTGCTTCGTGCTAGCAGCGCTCGACTCATCTTCCAATTGTTTACTGGCAGCTTGGTTGTCCATCTTGAACAATAACGGTGTCTTCGAATGCATGCCAATTTCCGCAAGTAGCTCCCGCAAGCCAAGCGCCTCCTTGCCAGCTACAGCAGCAGCAACAAATTCCGCTTCGGCGGTCGATAAAGTAACCGCTGTCTGCTTCTTGCAGGCCAAAATCACAAGCATACCATTTACGAAGAGCACCATCGCCGAAACACTCTTCTGATCCGCCTTATCGGCCGCAAAATCTTCATCACTGTATACCATTATGCGCAGCGGCATCGGCAGATCTTCGTCATGCTTCAAAACCAGTTTCAGGTCACTCGTTCCCTTAATGTACTTGAGGATCCTTTTAGCAATCTTGTAATCGCCTACGGTGGGTGCATGGGTCTTTCTGGTGGCGCGGTGTACAGCGAACGGAATGTCAGGACGTGTGCACCTCGCGACCCACAGCAGGCTGCCCACCAGCGATTGGAAGTGCTCGATACTGGGCATGTTGCCCCGTGGTTGTAACGGCAATTGCTCTCGAAACTGTTTGCTTTCATCAAGTACCAGCACCGGAGTGCGTGCTGGGTTTATCTTTTCCAGTTTGTGTGAGACCAGGATTTCCTTAATCTTCGCCTCTTGATCCAAAGTATATCCATTTCTCGGATCCCCCGCGACTCGAATACCGAGAAACTTGGTAACACAACCCAAATCCTTTAACTCGAGCACTTGCATGTCGTCGAAAAATTCATCAACTATTTGATCGCTGGTACCGGTGACCAGGAGATCGTCAACGTACGCTCCGACTACAGCTGTTTCATTTCCCACATGCTTTACAAAAATGCGTGTGTCCGTGACACACTGCACAAAATCAAACTTCATCAATGTCTCGCACAGACACTGATGCCACAGGCGTCCAGACTGCTTCAAACCATATAGGTTTCGCCTTAGCTTGAGCGCAAGATCCTTTGGTGATTGCACACCATAATCACGCAATTTTTCGTCTGTAATTTCCATACCTTGCGGCACTTGGAGGTATATTTCCACATTGTCTTCAGATTTTGCTTTGGGGTAGGCACTTGGCACATCGTCGTGACGTGCCGCTACCCCCCCCATACTTGAGCGAGCACCAGGAGCAACTTTACGTTGTTCAACTCCATAACGGTTGAAAACGTGAATAAGTAATCATCTCCAAAAACTTGCTTGTCGCCTCTGGCAACTAACCTGGCCTTGTACCTCTCAACCGAACCATCTGCACAGACTTTCGTCTTGTACACCCACTTGGTCGGAAGAGGTACCTTGCCGGCGGGACGGCGCACGATGTCCCATGTGCCTAGTTCTTGGAGCGACTTGATCTCCTGCATTTCGGCGCGTTTCCACATCATCGAATGATGGCCACCATGCGCCTCCCTGTAATTCTTTGGATCCGGCTGCATCGGTAGTGCACTTGCCGTACCAGCATTCGTTCCGCAGACAGCATAAATTCAAAGGGCGGTTCCACCATTTTCACCATTTTTGTCAACCGTTTACGGAACGACGTCGCTTGCAACCGCCCTTCTAGACTTCGACGCTTCATAGTCGCGTCCCTTGGGTGTCTTTTTTTCTTACTGCGTGACTTTCTCGCACCCTGCCCAGTGGTTTCCGCGTTCTTGGGAGTCGCTTCAGACTCCGGTATTACATCATTTGAATGTACTAAAATCTGTGTATTTGAATCGGTGACCCTGGCACAAGATTCTGCTAACTCTTCAAGCTCTTGGCTGCATTCACCTTCTAATACCTTGGTGATCTTGCTGCTAGCCTCGGCACTCAGCGCTTCAATCGCTGTGACGTGCCTGGTCACCACGACTACCCTATCCTTAAGTAGCAGCACTTTATATCCCTTGGTTTCGTCACTCTTTCCAAGGATAAGTGCGCGTTCGGCGTACTTCGACAACGCCTTCTTCTTTGGGTCCCTCCAAACCATGCACGGGGACCCGAAAACCACAATGTCATTCACCGCCGGTCGCTTGCCGGTGAGTACTTCAAGAGGAGAAATTCGACCGGTGTTTGACCTTGTCGGAGTGCGGTTGAGTATATATGCTGCATACTCAGCCGCCTCCGACCAGTACGTCAATGGTACTCCTGATCCGAATATCATGCACCGGACCATGTTGAAAATGGTCCGGTTCATGCGCTCCGCTTTGCCATTCGACGCAGGGGTGCCGGCTTCGGTAACCTGACGAAGGATACCAGTCTGTTTGCAGAAAAGATCAACGTTCTGGTACTCGCCGCCACCGTCGGTACGCAGCACGTGCACCCTGCAGGAGAACTCGTTTTCGAACCATGCAATGAAATGCCCGAACATCCGTGTGGCCTTGTCCTTCGTGCGCGCTGCAAAAACGCGTACATACTTCGAAAAATGGTCGACGAAAACGACCAAGTATCGATTTCCACGCCTATCGCGGGGGGTGATAGGACCCTTAAGGTCGCTGCATATCACACCCCCGATGCGATCAATCGGTGCGTTTTCACCAGAGTCCGCCTTTGGCTGCGCTTTCCTTGTGCCCTAGCCTTCAGCACAGGTCAGGCAGTTCGGTCTACTCGTGTCCGTGAGTACTATGCCTGACCTGGGGTCTTTCGCCAGCCTTTCGACAGTATCATAGGCCAGGTAACCCAGGCGCACGTGGAAGTGATGCAAGCTCCCATGGTGCGCGTCATAATCGACACCTTCCAGCGCACTGTTCATCACCATACTTTCAAACCCTTTCGAAATACCATCTGTTTTTTGCGCCTTAAACCTGGCTACAAAAACTGACCCGTGAGTCACCACATCGAACAACTTTTGCCCTTTTACCATAACTCGCAGCTTGTGGCTGTCGTCGACAATTTCGCAACCCTTTTCGCGTAATCGGCCAAGCGAGATCAGGTTTCTGGCTAGTTGCGGAGCATAGTATACTTCAGTTAAAACAATAACCGTTTCGCTATTGTTGCACGTTCGCAACGTAAGCCGCCGAACCTTGGTTGCCTGAAGTGTTCCACCACCCGGCAAGGTAAAATTATCGTCGGGACTGCAATCCCTGGCATCTTCCAACAGACTAGCGTTCGACACCAAGTGTCTACTAGCCCCACTATCGATGATCCAGATGTCTTCATCTGCATTTCCAATTCACACACGTATTCAAATTTCTATCCACGGTCGAAAGCACGAAACGCTTTGACGACCCTTCGTTTGCGCCACGGCTTTGCTTTTGGGTGCGTTCACCCCCATTCTTACGGCGCTTCTCGGGGCAATACCTTTGTATGTGCCCCTCGCCACCACAGGTGTAGCACACGCGCCGCCCCTGACCAGATGTTGCTGCATGCACGTGCAACTTAGGGGCGGTCCTCGGCTTCATCGCATCATCCTCGAGCTATTGAGCCCATGTGATCAACTCTTGAGCATGACTAAGATAATCCCCCCGTCTGGGGTCATATCTAGCCATCAGCATTATCTTGAAGCGTGGTGCGGCATACTTCACAATATTTTCAACAATTAACTTTTCACTCGACCCGCTTTCGCGAGCCAGAGCTACTAAGTATAAGTAGTGCTCCGTCCAGCTGCGCTTTGGTTCTATCTCCATCGCGAACCTTGTGGCGGCTTGATGATGCGATATGGTCGTTCGAAAACCCAAATACAAATGGTCCATTACGTGGACCAACGTCGGTCGCACCCGCCACCACCATGCCACATTCGTTCGATAGTATTCAGCAGCGGTGCCCTCCAAATGCTCGCCAAATTTATTTACCTTCAACCGTTCACTCCATTGAAAACCAGAGCTCATTTCGGAAATCTCGAGTGCCTCCATGAACAGGTAGGCCCATTGCCGGTAGCCTGCACCCAAACCGGGATACAGCTCGCGTCCCGAAAATTTATCTATACACAACTTGGGTATTTTGTACCCGGTGTACTGCACCGGTACACTTGGCTGCGCGGCGGGCACTTGGGCACCGCCTGTACCTTTCGCCGCAGCGGGCGCCCTGCGAGGTGCATCATATGTTCTCGGGCGTGGCTTTGCGCCAGCTTCCACCCTTTCGTCCCCGGCCAGATCATCCATTGTCATCTGCTGGCCGAACGGACGGTAATTCCGGAGGCTCTCTCTGAACTCATCTTGGGGAATGCGCACTGGTACCTCCCTTTTACGCTCAGGGGATCTGTTTTGAACTGCGGTCCTCGCTCGACCAGCATCAATCGCATCCGCATTCACTGCAACATTGCGCAAATCGCGCACCAAGTCTTGAAACTCGTCCACAGAGGGCACATCATCTCCATCAAAATCATTCATTTCAAACTTAATCAAAACACTTCAGTCACGTCCGTCAAATGCCTCCCCTTCAACAGAGGGCTTTCCACAAACTCCAAACGTAACGTAACAATATAAAAATGTATTACAGATACTCCAAAAACGACCAAGAAACTCCACTGGATTACTTGACACAACTTGGGCTCATAACCTGTTAGAAATGCACAGAAAAGATTGCAATCACTTCACACGATCAAGACTCACTAGCTGACCAAGTTTCAGCGCGGGAGGATCAGTGGAAGGTAGCGAACTGCGTGCACGTCGCGTCAGGACCAGCAGATATTCAGTCCAGAGTCTGTTTCGTAATGCAAAATGTAAAGTGATATATATTATGTATGGTTACTTAAGTCACTATTCGGTCCTAATGCAACTTAAATCTCGTAACTGCTTTCATATGAAAAATGTATGTCTTACCTGGATCAGCCAATGGGCTTCCACTATACGGAAGAGTGTAAACTCCAAAATGGGTACACACTCTTCCAACAGATCCACCATCGCAATGTTCACCGAAGCCCTCGTCGTTACGTGGATTAGCATGTGCGTGGTTATGGTGAGTTAAGTACGCGTGATTTCTGTCAACGTTTGCTTGATTAAGAGCCGTACGTTAATAGTCGTACAGTGATCAACGACTTTGGATTGTCGTAGCCTCTTCGATGGTATTGAGCTTTTTGGTAATTTCGATTACTTGCTACGTGTAGCGTTAATACTTGAGTTGTCATTTGGTCTCAGGCGTTCGCGATGGTCCGAGTGGTGATTGTGCCATTGGCTTCGACAAAAGTGAAGGTGTATCCCGCCTTGCCGACTCCTGGCCAGCTGCTGTTTAGCAATACGGTGGTATCGATGCTGCATTCCGCGCTGTCATCGTTGCTGGCCATTTGGGCACTGCTAACGTCCCACTCGCTGAATGAAGATTACATCAACAAAGCCACAAAGGAAGAATTTCTTGCCACCTCTATCTCGACGGGTTCTATTATATTAGGCTGCTGTTCTGTAATGCTTTGGCTGCGTTAATCTCAAACTTTCTTCCATGGGTATTTTTTAGGGTACTTTGCGTACGATTTGTGGGATTACGTGCTGAACAAGCTCTACATCAAATCACCGAGCATTGTGTTGCACCACGTATCAGTGCTCATTTGCTACATTTCGGCACTATCTAAAACGGCTGGTGTGCCGCTGCTATCATTTGCGCTTGTGTGCGAGCTGCACTCATTATTCATGCACCTTCGAAAGCTATTGGTAATGAGCAACTTGTCTGTACGGCACTCTCATCTTTTGCGATGGGTCTGGCGAGCGCAGTGGATATCTTTCGTAGTGACACGGTTTCTCGGCCATCTGATCGTCGCCGTGTTGACATATCGTGCAAGAAAGATTTTTGCGCAACAGGTCTTATGTGGTGTATTCTGTCCCGCGAATCGCAGGCCTGACGTTTTTTTTTCACTGTATGATGTATCTGTCGTTTGAAGCTACACTTTGCCATGGCGTTTAGTGGAATTTTTCTCGTAAATCTGTTGAATGCTAAGGTGTGTCAATCAACCAATAGTCGCTAAAAATTTCTCGCTATTGTGGCTCATGTTTGTATGTTTCCAGCTCTGCTTTGACGTTTACAAAGCATATCGAAAAGACTACGACATCGCTTACCGTAAAATTACGACTTGACTTATCAGAAAGCATAATTTCACAAATAGTGATTAAATCAAATTCCTTAATTTTACCATTTACAAATTGAAGAATTGCACTGCAAGAAAAGCAAACGTTACGACACTTGTCGCGCGGGCGGGCGCCATCATGACCATGAAAGGCACCAATTCAGACACCGAGTGCTTCTCCCCTGAAGAATTGGTAGCTGCACGCGAAGATTATCTAGAAGAGCAGGAGAAGGAACAACCATCACCTCAGGTACCTTATTATAGTGCGTGTTGCTCATTTCGGCTGATCACGTAAACGTTTGCTGTTTGCTCCGGAGTGAAGATTAAGCTACGCTACGCCATAGCTCTAGCAAAGAGTAGCAAGCATGATGACAAATATCGTGCTATTGGCTTGCTGGAAGGTATTGTTAGATGCTTGTATGTTGAAATGATAGGTTAGATACCAATCTATTTTGCTATTAGATTTACTGGAGCAGCATTATGCCCCGAAAGAAAGCTTGTACTGGATCACATTGACGCTTTGCGGATTAGGCGAGTATCGCGCGAGTCGCAGCTACTGCGAACGTTTGCTTCGAATGGAGCCGTCACACAAGAAGGCTCAGCTACTACACAAGAGGATTAAGGAGGCTGTTGCTAAAGGTTTTGTCTACGTTGGTTTGTGACTCTTTATGTTGTAAAAGCTAACTGGAACGCCTTGTTGGAAGCAGAAGATGGAGTAGTAGGCGTTGGCATCGTTGGTGTAGTGCTCGTTGCGGGGCTGGCATTAAAGTTGTTGCTTAGAAAATAAGCCATGGCTGGAGCAAATGCTCCGAATTTATTAAATAAATTGAGGTTGTAATACTATGCAGCTACAATTTGATATAATATAGCACGAACCGGTGGAGATGCTCTTACACATTATAAAGAACAGAATTGAGAGGATGAGCTACAGCATCTTACTATCTAACGTTATGTATCTCTAAATGCATGCATTACGTCGAAGGCAAAACTACAGTTCCTATCATTAGAGATGGGACAGCGCGTGCTGCTCGTCACCGCTAAGTTTCGTCCAGGCATTTTGTACTACTGGGCCAGGCAACTGCGCTTGCAACTTTGCAAGCAGTTCACCGAACTGTGACTTGGCTTGCTTTGAAATAGTCGAAAAGTCCTCGTCGTCCGCTGCCTCCTCCGCTGCAGCCATGTCGTTCACTATGCAATGCCAAAAAAATAAAAATTAGAACAAGTCCAAACCAAACTCAGCATGACGTACAAAGAGCCGATGCTAAGATCTTCAGAATCTGGCCAAGGTTAGCGTAATCGACACCAAGCACATGAGCGTTGCCGCTATTCACTAGCGCTATTAAGCGGGAGTGCACATCCCGAGCTTCTAGGACATCCGTGCGAATCGGCAACCAGCTGAGCCACATAGGCCAGATCCTCGCAGCGTCCACAGCACTCTCGCGTGCCAGGCAGATCTTGGCCACCGCGCTAATAGCGTTGTCGCGCGCCGCACGAATTTCATCGTCATCAACATGTGTCGAGACATTGACCAGATACACGAGCTTCTCTAACGCGTTCTGGCAAAACGGATCAAAAGCGGCGCCACACTTCTCTGCACTCACTCCAATACCATATGCAGACGCCTGAATAACTGCCGGACTCTGGTCCTCTAGGCCTTGAACCAAGTGGTTCAAGAACAATGGCAGCAGCTCCTGAGCAGCAGTGCCGCAATGCTCAATAATATCATCAATGATGCAGATAGCTTGGCAACGCAGCATGGGCATGGTCTTTTGTTCCAAGAGCGGCGTCACAAACGCTTGCAAGTGGGTTTTGAAGATCGGGAAGAATGCTTCCTTCTGGATCTTTACAATCCAGCCGATTGAGTCAACCATCGAGCGGAAAATACCTTCCTCCAGCTCGTCGTTTTCTGTTTGTTGTAAAGCAGCTTCAGCGTCGTAATCTTCATCCTGTTGGTTCTCGTGGTGCTGCGTCATCAGCCGCTCGGCACTGTTGGACGCCACGGTCTTGAAGATTTCAACGATGCGCGGAACGTGCTCCAGAGAAACACCAACCTCGACACCTTTCTCCCGACTTTCATTGCAAACTTCCAGAACCGCAGACATGGCTTCAGCAAACGCACCAAGACATTCCAGATCCTGTTCTTCTTGTAAACCTTTCAGCATTGGCTCGAAGAACTTTTCAAGAAGTTGTTGCGGAAATTGCGGGGCCGTTGCTCCATGCCCATGATTGAGCGTACCATCAACGGCGCCATTCAACAGCTTTGCCATGGTCAAACTGCTCACGATACGAATATCCTCGACGTACTCGAAGTCAATTAGGGGGATCATCACCTGCGCCACTTCGGCTACGTACGGGTAAAACCATCCTTCCAAGTCAAGCGCTGACTGATAGAGCATGTTACATGCATTCGTCTTTTCCTCCAGCGCACTCGTGTTAATTTCCAGACGCTTTTTACCTACACCACGGATGTCGAGCGTCATGGCGTCCTTGCCATCAGCAGTTTGGCCGTCTTCCTCCACATGGTCATCAGCGACATCCGATAGCTGAATATCCGGCTGGACCTGCGCCTGCTTGATAAGCGCCGGTATAACGTGAGGCAAATACGCGACAAAGTCTTCCTTTAAGATGCTCCCGATACGCACGCAAGATTGCGCCACATACTGCACCTCTGGGCCTTCAAGTTCCTCGCTGGACTGCACACGCATTAGAATCGTCATGATTTCTTTGGCATCGTTGACAAAGCGCTCCTTCCCGACAGCCTGACCAATGAGAGCAATTGACTCCATTGCTTTGCCACGCAACAGAGCATACTCTTTTCCATGCGCGTTCGTCAGCACTTCCTTGGCAAGCGGGATGAAAATGTCGTAGAAGCGGAGGAACTCGTCACCAATCACTTTTGCCACGCTAGCAACAGCAGTGATAGCTTGTTCCTGTACCTGACGCGGGCATGAGCGCATTGCATTGAAAAGAGCTTCAAGCAAGGCCTGGCAGTATGGAGTCACGTACTTGGCTTTACACACGTTTGTGTTGCAAAAGTTAATCACCACACTAGCAGCTAGAGCTCGGGTACGTAGCACTCCCTGATTGTTCTGAATCAACGCTGTAAGTGCTGGTATTACGAGCGCATGGAACTTTGCCTGGAAGTTCTTCCCTTTTTCCACCTCGCCAAAGTCCTCGGCCATTTGTCCAATGCTGTGTAGGGCTGCATACTGCACACGCGAATGTGGGTCGCTTAAGAATGGCAACACCATACCCACCACATTATCGAGCTCCCGGGTCATGAGCGACTTGGCACCTTCTCCTAGCAAACAGGTAGCATACAATCCAGCACGACGTTTACGCCAGTCGGGATCACTGAGGAAACTCTTAATTACCGGAATGGCTACGGGAAGCACAGCGTTGCCGCCCAGAGACGAGCTCAGACGGTCAATCGCAGCCGCAGCCGCGTCGCTGATGGAGTTTTCAGCATCATTTGCCACAGGGAAAGTGTCCGGATCGTCAAACTTTTGCACCCACGTTTCGTCCTCTTCAACTTCGCACATTAGCTGAATTGCGAGCGGCACGACATTTGAAACAATAAACTGCGACTTGCGCACCATACCTCCAGCGTTTTCGCATAGCGAGATGAGAAACTCGAGAGAAAGCTCACGAGTTTCCGTGTCTAGCTCATGTGCCAAACATACGAATATCATAGCTCGGGCCACATCATCCAGCGAGCTGCGGAAGAACTTGGGATGGACTTCAGCAATCTGCACGAGAGCCGATAGCACCTCACGAAAAATAACTTCATCTCCAGCATTCACTAGTCTCTCGATAATACGCAGCATTGGGTTCACAAGAATGGCAAACGCTGACAACTCTTGCTTGTCTTCGATGGTCAGGATTAAAGCCGATGCGGCCTTTAAACTGGCAATTTGCACCTCACAGTTGCCATCATTTAGCGAGTTGGTAAAGAGCGTAAGGAAGCTTTCCTTGTGTGGGGCCAGCAGGTCGCCAACGTACTCGGCCAGTTTAGCCACCAAGTCGAAGGCCGTAACGCGCAGCGATGCGTCAGAACTTGTGGTAAGGATCGACATGGCATTGATCAGCTCGGGCCACGCCTGCTCGTATTTTTCCGAAACAGCGGCAAGCTCAGCGATTAAGTGGCCAAGTTTATGGCGGACATGAGGCACGGGTTCACTGGCCACAGCCTCCAATAGCTGGGATCTTAGCGTAGCCTGTGTCACTGCATCCAGTTGGGTGTATACACCAGTCTTGGTTTCTAGCAGCTGGCGCAATAGCACAGGGGCAAAGGCACGCGCATCTGGCTCGGGAGCTGTGCGAAGGAGCTGCAACAGATTCATCACGAGCGTCTGCGGCTGCTCTGTCTTAAATTCCTCATAGGATGCCTCTGCCTGCTTACGCGTCGCATTGTCATTGCTCATTAGAGCGGCGACCAGCGCGAGGAAGTCCATGGTCTTGCCGAGAAGAGATGGCGAGCCAATCGATCAGATGATGGCTACGAATGACGCAACATAAGCATTGTGTTGCACAATTACTTAGAGCAACTTCTGATGTGCACAGTACATATGGTAGAAAGAAGAGACAGTCGGACCGTTCCTGCAGCATATTCTCAGGTTTTCCGCTGTCCAATCGAGATGGAGAAAACTGATCGCGGGATTCGACTGCAAATTTTACTATTTGTAACGCCTCGGGAATTGACCTGCGGCTCCGCCTCTTTCTTCCTCCACCGTATCAGTCTGTGAGTCATTGCTAAGTCCGACTCGAAGAAGGCCGAACCTGTAGCGATGATGCACTTGTCACCGGCAACGGAAGTGGCGATTCGCCTCTTACCCGGCAATGACGTACGTTTTTTAGCATTATGGTTGAGATGACTCAAATGTTAGTGCGCTGACGAGATGGTGTCTACAGCGTTGTGTCGACTGCAAGGCCATCTGTCCACAGTGGGCTGGCGTCTCGTTCGGTATCTTGCTCTGTCTGGACTGTGCCGGCAAGCACCGCTCGCTAGGAGTCCAGACGAGCTTCGTCAAATCGTTAGTCATGGATGCTTGGTCTTTGAGCGAAGTTCGCGCGCTGGAACAGGGTGGAAATGCGAAGTGGGCTGCTGTTTGTGCAGGCACTGGAATCTCATATCTTACTATAGGGGAAAAATATTCGTCCGGCGTTGCAAAAGCTTACAAGAGCCGAGTGGCACTGGCTGCAGCCAAAATGCCGTCGGTGAAATGTGTATTTACGGCCGAATCGTTCCTATCGATGCTCGCGGAAATTAAGCCTTCTGGTGAAGTAAACCCCGGTCTGTTTAAAGAAGAGGACCCTATTTCGATAAAGGAAGACCCCATTTCACCAGCGGAGATGGCTTCGAAGGTACAATCATTTAGTAACTATACCGATAAGACCACGGTTAAATGCACAACATGTTGCTCAATGGTCTTGTTGGACCAGCTGAGTTTGCATTCCAAGTTCTGCGCAATTAGCTCGTCGGTGGGTTTGAATTCTTTAGTCGTTGGGTATTGCCCGCACGGATCCTCATATTGTTTTATGTGCTTGTTTTGCTGTTGTACCATCACTAGTCAGTGATGGAATGGAGAAAGTATGAGCGAAAGATTGGAGCTCCTGGTAAGGCATTAGGTTTCACCGTGGCTAAGCTAAGTAGTGGGTATGCAGAAGTCTCTCGGGTTACCCCTGGTGGTGCTGCAGAACAAGCTAACGTGATTGTCGGCAGCTTACTCGTCGGACTCAACAATATGAAGAACTTGAAATTCGACGAGATTGTCGGAATGCTTCGAACGCTACCGCGGCCGATAGTGTTTCATTTTGCTTTTCACTCTCAGGTAGTGGCACAGGGATTAACAAACATGATCTCATCCGTTCCAGAACCAAGAGTTGTTGAAATCAACATAACGCTACATGAGAAAGAGGAGCTCGGCTGTTCGCTGTCCGCGAACGATTTTTATTGCGTCGTGCGTGGCATTGACGATGAGTGTATTGCCCGACGGCATGGCGTTTTGGTCGGATCACGAGTGATTGCCGTTAATGGACGAAAGTACTTGAAGCCAAAGGATATGATTCGTGAAATATGCACTGCCCCGCGTCCGATAGAGGTAACAGTGCATCGTGTCGAAGGGCTGATAAGAGATTGGGGTATGTCATCCACTTAAGTTTAGAGATAAAAAGACAAATAGAGAAGCTGAATTTTGATCTTTATACATTTTGAATCACTTGATTCTGCGACTGCTGACTCTTGTAGTAGCTAATAACATAGTCTGGTGGTGGGGCTGGATTTGCGCTGGAAAATGATCGAAAAGAGGAAAACATAGGGTGAAACATTACTTGTTTCAGCGTAGGACGCTTAGCTGGGTCAAAGTCAACCAGCTGCGTCAACAAGTCCATCGCTCCTGGAACTGTCTGTAATCCCTCGCGACAGTGGCGAATGATCTTGTTTGATCCCGTGGCGATAGAGTACAACGATTGATCATGATCGAATTGCACCTTTGCCTGTACTTGAACTTCATGTGCCCCTCCTTTACGTCTGGAGCGTCGTTGAAGTTGACTCAGGGCGACTTCCTCTGGTCGTAAGTGCTTAAGGAGTACTTTCCACACCTTATCAATACCTTTCCGATCGCTTGGATTGTGCTTCGGCAGCCCAAATAGAACAACGAACCGATAGAGCGTGTGGCAGAAGGTATTTTCATCGTCGCCGCGTGCCACGCTCTTTAACACCAAAAATCCCGCTTTCTTTTGCTTCTTTACATAGCATTCACGAAAGATCAGCACGTCATGCTCATCATCAGCTGCCATCATTCGGGCAAGAAACGTACCATCCAAATGAACATCAGGTCTTTCTGGAGTTCATTGGGACAACGCACGCCTTCTAGAATTTCTTCGTACGGTGCACTACAAACGTAATCAGAAGTGAGACGAGTAAAACCACAATTACAAAACTTCCACATCATCATATCACATACTTTCCAGTAAACAAATGCAGCAAGCAGAGACCCAACGAAAACGTATCTGCTGCATAAGACTGCTCGGCTGCGTCACCTTCCAACAAAAATTCGATCGGTGTGTTTTCCAGCGTAGTAAATTGGTCAATCGTCACGGGGGTTCCCAAACTTTCCGGATTTGAGTCGGCAGCACCGAAGTCAGCCAGCTTTACCCAGTACGAAAACGAGACAGGCAGTTGTAATGCAATGCACGTGTCTTCCAGCAAGTAATGCAGCAGTATGACATCCGAATCGGGGTCCTTGCGGAGCCTGGCACATCCAATATCCTTCAAGAAGAAGTTGAGGAGCTACATATTGCAACCCGACGCGTTAGTTAACGGATACACTTAGTTAGCGGATACACTTAAATTTTAGCAAGCACACACACACACCTTAATGTCACGATGCCGCAAGTTGAACCTTTCACGAGCACAGTACAGGCCGTAGACCATTTGGAAGAAAAATGGCAGTGCTACAGTTGCCAGAGGAAGGGCCTTATCAGGTTGGAGTCCAATAAAGTGTTCCAGGTCACCGCCGTCGCAAAACTCCATCCGGATGTATTGAAACAACCGATTCTGTCCGTCCTGCGAAGCTACCAGTAAGTCTTCTGCATCACCGTTTTCTGAATCGACACCATCACGTGCAAAAGTATTGGTCGCTAATAATTCATTTGGTTTCCGATGCGTTTTGTTTCCCCAAAAGTCTGGCCGAGGACGGTCGTGCGCGACAAAAACATCGTAAATCCGGAGAAAATTTGGACAAATGCCGCATGTGGTCGCATGTGATAGTAAAATTGAGTGAGCTACCTCCTGACGAATAATTTTCTACAAAAAAAGCAATAGCGTAATGAGTTCATGGTAAGCGACGTAATAGATTGTTCTACATATACCTCATTGCCCAAATCTTCAAGTGCGCTTATATCCATCACACTGATAGCTTCCAGTCGGTTGTCCACTGCTGAATATACTTTAAACACGTCTTTGTAAGCACCGTTCGTAAGGTAATGACCATGTGGATGACGACTGTAGAGCTGGGTTTTCGTGCAAAAGTTCGCTTTCCTGCATGAACATCGTTAAAAACTCGGAAAATAGGAGAAAATAATCCCAATGGATAGTTTCTACGAACTCAGAGTAGTCTGCCACAGTCCACGCGTATACCCTGATTGTGGTAAACATGTCAGCTAGCTCGGAGGGTGTAATAAGCATGAAAGAAACTCCAAAACGTACATAGTTGAAACTTTAGCAAGCACTTCCTTGAATGATTTCACGTCTATCAAGCCTGATTGAATAACAAGATAGAGCACACGCTCTCCCAATAGGTTTTTCTTCTTCATGGATCTGTTCTCACCAGTTGAAACATGACGCTTCACTGGTGTTAATGACATTTTATCGATTTCTCGATCCCACACCCAATCATCTTCAGCAGGTGGAAGAAAAGAGGAAGGCGATGATACTAGACCAATACACGACAATCGACAGCCCAAGGATCTCCGTAACTGCGACCGTCGCCTCGCGAATCGACGATCTCGACGAAGCGAAGGTTGTGCCAACACGTCTTCCATTGCATCTGCAATTACTGAGTGCTGCGTTGATGACAATAGCCTGTGATTCTCTTCAAATGACAGCACCTCTAGTTTTTGAGATTCGAGTTTTTCAAAGTACGCTTTCAACCGGATCATCTGGGCATCCGTATCTCCATCCTGTTTTTTCAAGCCATTGGTAAGCAATTTATCTCCGTCACTTGACAGCTCCGTCCTTGCTACTGGTCCTTCTTTGTTTCTATAATGTTTCATTCACACGAGTGCAATTAGCAGCACACCATTACCGTACAAAATTGCTCTTTCACCTACTCCACAAGAGATGGTACTCTTTTGTTTAGTTCACTCAAAATCACATTGGCCTTGAGACTTGCAATGCGCAATGCATTACGACTCAATGTAGTGCCAGAAGAAAAGCCTAAAGCTCTGATCCAGCTTTCCAACTCGTTACGCTTGCGTTTGCTCTTCCCACTCGATGGCGGCAACTTCACAATGTAGCCTTGTCCTCCACCAAATTCGGTCTCAAGCTTTACTTGTTGAATTACACTCAGTTGCTCTGTCAAATACTCGACAAAGTCATGTGGCGCGTCTTGTACCAGTTCTTTGGTACTCTTTTTCGTTGACAGTGCGGACGCTGGAACTTTGAGGTTCTTGCGCTTCCAATTCGTCGTCTCCTTGGCATTGGACTTTCGCTTACCAGTCACGGACTTTTCGTGTGACGACTTTGGTGTCGGTGACGGAAGAAACGTAAAAGAGGAAGAGGTGGCTGCGTTGTCCGTCTCATCCCCCGACGACTGCGGTGAGTTGCAGAGGCCTTGCCGTAGTCCCACCATTTAATGTGCAAACAGCTGTTTTCATATTCAATATAGTGGTATTTTATCAGATTATTTTGAATCAGCCAATGAATGATGAATACTGAAAGCATCTAAGTAAGAAACCATTCTTAAGAAAAATCATATTAAAACTGTAAAAACGATTACAATGATAGATTTTAGGTATAAGTATTGTACAATATTTAGCTTTAAAATTATAAGAATATAAGTATTTTTTGTTGTTTTATTTGTAGGGCTTTGCTAACTTACATACCGTATAACGTACATACCCCCACCCTAAACCCTAAACCCTAAGCCCTGCAGCCAATCAACCCTAAACCCTAAATCCTGCAGGCTGAAAACAGCCAATCAAAGGGGGTATGCACGATACATACGGTATGTAAGTTAGCAATTCCCTTTATTTATCCCAAAAAAATAATATTTTTGAAAAATTCTAGCCACAAATTAAAATTAAATTAATACATGCATAAAAATAATGTTTTTTACTTTTAAAAATAAAATTATCTAAAGAATTTTTTTTTCTTAACATGATAAGATATATTTCATGAAGATATCTAGGTAAAATAGCTCGCGCTACTACAAATAAGCAATTGCCTTTATTTTATCCGAAAAAAAAATTTTTTTGAAAAAATTCTAGCCACAAATTAAAATTAAATTAATATCTGCATAAAAATATTTTTTTTTACTTTTAAAAATAAAATTATCTAAAATTTTTTTTTTTTCTTAACATGATAAGATATATTTCATAAAGATATCTAGGTAAAATAGCTCGCGCTACTACGAATTGCTAACTTACATACCGTATGTATCGTGCATACCCCCTTTGTAGCCGGTGCGTATACGCACGGTGCGGCTAGCGCACAGAGGAAGGCTCTTCCATAAAGCGGTAGCTACCGCTACTTAGCCGATACGCCCTTGTAAAGGGCTTAGTAGGAGAGTTCTCCTACTCGGGGCCAAGATTCCCGGGTTAGCTTATGACTTAGCCTTAACGTCTGTATTCCCTTTACGGGATGTAAGTAAAGGGAGGACTCCCTCTTACCTATGACACTCACTGCGGGCGCGACCGGTCGAGGTCGCACGTCCGCAAATAGAGTGAAATGTAAACTGAATATATTTAATATGTAATTAGCCTAAATTAATTTAAACTAATATAAACTATATGTAATACTAAGTAGAATATTCCTAATTCGTACCTAGCTAAAATGTAGTGTACACACCTGTGTACTGACACGTGGATGGCTGACACACCACCACACCAAGGGCCCCTGCCCTGATTGGTTAAAATAACCAAAAGTTCGAAACCTTTCAGACCGGCCAATACTGACCCCAACCGTGGTGTACTCATGTACACCAACACTCAATGTAACCCGAATGTAACCCCGTTACATCCTCCCCCATCAAGACTATTGCTTACGCAATAATCAAAATCTTGTTGGAGAACTCCAACGCCAGTTCCTCTGGCCATCCATATGTACATCTCCAGTGGTGCTATGGCGTCTCCTCTAGAAGAGGTAGACTACTCCGAAAACTCGGAGGTGGGTGCCTTTGGGGATACCTCCCCAATGGTGAGCCGCTCCGACAGCGCCGAACGGCGTTGTCGGCAGCCTAATCCATTCTCCACACGTAAGGAAAATGCACTAACCAGTGCGGCACCCCTGCCCATATAGGATGATGCATCCGAATCGCCAAAGGCGATCGTCACTAATGAGCTGGACGCAGCTCAAGACACCCAACTTGCCGCACAGGCACTAAGGGCTGCGTTGCGGCCCCCAAACGCCCGTCAAGGGCGCCTTATAATTTTGATGGTCCTCGTGACCTTCCAAGGTGGGCCAGGCGTTTGGTAAGGACTAGCGTCCTATAACCCTGGCCCCGCGGCTGAACAGCCGTATCAACGCGAACGCCGTGAGAAACTCCGGCAACAACTGCTTACACAAAAGCAGTTCACTAGCGTCTCGTACCGAGAGCGCTTAAACAGGCAGATACAGGAGTATATAACCTATCCATAGCAGGCACAGGCTGCCCCTGTTAAGAACCTCCGCGAGGTTCCTTTCGTTCTTTCTCCGGTAGAAAGTGCCGATGATGCAGAGAAGAAGTTCCGCTCTTGGGCGGAAGGGGAGAAGCTTCTCCCCAGCTTCGATGAGCTGCATGACAGCTATTCCCGTCGAGACATTTGGGTGGAGAGGGTGTTGCGCCTGACATTTGCCAAAGCCAAAGCGATGGAGAAACTACGTGCTCCGTATCGCACGCGCTACGCCAGCGCCCCTGTCTCCACCATGGTGTCCGAAGACAGTGTGATCGCCACATCTGCCTCCGGCGAACTCCCACTTATTGGGAGTGAAGGGGCTTCTCATGCCCCTCTGGTCGTTGACCTACAGCGGGATTCTCTCGCTCAAAAGCGTCAACGACGTCGCGGCAATCCTGCCGTAGGGGAGTCTCGAACTCCCACGAACTCTGTGAGTGTGGATAACCCTTCCACTTCACCAGATACTGGGTTTGACCCCGATGATGGCGTCGCGCCATCAGCCGCTCCACATGAAAGTGTGGAGTACTCTCCGCATGAGCATTGGAGGAGGAGGTCGCGCAATTTCGACGTGAGATTCGCGAGCGCCGTGGTCGACACAGCCTTCGCATCCATGATCTCCACGAGGGGATCCGCGATGAGCGGGATGCCACTGATCGCTTCGAGAGGCGTCTTGTCTCTCTCGAGACGACCGTTGCGGAGCTTCGTGGTCGCATTTTAGCCCTTTCGGGCTTACTTCGCCCTGCGGTGCCTTACGGCTATCCGCCTTTCCACCCTCCTCCAGGAGAGGCCCCGCCTCCGGGTTCTGGTATAGCTTAAGCATACTGACATAAAAGGTTGGATGCGTACGCATCACCTTCGGGATGTCCAAGGTATACGATAAACCCTTTCTGGCTAGTACCTTAAAGGTTCCCACAAACCTGGGGCGCAGTTTATTACGCAACACATTTGAAACTGCATGTGTAGAAAGATTTCTAGCGTTTAATTAAACACTTTCTCCCACTTTTTACACCCTTTTGTTACGCCGCCCCTTGCGGTCAGCTTGCTCCTTCTGCTTGTCTTGGCTTTCCACCATGGCATCGCAGAAGTGTCGTAAGACACTAAGGCGCGTCGATAAAAACTTATCGATGTGCTTTCGCACCGATACAGGGCTGACTTCGAGGAATCCTCCCCCCTCAAGCCCTGGGCCACACACGCATGGCGTCAACGGAACCCTCGGATTCACCAATCCGTTCACGTAAAACGGGGTAAACCCCGTAGATGCATGTACCGAATTGTTGATAGCAAATTCAACCATCGGAAGCATCCCACTTTAACTCTTTGGAGAATCGGGACATAAACTCCGGAGAATATCCCCCACAAAGCGATTAACGCGTTCCGTTTGACCGCCCGTCTGCGGATTATCCGCAGTGGACATGAGGAGCTTGGTGCCTAGCACCTTACACAACGCTCCCCAGAATTGTCCCGTAAAACGGGGATCCCGATCCGACACAACGGAATCGGGTAGACCATGCTGTCGAAAGACACGGTCTAGGAACACTTTCGCTGTTCCTTGTCCATCTATGGACTCTGGCACCACCGTCAGGTGAGCCATCTTGCTCAATTGGTCTACAAAGACCAATATGCCGGTGTACCCGGCCTTATCCTTCGGAAAACCGAAGATAAAATCCATGCTAATGGATTTCCAACACTCCGTTGGAACCGATAAGCTCGTCAAAGGCGCACCCTGAACTTGCAGAGGGTTTAACCCTCTGACACGTCTCACAGGTGCGTATATACGCACCGACCCACTTATACATATTGGACCACCAATACAAAGCGCTTAAAGCGTTGTAGGTCTTATCCCGACCTAAATGACCCCCGATAGGGGAGTCATGTGCCTCAAAGAGGACTCTATATTTCAGTTCCTCATCATGAGGAACTACCACCCGCGGAGTGTCCTCCGCGCTCGTGCTATAAAATAGAAGACCGTCACAGTAACTCTAACGGTGTAAACGAGCTTTATCTCGACTTGACAGGGTTGGCTCAGACGAGCCAAGACCCTTTTCACCTAACGCGCTGATAAGCGCCGTACATTGTGGGTCTTTCTCATACGCCTGGCGTATGAGATCCACCACAGACGTGGTGACGAGTGTCGCGTGAGCGAGCTCGTAATCGGGACGACGCGATAACGCGTCCGCAAGCACGTTCTGCTTGCCAGGTTTATACTTAACCTCAAAGTTGTACTCCGCAAAGAAGGAGAGCCAACGGGCCATCCGTTGCGAGAGATGAGGCGACTTTGTCGCTGTCCGTAAGGACGCGTGGTCAGTATAAACCACGAACGGCTTTGAGACGAGTAGATGAACCCTAAATTTGACTAGAGCATACTTCATTGCAAGTAGCTCCTTGTCATGAACGGGATGATTCCGTTCCGCAGCTTTAAGCTGCCTCGACTCAAACGCAATTACGCGTTCCCTTCCTGCATAGTCTTCTTGTAACAAAGCACATCCGATTGCGAAATCGGAGGCGTCGCAGACGACACTAAATGGTTTCCCAGAACAAGAACGGGAGCTTTTAACAAGCTCCCCTTAACCGCTTCAAAAGCGTTTTGGTGTTCGGTTTTCCAACACCAATCAACATCCTTCTTAAGAAGGTCGGTCAATGGCTTCGCCATTTCAGCTTAGATCTCGCTGTACTTGTGGAGATAGTTGGCTAATCCAAGCCACTTCCGTAAATCGCTAAGATTTACAGGCGAATGCCACTCCACAATGGCTTTCACCTTCGCGGGATCCGCCCGCACTCCATCCTTACCGATGAAGCATCCGAGGAAAGGAATTTCCTCAGCACCAAAAATACATTTGGATGCGTTCGCATATAACTTGTGCTCTCGCATACATTCGAGCACAGCTCGAAGGTGTATAAGGTGCGTCTGAACATCAGACGAGTCGCCTTCCGCGCGACTATGAACGAAAAATATATCGTCAAAGTACATCTGAGCGTACTTTCTATGAGGGCGGAAGAGTTGATTCACCAAGCGATTGAAAGTCGCTGGCGCATTCGAAAGCCCCTGTGTCATAACAAGCCACTCCCATAGCATGCCGCTAGGCGTGCTGACCGCTTTAAGCGTAATATCGGACGCCCGCGTGAGCACCTGATAATACCCGTCCACCAGATCTAAGGCACTGTACACAGTACAGCCCGCCATATTGTTCTGGAGGACATCCTTCCGAGGAATCGGAGTCTGTATGGGCACAGTAGCTGCATTCAGCTTGTTGTACGCATGTACAATGCGCCACTTTCCGTTCGGTTTATGAACACAAAAGGTGGAAGATGGTGAGGAGACTTGCTCTCCCGTACCATCCCTGCCTCTTCTTTCCCCTTGAAGAATGCGTCGATGACGTCGCATTGCTCCTTGGAGAGAGGCCACTGGCTAGTGACGCAGTATTTGGTTGCAGGAACCAAATCAATTTCATGTCGGACCCCCCGATCCGGAGGTAACCTCATCGGTGGGTTGTCACTAATGACATCTCCAAATTCCTTTAATAAGGAATGGTAAGGGTCCTCAGGATACGCGAGGATCTTGAGGCCGCTTCGGGCATTCAATGCCTGTTTGGTTTGCACCAAAACTGACTCGTCCATCGTGGATGAGGAGTTTAACTCCTCTTCTGGACGCAACACGACGACCTCGTCGATTTCATCTGCGTTCAAAGCAGTTTCAAACTCGTTTAAGGACATCTCCTCCAACGACAACAGTTCGCCTACCCCAGGAAACCGTTCCAGGCTTACGCCTTCTGTGACAACACCTGTCACACTATTCAGCATCCTGTAGGACTGCTGACTACTGGCCTCGGACTCATCCCGGGACCCAGATGGGGGGAGTCAATTGCCCCATCTACTGGAAGCGCCACGCGCCTATCCACAGAGGTCTCTACCTCTACATCCGGTGACCGCCGGTCTCACCTATAACGGCGTAGTCGGAATCATTTCCGACGTTCGAAAGAGACGAACTCCGTTTCTCTTCGCTTGGAAGCGCCTCGCGCTTAACCACAGGGGTCTCTACCCCTACCACTGGAGTCGCAACTTGTTCGCCGGACACGGCGTGGTCGGAATCAATTCCGACCTGTAAAAGAGACGAACTTCGGGTCTCTTCTCTAAGCGCCTCGCGCTTACCCTCAGAGGATCCACCTCTATCACTGGCGACTCACCAGTCTCGCCTATATCGGCGCGGGGATTAACCGCCAAATCCCCCTCGTTAAGGAACTCTTCCTTAACACCATTGGGAATGATCATTTCAGACATCCCAATCTCTGGTATCTCACTCCAGAATAGCTTTTGCGATCGAGCAAAGGTGGGCTCATGACTCGCCAATGCTTCACCTGACCGCGGGTGCGTTGATCCAATGGACTTAGACTTCCAGTATATCCATGGCTCGTGGCGTTCCAGCCACTTCATGCCCAGAATGAGGTCATACCTCAAGTCCAAATCCAGGACTAGGCAACTTTCTAAGCTGTCAAAGTCTGCAAACTTCAGCTTAAGGTCAATCGAGACCTTGGGTACAGAAACCTGTACGCCCGTCGCAAGACGGACCGTGACAACGTCACGAGAACGTGCCTCTAGGGCGCATACAGCCGACTCTTCTCAACAGAAGCCCGTCTGACATAATTGTCAGACGCTCCAGACTACAGTCTATCAAGACTCTCCAAGGCTTATCAAAACCTTTCACGTCCGCAAGGACTACCAGCAAACCTGGCTGGTACACCAACTCGGTGCTAGAAAGCACCGCTTCCCTCGGGGCTTTGTGCTGTCGTCCCCTACCCTGGGGCTTAACAGCACTGAGGGGTCCCCCAGTAGGGCGCCCCGCACCTACTGGGAGCCGTCGTTTCCCGACGGCTTGGGTGAGGGCCTTTTATACTCCCTCGGCTCCTTATAGCGAGTGTCTCGCTGGGGATTTTTCGGACATCTGTCCCTCAGATGATCCGTGATTCCACACAGGAAGCATCTCAGCGGTCCATTCCGCTGCAACATAGCTAAGAGCTCTGCTTAGAAGCTCTGCGAAAAAGAGTCAGCGTGACTCTTAGCGGAAGGTTTGTCCTCCGCTTCGACCTGACTCAGTTCCATGATTTCGGGACCCACCTTAGAGGAACGGAAATTCGTCTCGGCGTTAAACGCCATCTTGAACGCCTCCTCCAGGGATTGGGGTCGGCATCGGAACAATTCCGAACGTGCTGGCCATTCTCTCAGGCCTCCCATGAAGACGGGGGCGGGGATGGACACATCGTCCGAATACTCTTTCGCGTACATCCCTAACAACAGGGTTTTAAGCTCCCGGATATAAATCTCCAGGTCCTTAGTGCCTTACGGCACCTCAGGAACGCCAGTTGATTCTGGCAAAACCAGATCAGGCGTTGCATACATGTCCATGAGCTTCTGCTTAAGGACCTTCCATGTTGGGAATACGTCCGTGACTGACTCCGAACACGTAAACGCCCATGTACAGGCTTTGCCCGTAAGATGGGTCAATGCAAGTCCCACTTGCAAGTGATCAGCGGTCATATTCGCTGTGGCGAAGGCCGTTTCGACCTCTCGCAACCACACGTAAAGGTTGTCACCCTTCTCTCCAGTGAACTCCTTTATCTTAAACGATAAGGGAGGGCGCACCCTCGTGGAATGACCTCCACTACAACTCGCCTCATGAGCGATGAGGGCATTTACACTTGCCTTTACGGTCTCAAGGCCCTGGTCCACGAGGAGCTTCATGCCTTCTTCCCCCGTTAAGGGTAACAGCCTTTTAAAGGCTTCCTGCTAGACGAGGGTCAAACTATCCCAATCGTCCTGATTCATCCTTTGCAGAGGATGCCTAGTCTACCAACACAGGTGTTGGATTGACTACAAGTGCTACCAGATGTAGCCGGTGCGTATACGCACGGTGCGGCTAGCGCACAGAGGAAGGCTCTTCTTTAAAGCGGTAGCTACCGCTACTTAGCCGATACACCCTTGTAAAGGGCTTAGTAGGAGAGTTCTCCTACTCGGGGCCAAGATTCCCGGGTTGGTTTACGACTTAGCCTTAACGGCTGTATTCCCTTTACGGGATGTAAGTAAAGGGAGGGCTCCCTCTTACCTACGATACTCACTGCACGCGCGACCGGTCGAGGTCGCACGTCCGCAAAATAGAGTGAAATGTAAACTGAATATATTTAATATGTAATTAGCCTAAATTAATTTAAACTAATATAAACTATATGTAATACTAAGTAGAATATTCCAATTCGTACCTAGCTAAAATGTAGTGTACACACCTGTGTACTGACACGTGGATGGCTGACACACCACCACACCAAGGGCCCCTGCCCTGATTGGTTAAAATAACCAAAGGTTCGAAACCTTTCTAACCGGCCAATACTGACATCAACCGTGGTGTACTCATGTACACCAACACTAAATGTAACCCGAATGTAACCCCGTTACACCCTTTGATTGGCTGTTTTCAGCCTGCAGGGTTTAGGGTTTAGGGTTGATTGGCTGCAGGGTTTATGTTTTAGGGTTTAGGGGGGTGTACGTACATACGGTATGTAAGTTAGCAAAACCCTAAAATAAATATTATGTTATATTTTTTTTGATCAAATAATTAGTTTAAGTTGGAAAATATTCTGCGTCAGCGTATACTGACCACCCATTTCTGTAAACTTATCGACACCCCCCCCCGGTGGCATAGCCATGAGATTTTATAACAAATTCAAAACAGTTACAGTAACCGTCACGTCACGGCCCTATTTTTGACATTTCCCCCGAACATTCTACTACAAAACGACGCCGGAATGAGTGTTCTGTGGCTAGGGAATCCATTGGTGGGTAAAGTTTATCTCGTACAGCTGTCTTTTTTTCTATTTCCGGACCTATAATATGCAAAGGGTCGCATGTCGTAGCAGTAGCCACACCACTGCTCACCTGGGGATTATGGCATTGGCCGCCTCTTGTGATTGCATCTATAGGTGGTCCTCAGAGAAGCGCTCGCCGCGGCACAGTTGGAACTGCCGGCACTGCTGATTCTGCTGGAATCTTTGGTATGCAAAAGGAACGCATATTTTGTAGTTGTTCTATTCTAAGCATTTTACAATACAGTCAATGAACAGCCTGAGGGGTGCTGCGCTAAGCAACATGCGATAAAACCACGGGATGTCTTCTTCATCAGCTGGCTTCCCGAAAATCCAAGGGTCCGAAGCGTTCCCACTTCAGAGCGTCCTACGCTCGACATCAAAATTTCCCCCACCTTTCGCCAGAAATATGAGTTCTTCGCAGCCTCTTTACTCATCGAAAACCCTGCGACTTAAGAGGCCGAGGCGATCATTGCGTTCGATGGGGATGACCTCATCAACCTGGCTCCGGAGAAACCCTCGTGATAGTGCCCGAAGGGATGCTCGAAAAGATCCAGCACCCAGGAATAATCGGGCCAACCGAAGTCAGGCTCTTCATCAACCAACGCTTCCAGAGAAACAGCGACGCCTCCCTCTCCACCATCACCTTTGCCCTCCACCAACACAGTCCCGTCTCCCCCATCACCAACGCCTTCCCCTGGCAGCAATGTAGAAACCCGTCCTTCGTCCCCAGCACCGTCTGCCTCCACCAATGCACCGCCGTCTCCCGCATCAACTGCATCCCCTTCATCTTCCGCTACGAAGCACGAAGCACGAGGATGGCCCTTTCTCGGAGCTCCGCAGCGCAGGCAATAGCGGGGCTGGCGCTGGCTACCCTGCGACGACTACAACTGTGAAGGTAAGATAAAGTCTTGGGGAGTGTTCTCAGCACCCAAGGCAAGAGGTGATCCGCCCCTCGCCATTGTAGCCAGTGAAGACACTACCGAAGTAATCTGCTGGATCTGCGCGGACATCACCTGCAATTGTCGACCAGTAGCGTTAACCGTTCCCGTGCGAAAGGTTTGCTGCCAATTAGTCATGGTAAGTTCGTTTTCCCCTTTAGCAGCCGCTGCTCACTGCGTTCCACAGCAATCGGATCGCGACGCTCGACCGTCCGGTAACGAGAAGACAAAGATGGCTCGGAAGCATCAGAAGCTTGCGGTCGACGACCCGACAATTTGGGATAGCGGACACTGTAGATCGATCTATCCAGCTCGACTTTTGGTAATACCCAATAGGGATGGACGTCCTCAAGCTGCAGGGGGATTTTCTGCTTCATCTGCTTATCCAACAGCTCGTTCGACAAGGAATATCAAACACTCGCCGCCGCCGGGTAAGACATGGGCCCACAGCGGCACCATCGCCATCGAGCTGGTTGGAGAGCTTCGTCGCTTCCCCGAACATCGCAGCAATCATCTTGATGGCGTGATGCGCAACTGTCCGATCAAGGTCGTCGAAGAGTCGACCAAGACCCAACGCATGCAAACGGGTGGTGCTCTCGTGAGTGAAGGAGTCCTCGATGTGCTGCCTGTTGTAGTTTTTGCTTGCTTTGAGGGCTTGGAACACGGTGAGCAGCTCTGATACGCTGTTCGAGAGCCAGCTTTTCATTGCGGTGTGGTGACAACCCTCGCACACGGATGTGACGCGCCGGTCAAAATGAGTTCGCTCATCGACGATGTACGATTCCCAATGCTGTTTGAAAGGCAATTTGTTATTCTCCAAATACGCAACCTCCCGTGGCACGACAGGGAGGAAGATAGCAACACCAGACCAATTCCCATTGAAGTCGATTTCCGTCGTGGAATAGACAACGCGCTGCCAAGGCACGAAGAACCTGCCCCATGCTTCATTCCCAATCATCGTCATAGGCCTCTTTGAACACTGCCGGCAATTCGCCTTGATATTGTTGTTGATGTGCCAAGTACAGAGCATCACCTGTACCCCTAGCATTTCCCAGCAGTCGTCGCCGGATGTGAGTACTTGGTATAAGGCTTTGTCATGGTCGATCGTCTATTGTTCATCCATTGTATGTATTAAGCAATAATAGATAAAATACCGAACGGGATAGATGCGAATACATACGACATTTTCCAGAAGAAAGCCAAGGAAATCTTCCAAGTATTTAAGGGCCCCTTGGTAGTCATCTTTGTCCTCCTTGGGAAGGAATGCGACACGCGGTGAAGGCCTGCCATGCAATGTTTTAGTACAATGCAATAGATTAGGGCGTCTTTTATGCCGTGTTCATCCAACCTTGTTGGTTCCGGTCACTCCGACAACATGCCAAAGCTGCAGCAGACAGTCCATTTCAGAATCGTCCGCTACTAAAAAACGACGGTACATGTGCTGACCTTGTATTTGGTCTTGTTTGTTTTATAAGTGGAATCAAACATGCTGACCCGCGAATGCTTCTGCTCAAGCGACCCGCATCTCCATGAATCCGATAAACAGGTGCCATAGCTCCTGGTCATCATTTACATATTCCTCATACTCCACTTCCCCTTTCTCTCGTGGATGCTGCAGTTCCAAGCGCAGCTGTTCAATGTCATTTCGGCCTGTAAGGTATGGGGAATGCAAAGACATCAATAAAAGAAATGCATCCAGACCTTGCTAATAGTAACCTAGTTTAAACCTTCAAACAGCACGCGTTTCATCTAACGGCTAAAGTTATTAATATCGTCAGGTGTAAGCAACACCATTGGCGACTTGTCCTGCACGTATGCAATGATAGATCGCGGAGTGTTTCCCATGCAGATGAGTCTCTCAATCTCCGAATTACTGCGCTGGTGTGAGTGTGTCGCCGTGCTCTGGGATTCGGAATGAGTTTCCTCCATCTCAGCTTACAATGTCCAGAATGATGCAACATTGTCTCGTCCAACCTCCAACGGCTGTCTGGATGACCATCCCTGCAAGAACGTCTCAGGGCTAGCTGGAAGCCACAGTCGACTTTCTTGGTTCCTCGGCTAGGCCGCAAGGAGACTCTTGGGCACTCTTGCAGTTTGTAGATGGCCCTGATCTCGCACTAGAGCAGTTTCCTAACATCGATTGTGTTGGACTTGTCCTTGCACGTGCGCCGAACATTGACCGAGAACCAATTCTCCATGGCCCATTGTTGTAGGTCTCGTTGGACATATTTAAACTGTTATAGGCCAGTGGATGGTGGTGGAGCTGTCCAGGTTCCAACCATAGTGGTACCCTCTTCGAATGGAGCGAGAGCAGTAACGGCGGAGGCAAGTGGGCCGAAAAAGTTGAATGTACGGCTTTGTCCGGACGATAATTAGGGTACCATGGCTATGCCACCGGGGGGGGGGTCAGTTTACGGAAATGGGGGGGGGCAGTATACGCTGATCCAAATATTCTACCTTTTACAGTAGTATTTATGTAATGGGGTGCCATTACATAATTGATATTCAAGTTAGAATATCACAGTTAAACTTCAGACGCGTTGTCTGAAATTTAAATAAGAGATTATAAGTTATTATAATCTACGAAGGAAAAGTCGATTCGGCATAAATACCGAATCTTGCAGGTTAACTAATAGTACAGTTAGTTGAATACTTGATATTATTATATTAATTAGGTAGTTACTATACTATTAGCCGCTAACCACCAATTAAATAAACACTCTTAATTTTGCGTTCTAACAGATAAGTGAATATTTATATATTTACTTTTAGTATAGTATTAGTTGTCATCAACTAATCCTACCCCTTTTGTATTGCGCGCTTCCTCGCACAACACAGTGTAAGCCTGTAACAGGATCAGTCCTGTTACACCTGGTAGCACTTTGTGGTCCGTCTTAACGACCACAGTTCCGTTCCGCTAGTAAACTAGCGGAGCGAAGATTAAGAACCGCTCGGCATCATGTCGCGAGACATGACGCCGGCCGAGCGAGAGAGAACGCAGAAAGTGGTGACGAAACACTTCACCCACTCCTCGTCGCGTAGTAAAGACGCGACGGTGGAAATGGTTCGGTCCATGGGGACCGACATCATTACCTTCCTCTAGAGTAAGTCTCCGGAGGAAGTGATAGAGGTTGTAAATCGCTTTAGGCGAGACCACCTAGAAAAGCCAGCACGGCCCGCGCAAGAGACAGCGTGGACCGCATCTGCACCTACAACGCATAGCGTTGAAGTGGTAAAGGCGCGAGTACCGCCCTTTACCGGCGAAGGGGGCGAGCCCCTTCGTAGATGGTTCGCAGAGGTGGAAGATGCCATCTCTGCGCAAAATATTGTTGACGAACGTCAACAGGCGTACGTCGCCACAACATGTCTGGGCGGCAGAGCCAGGGCATGGGAGATGAGTCGCAGAGCCACTGATGACTCTGCGTTCCTGACTTATCAGGAATTAAAAGCTGAGCTAAAGCTCAACTTTGAAGCTCCAGAAGTGGAGCTAAGTATTCGGCAGGAGTTCATGGAACTCCGGCAAGGTAAGCTTGACCTTCAAGCTTACGCTCAGAAGACGCAATATTTGCTGTCAAATATTGTGTATGAGCCGGTTCCCCCTGCTATGCAGGTCACTGGCTTCATGAAGGGACTCAATGATGGTCCCGTGAAACAGAGGCTTTACCGGCACCCGCCAAAGACTCTACAGGATACTATTAATATGAGCATCCGTGAACATGCGATCAGCGTCATCGCATGCTGGGTACAGCCGAAGGGCTCAACAGCCCTTCGCTTTTGACATGCCCCAACATCATGTCAACAAGCAGCAGTCGGGCAGACGAAGTTCACACTTCGTCTTAAGAAATAGCCACCCGCGCCAGATCATGGGCGGTGGAGGTCCAGAGCCGATGGATCTATCAGTTGCGGTTGCTTCAAACACGAAGCAACCGAAATTTAAGAAGAATATTCGCTGCAATCGATGCACGAAAATGGGGCATTTTGCCCATGAGTGTATGGCACCGCTCCCGGTGCCACGCTGTCAGCGGACGGAACCGTCCGCTGCACGGCGACACCAACAGGGACATCACCCTGTTGGTGCAAAAAACGAAAATCACCAGTAGGGGCGGGGCGCCCTACTGGGAATGTTATCCCACATGTCGACATAGGGCATGGGAGGGTAATAGCACCAGACGGGACTATGTCCTGTCAAAAGGTTCAGGGTGATGATAATCCTCTTATCACCCTGGAGATTAAGCCGCACGGGAGCGATGTCCCCATGCGAGCTTTGTTTGACACAGGAGCGTCAAACAATTTCGTTAGAACTCAGAGTCTAACGCTGTTGAGCTTCGTGGAGGTAGAAACCCCACGAAGTATGTTGTCAGTCCGGTTAGAAACAGGTGCAACAGTGACTATTCCACAGCGTGTGATTAAAACACGCTTCGAGTTGAATGAACTGTCATTCGAGGATGAATTCATCGTCCTCGATTTAGATGACAAGTTCGATGTGATACTTGGAATCCCATGGATGTCCAATTTTAAACCTTCGATCGACTGGGTTAACCTATCGATCGACTGCGGCGGACCCACAGGATCTGATCACCCTGTGTGTAATCCGGCTGTATCAGAAGATACAACCGCAGCGTCGGACAGTCTGGTGGATAGCGATGGCACCACCAGGTCTGTTCCGACACGATCAGCGGAAGGTACCTCCGCTGGTGAGAGTCCAGAGGGACTACGACACGCAACAGAAGAGTCGTTGCGTGTTGGAGAGAAACATTTCACGGGTGATAAAGACCACCGTGAGAATGAAGTGATATCCACGGTGGGAAACACCCACCGTGACAATGAAATAGTATCCACAGTGGGAAACACCCACTATGCGACCGAAGGTTCCAACACGAAGAAAGAATTCCGTGTTGATGAGAGTGAACTCACGATCGAGTGCAATCGTGAGCACAACTCCGTGGTGGCCAGTGCCCACCACGTTGCGTTAGCCATGCACACGGGTGATAAAGATCACCGTGTCGCAGAAAATGCGGCCGATCAGACGAGCACATCTGATCGCCAAGAAAATTCCATGGTAGGCAGTGGCCACCATGATGATGAGTATTCGCACACGGTTAATCGTAATCACCGTGTAGCAGTCAATCAGACGATTGCGTCTGATTGCATGGACAGTTCCGTCGAGACGATCAACGTCTTGACGCAAACGGAGACCGGATTAGCTACCCAGTCTCTGTTGATGGAACACCCTCCGAAAGAAGGTTCGGAGGTGATGGCTCTTCCAGCGCTAAGCTGGAAGAAGTTTATGAGAAACTTGCACGATGATCAGATCGAACAGATCTGTATTATCGTAGCAACAGATGATGTAGTGGATATTCGTGAACGAATATCCACGTTACAAGTGGAAAACATTGGGAAAGAGGTTCCCAATGATCAAACCAAAGTTCAGCGCTTTGAAGCTCAGAGCTGGGAGTCGCTTAAAGCGAACTCCCCATTTTATGAGGTACTTCGGGGAATACGCTGACGTATTTCCAGAAGAAGTACCTATCAAGCTCCCTAAGGATAAGGGAACTCGTCATGAAATTGACCTCGTGCCAGGCACGAAGTATTGTGTCACACGGCAATGGCCGTTTCCGCGCGATCAAGTAAAAGCGATCGACGAGTTTTTCGAAGCTCTTCGTAAAGCAGGCCAAGAGCGGGAGTCTATTTCACCGCACTCTACCCCCACCTTTTGTGTGAAAAAGTCCACAGGTGGGTGGAGAATCGTTCACGCTTACAACAAGCTGAGCGCAGCAACGGTGCCGGCGCAGACGCCAATACCGCGAAAAGATGTCATCATTGATGGCATGTGCGGGAGCACCATCTTTAGTGCACTCGATCTAAGAGATGGATTTTATCAAATCCTAATACGTGAGAAGGATATCCCTCTCACGGCGGTAATCACCCCAAGCGGCATGCTTTGGGAGTGGCTTGTTATGCCGCAGGGGCTTCGAAATGCCCCTGCTACGTTTAACAGATGCGTAACGCATCTATTACGCCCGGTGCAAGAATTCGCACCGAGTTATTTCGATGATGTGTTCATCCATAGTAAGGGTGAACACGATAAAAGTGATGTAGATGTCCATAGGGAACATCTACGTCGAGTGTTAGAGCTTATGCTTACGCATAAGCTCTATGCAAATCTAAAGAAGTGCACCTTTGGTGCACCTGAGATACCCGTTCTTGGATGTTTTGTGGGCAAGAACGGGGTGCACTCTGATCCAGAAAAGATCAGGGTGATCGTTGAATGGCCTACGTCAAACAACGTTAAGGAACTTCGATAGTTCCTTGGGTTGGCAACATATTTGCACAAGTATTCGTGCAACTATGCTGGGTTAATACGACCTCTTTCTCAATTACTTAAGAAAGATGTCGAATGGCATTGGGATACCCAATGCCAAGATGCTTTTGATGCAGTCAAGCAAAGCTTGACTGAAGCGCCTGTCTTGGCTATAGCCGATAACGAGCGTCCGTTCCACGTCGTTTGCGACGCGAGCGATTTCGCTATCGGCTATGCTTTGATGCAGCGTGATCACGATGATCGTGATCGCGTAATCTGCTATCAATCGCGTCAGTTGCGCCCAGCCGAGCGCAACTATCCAGTGCATGACAAGGACTCCTTGCCATGAAGTATGCACTGGCCAAGTTTCGGATCTATCTATTGGGAGATAGACCGTTTGTGGTTTACACGGACCATGCGTCGCTACGCAAGGCCGTGAATTCACCACACATTTCTCAAAGAATGGCTCGATGGCTGTCATTCTTTGCTGAATACAACTTTACGGTTGAATACAAACCCGGAAAGTTGAACGTGATAGCGGATGCGCTATCACGAAGGCCCGATTACGAGACGAAACCGTCCGTAACCGAAGGTGCCAGTGCAAACGCAATCCGTTGCACTGCTTTGTCGTCGTCAATTATACGACAAGTACGCGAGGCGTACAAAACAGACAAGTAGACACGTCTGTTGATTGATTACTTGAGTAATAAATCAAGTGAGAATCGCGACGAACTCCCAGAGTTCCTCCGCGCTTGCGTGCATCGATATCGACTGCACGATGGTCTGCTGCTTTACCGCACAGACCAAAAAGATGAAAGTCGCATCGTCGTTCCAAATGACGATGATCTCAAACATCAAATTATGTTTGAGTATCATGATGCACCGATTTTGGGGCATCAAGGTCGAGAGAAGACATACGCTTCTCTCGCACGTGACTTTTACTGGCGAAACCAGTACAAGTGGGTACGGAAATACGCACGCGCTTGCAAGATTTGCCAGCGCGTTAAGCCTGCGCAGTCTGCACAGGCTACGCTGCAATCTCTGCCGGCTCCGACAGAGTGTTGGAAGTCCATTTCAATGGACTTCGTATTCGGTCTTCCACCCGACAATAGTCGGAAGACCGGAATAGTGGTCTTTGTAGACCGTTTCAGTAAGATGGTACATCTTACTGCAGTATCAGCGAACGTAACCGCCGCTCAAAAAGCGTGGATATTCGTTGATACGGTATTCCGTTTGCACGGAATGCCGGAAGACATTGTCTCGGATCGGGATCCGAGATTTACAGGACGTTTCTGGCAAGAAACGTTCTCATTGTTGGGAAACGGATGGGCAGACGGAACGGGTTAACCGCGTTCTCGGAGACATGTTGCGATCATACGCACATGCCTTTAAACAGTGTAGTGACTACCTGTCACTCACTGAATTTTCGATTAATAATTCGTTGCATGCTTCAACTAAGCATACACCGTTCTACGTGAATGCCTTAAGTCATCCACGAACCCCAGCTTTACTTGGCGGTACGCCAAATCTAAGTGGGGAAGGGACCCGCTCAAATTTTGAGCGAGCCAATGCGCAAGTTACGACTGCAACTTGTGAACAAAACGATGGCCCTTCTACTGAAAGTACAGTAGAAGGGGAAGCAGCTTCAATTGAAACTGAAGCTGCATACGATGAATATGTGTCTGCAGCAATGGCTGCAGAAAACGAGGACAATGCACCTAGTGCTGCTAAAGCAGTAGATGAATTCGTATTACAGCGCCAATCTGTAATACGCTATGTAAAAGATGCACTTGCCTCTGCTTTTGATAAGCAGAAGCAAAATGCAGATAAACAAGGAAGGAAGAACAAAAACTCCTTTCTTAAAGGTGAATTAGTGTTATTAAGTACTACTAATTTTCCTACACATGCAATAAGCAGCTTCCCTACACGGAAGTTGCTTCCTAAGTACATTGGACCTTTCAAGGTCCAAGAGATTCGGGGGAATGCCTATACTTTAGACATTCCCACAGCAATGCGGCTCCACCCAACATTCTATGTTGGGCGGCTCAATCCGTATCACTCGTCTTTGTCTTACGACGAGACGCAGAACCACGGAAGATACCGTGCTTCTCCAAGTCTCCCAAGAGAGACTTGTAATCGGATTCCAGCCGTTGGTGAGCAGAGCGGAGAGTCGTTACCTCCGCCTTCGACTGCTCAAGATCAGCCGTGCGCCGATCGAGTTCTCCCTTATAGCGGGAAAGCTCAATCTGCAGAAGATCATTCTTCTGCTGGAGGGCAGTTTGCGCCCCGAGGATGTCGCGGACATCCTCGCGAAGAGACTGATATGTCTTCACAGAGTGAGACATATCGCTGCTCAAGGAGGAATAACCCTCCTCGAGCTTGCGGAGCAAAGAACCATGCTCCGCAACAACAACGGCGAGGGAATTCTCAACCTCCTCCGCCCCTGATCGATAATCATGGGAATAAGCGATACATTCTCGATCGCTTGATCTCGAAGCGCTCGGTTCCTTCGAAGAAGGGGCAGCGTACCGAGTACTTAGTACGCTGGCTGGACTACCCCCAAGAGTTCGACTCTTGGGAGCCGATTGAGGTTCTGAGGGCCGACGCCCATGACCTTTTAACTGAGTTTGAGACTCCTTCTCAAACTCATAATGCGAAGTAGCATCAACACTAGGTGTTGATGCATTTAGGGCATCGATTAAGCCCTGAATTTCGGCGGGTAAGGAAAAACCACCGTACTCCCGCAACTCCTCCTCTGACAGAAGAGGAGCGCCCTGCGGACACCGCGGGCAAACGAGGTGAGAAGGGACACCACAGTTCAACCCTTCTTTGATGCAAGCAAAATGGATGTATTCCATTTTGCCTGTTCGCGAGTGCTTCAAAAAGCGCTCGCCCATTACGTGAACTTTATTCACGTAATCATCTGGGCTTTTGTTGTAGTTGTCAACAAAAGCGTTCCAACTCTGAGTCAGGGCGTCTTTATCGTCCCTGTTCCTCCTTGACCCTTTCCGGCTCGAATAATATCGAACCTGGAAAAAGAGGTCAATAAAGTACAGACGTCTATCGTCTGTACTTCGATCGAATCGACGTGACTGGATGTCTTCACAGTCATCCAGCACGTTGATATCGAACAACGCATATTGGCAGTCCCGCTTACGGTGACCGCCACTGTTGGGGGGAATAGCCCACCCAGGGGTCCAAAACCCCACTTTGTACGGAACATGTGGTTCTGTACGATGATACGCTTCAGAAGCGGCAGTCACCGCTTCTGTTCGAGCTCTTTTAGCAGGCGGAACACCGCCTGCTTCAACACCACGCGCTGGGGTTAAATTACCCCGACGTGGAAAAGTACTTGGTCCAGGTGGGGCTCTGCGTTCCCGCAACCACCTGTAATATTCATTGTCGCTGTCATAGCTGACAGAGACACCAGCGTCATCATCGCTGTTAGGCGATGAGCACCTAGCGATTTTCGACTCGATAGACCCTTTCGTGGGTACAGCCGTGCCCCGATCACTTTGTTCAGAGTCAGAACTGTCTCCGAACATGGAAAACCCTTCCTGGCAACACACCATTCGGAGGTTGTCATCGTGCGAGATGTTGCATTAGCAACATCTCCCTGTTTCTTGCCAGATGACGCCTTAGCAGCATCTGTGGTCGAAGACGGTACTTCTTCCGACCTTTGCGTAGTTGACGCTGCATTAGCATCGTCACTGTTGTCACCAAACATCTCAGCACTTAGTGCTGAGGCGGAGGAAGAAGCTCCTTCGATGTTTTCAGCAGCGATCTTTAGAGCGCCGCCGCGTGCTTTGACCATCGAGTCGATGGTCAATCAGTTGGTGAAGGAGAACGACCAACAAGTGCGACCCATGATTGGCCAAAAATAAGAATTATTATTGGCCAACCACCTTAAGTGGGGGGGGGGTGATGTAATGGGGTGCCATTAAATAATTGATATTCAAGTTAGAATATCACAGTTAAATTTCAGACGCGTTGTCTGAAATTTAAATAAGAGATTATAAGTTATTATAATCTACTAAGGAAAAGTCGATTCGGTATAAATACCGAATCTTGCAGGTTAACTAATAGTACAGTTAGTTGAATACTTGATATTATTATATTAATTAGGTAGTTACTATACTATTAGCCGCTAACCACCCATTAAATAAACACTCTTAATTTTGCGTTCTAACAGATAAGTGAATATTTATATATTTACGTTTAGTATAGGATTAGTTGTCATCAACTAATCCTACCCGTTTTGTATTGAGCGCTTCCTCGCACAACACAGTTTAAGCCTGTAACAGGATCAGTCCTGTTACAATTTATGCAACAACTTTTTTAACAGATTTTCAAGACTAATATAAAAAAGTAATAAATCTATTATTGCTAACTTTATTCATTCCATTGATGCTTACTATTTACAGCATATTATTGATCAATAAGTAGACAAGCAATGTCTCTTTCGGTACATGAGCCTATTAATTCCATTTACGCTCTTCTTTTGATTAGTATATATTGGTGGTAATTCTGCAAAAGATGCTTTAAATTTAGGTTTTAGCTGTATATTTTACGTGGATCAGGAATTTCTTGGGTAAAGGAACATAAATTGTTTCTTTTTGGATAGCTAAAATTAAAAAAAATGTAACGGGGTTACATTCGGGTTACATTTAGTGTTGGTGTACATGAGTACACCACGGTTGAGGTCAGTATTGGCCGGTTTGAAAGGTTTCGAATCTTTGGTTATTTTAACCAATCAGGGCAGGGGCCCTTGGTGTGGTGGTGTGTCAGCCATCCACGTGTCAGTACACAGGTGTGTACACTACATTTTAGCTAGGTACGAATTAGGAATATTCTACTTAGTATTACATATAGTTTATATTAGTTTAAATTAATTTAGGCTCATTACATATTAAATATATTCAGTTTACATTTCACTCTATTTTGCGGACGTGCGACCTCGACCGGTCGCGCGCGCAGTGAGTATCGTAGGTAAGAGGGAGCCCTCCCTTTACTTACATCCCGTAAAGGGAATACAGCCGTTAAGGCTAAGTCGTAAACCAACCCGGGAATCTTGGCCCCGAGTAGGAAAAATCTCCTACTAAGCCCTTTACAAGGTCGTATCGGCTAAGTAGCGGTAGCTACCGCTTAAGGAAGAGTCTTCCTCTGTGCGCTAGCCGCACCGTGCGTATACGCACCGGCTACATCTGGTAGAACTTGTAGTCAATCCAACACCTGTGTTGGTAGACTAGGCATCCTCTGCAAAGGATGAATCAGGACGATTGGGATAGTTTGACCCTCGTCCCGCAGGAAGCCTTTAAAAGGCTGTTACCCTTAACGGGGGAAGAAGGCATGAAGCCCCTCGTGGACCAGGGCCTTGAGACCGTAAAGGCAAGGGTAAATGCCCTCATCGCTCATGAGGCGAGTTGTAGTGGAGGTCATTCCACGAGGGTGCGCCCTCCCTTATCGTTTAAGATAAAGGAGTTCACAGGAGAGAAGGGTGACAACCTTTACGTGTGGTTGCGAGAGGTCGAAACGGCCTTCGCCACAGCGAATATGACCGCTGATCACTTGCAAGTGGGACTTGCATTGACCCATCTTACGGGCAAAGCCTGTACATGGGCGTTTACGTGTTCGGAGTCAGTCACGGACGTATTCCCAACATGGAAGGTCCTTAAGCAGAAGCTCATGGACATGTATGCAACGCCTGATCTGGTTTTGCCAGAATCAACTGGCGTTCCTGAGGTGCCGTAAGGCACTAAGGACCTGGAGATTTATATCCAGGAGCTTAAAACCCTGTTGGCAGGGATGTACGCGAAAGCGTATTCGGACGATGTGTCCATCCCCGTCTTCACGGGAGGCCTGAGAGAATGGCCAGCACGTTCGGAATTGTTCCGATGCCGACCCCAATCCCTGGAGGAGGCGTTCAAGATGGCGTTTAACGCCGAGACGAATTTCCGTTCCTCTAAGGTGGGTCCCGAAATCATGGAACTGAGTCAGGTCGAAGCGGAGGACAAACCTTCCGCTAAGAGTCACGCTGACTCTTTTTCGCAGAGCTTCTAAGCAGAGCTCTTAGCTATGTTGCAGCGGCATGGGCCCCTGAGATGTTTCCTGTGTGGAAACACGGATCATCTGAGGAACAGATGTCCGAAAAATCCCCAGCGAGACACTCGCTACAAGGGACCAAGGGTTGGGAGAGAGCCCTTACCCAAAGTGTCGGGAAACGACCACTCCCAGTAGGTGCGGGGCGCCCTACTGGGGGACCCCTCAGTGATGTTAAGCCCCGGGGTAGGGTACGACAGCACAAAGCCCCGAGGGAAGCGGTGCTTTCTAGAACCGAGTTGGTGTACCAGACAGGTTTGCTGGTAGTCCTTGCGGACGTGAAAGGCTTTGATAAGCCTTGGAGAGTCTTGATAGACTCTGGAGCGTCTGACAATTATGTCAGACGGTCTTCTGTTGAGAAGAGTCGGCTGTATGCCGAGGCCCTAGAGGCACGTTATCGTGACGTTGTCACGGTCCGTCTTGCGACGGGCGTACAGGTTTCTGTACCCAAGGTCTCGATTGACCTTAAGCTGAAGTTTGCAGACTTCGACAGCTTAGAACGTTGCCTAGTCCTGGATTTGGACTCGAGGTATGACCTCATTCTGGGCATGAAGTGGCTGGAACGCCACGATCCATGGATAGACTGGAAGTCTAAGTCCATTGGCTCAACGCAACCGCGGTCGGGTAAAGCACTGGCGAGTCATGAACCAACCTTTGCTCAATCGCAAAAGCGATTCTGGTGTGATATGCCAGAGATTGGGATGTCTGAAATGATCATTCCCAATGGTGTTAAGGAAGAATTCCTTAACGAGGGGGATTCGGCGGTTAATCCCCACGCCGTTAACGGCGAGACTGGTTAGTTGCCTGTGGTAGAGGTGGATTCCTCTGAGTTAACTCCAGTGGTAGGGGTAGAGACCCCTGTGGTTAAGCGCGAGGCGCTTCCAAGCAAAGAGATCCGTAGCTCGTCTCTTTCGCACGTCGGAAATGATTCCGACCACGCCTTTATAGGCGAGACTGGCGAGTTTCCATTGACAGAGGTGGATTCCTCTGAGAAGACTCCAGTGGTAGGGGTAGAGACCCCTGTGGTTAAGCGCGAGGCGCTTCCAAGCGAAGAGACCCGAATTTTGTCTCTTTCGCATGTCCTAAATGATTTCGACTACGCCGTTATAGGTGATACCGGCGAGTCACCGGTGGTAGAGGTAGAGACCTCTGTGGATAGGTGCGTGGCGCTTCCAATAGATGGGGCAATTGACTCCCCCCATCTGGGTCTCGGGATGAGTCCCGAGGCCAGTATTCAGCAGTCCTATCGGATGCTGAATAGTGTGACAGGTATTGTCACAAAAGGCGAAAGCCTGGAACGGTTGCCTGGGGTAGGCGAACTGTTGTCGTTGGAGGAGATGTCCTTCAACGAGTTTGAGACTGCTGTGAAAGCAGATGAAATCGACGAGGTAGTCGTGTTGCGTCCAGAAGAGGAGTTAAACTCCTCATCCACGATGGAAGAGTCAGTTTTGGTGCAAACCCAACAGGCATTGAATGCCCGAAGCGGCCTCAAGATCCTCGCGGATCCTGAGGACCCTTACCATTCCTTATTAAAGGAATTTGGAGATGTCATTAGTGACAACCCACCGATTGGGTTACCACCGCATCGGGGAGTCCGACATGAAATTGATTTGGTTCCTGGAACCAAATACTGCGCCACTAGGCAGTGGCCTCTCCCAAGGAGCAATGCGACGTCATCGACGCCTTCTTCAAGGGGAAAGAAGAGGCAGGGATGGTGTGAGAGAGCAAGTCTCCCCACTCATCTCCCACTTTTTGTGTTCGTAAACCGAACGGAAAGTGGCGCATTGTGCATGCGTACAACAAGCTGAATGCAGCTACTGTACCCCGCAGACTCCGATTCCTCGGAAGGATTTCCTCCAAAACAATATGGCGGGCTGTACTGTGTACAGTGCCTTAGATCTGGTGGACGGGTATTATCAGGTGCTCATGCGATCGTCCGATATTCCGCTTACAGCGGTCAGCACGCCTAGCGGCATGCTGTGGGAATGGCTTGTTATGCCACAAGGGCTTTCGATTGCACCAGCGACTTTTAATCGCTTGGTGACTCAACTCTTCCGCCCTCATAGGAAGTACGCTCAGACGTACTTCGACGATATATTCGTTCATAGTCGCGCGGAAGGCGACTCGTCTGATGTTCAGACGCACCTTATACACCTTCGAGCTGTGCTCGAACGTATGCGAGAGCATAAGTTATATGCGAACGCATCCAAATGTATATTTGGTGCAGAGGAAATTCCTTTCCTCGGATGCTTCATCGGTAAGGATGGAGTGCGGGCGGATCCCGCGAAGGTGAAAGCCATTGTGGAGTGGCATTCGCCTGTAAATCTTAGCGATTTACGGAAGTGGCTTGGATTAGCCAACTATCTCCACAAGTACAGCGAGAACTACGCTGAAATGGCAAAGCCATTAACCGACCTTCTTAAGAAGGATGTTGATTGGTGTTGGGAAACCAAACACCAAAAGGCTTTTGAAGCGGTAAAGGGGAGCTTGTTAGAAGCTCCCGTTCTTGCTCTCCCAGAATCTGGGAAACCATTTAGTGTCGTCTGCGACACCTCCGATTTCGCAATCGGATGTGCTTTGTTACAAGCAGACGATGCAGGAAGGGAACGCGTGATTGCGTTTGAGTCGAGGCAGCTTAAAGCTGCGGAACGAAATCATCCCGTTCATGACAAGGAGCTACTTGCAATGAAGTATGCTCTTGTCAAATTTAGGGTTCACCTACTTGGCTCTAAGCCGTTCGTGGTTTATACTGACCACGCGTCCTTACGGACAGCGACAAAGTCGCCTCATCTCTCGCAACGGATGGCCCGTTGGCTCTCCTTCTTTGCGGAGTACAACTTTGAGGTTAAGTATAAACCCGGCAAGCAGAACGTGCTTGCAGACGCGTTGTCGCGTCGTCCCGATTACGAGCTCGCTCACGCGACATTCATCACCTCGTCTGTGGTGGATCTCATACGCCATGCGTATGAGAAAGACCCACAATGTACGGCGCTTATCAGCGCGTTGGGTGAAAAGGGTCTTGGCTCGTCTGAGCCAACCCTGTCAAGTCGAGCTAGAGCTCGGTTACACCGTTACAGTTACTGTAACGGTTTGCTATATTATAGCACGAGCGCGGAGGACACTCCGCGGGTGGTTGTTCCTCATAATGTGGAACTGAAGTATAAAGTCCTCTTTGAGGCACATGACGCCCCTATCGGGGGTCATTTAGGTCGGGATAAGACCTACAGAGCTTTAAGCGCTTTGTATTGGTGGCCCAACATGTATAAGTGTGTCGTTGCGTATATACGCACCTGTGAGACGTGTCAGAGGGTCAAACACTCTGCAGATTCAGCTGCGCCTTTGCGAGCTTATCCGTTCCTACGGAGGTTTGGAAATCCATCAGTATGGATTTTATCTACACCAGCATATTGGTCTTTGTAGACCGTTTGAGCAAGATGGCTCACCTGGCGGCGGTGCCAGAGTCTATAGATGGACAAGGAACAACGAAAGTGTTCCTAGACCGTGTCTTTCGACAGCATGGTCTACCCGATTCCGTTGTGTCGGATCGGGATCCCCGTTTTACGGTACAATTCTGGGAGCGTTGTTTAAGGTGCTAGGCACTAAGCTCCTCATGTCCACTGCGGATCATCCGCAGAAGGACGGTCAGACGGAACGCGTTAACCGCGTTGTGGAGGATATTCTTCGGAGTTTATGTCCGGATTCTCCAAAGAGTTGGAGTGAGATGCTTCCGATGGTTGAATTTGCTATAAACAATTCGGTACATGCATCTACGGGGTTTAACCCGTTTTACGTGAATGGATTAGTGAATCCGAGGGTTCCGTTGACGCCACGTGTGTGTGGCCCAGGGCTTGAGGGGGGAGGATTCCTCGATGTCAGCCCTGTATCGGTGCGAAAGCACATCGATAAGTTTTTATCGACCCGCCTTAGTGTCTTACGACACGTCTGCGATGCCATGGAGGAAAGCCAAGACAAGCAGAAGGAGAAAGCTGACAGCAAGGGGCGGCGTAACGAAACGATATATAAAGTAGGAGGAAGTGTTTTATAAACGCTAAAAAATCTTCCTACACATGCAGTTTCAAATGTGTTGCGCAATAAACTGCGCCCCAGGATTGTGGGGCCCTTTAAGGTACTAGCCCGAAAGGGCTTATCGTATACCTTGGACATCCTGAAGGTGATGCGTACGCATCCAACCTTCTATGTCGGTATGCTTAAGCCATACCAGGACCCGCAGGCGGGACCCCTCCTGGAGGGGGGTGGAAGGCGGATACCCGTAAGAGCCGTAAGGCACGGCAGGCGAAGGAAGACCGAAAGGGCTAAAATGCGACCACGAAGCTCCGCAACGGTCGTCTCGAGAGAGGCAATCCGCCTCTCGAAGCGATCAGTGGCATCCCGCTCATCGCGGATCCCCTCGTGGAGATCATGGATGCGATGGCTGTGTCGATCACAGCGCTCGCGAATCTCACGTCTCAATTGTGCGACCTCCTCCTCCAATGCTCGATACGGAGGGTACTCCGCACTTTCATGTGGAGCGGCGGATTGCGCGACGACATCATCGGGGTCAAAACCAGTATCTGTGAAGTGGAAAGGGTATCAACACTCACAGAGTTCGTGGGAGCTCGAGACTCCCTACGGCAGGATTGCCGCGACGTCGTTGACGCTTTTGAGCGAGAGAATCCCGCTGTAGGTCAACGGCCAGAGGGGCATGAGGAGCCCCTTCACTCCCAGTAAGTGGGAGTTCGCTGGAGGCAGACGTGACGCTCACACTGTCCTCTGGCACCATGGTGGAGACAGGGACGCTGGCTTAGCGCATGCGATATGGAGGACGTAATAGTTCCATCGCTTTGGCTCTGGAAAATGCCAGGCGCAACGCCCTCTCCACCCAAATGTCTCGACGGGAATAGCTGTCGTGCAGCTCATCGAAGCTGGGGAGAAGCTTCTCCCTTTCCTCCCAAGAACGGAACTTCTTCTCTGCATCATCAGCACTTTCTCCCGGAGAAAGAACGAAAGGAACCTCGCGGAGGTTCTCAACAGGGGCACCCTGTGTCTGCCTGTCGAGGCGTTCTCGGTATGAGACGCTAGTGAACTGCTTTTTTGTAAGCAGTTGTTGCCGGAGTTTCTCACGGCGTTCGCGTTGATACGGTTGTTCAGCCGCGGGCCCAGGGGTATAGGACGCTAAACTGGTCCTTACCAAACGCCTGGCCCACTTTGGAAGGTCACGAGGACCATCAAAATTATAAGCCGTCCTTGGCAGGAGTTTGGGGGCGCGTAACGCAGCTCTTACTGCCTGTGCGGCAAGTTGAGTGTCTTGAGCTGCGTCCAGCTCATTAGTGACGATCGCCTTTGGCGATTGGGATGTATCATCCGATATGGGCAGGGGTGGCGCACTGGTTAGTGCATTTTCCCCACGTGTGAGGAACGGATTAGGCTGCCGACAACGCCGTTCGGCGCTGTCGGAGCGGTTAACCGTTGGGGAGTTATCCCCAAGGGCATCCACCTCCGAGTTTTCGGAGTAGTCTACCTCTTCTAGAGGAGACGCCATAGCACCACTGGAGATGTACATATGGATGGCCAGAGGAACTGGCGTTGGAGTTCTCCAACAAGATTTTGATTATTGCGTAAGCAATAGTCTTGATGGGGGAGGATGTAACGGGGTTACATTCGGGTTACATTTAGTGTTGGTGTACATGAGTACACTACGGTTGGGGTCAGTTTTGACCGGTTTGAAAGGTTTCGAACCTTTGGTTATTTTAACCAATCAGGGCAGGGGGCCTTGGTGTGGTGGTGTGTCAGCCATCCACGTGCCAGTACACAGGTGTGTACACTACATTTTAGCTAGGTACGAATTTGGAATATTCTACTTAGTATTACATATAGTTTATATTAGTTTAAGTTAATTTAGGCTAATTACATATTAAATATATTCAGTTTACATTTCACTTTAAAGTGCAGTCGCGCGACCTCGACCGGTCGAGCGCGCAGTGAGTGTCGTAGGTAAGAGGGAGCCCTCCCTTTACTTACATCCCGTAAAGGGAATACAGCCGTTAAGGCTAATTAGTAAACCAACCCGGGAATCTTGGCTCCGAGTAGGAGATCTCTCCTACTAAGCCCTTTATAAGGGCGTGTCGGCTAAGTAGCGGTAGACACCGCTTAAAGGAAGAGTCTTCCTCTGTGCGCCAGCCGCACCGTGCGTATACGCACCGGCTACACCCCCACAAAACTTCAGTATCGAGCAATATAGCGTAGTTTCTACCAGCCTTATAGCAGTCACCACTCCACTCTCGTACATGTCTTGAAAGAGTTCGCTGTCAAGAAGTACGTAAATGAGCACATCGAACAACTTATGGGGACGATTAAATCTGTCTCTAATGTTACGATAGAGCGAATGGATTCCAACCTTGCTAATGTAGATACGGTAAAGATTTTTGCAGAAATCAAAATGTCAACAGCGGAAATTACTGCAAATTTTCCAAGTCAGGTAGAAGGATAACGTGTGTCAGTCAGGCGTTGCGTGAAAAATACCCATGACATGATGTGTAGTCTTATGAACGGCAGCTTAGTAATCATATCGCTAACTTATTTTGCTATGTCAACACGAAGTTGAATATGATCATCCAGCCATCTTGCAATTTCCAGCACATGTTGTGCACTAGTTTAATCTCCGCAGCTTCTTTTGATTTTCTTTCTCGGACAAACGAAAGTGACAAAATTTTCTTCCCGTTTGCTACTGCTCCATTGATCCCCACTACTTGCAGTCTGTCAAGTTATTTGCCGGCTGTTAAGTTGCAGTGCAGCATAACTGACCACGTTCACATCCATGTAACAGGAAAACCGCCTTTGGTAGTGTCGAAATGAAGACGTGCCTAGATTGAGTGGAAAGAGGTTTTGCGATTTCTAAGGCGCATCAATACCTTTGGGTTGTAGATATAATTTGATACATGCGTGCATCAGTTAGCCTTCCATAAGCTCAAGACGGAACCAGCGCATGAAAGAACTACTTGGTTATATCGATTTTTTACCCACGTCAAACGCAGACGATAATATAACTTTAGAATTAAAAGAAATTTCAATCACACAATTGAAGATTATAAACAAATACAGTACATATATAAATTTGTCTTCACTACAAGTACTATCAACAAGTAGTATAGTGGCAGTTTTTCCTATCGCATTGGATAGTATTCAGATAGGGGCGGATATACTGATCAATACTTGAAATTTCACGGTTTTATCTACACTGTAGTGTGTTCGCCTTTTTTTGTAGATCATTTCTAGTATGACTAACATTAAAAAGTCAGATTTAGAACAGGTATCTACTTTTTGTTTTATTTTAGGGGAATGTTGAATCGACCCCCCACACGTGACACGCTTCTCTGTTGTAAAAAACTGGTCGGTACCGGTAGTACTTGATTGGTACGGTAATTGGCCGGTACTGAGATGCCGTCCATGCGCATTTTTCATTGGACGAAATCGCAGTGGTCTAAAGTTGTTGGATAAACTGGTCGGTACCGGTAGTACTTGATTGGTACGGACACGATACTTCCATGATGCTTGCTCCACCAGAAACATCATACAGCTCACTTAAACTTATGCTGCAAAGCGTCAAGGAGTTTGACTAATCTCAAGGCTATGCTATAAGGATACGTGGTTCTCATGCTTTCCGAAACCGGATTGTACTGATGAGTGACCGTGGTGGTACTTACCATAGAGCTATTTCTACGGATTCAGACACCAGCAACATGAAACAACAAAGGCGATGCAGTTGTAAACGGCTCATTAATTGTCCTTTAAGCTATATGGAAAGCTACTGAAATCAGATGGATGCTGGCATCTCTTTGTAAGAAATGGAGAGCTTAATCATGGACCATCGATGGATATTGCCGGGTATACCTCTGCACGTCGTCTTCAGCCAGCTCAACGCACAATAACAGAGCAATTTTAACTACAGGCATTGCACCTAAGGATATCCTGGAAACTTTACGCCATTTCAATACACAAACAAGAGCAATTGGAAGAACTATTTACTATGAAAAAGTACGTCTTCGGAAAGCACAATTACTAGATCTTCCACCTATTCTGGCTCTCTTGGACACGCTTCAAGCATCTAATTATTGCTTCAACTATGATTTAAACACTGCAAATCAAGTCATACGCTTGTTCTTTGCACACCCAGGATGTGTAGAACTGGCATTGAAATATCCTTATTCTCTTCTGATAGATTTCACATACAAAACAAATCGATTTCGGATGCCAATGTTCCATGTCATCGGAATGACCATCTTCAACACATCATTTACTGTTGCAGTTGCATTCATTCGTGAGGAACGGAACCTTACTATCGATGGGCCTTGGAGCATGTCACAGATCTTTATGGGCAGTCATCAATGCCAATCACAATTACTACAGACCGAGAACTTGCTTTGATGAATGCATTACCGCATGTTTTTCCAAGCTTTACACATTTACTGTGTGTCTGGCACATCCAGAAGAACGTTCTGCCAATTGCAAGAAGTAATTTGCTACTGAAGAAGACTGGAAGAAGTTTGAAAATGCATGGACCAGTGTTATTCAATCTGTTAGCCTTGAACAATTCAATGCACATTGGACTGCTTTTCGTCAAATGTATGGATCAATCCCAGCGATGCTTGAATATCTTGAAACAAGATGGATTTCATACAAAGAACGATTTGTGTCCGCATGGACCAATCAAGTCACTCATTTTGGCAATGTCAGCTCCTCGAGAGCATAGGGACAACATTCAATGCTGAAGGGTTACTTGAAAGTGTCGACAAAGGATCTTCGAGATGTGCAAATTCGTCTCACAAGCTTTCGAGAATAGTATTAAAAGCATCCAGACACAAACCAGTGCTGAGCGTATTAGGGTCAATCACAGCTATAAAGGAGCATTTTACCAGAATGTAGTACGAAGAATGTCGATCTATGCATTAGACAAGGTTTCAAGACAGTTGGAGTTAGCACAGAAATGGATATCCGAAGGAATTGTTGATGCAACCTGTACCCGGGCAATGCGTAGATCTATGGGACTACCCTGTGCTCATCAAATTTGCGAGAAGATCCTTGACGACAGAATACTTTCATTGGACGATTTTCACCCTCTGTGTCACTTAGTTGATGTGAATCAGTTGGGCTCAACAGTCACTGCAAGAACAAATGAGAATAACCGTAACAATCTGTCATCAATTCTAGCAGGGGTTGAGCAAACATACCGATTTGTGGCTCCTCATCAACAAGAAAATATATGCCGACAGAGCTGCTCAACATTGCATCACAATCATTGGAATTAGAGAATCCACCAATGCAACGTACCCGAGGACGTCCACCTGCCTCAGTTTCAACATTACCAAGTCAAATCATGTTTGTCAATGAATCATAGACTCAAAGACAGCCTTTACATTTCGAGTACATCGAATCTAGCGAGACCACTGGGTTGTCAGTTGAAGGTGCAAGTGACCGTCCAACAGCACAACCAATCCGTATACGAAGATGCACTGTGTGCAAGGAAAGTGGACATAATGCACGTATATGTCCTCACCGTATAGTTTTTGGATCGAGCAATCATAGCTAGGTGCAGAGAACATGATCTTACGGGCTGGGTATCCGCCATACGTTTGCGGCTTGCACGGTTGAATGGGTTTTCGCGACGACAAGTCGTTCTCCCACGAAGCGGCATAGCCCCAATCTTCCATTCCGCCATTCACGGCATACACTGCGTCGTTCATCGTGTCGTCCGGTTAATAGTGAGTGTGCTCTTGAAATTTACCTCCAAAGCGAGACATGATGCGCGCGATCTGTTGCTGGCTGCGGTCATCTGGACTTCGTTCGCTTTTCCCAGACGGTTTGAAATGGCTCTTGCCGCTCCATTCGTACGTGATGCATCCAGCTTCTGGCAGTGGTGTACTCCGAATGTCGGCGCCATCCGGTGCGTTGGATTACAATCAACCCATGTCGTACCGTGGCAGCCCCCACGGTGCACTCGTGCGTTGTTTCTTTCATCTACCTTTCGGAAAGGCTTGTTTGTTGCCAATGAGATCAAGCGTATGTATACTATGTTGATAACTGGGTGGGACTCGTTGGCGGTTCATGTGACTATTTCTCTTTGTCGTGTCGATGCGGCAACAAATTCTCTAACTCGACAATCTTGATCACGGCGAAGACCACACTGTTTGCCCTTGCACGACGTGGCCATTGTTCGAGTAGTGCCAGTTGCCATTCGGGCGTGCATTGACAAGGTGCATTTGGGGCTTCACGTTTGGCACCGGAACATCGTGCCTTGTTTCGCCCAATTTTCGTCGACGGTAGCATTGGCCTGGACGTGATATGTTCCAGCGGCGGGAAACGTGACGCTTGCCGTGAAAAGTCCCTTGTCAGGAGGATCCTCCATGTCCAAGTGTAACTCCTCGTGATACCATCGTGTCACGCCGTGTCACGTGGGGGGGGGTCGATTTAACATTCCCCTTATTTTATTTGATTGCTCTCACTATAGTACACGAGGAGCGCGAGCGCCATACTGTAGGGCACATGACCCTGGCTGCTTGGACTCCTCACGTCAAATCATGAATACTTAGCTTTGCAGACGCTACGAATATTCCGAAAAGAAGCGAAGCTGGAACGAAACGCAGTTGTATAGACAAAAGAAAGGGCTCTACCGTTTGGATCATTAGCAAAATTGAGATGCACTATTTCAAGACCGTCGCGAGAAAGCCGTCGCGGCTTTACCACGACGGCGTTGAGCCTCCGGGCTCAGTGGTCAGTGTTAGGAGTAAAATGAGAAACTCATTGCACACAACTTCATGAGCCGATGTTGCCGCAGGCTTTGGGACATTCACCGTGATACCGTTACTCTTGAACAAAGTAGCCGCTATAACAAGGCATGAAATGCATTGGTCAGGTTCCAGTTTATCTGAAACCCCGAGTACTGTTTTCGGGAACGATACTCCCTGTTCAGCACCAGCATCAATTGCAGGGTCTATATGCCGATCAGTACCCGAGCCAGCGGTTGCTTAATGGGAATAGTAACGGAGACCGTAAAATGCACAACCGTCATAAACCCCGTCTCGGCGGTGCTCCAGGGGCGCCACAAACCTGCGTATGCGCTTACCAGGCAACAGGAAGTGAATGGAGAGAGACAACAAATCCGAGAGTCAAAACCTCTCCGGCTATAGTTAGATGAAACTTGCTTCAACGGTACGCGTCCATGAGAGAATTTCTAGATTGCAATTAGTTTTTGGAACTTTTGTTTAGGACAAATCCTATCTCTTCTGTGAAGAATATGTACTCTGCACCAACCGAGTACAGGACGATAACACACATCCACCACAAAAAACAACAAACTAGATCTCGGTGTAAATGCAAATTTCATGCTATCTCTCTCTCCTTAAACCCAAGAAGTTCTCTTGATCAAGATCATCCAACATACCCTTTTGCAAGCTACGGAGTGCCATTTTGATTAAGCAAACATGAACTTTCGGAGCGTGGAATCAGCACCGTCACCATGTGCTTCAAGCCATTTGTATCTTGATGACACGCCTAATGGTTTAGGCTGCGTCATCCGTTTCTTCCTGAATCTGCATGAAATAGGTACCGATTCTTACTCAAGAGTACGCTCAAAATCCTTAAGAAGTGCCCGCAGTTAGATCAGATTCCTGGGCTGATCGTATCCTTTCACTTCATATTCGTCTCGATCACACGGCCTTTCCCAACCATTATTCTCCTGGAACCTTCGTTAAATTCATGCGTTCCATATTTTTCTTGATAGAAGCCTCCTTGGCCGATTGGAAAATTTCTTAACCAGTTTTAGCTTTAAAAGGTGAACCACGTACCTGAGATATCAGCTGGGTATTCAGGTTCTCAATCAGTTCCGCTACCCGCAACAGTCCATGCCACATGGAAGCGAGTTTCTTTTCGTATCCAAGTTTGACACCATCTAGGTACAACCAAACCCTTCAGCTGACATCAATCACATGTTGAGATACCGTCATCCGATTTTTCTCTGATCGCATACCAAAGTCGGTGTATCACCTTTTCTCTCGCCTTATGGTACTGCTTATGTATTCGAAACTTTCACCTAGAGCATCCCGGTCTCTTCTCCAAGTGCATTGTACGGGAACAACCTGTTCCAATGTTGATGATAGAGGGACACGCCGGCTATCTCACTTATGGAGGATCCTAGCTGTAAGTGAGATAACGGCGTGTTCACCTATGCGATGATACGACGAGTGGAAATGCAAACATTAATAACTCCGCGTGTTACGGTGATTAGATCCATCACCGTACATCTTGATTCCGCCTGTAAGTCTCCTCATCTGCTCTGCTACCCCGTTAATCAAGGATAGAAAGCCATAATGGCACTCCGGTGTTGATCCACCATGCGGTTAAAAACGTGAAAAAGATCAGGCATGAACCAATGGTTCTAGTTAATGATCACGGAACCGTTGAACACACTCTCATAATTCTCAGCGACCTGTTGTGCAGTACTAGAAGATTCCGCCTCCGCGATCACCATACTGGTAAAGATATTGACCCCCATATCTGTATTCCTTGAACGATTTGGAGAGAAGTGGGATATGGTCCATTGTAATACTATGTCACGAGGATATTTCCAGGGGACTCCGTCTTGATCAGCGGTCGTCCTTTTCTGTTTCCACAATCTATACATCTCCGAGCATATTTTCGTACATTCCCGGTATGGACGGCGCCAATGAATAGTTTGGAGTGTTCACTAGTAAGTCCTCCCAAGCCTTCGTAGGATTCCTCTACATCAGCCTACTGAAGCTGTTAAAACAGCGTCAACTTGTTAGTAAGGAGAAGATACTAGACTAACTATATGTATTCAGAGTTGAGACTCTGTACCTCTTGTTGTGATAGGACGACGACCTTTGTACCCCTATCCTACCATCTTACTAGGGGCTCCGTCCAAATCCAAGATCCATGATCCATGGATAAAATTGATTGGTTTAATAGGCAATTAATAACCTGGGCTACAGGACTGTACCTGCCCTTTAATATGGTGGAAGACAAACCACCAACAGTTTCCCACTTTGGCCAGGATGGCCAGAGCCATATTGTCAATATCCAGCAACTTCTGCTCCTTCAGAAAGGGTGTTTTCCTCTGGCAGAAGGGTGCTAAGGTGGGATAGAAGCACTTTATCTCCTAAATAACACAGAGGCCCTGGTATGTTTGAAGTATTTCTTTAGGAAGCAGGGCTATTTGCAGATAGAATAGCCTTGTAGTTTTAGTGAATTGGATGCCTGAATACATCTTTTTGTGCTTGATGACGCTTCAATTAATAGAATAAATTGATTAATTCATTGATCCATGGATAAATGAATCTGGATCATGGATCAAGCATTTCCCAATGGATCTGGATCATGGATCAGGCCTTGATACATGATCCAGATCCATCGACGGAGCCCCTACATCTTACACGTCATATGCACTGGCTCCAATGAACCCATTACACTCACCTTGTGCCCCAGGCAGAGAACGCCTATGCCAGGCGTCTTCCAACAAATGTTCTAACATGTCCGGCTGAAAATTCTCGGGAATAACTAACTTGGTTGACACTCTGACAACAAAACAAAAGTCCATTTCAGACAGCTAATGGAAGTAGCAGACGTAAAGGTAAATCTCATCCACTTCATAATGAGCTTCCAAAACCCTTCGCGCAATTATTTACTTCGTTGCTAGTCAACCTTTGCCATGTCTCCACTCAAAATTAGCTTCCGTTACGCGATCCTTTGTTCTCCATCCTGTGCCAAACGGACACAATCAACCCTTAGCTTTGCCCAGTTTCTCCTTTCAAAGCGGGTCTTGTACCCATACGATTAGAATGACTTCTCATGACTGCTTTTACGCACGCCGCGTCGGGGTCCTGTTCGTTGGGCCTGATCAACATGGAAATCCGGTGAAGTAAATAAGCTGATCAAACTAATCAGGTGAAGACTTCCAGACTTGTCTTAACCTTCAAAGCGGCACTTGTCACGATATCAGCACTCTTATTCTGTGCAGGAATTCGTGATCAGGTCAATCAAGGAGCTTGGTCATACCTTGGTGTAACAAGATTTGTAGCCTAGTAGTATTACATTCGAGCTTGCCTCGCATCTAGCTGAGATCAGATTTGAATCTCCCAGGATGATGATTCGGACTGGTTTCAACATGAGTAGCAGATTAACGCATTTGATCAATACACAGTACTCAGCCTCACTCTCCGAGTTTGTACAGCACTGACGCATAGCCTGCGAGGTCTTCTGTAGAGTGGCTATGATAATTTAGACTTATCAGGAATGACAGCATCGCCTTCGGAGTGATTGGAAGAGGTAGATCATTGAATAGCTCCAAATCCTTCATACTGGCTTCTCGGCCTTTGTCTGAGACCTGGTGTCTTAGATTGGCGACTCCCATAAGCAGTGATCGACACTAATAACGTTCACACAGGCATCTATAAGAATATCTGCCTTTTAGAATAGATCATTCCATGAGGAGGCCGTGATCCGAATATCGTCGATATACGATTTTCTTCCCAAAGTGGACTCTGTTCCTGATATGACCCACCCGCCTGGAAGACGTCTTGCACGTCAGTGGGGTTGGTATCAGCTTTGATAAAGAAATGTCTATACAGTTCTTGATCAGCTTAGACAGACCTTTTGCACATCGGTTTAAAGTAAAAAGCTTTATATTCCATTCGAGCAGACCAAATGGTGCAATAAAAGCCGGGCTCTTCTGGGCCCTATCCGTCATTTAACACCATCTAGAAACCACTGGCCATATCTAACGAGAAAACCATAAGATTTCTCCAGAACATCATACAAGTCGCCGATCGGCGTCATTGGATAAAGCATCAGCTGAATCATTTAATTAATGCACGGTTGGATATCCACCCATTCTTCTTAACGATAACAACAGGTGAGACCCCGGATGAAATCGACGGCTAAACGATCTAGAATCAGTACCTATAGTTTTTTTCAACGCTTCGACGACAAAGCTGTGCAAAAATATCCCTCAACTATTGCTGCAGGAGATAATCCATTACCATTCCCTATCGGCAGGTGACGAATCTGCCAGATAATGTTACCGAGTCGTTCAATTTCTTCATCTGTTTTGTCACCGCCTTGTAGATCTTCCATGCGAACTTCCCCAGTGAGTTGAGATACCTCGGCAATATCGCTTGCAACTTCCGATTCTTTGGCTTAAAGGTCGGACACACAAAAAGATTTTTTCCATAACATCTGAACATTTCCAATCTGCAGGTGACGACGCTCCCAGATAATGTTACCGAGTCGTTCAATTTCTTCAGCGGTTTTGCCACCGCTTTGTAGACCTTTCATGTGAACTTCCCCAGTGTGTTAAGGAACCTCGGCAATACCGCTAGCTACTTTCCAATTTTACGGTCAGAAGGTCGAAGCCACATTTTTTTTCGTACTATCAGACGATTCCAATCCTAGTTTTTTTGCACAACTGATCATAAGACAGACTACCCTCTATGTCCTTTTGGTTCACGGACTGGTCAGGGGGTTGATCAACTTCGGTCGCGGAACTAATCTGATAATCTTTGTCTGCCGTCGATTATACTTCCATCGGTTTTGAGGACTGAGGCCATACAAACTTATAAGTGTCGCGGCGTGCCTTCCACACGGGTCAGAATCCGGGTGGTCGTCCATGGAACGAACCAATAGAAACGAACCATGGTTTTTGGTGAATCCCATCCTTTGCTAGACACATGCCCATACTAGATCATAATGCAAACATCACTGACCAACCATTGGGTTGGTCAGTGATGCTTGGGATCGGGAGATGCCCTGATCATCCCACTCCCTCACTGAAAGTGGGGACCCATCTCGTATCTCGAGTAATCCACACCTCTGACCTACTGCAAGTTTCCATCCTTATAGGTAATTCCATTAATTTGACCGGAGTAATCTGTAGGTATTGACCACAAGACTTGATTAGTCTGTTGTATTATACCCTTAGCCCGGTAAAATAGTGACCCATGGGGTAGATCAGTCGTATCCCTGGTGGTAGGTAGTCAATTTGCACTATCGCATCTTGACCGGAAAATTCTCAACCTACTAGTGAAAGTGGTATATTAGTGATCCAGTGAGGGTAATATTTTTTATCCACCTTGGTGTGACTGCCTACACCCATGGCGCTGGCTCGAATCAACATGGAATCCACCACTTTCGAGCAAGGTTGAGTCGATAATGTTACCTCGGCACCCGAGTGAAATACTCTCTTTTATGACTCGACCTTACCAATATCAGCTGATAAGCCTAGTCATCGTCGCCCAATGTATCAATGAAGTATACGACATGCTCAAGCCTTCCCACGAGCGACCTGTCGTTGATTGAACTTAGCAGGCATCCCTGCATGGCAGCGAAATAAGAAGCAATGGTAGAGAGAGGGATGCCCAGTACAGGTGAAGCACATGCTGCGTGGGTTAGAGCGGCCGATCGACCCTTAGAGACGCAGAAAATTGCGTGACAATGACGGATTATTATCTTCAACTCGACGTTGGGTACAGGCTGTGGATGAGGTTGGAGTTGAAAGATCATCCCACAACAAGCGGAAGGAAACGGGAGAGTACTCTCCAGCGAGATATTTTGCGTACCAGCAGCTAGGATATTGGGCGGAAGTTGGCGTTGACGTTTTTTGTACGAATTGCACCAACTAGCGGCACCAAATGATTGTGCAACGTTGCCTTATCCTCCTAGATATTTTTAGATCCAGTTTGAGCAATTTATTGGATCACAAGAACCGTGGGGTAATCCCGACCTTCATTTCAGTACACGCTTCTAATAAGATCTAGGAGATAGCCTTCCCACCCTTATGTTTACAGAGAACTTCTGGGCAGATAATTTTCATCATTGTTTGTTGTTGTGTGCTCTCCCCCTTAGCCATCGTATAGTCGTAGTGCAAAAATGCGTAGTAATCACTTGATCCTAGTATACCCTCCCCTTAGTACGCGCAACCTTCGTATCCAGCACTTATCCACAGTAACCGGAACCTAAATGCGCGCCCCCACTAAAGAAGAACTTGGGCTGCCGTGTGATGCCGCTTGCCCCTCTCTACTCCTACCGAATATGCCAAAGTGACCAAGCGCACAGAGAAAACGGACGCGTGGTTACGGTTAGTTAACCGTGAGAAGAAAATGCAAAAGTGATATATTTAGACTGGACTATTTTTAGTCCGTCACAAAAAATGCAATTTGTGTACACCTATTTTCGACTTTTGTGCGTCGTGCTAAAACCTTGGAAAACCACAATATCGCAACTTGCCCCTGGTTTCCAACACTCCTTCTCATCACCGCGCACTTCGTAAACAGGTTTCCTTCATCGCTACGACAGTCCAACTCTTGATCGCAACACTCCAAACCGCGGCATCGGTAACGCCTTGGTAAACATGTCCGCCTCATCTCATCCGTTCCTTTATAACGCACTTCAATGCGTCCTTCCATCTGCTTCGAGATCAGGAACTTGATCCTCACGTCACCATGCTTCATCTTACTTGAGTTGCTTTCACCTTCCAGGAACTTTATTGCAGCTTGATTGTCCGAATATAGAATCATCGGCAGCTTCAAATTTATTCCAATCTCTGTCAGCAATTCGTACACTCCAAACACCTCCCACTCCACTTGCGATGCAGCATAGAACTCTGCTTCCATTGTCGAAAGTCACACGCACTCCTGGCGTTTGCACATCCAATAGAGAATAATTCCATCCAACGTGACCAATCCACCGGTCACCGACTTTCTGTCTTCCTTACATCCCGCGTAGTCTGCATCACTGTATGCAACCAGCTGTAATTCATCTTGCACATCGACTTCCTTTGACTGCTCCATCTTTAGCTTCATCTTGGATGTCCCCTTCAAGTACCGCAAAATTTTTTTGGCTTAAAGCCAGTCTGTCATCCTCGGCGGATGCGTCTGCCTGGTCGCCCTGTGTACCGCGTACACTATGTCGGGCCTAGTACATCTCGCAATCTAAAGGAGGTATCCCACAAGTGACTGGAAATACCTCACTGCAGGCGATCCGTCACTAGGCTTGACCGCCAATTCCACTTGATTTTCCATACACACGTCCTCGTGATTTCCTCCAATTGGTGTTTTCACTGGATTGGCATCCTTCAAACCATATTCTTCAATGAGACACTTGACCATCACTTCTTGGTCGAGGTAATAACCCCCTTCTTCTTCATAAGTCACCCGCATTCCTAAAAACTTGGACACTTCTCCCAAATCCTTGATGTCTAACACCTTCATGTCATCAAAAAATGTCGTTACCAAATCTTCTTGCGTCCCGGTCACCAATAAATCATCCACGTAAACTCCGACCACTATCATATCCACTCCCCGTCGCCTGAAATACAAACATAAATCCGTGTAACACTGCGAGAAATTCAACGTAATCAACTTGTCGTGCAGTATTCTGTTCCAGAGTCGCACTGCCTGCTTAAGACCATACAAGGTCTTCTTCAACTTCAGCACCAGCTCGCTTACTTCTTCCACCTTAAGTTTCTTGAAATCTTGTTTTGTGAACTCCATACCTCTTGGTATATATAAGTAAATATCATGCTCCTCTTCGAGTGCCTTGATGTATGCATTCGGGATATCTCCATGCTTGGCCTTCACATTCCATCTTCTTGCCAACGCCTAAATAATCTTCACCGTCCCCATATCCATCACATCCGCAAAAGTGAGTCCATAATCAACTCCAAAGCGTTGTTCGTTGCCGCGCGCGACTAGTCGTGCTTTGTAACGTTCCACACTTCCGTTTGCGTCATTCTTGGTCTTGAACACCCATTTGGTGTGTAACGGTCCGCATCCACTTGGTCTTTCTGTCACATCCCACACTTCATTCATTTCTAACTCCATTATCTCCGTCTTAATTGCTTCCATCCATTCATCCTTGTGCTTGCTTTTCATAGCTTCAGAAAAATTACGTGGATCCATTTCCGTGATCGTATTCACCACTTCACTACTATCATCGTCATCATTATCTTCTTGCTTCCGTTCATCACTTGCTTCCGCTTTCTTCTTAGCGTACTCCCTTGTCAAGTGCCGCTCTCTTGACCATGTCTTCTTATTCTTGACTCTCTTGATCTCCTTCTTGCTGGCTTGTGTCTCTTGAACTTCTTCATCTTGTTCTGCACTTGATAATAGTGCTCCTTCTAAATCTGCACCTCCTTCTTCTGAAAATAGACGCCGCAACTGCTTGTTCTGCGTGTCGTCCAAAGTATCGATGTTATTGATATGCTGGGTCATGCGCACGTTGACTGTCAGGACCTTGTTCACCTTCTCGACTTCGGAAATGCTCTCGCCTATCGCTTGGTACTTGGTCACCCGCTTACTATTCACGTAAGCCAACTTGCAGCCCTTTTTCTTTTAAGAGTCCATACTATAAAATGTTACTCGCCAAATTCTCCACGTAATACACATTTTCAATCTTGATCAGTCTTTCGACTTCACCACACCGCGCGTACACCTGCTCGCCCTTCATCTCGACCTTCAGCTTCTTACCATCAGCTTGATAACACACACCATCCACTGGCTCTGTATTCCGTAGAAAACTTTAGTCATTCGTCAGGTGCATGCTTGCACCGCTATCCAGAATCCACTTATTTCTCAAAACATTAGCGTAATCTACAGTAATCGTAAGCGACAAATTCACATTCTTGCCACCCTTCTACGGGCAATTGCACTTCAAATGTCCCGCATCTCCACATACGAACACTTCCTTGACTTTTCCTTCCTTTCTGCCACGACGTTCACTGTGCCTCGTGCCGCCGTCCTTGGTCTGTTACCTTCGTGTTCCACTGCCTGCGCGAACTGACAGAGCTCTTCAGCCTGCCGTAGATAGTACACGCGAGTGTAATCATACCTCGACATTAATACATGCTTCAGCTCTGGCGCTGCATGATAAATAACAGTATCAAGCACCAGATCATCCGCGCGCCCCCCTACTGCTTCCGCCACTGTTAGCAAATACAAGTAATGCTCCTGCCAGGATCTTGTATAAAACTTCCTCGCCAAAAATAACTTCATTGCTTGTGCCGACGTCAGCTGCGTATGGAACGTCGTCAACATCTTATCCATAACATACCACAACGCGGGAGTCTCACTCCACCACGTTTCAACCTGGCGGTTATAATAGCTCTCCGTCGTACCAGATAGTTAATGTCCCAGGAGATCGATCTTAACGTCTTCACTCCATGGGAAACCACACGCTGCCTCAGCAATACCTATCTGGCGCAAAAACTTCCTGCCCCACGGGTGAAAACCCGACCCGAGTCCCCGGTACACTTCAGTTCCATCGAATACTCTAATTTGAAGCTTGCACTGCTTCGTTGAGGGCGTCCGCATTACCTGCGCTTGTGCTACCTGCCCTGCATCTATATTCATCCCTGGGTTTGCGTACCCCTGTCCTGGGATGCCCGCCTGCGCACCGATCTGTCCGGCGTCTGCTACGCCACCTCGATCGAAACAATTCGCACCGGCCTTGCTGAGATGCCTAAATCTCATTGCAGCTGGATTAGGTGGCCTTTACACAGCCTTCTCTTCATTTCTTCCTTCCAAAGAAGCCATGCTCATCTTATTGTCCCCTTTGGGGGTGTGATACACACCACCCCCATTGGACACTGCTCCACGAAAACTTTCCAACTTCCCCAGCCGGTCCGGTCCGTCAGCTCGCGGATGGCTGCTAAGACGTCAGCCGACCCCGCATTATCTTCAATAACAGCAGCCTTCTCCTCGCTGTCTTCACGCCCCTTACTTGGGCTCATAACCTGTTGTTGGGTTCTCTTCCCCTTAGCCATCGTATAGTCGTAGTGCAAAAATGCGTAGTAATCACTTGATCCTAGTATACCCTCCCCTTAGTACGCGCAACCTTCGTATCCAGCACTTATCCACAGTAACCGGAACCTAAATGCGCGCCCCCACTAAAGAAAAACTTGGGCTGCCGTGTGATGCCGCTTGCCCCTCTCTACTCCTACCGAATATGCCAAAGTGACCAAGCGCACAGAGAAACGGACGCGTGGTAAAAAACTTGGGCTGCCGTGTGATGCCGCTTGCCCCTCTCTACTCCTACCGAATATGCCAAAGTGACCAAGCGCACAGAGAAACGGACGCGTGGTACGGTTAGTTAACCGTGAGAAGAAAATGCAAAAGTAATATATTTAGACTGGACTATTTTTAGTCCGTCACAAAAAATGCAATTTGTGTACACCTATTTTCGACTTTTGTGCGTCGACGCTAAAACCTTAGAAAACCACAATAGCGCAACATGCCCTTGGTTTCCAACATTTTTTCTTTAAAAATCTAATCAATTCACGTAAGTAGAATTCGTTTCCAGATCATCATCGATGATCGCCTTATTTTTTCGGAATCTAATATTTGTTTTCATTCTCTTCATTAGCATTTTTAGCTTGGTCAACTCAGTCTTTTTGGGAAGACCGGTTTACTTTCTCTATTCTGCTTGTTTTATACGCATATGGATTAGACCAATATCTGGATCTTGATCCTTTTCAGGTTATGATAAATTTCACTATTAGCAGTAAAGGGATTAATAGGGAGCCTCATGGGTGGGATTTTTTTCATCTTTAATCATTGGTGTTCTGTGAGTTGTGACGGTCCATTATATGGTAAAACAGAAGTGGTTTATTTCAAAATGAAATTTGCAAATAAGTAGAGAGGTATCGGCCTACCATTTTCCTTTTTCCAGACTTTTATGGTCTTAGTAGTTTCCCCAATACTGACCGGGTTACTTTTATAACTGCTCTCTCAAATTCGGGGCAAAATCACGACAGCTTGTACTTGTATTACCGGAACCAGGGGTGTGCGGTATTGGTCCCGGTGTGATGACTCATCGCCGACATTGGTAGTGACTGGTACGGTACTCCGGCTCCGGTACCGAAATACTCCCTGTCGGTATGGTAGTGATACCGACATTTAACTCATCGGTATCGGTATACCGAAAGTGATACCGACTTTGTATCGGTATCGGTATGATACCGGTATTTCTGGCGGTTTGGTAGGGTAGACGGTAAACCGAAATTCGGTCGGATACCGGTATCAATACCGGTATTAGCGTCCGTTATCGTTTACGAGCTGAGTGTTAAGTTCAATGTTGCTTGCTGTTGCACCAACAATTGTAAAAGCATTCATTATTGATGATGCCATCTATTATGATCATCATCATCATGTGGGCTGCTGGTGCAGCTTGAAACTGTGTTTCGTATGAATGCTCCTTATTTACATATCAGGCTTACTTTAGAGCTCAACAACCACCGAAGGTGATGTTAAGATTTTGTCTTAAAACTTTCTGGATCATCCTACTAGATGATCAGAGGTCCTCTTGAATTAGTCATAGTTGCTTCTTCTTCTTCTTTTCGTCACGGTCACTGCTTATCAGTTCGCACCAGTTGTTCACTGCATCCTTGTTCACTCGAAATAAGAGAGTTGTTTCAAATACTTCTTGCCCGAGAAGGGTCCGCACGTCGCTTTGAACAAGCTTCGCCTGGGAAAAGACACGCTGTAGCAGGTGCGTACACGCACGGTGCGGCTAGAGCACAGAGGAAGCCTTTCCTAAAGCGGCGATACGCCGCTACTTAGCCGATACACCCTTATAAAAGGGCTTAGTAAGAGATCGCTCTCTTACCCGGGGCCAAGATTTCACTTGGCTTACTAGTTAGTATGAACTAACGCCTTGATACAAGGCTTCCCTTAGAAAGGGGGTAGTTAAGAGAAGGTATTCCCTTTCACTACAACACTCACTGCGCGCGCGACCGGTCGACGTCGTGCGCCTAGCAGTCTTTAGTGTGATTTGTAAACTGATGTATATTTAATATGTAATTAGCCTAAAAATTGAACTAATGTAAACTATATGTAATACTAAGTAGAAATTACTCAATTCGTACCTAGATGAAATGTAATGTACACCACCTGTGTACCAACACGTGGCAAGCTGCCACGCCTCCACCAAGGGCTCCTGCCCTGATTGGTTAAAATAAACAATAGGTCCAAACCTTTCGGACCGGTCAATACTTGACCTCAACCTTCGTGTACTTACGTACACAACATAACCAAATGTAATCAAATGTAACCCTGTTACATCCTTACTATTGCTTACGCAATAATCAATTATAGTTGGAGAAATCCAACTGCCAGAACTTCTGGCTTACCATGAGCACCTTTAGTGGTGCTGAGGATTCTCCTCGAGAAGAGGAAGTAGAATATTCCGATAGCTCGGAGGTGGATGCCCTTGGGGATTTCTCCCCAAAGGCTTACCGCTCCGACAACGCCTAACGGCGACGTCGGCAGTCTAATCCGTTCCCCACACGTGGGGAGAATGCACTAACTCGTGCGCCCCCTCTATCAACTGCGAATGATGCATCCGGGTCGCCGAAGGCGACCATCACCAATGAGCTATACACGGCTCAGGAAGCCCGACATGCCTTACCGGCACGCAAGGGCCCTAGTGACCCTCAAAAGAAGGAAAAAACTAGGTGAAGAGGGGATTAGCCTCCCATATCCCATCCCTGCGGCTGTACTGCCGCGTGAAATCGCGCGCCGGAGACAACTCCGGGCAAAAATGCTAGCGCCGAAGCAGTTCGCTGTCAACTCGTACCGAGCGCGCCTCGGGAAACAGGCAGGGGGTGCCGTTGTGGAGACCCTCCGCGAGGTTACCTTCGTTCTCCTCCGAGGCGAAGATGTCGAAGAGGAAGAGAGGACATTCCGCGCTTGGGCGGAATGGGAGAAGCGTCTCCCTAACTTTAACGAGCTGTACAACAGCTATTCCGAACGTGACGTTCGGATAAAGAGGGCGTTGCGCTTGGCGTTTGCCCAATCCAAGGCGCTGGGGCAATTACCTGCCCCTTATTGTACGCGCCCTGCTACCGCTCGTGCCCTCGGTGTGGTGCCGGAGAGCAATTCAAACTCTGCATCTGCCTCCGGCAAACTCCCAGCTACTGGGAGTGAAGGGGCTTATTCCACCCCTTTGGTCATTGACTCGCAGTGGGGTTCTCTCGCTAGAAAGCATCAACGACGTCACGGCAATCCTGCCGCAGAGGAGTCTCGGACTCCCACGAACTCTGTGAATGTGGATAACCTTTTCACTTCACCAGGTACTGGGTCTCACCCCGATGATGGCGTCGCGCCATCAGGCGCTCCACATGGTAATGTGGAATACCCTCCGAGTCGAGAACTGGAGGAGGAAGTCGCGCAATTGCGACGTGAGTTTCACGAGCGCTGTGATCGACACAGTCGTCGCATCCAGGACGCCCAGGAGAGACTTCGTGACGAGGGGAGTGCGATTGACAGCATTGAGGGGCGTCTTGCCTCTCTCTAGTCTCTCGTTGCGGAGCTTCATGGTCTTATTTCGACCCTGTCGGCGATATTCCGACATTTTGTGCCTTTTGGCTATCCGCCTTCCCAACCTCCCCCCAGAGGGGACCCGCCTCCGGGTTCTGGTATGGTTTAAGAATACCCACATAGAAGGTTGGATGCGTACGCATCACCTTCGGGATATCCAAGGTATACGCCAAGCCCTTTCGGGCTAGCACCTTGAAAGGCCCCACAAACCTAAGGGCGCAGTTTGTTTCTCAACACATTAGAAACCGAATGTGTAGGAAGGTTTTTAGAGTTCAATAAAACACTTTCTCCTACTTTGTACGCCCTTTTGTTACGCCGACCCTTGCGGTCGGCTTGTTCCTTTTGCTTGTCTTGGCTTTCCGCCATGGCATCGCAAACGTGTCGTAAGACACTAAGGCGCGTCGATAAAAACCTATCGATGTGCTTGCGCACAGATACAGGGCAGACATCGGGGAATCCCCCCCCCTCAAGCCCTGGGCCACACACACGTGGCGTCAACGGAACCCTCGGATTCACTAATCCATTCACGTAAAACGGGTTAAACCCCGTAGATGCATGGACCGAATTGTTTATAGAAAATTCGGCCATAGGGAGCATCTGACTCCAACTCTTTGGAGAATCCGCACATGAACTCCGGATAATATCTTCCACAACGCGATTAACGCGTTCCGTCTGACCGTCCGTCTGCGGATGATCCGCAGTGGCCATGAGGAGCTTGGTGCCCGGAACCTTAAACAACGCCCCCCCAAACTGTCCCGTAAAACGGGGATCCCTATCCGATACAACGGAATCGGGTAGACCATGCTGTCGAAAGACACGGTCTAGGAACACTTTCGCTGTTCCTTGTCCATCAATGGACTCTGGCACCGCCGCCAGGTGAGCCATCTTGATCAAACGGTCTACAAAGACCAATATGCCGGTGTTACCGGCCATATCCTTCGGAAAACCGAAGATAAAATCCATACTGATGGATTTCCAAAACTCCGTAGGAACGGATAAGCTCGACAAAGGCGCAGCTGAATCTGCAGAGTTTTTGACCCTCTGACACGTCTCACAGGTGCGAATATACGCACCGACCTACTTATTCATTTTGGGCCACTGTCGTGAAGGGGTTGAAAATTATTATAATTCCACGTAATTAACAAC
>CM047587.1:32531370-32554154 GCA_026184515.1 Peronosclerospora sorghi | reverse complement strand
AACGCTCTCGCCTGACCACGTGGTGGTCATCAACATTAGTGGTCGCGTCGATAAAGACATGCTCCAGGTCGCCAAGGAGCTCGGCGTGAACCTAAACGATGACCTCACGGATAACTAGATGAACACGGTATACTTGAGCGCTTGTGTTGCATTAAAACAGAGCTCCTAAATATTAGCGCACTCTGAACGTGTGATTCCTCTCTCCATCGTGTCTTCCCTGCCGCAGTCTTGTGCTCTCTACCGGTGTTCACCTATTGAAGACATGACACAATCTTTGACACTAATATTCAGTGTTTGAAGAAATCACCAGCGTAAAAAGCGTCATCGTGCTAACGTGTAGATTTTGGCGTGAAAAATACACCATGAATTAATAAATGCCGCAGATCACCTTCTTCATGCTGTAAATAAAGACTCCACTTCACCACACCACCAATACAAAGCGCTTAATACGCTGTAGGTCTTATCACCACTTAAATGACCTCCGGTAGGGGCGTCATGTGTCTCAAAGAGGACTCTATACTTCGTTCCTCAGTATGAGGAACAACCACCCGCGGAGTGTCCTCCGCGCTTGTCTATAATATAGCAAACCGTCTCAGTAACTGTAACGGTGTAACCGAGCTCTAGCTCGACTTGACAGTGTAGGCTCAGACGAGCCAAGACCCTTGTCACCCAACGCGCTAATAAGCGCCGTACATTGTGGGTCTTTCCCATACGCCTGGCGTATGAGATCCACCACATACGAGGCGATGAATGTCGCGTGAGAGAGCTAGTAATCGGGACGACGCGACAACGCGTCTGCAAGTACATTCTGGTTGTCAGGTTTATACTGAACCTCAACGTTATACTCCGCAAAGAAGGAGAGCCAACGGGCCATCCTTTTGGAGAGATGAGGCGACTTTGTCGCTGTCCGTAAGGACGCGTGGTCTGTATAAACCACGAACGGCTTTGAGCCGAGTAGGTGAACCCTAAATTTTACAAGGGCATACTTAATAGCAAGTATCTCCTTATCATGAACGGGATAATTCCGTTCTGCAGCTTTAAGCTGCCTCGACTCAAACGCAATCAAGCGTTCTCGTCCCGCATCTTCTGCTTGTAACAAATCACATCCGATTGCGAAATCGGAGGCGTCGCAGACGACGCTAAGAGGTTTCCCGGAATCTGGGAGAGCAAGAACGGGGCTTTCAATAAGCTCCCCTTTACCGCTTCGAAGGCGATTTGGTGTTTGGTTTCCCAACACCAATCCACATCCGTCTTAAGAATGTCCTTCAATGGCTTCGCCATCTAAGCGTAGTTCTCGCTGTATTTGTGGAGATAATTGGCTAATCCAAGCCACTTTCGTAAATCTCTAAGATATACAGGCGAAGGCCACACCACCATAGCTTTCACCTTCGCGGGATCCGCCCGCACTCCATCCTTACCGATGAATGATGCATCCGAGGAAAGGTACAAGACGCGAAGAGCGAAGTCTATAATAATAGGTGACTGAGGAGATAGAACAATATGGCGGGCTGTACACAGTACAGCCCGCCATATTGTTCTGGAGGACATCCTTCCGAGAAATAGGAGTTTGCATGGGTACGGTAGCTGCATTCAGCTTATTGTACGCATGCACAATGCGCCACTTCCGTTCGGTTTACGAACACAAAACGTGGGAGAGGCCACTGCCTAGTGACGCAGTATTTGGTTCCAGGAACTAAGTCAATTTCATGTCGGACTCCCCGATCCGGTGGTAACCCCATCGGCGGGTTGTCACTAATGACGTCTCCGAATTCCTTAAGTAAGGAATGTTAAGGGCACTCAGGATCCACAAGGATCTTGTGGCCGCTTCGGGCATTCAATGCCTGTTTGGCTTGCACCAAAACTGACTCGTCCATCGTGGATGAGGAGTTCAACTCCTCTTCCGGACGCAACACGACGATCTCGTCGAGTTCATCTTCTTTTACAGCAGTCTAAAACTCGTTGAAGGACATCTCCTCCAACGACAACAGTTCGTCTACCCCAGGCAACCATTCCAGGATTACGCCTTCTGTGATAACACCAGTAACACTATTCAGCATCCGATAGGACTGCTGACTACTGGCCTCGGGACTCATCCCAGGACCCAGATGGGGGGATTAAATTGCCCCATCTATTGGAAAAGCATCGCGCCTATCCACAGAGGTCTTTACCTCTACCACCGGTGACCCGCTGGTCTCACCTAATAAGGAGTGGTCGGAATCAATTCCGACGTGCGAAAGATACGAACTACGGGTCTCTTCGCTTCGAAGCGCCTCGTGCTTAACCACAGGGGTTTCTACCCCTACCACTGGAGTCGCAACCTTTTCGCCGAACACGGCGTGGTAGGGAACCCCGACCTGTAGAAGAGACCAACCCTGCGTCTCTTCTCTAGGAAATTCCTCGCGCATAACCTGAGAGAAATCCACTTTTACCACTGGCGACTCACCAGTCTCGCCTATGTCGGCGTGGGGATTAACCGCCAAATCGCTTTTACAATCGAGCAAAGGTGGGTTCATGACTCGCCAATGCTTCACCCGATCGCGGGTGCGTTGAGCCGATGGACTTAGACTTCCAGGCTATCCATGTCTCGTGGCGTTCCAGCCACTTCATGCCCAGAATAAGGTCATACCTCGAGTCCAAATACAGGACTAGGCAACGTTATAAGCTGTCGAAGTCTGCAAACTTCAGCTTAAGGTCAATCGAGACCTTGGGTACAGAAACCTGTACGCCCGTCGCTAGACGGACCGTGACAACGTCACGAGAACGTGCCTCTAGGGCCTTGGCATACAGTCGGCTCTTCTCAACGGAAGCTCGTCTGACATAATGGTCAGACGCTCCAGATTCTATCAAGACTCTCCAAGGCTTATCAAAGCCTTTCACGTCCGCAAGGACGATCAGCAAACCTGGCTGGTACACCAACTCGGTACGAGAAAGCACCGTTTCCCTCGGGGCTTTGTGCTGTCGGCCCCTACCCTGGCTTTTAACAGCACTGAGAGATCCGCACCTACTGGGAGCCGTCGTTTCCCGACGGCTTGGGCAAGGGCTTTTTACCCGCCCTCGGCCCCTTATAGCGAGTGTCTCGCTGTTTTTTTTCCGGACATCTGTTCCTCAGATGATCCGTGCTTCCACACAGGAAGCATCTTAGCGACCCTTGCCACTGCAGCATTGCAAGGAGCTCAGACTCGAAGCTCTGCGAAGTAGAGTCATAGTGACTCTTACCGGAAGGTTTCTCCTCCGCTTCGACCTGACTCAGGTCCATGGGTTCGGGGACCACCTTAGAGGAACGAAAGTTCATTTCGGCGTTGAACGCTATCATAAGCGCTTCCCCCAGGGATTGGGGTCGGCATCGGAAGAGCTCCGAACGTGCTGGACCTTCCCTCAGGCCTCCCATGAACACGGGAATGGACACATCGTCCGAGTACGCTTTCGCGTACATCCCTGCCAACAGGGTCTTAAGTTCTTTGATGTATGTCTCCAAGTCCCTAGTGCCCTGGCAGCACCTCAGAAACGCCAGCTGATTCTGAAAAACCAGATCAGGCGTGGCATACATGTCCATAAGCTTTTGCTTAAGGACTTCCCAGATCGGGAACACGTCCGTTACCGAATCCGAACACGTAAACGCCCATGCACGGGCTTTACCCGTAAGATGGGCCAGTGTAAGTCCCACTTGCAAGTGATCCGCGATCACATTCGCTGTGGCTAAGGCCGTTTCGACCTCGCGAAGCCACACATAAAGGTTGTTACCCTTTTCGCCGGTGAATTCCTTTATATTAAAGGACAACGGAGGGCGCACCCGCGTGGACGTGGAATGAAATCCAAGAAAATTAGCCTCATGGGCGATGAGGGCGTTGACTCTCTCCCTTACAGCATCAAGGCCCTGCTCCACTAGGAGCTGCATGCCTTCGTCACCCAGTATGGATAACTGCCTGTTAAAGTCTTCCTTCTGGACGAGGGTAAGCTTATCCCAATCGTCCTGATTCATCCTTTGCAGAGGATGTTGTCGTCTACCAACACAAGTGTTGGATTGACTACATGTGCTACCAGATGTTGCAGATGCGTACACGCACGGTGCGGCTAGCTCACAGAGAAAGACTTTCCTAAAGTGGTGATACGACGCCACTTAGACGATAAGCCCTTATAAAGGGCTTAGTAAGAGATCGCTCTCTTACTCGGGGCCAAGATTTCCCTTGGTTTACTAGTTAGTATGAGCTAACGCCTTGATACAAGGATTCCCTTAGAAAGGGGGTAGTTAAGGGAAGGTATTCCCTTTCATTACAACACTCACTGCGCGCGCGACCGGTCGAGGTCGTGCGCCTAGCAGTCTTTAGTGTTATTTGTAAACTGATGTATATTTAATATGTAATTAGACTAAATTAATTAAACTAATGTAAACTATATGTAATACTAAGTAGAAATTACTCAATTCGTACCTAGCCGAAATGTAATGTACACCACCTGTGTACCAACACGTGGCAGGCTGCCACGCCTCCACCAAGGGCTCCTTCCCTGATTGGTTAAAATAACCAATAGGTCCAAACCTTTCGGACCGGTCAATACTTGACCTCAACCGTCGTGTACTTACGTACACAACATAACCAAATGTAATCAAATGTAACCATGTTACCCACGCTCTGCTGGTGCCGAAAATGCAGGAATTGCCAAGAGAATTTCATCGAGCTGAGCTATAAGGGGACCTTGATTCTGTTTCCACCATAGCAAAGGATCCGTGTTGCGAGCGACGCTTGGGTCATGATCGTCCAGAAATGACTTCAATTCTTTTTCCCAGCAGGCCATTGTCCGCTTGCCAGTGCCCGAGGTTGATGCACTTTTGAAGAGACCGTCAAGCAAATCATGCGAGAAGTCATCATCGTCAATTTTTTCTTCTTCCTCGGAATCATAAGTGTTGGCGGTATTGACTATATCTTTCTCCTTGCTAGCCTCGCCATCAGCAGAAGTGGTTGTCGTAGAATCCGGCACAGCTCCATTTATCTCCGCAGTTCCGCCAGCAACTTCTTCTGCTTGTACTTGTTGTGATTGTTTAACCGGCTCTTGAAGGACGTTGGAGGAATCAACCATCTTCCTTAGAAAGGCTTTTCCTTTGGTGATATCGCTTTGGCCGTTGATGTAAAGTTCTTCCGCGTCCTTGTACCTAGCATCCAACAGTGATGCTGCGTAAGAGATGTCCGGAAGACTGGAAAACCTTCGAACAGCGACTCCACTAGAGTTTGGAGGAAGTCGGCCAATCGCTTGATTTACGGCTCTGAAACACGCCGATCAGAGGGATCCGTTTTAGTTGATACTTTGTGAGCGCGACGAGTAGCGTCCTTCATCATGCTAGTTGCTATGGGCGAGACACTTGAAATCGAAATCTTTAATAGCTCCGTGTTGCTCGTCGTCTCCTTTCTGAGCTCTCCTTCCCACGCCTCTGAGTACCTGCAATAAGGCAGCAGCTCCTTCACCAAAGTGCGTACAACATTTCTTGCCTCTAGACTGATAAGTTCAATGTCGGAGGCAATACATGCTCTCATAATCGATTCCAATAGTTGATTGACCCTACTGAGCATGTAGGAGGTGCTGTTCCAACGAGTAGCTTGGTCCTGGCGCAACGCTGACGCCTTTAGCTCTTCGTCAGTGCCTGTAAAAACAGCAATGACGCAAGAGCGTGAGTACAGTTAGAATGAGTCAAGTGATTCAGCTGCTCTTACACTCCCTCCTTAGAGCAGCTCTAGCAGTACCGCTACGATTGAAGTGCTCCACAAGTCCTTGACATCCTTGATATGCGGAAAGTTTGCAGCAATGACTTTCGCATTAAGACAAAACTGAAGCTTGTGCACCGCACAAGGCAGAGGTGTAAAGAACAAAGAAACAACGTTCCGGAGTCCTTTCTGATCAAATTGAAAGTATCCATAGCAAGCGTCGGTCATGCGCATGTGCAGCTCGTCATCATCCTCTGAATCATCGCTTGTCTCTGAGAGATCCTTCATCGAGAATAACAGATTAGTCTGAAGCCCGTTGATTTGTTCTTCAGCCTCCGTTATGTCCTCCTCGACTCCTTCCGATGCTGACTGAAGTGACTCTTTGTAGATCTTTCCAGTGAGGATCATGTTGCTTCCGCCGTCCGTGACCATAGCGATAAGATTATCCCTAGTACCCAGCCTCTTTAATATCATACAGATTATTAGGGTTATGTATAATGAGGCTAAAAAAGCATCACGTCCAACCTCGAGAGCCTCATATAAGACATTAAGTATGTTATCCGCGGTTTGCCTCTCTTCACACTTAATGCACCCGATAAGGATATCTTGGCGAAAGAAGTTCACGCTAAAATGAGCTGTAATATCAATATACTCCTCTTTTGCATTTTTGGACTTCCAGCCGTCTAAGGTGACACTTACCTGAAGGCAAGAATAAGAGGAACGAATCAGTCATTTCTACGAACATAAGACACGTCTGATAATAATACCCACCGCCTTAGTCTTGGCCATGAGCTTCTTGAGCCTCTCCAGAATGTCTGTCTGAAGGCAGTGGACCTCCTTCCGTATCCTTTCCCTACTTGGTAGCTCCATGCCGTCATTGTGAGGCAAAATGTACTTTCTAACAAGGTGCGAAATTCCTGCTTTTGCTACAAATGTCAGAGGCAAGTTGTCCAGAGTGACCATCAAAGCTGGACAACGAAAGGACTGTTTAACCCGCATGTAGTTGTAGAAAATGCTCCATGATCACGACTGATTATAAAATTTACCTATATCACGAGCAAGCATGCCAGTCGTAAGCCTCTTCCTCTTAGAAAAATGACCCTTCAGCTTCAAAGAAATGTGGTGGAGTGGCTGATCAGAATGTGTGAAGTTCGATCAGGCGTTACCACGGCTCCCGGACTGCCGACTAACGAAGGGGGTCCTCCGGTTGTCCTGTGACTGCTTGTGTTCTTGCTCACCTTGTGTACCCGACGTCTTGGGCGTGGGTCGCTCTCCAGATGGCGGGGATGTCATACTGCAATTCCTTGATGCAAGATTGGGGTAATTCGTAACGAATCGACCGATGTGCTGAACAGGTGCGATCGGGTGTAATCAGGCTTGATCAGGTGTGATCAGGCTTGATCAGCCTAATCAGGTGAGAAAAGTCGATGATCAGGACCGCCGGTCGATGATCAGGGTCGGTGGTCGATCTAGTTGATTCTGCACGAATTGGTCCGATTGCGAGTTGATGATCGCAGGGCGCAGGTTGCAGATCGATGGTCAGGGGATGATCAGCGAAGGGGGTACTTGATCAAGCGGCGGAAGTTTTCACCACTTGATCACGGAGCCTCTTAAGCCTAGTCTGCTAATAGAATACTATGTATTCTTAGATTAGACCTAAGAGGGAGGGGTGAATTCCACAAAATCCACCTAGAGTTCCTGTGGGGCGCTTAAAGCAGCCGAACTACTAGGGGCCAAACGTGGACCAATGGGGAAGAGGTGAGAGCGCACTGCTCGATCACTTTCCCAATACCAAAAATCTTTATAAAAACTACCGCTGGCACAGCGGGCGGAGTCGCGGGGCGAGTTCTTCTACACTCTACGCCTGCCGATGGGCCAAAAATGCACTAAGTGATCCCGCCCGGGACGTAGAGGTGCGTATAATTGGAGGGAGGCGCTAAGGTGCAGTCCCTGTGGGTTGATCTGCGTGATCAGACGCAAAAGGAGAACTTTATTACTGCTTATATCCTAAAATCTACCAATCTACTAATATCAGCCAATCAGAACTAACCATTCCAATGCGCTCCATCGACCAGTCGACCTTATTTCTCAGTCGTCCGCCGTTAGGTACCCGTACCTAATGCCGCTTCTATTCCGATGGCCCGTCCATGTACCTACAGTTGCACACACAGTTGCACACAGTTGTACCTACCGTTGCACACAAATTTACGGTACACTTCACCACAGAAACTTGCTTCGTCTTGGAAGCTATGTCTTCTTCAGCAGCGTGTCCACTTAAGATCCTAGCATTGGATGAGCGACGAGTGCGCTTTGCTTCTCGCTTTGAATGACAGTCCTCGGCAACTTCTTCATGCTCCTTATCTGATCTCCCTGCAGAGATCAAATGGGACAAAAGATTGCTCACATGCTGGGTAGGGATTACTTTGGAACAGAGCTTGCAGACTGAGTGGTCCTTATTAACGCGTCCTTCTTGAAGTATTGCCAGATAGGTGACCTCGAATCACTAATGCTTGATTGTTTATAGCCCCTCTTTAGCTTCGAGTATCCAGTAGATTCATTTAAGTTGTTGCTTCTGGAACTAGTTGTAGTAGCGCCATCGTCACCAACTACTACTACGTCAATACCACCGCTCGTACTCTGTTGTGAAGGATGACTCTGATCTTCCTTTTCGCACTGGAGATCTTTTCCTCCTCCCTCGTCGGTACCCGCCGTCTCCAACCTCCTCTTCTCATCATGATGAGAAGAAGAAGCGGGGCCTTTATTATTGCTATCATCGATTGCCTTGTCGTCACCAGCAGCACCGCCACCCGCCGTCATCCTGGCCAGCTTATGTAGACGACTTGCAGCCACAGGCTCTACCGTCAATACCGAGATTGATACAAATCGGTAGGTATACCGGTTTGTATTACCGACTGCACCCAGAATCGGTGAATACCGTCAGTCACGATACCGCGACTTCCCGCCAAAAGTATGGGATGATACCGACTTTGGTAGCGCCGGTAGTGGTACGGTATAAACTCTACCGACTTTGCCGCCCACGGTATACGGTAACGGTATTGTAAATACCGGTATAAAATACCGGTATTTTCCCGTATAGTGCGATACCGGTACCAATACCGCACACCCCTAACCGGCACAATCAAAAGAGTCGATCCGTTGATTTCGTCGAGTGGGCAGCCTACGTCGGCCAGATTGAACGACACGTCGGTCGATTCTTCGGTGTTTTCCCCGCTCTTTGATTTGTTTATTTGCTTCTGCTGCTTTTAAGCTCTCGGAACTTCCACCCGTAGATGTCATGGTTCCAAATAACCAGGGTTTTTGGTCACTCTGAAGTACAGCAGTTTCCTATATAGTTTTGAAAGACAAGCGGGGTTGTTTCAGGCTATGCGCAGTTCGCCCGCTGACCACTATTTCAACAGGAGCTGAGCGCTTTGCAGGTGCTGGAAGTTTGCCGTGAAGAGTGGCAGCGAGCGTTGGAGACTAAGTTGTGTTTATTGGTGTTAGTTGTAGTTGGTGAATTTGATAATGAAATGAAGGTTGGGCTTGCTCACGAGAGCTATCCTCTCGAATATCTTTGTGGAACATGCAGGAAATTAACATCATCTGTACTTGTCCAGCACGCAGTGCTGATGACGTTGTCGCTTGTTTTTGAAATGAGTATGCGTATGCTGACGTGGGTGCTACCGATGGCTTGGATATTAACAAACGATGCTGGCGCGAATTATGTTTTCAACAAGCGCGGGTTGTCTCTCTTTTCGTGACTGCCCACTTTATCTGAGCTCTTTCACGCGTCGATCGGATCGCTCAGTTGGTTCTTGAAGCCCTTCTGAATGTCAATGTTTCCGATCTGAACATAGGCAGTTAGCCCGCCCGGAGGACGCACATCACGATTCGTTTAAGCGCATTTTACTTTCACTTTAGCTAATATGTGAGCGCGCATAGAATCACAGGCTAGGCCTGACCATCTCCTGGCAGCAAAGTGGTGAAGGATCGGTCAATCCAGTTGATGAGGAGTTCGGAGCCTTGAGTTGCTCCGCCACGAGCACCTTGTTCACCGACATGATTGTGCGGTTGCCACGCTTGCTTTTCCTGATCACTTGGTGGTAAGATTGCGGCTGGATGCTGTCACAGCTAGTACGACGGTTACGCTTATCGATTCAAAGCCGTACGACAACGTGACGACCACCATTGACGTCTACAGTCGTATTGCGAACGTCTTCGAAAAGAGCGCTCTCTCTTCCATCAAAAATCCTCTTGTCGAAAATCGGAACTTGTGATGCTATGTTGTCATAAAGCGCATGTAGCTGAAGGCTTGCTCAACAAGCTGTTCGTCAGACAGCACGTTTGGTGTCGTGGTAAAAAAAATGTCATTACAGCGCATGAGCTTAGTCACCAACGCCGAAGACGCAATAAAACTACCTCGGTTGAATGTTTTGTCCAGTAAATTTGCAGGACAAGGTATGGGGGCAGCGTATTATTGTCATTTCTTATGGGTGTTGTGTGCACGACATCATCCACCATGGTGTCCCGTAAAAAAGTCGCGTTCCTCCTAATTGCGCTGCCTCCGACCGTAGTGTCAAGTATAAGTTACTGTTTCGGCGGGCTAAGTGGCGCCATGGCATTAAGTATCGGTATTCTGTCAGGCTTCGCGTTTTGTGACATGTGGTACTTTTTACGCATGGGACTTAATTCGCTCAAGCCTGTTTCCCACGGTCCTCGTCGCCATTTATTCGCAACGAGTAAAGTCACAGGTTTTGTTGGACTCACAGACATTGATCGTAATGGTCACTGCAACAATGCGCGTCTTCTGCGCGAGTGTGGCTTTGGTCGCCGCGATTTGTGGCAGGTACGTTAGAAATCAAGTGCTGTCGTGGAATTCTTCCGACGAAATCTTTGTGCTGCTGCCAGCAAAATGGCGTATGGAAAGTTTTGACGGCAGTAGGCGGCAATCTCGTGGTGGGAGCGCAGACAGTGCGCTACAGACGCGAACTGTCGTTTGGTCAAGTTTATACAATGGAAACGCGACTCATTTGCTGGGACAAGCGCGCTTTCTATGTTGAACATCGCTTCGTTACTAAGAGCGCTCAAGGAAACTTCGTGAACGCCATTGTGCTAGTGAAGAATACAATACTGGGCATACTAAATCCCGAGCAGATAATTGACAAGCTCCCGGCAGTGCAAGCCGATGAGCAGGCAAATGTGGCCATACCTCCGGACATTTCTGCCTGGATTCAGAGTAACGACGCTTCCAGCAAAATGCTTCGAGCCGAGGCTTCACGTAAGTCGCTGTAAAAATGACGTTTGTGGTCCTCTAGAGCCGAATATATCACTTCAAGTTTTATCTAATGTCCATGGGGTGTCAGCAGAAGTACACGACGAGGTTTTATACTTGCTCTCCCAATTGGATCAAGAATTTATTAAGAGGCGGTTTTACCAGCGTTACTAACCTGGAGATATGAACAAATTTATCTCGCTGCATGTCTATCGACTAGGTGCACGTCGTGAGTCATCATCCTTCATCTGTCGCAATGCAACTGTGTAAGGAAACAAGCTAATTCTACAAACAGCTCGGATCCAAGCGTACGGCCATCGCTTTCAGTACATGGTTCGATCATTACCTCTGAGTGTCAACTACACAAATAGAAACCTCGACTTAGCATTGCAAAACTTCCGAGGAGTTCGTGCAGAAACCGCTCGCTTTGTCAAGTGATTACACTAAATGTTACGGCAAATCCAAGTCGCAAGCATATTACTGGCAATGAGTCGAGCTCAATCGATGCCAGCAAGTCAATTGATAATTCCAATTGTACATCTGCACACAATCAGACGCATCTATTTTTCGGTGATGGGCTTTGCACCGCAAGGCAGTGTGACCACTTTAGGAATACGCAAGGTTTTCCTGCATCAATGCGGCATAGTGGAAGTAATTCATAACGAGTGCTCAAGACCCTACCATCACGGCGTGTGTAGTGTCTTTAGAGATTGAGTTTAATCCCGACGCCCCTGACATGCCCGCCACCATGCTCACAAAAGTGCCCTTGAGATCGTCAACTTCGGTAAGAAATGAAGCAGCTTTCATGGTTTTGAGTCAATCGTCGAAGATGATCTTTCCAACACTTACATAAGGAAATACTCGAGCCATCTCGTCATCCGCAGGGTGCAACATGAACGAGCAAAGCTGTTGGTGTGTACTCGAACTAAAAGTAGTGTCAGGTATTTTAGTTCGAGTACGCACCAGCGGCTTTGCTCGTTCATGTATGCGTGGTAGTCGTGACAGTAACTGGATCATGGATAGTGGTGCCAGTCGACATTTGGTGGATGATCATACTGATCATGTCGTAAGTAGACGGAAAGGAGTTGCGGAGACGCAAAAGGCAAACGTGTTATTACATATGGGAAACAACTACGACTTACCGATGTTCGTCATATACATTCTGTCCTGGAAGAAAACAGTTTGGACGGCGCTACTTACGACAAGAAAGGTGCTGTTGGATGGAATTAAGAAATGCAGTTCGAGTGGTAAGGAAATGTATCAAAAGATGTGATTTTGATCGCGCTGGAAGCAAACAACGCGGAGCCCGGAGATATACATACAACACAGACATTTCGATTAACTGAATTACGACATAAACGAGCGGATGGCACAAGATCCGAAGGCGTCGGCATCACGCCAACGGATAAGAAGCTGTAAACTACCTGACATGCGCGCACGGAAGACAAACCAAAAGCCGTCAATAATGGCGAGATTCCACTGAACATTGCCCGATCCGTGCCCAATACGTGAATCTGGCAGCCAAAGCGCTTTTCTCAGAAAACAACAGAAACCATATAACCTGCTCCAACCCGTAATCGTAATCACTCACATGCTCCACAAAGTTCAGCACATAACGATTACCCAACTGTTCTGCGGGTGAGTGGCCCCTTCAAGTCTGAGCAAATTACCTCATCAACTTCCTCGAATAGTGGTATACAAGAATGTTTTTTCTGTAAAAGTATTACGACAGATAAGTGAGGCATCAAACCGAGCGAGCAAAATTGAAATGCAGAGTGTATGCATCGGATTATTATGGGCATTACACGAAGTATGATTAGTGCTTGTCGATAATCATTCTTTTTAAGGGGTGATGCATTGATCTATGGTTGCCTATATTTTGAAGAGGAGCCCAATGCGAGCAAATCGTTGGAGTTGGGACAGGAGTGAAATGAAGACTAGGTGATATTTTCGCTCTTGGATCGCCAAGAATCAGTGATGATCGGATTTCTCGTGCGCAAAAGTAAAGAAAAATGAGATACTAAGTTTTCTTGAATGATGACCGAAAGCTTATCACGACGCAGCACATCAATATCATCAAGTTGATGGACGTGCAGAACAATAAGACTTTCTTCGGGACGACCGAGCCCCAAGCCTCTGAGGAAGCAAGTTTGTTGGCTCGGTCACTGGAGCAGGAAGGATGAGCTAGCAAGGGAAAGAACAAAGTATTCGACAACGAAGAAAACCCATGGCGTTGAACGTACCGACGCTGTCAATAGAATAATTGATTTTAAAAAACTACTGAGATGCAATCAAGTAATGCGCCTGTGGGTGGGGCTATGACGAAATTTGAAGTAAGGATAAAAATGGAGTGTAAGATATTATAATCAAACCGGATAACTAACTCTTCCGCACTGCATATCACATGGTTTTCTGGCCTAAACTTGACGCAGATCAGTGGAGCGGGCGTTAGACGAGTAAAGTTCTTCATGACTTCTGTGGTGCCACCATAAACGATATTGTCTGAGATCTGGCGTTTACCAGACGAGTCTACTGTATCAAACAGCTTCTTAAAAGTTAGTGCCTCCAAGGGGCACAGTGGTCAGTAGGCCTCCTATTTGAATCACTTAATCATGAATCAAGCCTGGTTCATGATTCAGATTCATTTTCCCAGGGCTGATTCATGATTCAGATTCATGAATCATGGATCACCACCATATATATAGTAAATCACGCATTTACAGGCTTTTAGCATAACAAAGACACCCCCCAAATCATGACAAAACAGATTGTGTATTCAGAAACCATAAACTCTATAATAAATTCAGCCAATTCAACAGCCTCACTCTATCTGAAGGAAACCCTTTTTTCTATAGAAGTCTTTGAGGCACACCAAGAGGGGACACACAATGTAATGTTTTTAGGTTTCAAGGGACTTAATGTTTATTCTTAACACGTCTACCCTGCTATTTATACTTTTGTAAGAGCTAACTTCGACGACTACGACTACAGAATTAACCGACGGAATTAAAAGAAATTTAAGAAGCAATAACCAAAAAGATTAAGGAATAACGAAGTGACAAGCGTGTCATTATTAATGAAACAGTTATTAAAGTTATAGTGGCAACCAATCAATCGGAAGAGCGGAGCTAAGAATAGGCCCAGCTGACCTGTATTCATTACACACAACAAATGGTATTGGCATATATGTGCCTGCTAGCAGTTGTGCATATTGGCTTACTGTAATTAGCGGTGTAGGGTTAGGATGATTCATGAATCATGAATCTGAATCAAGCATTTATTCATGATGAGATAACGTCTAATATGCCCCTGTTTTCGCCCAAAAATTCTAAAATACCCCTCTTCTTAAAAAATCCTAAAATGCCCCTGTTTTTGCGGTGCTTTCCAATCGCTAAATCTAAGGCGACTATTTAATGAAACATTAGCTTGCCAATCATCTCTAAGTTTGAATGTCGGTATTACAGGGGCATATTAGACGTTATCTAATGTTAGAAAAAATATATAAGAAGTGCTACATGCACTAAAATGTAATTTACTTGCGACGAGTGAGAATAGGTAAATGAACCTTGATTGCACTGAGAGCTCTGAATGCTCATTTGGTAGCAGCAAACCACAAGTAGTCCCGCTGAATAAAAAAATTAGTTCCTTTGCAAGCATTAGATATTCGTTCAAAGACCCATATCATTACGTTAGTCATTTTGGTGCAGCATCCTTAGCATCAAAACGTACCATCAAAAACGGTCGTCCAATTAAAAGGGCTACAGGAACAGCACCCAAATGTCTCGAGTCTACAGAGCACGTTGCATTGTCACCTTCTACCCAAACATGACCCTTTGGAACGGTGATTGTACGCCTTCGCTCCTGATCAAAACGCGGTTGCAGTTCCACCACGTCTCCCTCCTGCAGCATTGCGTAATCATCAGATAGCAAAAACTTCACCTTACATAATTAAAATAAACCAACCAGAGCCAGGATTCGCTTGGTGGTTGTCGCACCCTGGCATCGAGTGGGCGATCGCAGCTGAACGAGGTCACCACGCTCCCATCTCCGCCAATATCGCGATAGTCGCTCCACGAAGATGATAGAGCCGTCAGGAATCGTAGGAACCATGCAATAGCCAATACCGTAATTAATATCAAAAAAGTATTTCTTTGTCAGGCTGCCCAGCTTACAATCAGCACACCGTTGCGCACTAGCCTTAGCATCGTCGAAATTTTGCGATATTATTATCACTGCAATTTTACCTCACTAAAAAATATTGTCTACTATATGGAGATTATTTCATTAAATAGTCGCCTTAAATTAGCGATTGGAGGGCACCGCAAAAACAGGGGCATTTTAGGATTTTTTTAAAGAAGAGGGGTATTTTAGAATTTTTGGGCGAAAACAGGGGTATATTAGACGTTATCTCATTCATGGATCACGTATCTGAATAGGGGGCCTAGTGTTCAGCGCCACTAAAAATTCGGTAAAGCATCCTAAGTTGATTGAATGCCACTCGAGGCAACATCTGTGGCTTGCGGTAGTGAAGTGTCTTACGTTATGAGCGAAATTAAGGGACCGACTAGGTGCACCCCCCCCCATTTGCTACGTGCACCCCCCCCATCCCCCCCTTTGCTGCGCCCACCCCCCCCAATCCCCTGAACGGTGTGCACGTAGCAAATGGGGTGTGTGCACCTAGTCGGTCCCTTTTTTTACGGAAAACCGGTGAGTAAAAAAGAAAAAGCCAAAGCGGAGACATAGCCGAAGTCGTCGAATTTCGAGGACTTCTTCAGCATTCAGTGGAAGTCCAGCATATTCCTCGGTTGCGACTGACGCCGAGTATGTTGACACGTTTACATCTGAAGACGAGTCCCTATAAGACGATGGAACTGAGGGTGAAAACCGTACGGTGCATACACCCGAGTATGGCTCGCTCACCCCAAGATCGCAAGGATAAAAATACAGGCGCCAGAATGAACCAACTCCGCAGAGATTATCGCTTGTCATTGACGGAAAGGCTCTTGAGTTTGCTCTTCGCCCTCAATTGCGTCGATTTTTCTACCAAGAGACGCAAAAATGCGCGTCATCGGTCATCCGCTGCCGAGTGTCTCCAAATCAAAAAGCTGATATCGTTGAATTTGTTCGTGAGTTCGAGTCGGAGAGCGTCCCGCTGGATATTGGAGATGGAGCAAATGATGTTGCAATGATCCAGACAGCCCATATTGGTGTCGGGATCTGTGGTCAGGAAGGAGCTCAGGCCGTGAATGCTTCGGACTATGTTAGCCCAGTTTCGATTTCTCCAGCGGCTTCTTTTTGTGCACGGTCGGTGGTCTTACCGACGCGTTGCCAAATTCATGCGCTATATGCTGTATAAAAATGTAACGTATGTGATAACTACCTTCTGGTTTGGATGCTTCTGTGGATTTTCCGGGCAGCCACTTATCCTGGATGTAGCTTGCCAAAGTTTTAACGTTCTTTACACGAGTGTGCCCTTGGTGCTTTTTGCTGTTTTTGATCAAGACGTATCTTCTTTAAGTGCGTCCAAGTTTCCGTACTTGTATGAACTCGGTCAGAAAAATGTGCTGCTGGCACGCCGTGTATTTTGGCTAAGGATATTAAATGGCGTGTGGCACTCAATTGTGATTTTCTTTGTTTCTTCGTGGGCATTTGAAAGCTTTGGTCTGAGTACTCACGACCAGCCTGTGATTGCTACGAGCTCGGGAAAAAGTGGTGGACTTACCACTTTAGGCTTCGTGGTATTTACGAACCTTGTGGTGGTTGTGAACTTAAAGTTATCCCTGGAGACGTTCATGTTGACATGGCACTTTCTTCTCGCGATTGCGGTGTCTATACTTTTGTGGTTTGCTGTTGGATTTCTCATTTCGCAACAAAATGTTGGGTTTCCACAAGCTACTGGCGAAATGGAATACCTAATTGAGTTTCCAACCTTGTGGCTTGTATTTCTCCTTGTGCTGTTTTAAGTCTCATACGTGATGGTCTGTGGAAAATCGTGCGTCGACTTTCGCTTCCAGCTATGTACCACATTCTTCAGGAGCGCGAAGTGATGGGTTTACCAAATTCTCCTCGCAGTATGCTTCGTGAGTACTGTCGATCTGCTTCCGAGCGAGACCCAGTCGGGAACTACAGCTTGCTACGCTCAGAAAGCCCGGAAGAATATTTCATGCGGTATTCTCCGCTTGGCGAGAGGTTAATTGCTGTCCCTGGCTCCCAGCCACCTAGTGGTGACGGCACTAGCGACTCGAACAGTATTTTTCAAGTCCAGCAAAAGAAGCGTAGTCTACGCATTCGAGGATCTTTGCACACAAGTGGCAGCAATGGCAACTTCAGTTCAGGAGAACCGTCTTTTTCGACTTCTGCCGGATCTCTTACACTGTCTAGCACTGCGAATGCAGCAATTGCTTCTCGTCCGTCTTCATTCAATGCAGCTCCTAAAGGCTGGTATCATGGGTACGCATTGTCAGAGGATGAGAACATAGACAGCGACGTCGAGGCAGCTTCTTCTAGGAGCGATCTCGACCAAGTTAAATCCATTGGAGCGCATGCATCGATCGAGAAAGTTCTCAAGTCAGTTCGTGGCAGAAAGAATTCTTGATGTACAAATAATGGTATGGCTCGAACTGTTGTGGTCAAACTCGGTTTACTTAACGGAAAGGAGGAATTCAATGTTATATTTTCAAGTCAGAGAGCTTAGTACACCTTTTTATTTTAGCTTATAGTATTTATACAAGGGACCGAGTAGGTGCACCCCCCCACGCTTTTATATTGAGCTTCTATCCAATATTTATATTTTGTGTGGTGGGGCTGGGGTGCGGGTGGGAGGGATTGGTGTGTGTGTGCACGCAGCAAAGAGGGGGATGGGGGGGGTGCACGTAGCAAATGGGGTGTGTGCACCTAGTCGGTCCCGAAATTAATCTCAAATTAGTTTTAATCTCAAATTAGTTTCAAAGATCGAAATTTTATCTACAATACTTTTAGGGCGTGACTGGGTACACCCCCCCTCCCTTTTATGTGAGGTGTGTGTAGACGCTCCCTATATGAATTTAAAATACGGAATTGATCGGGCCACACCACTGTTGTTTCGCCCAAAGTAAACGGTCTCGTACGAGCTGAACTGACGTCGGCATGTGTAGCTGAACGGGTCGACAAGAGTCCCTCCAACAGAATGACAATTTCATCCAACTCTGCCACCAATGGTCTCCCAGCGATTCAAACGGAGCGCTTGCTCCACAAATAATGACAAGGTCATGGCTTTAAGCCCAATTAGCAGCAAAAGCCCATCAAATGTCGATATAGTCGAGGACTGGAATAGCCTCGACTTCGGCACTTGCCAGAATCGTACTGTAAATCACATTTTAAGCTCGTGTTTACACAAGAGAAAGCTGCAGTATCCCTACAAAAGCCAGGTGCAGCTTGTGAATTTCAACGTCTTGGGCAACGGTGAGCCCACATCAGGACAAACGGTGGACTACAGACGCACCGACTCGGTAGATCATTAGCTACTAGTCTTTCCTTTGGTGGTCAGTAACATCATGGCGATGGTTCAGACGGCTCAGCAATCAGTGGTTTTGTCCCTCTTCTTGCTACCGGAAATGATAACGGTTTGGGTCGAAACAAATTATCAGCTACGGGGGAGAAAAGATGCCAAAGAAGCGTGAGGAGCGCAAGCGGCTTATGACACTTAAGATGCAGGAAACGTTCGCCGACCTGGAAGGAACATTACGGAGCAAGACCTTGATGTAAAAGGAATTGGAGGGCCTGGTGCATTATTATCCAAGATGGCTTTATCTAAGCTAGAGAACCTGCCGTTACCGGATCTGTTGAACCTACCACGAAACTTACGCGAGCTTAAACGGAAGATTGAAGCCACCGAGCACAAGGTAGAAGGTACGAAACATCGTCACCGCAAAGGCGGTCCGTGCCCACGGCGTCAAGTGAAAAACCAGTTGCGTGCAGCAAAGCGTGCATATCACAAGCGTGCCGTGGCACACAAGAAATTACCACATGTCGTGGTAAACGCAGTCAACGATGAGGCTCTAAGACCAGACGCGAGTCGAGGAGTTGGAAAAGTGTTAGCTTTTTACTTTGATAGAAAAGCATGGCTTGCTTCCAGGACGTAGATGTACCTTCAATCATGCAGGCTACAGATGAGTGGGTGCCACAGATGGCACGAAAGTTAAAAGCAAGGATCCATGGTGTAAATGCACACCACAACATCGTTCTTTTTCGCTGGAGAAAAAGAAAGTGAAGTGGTGGAAGCTGGACGATGTATGTTTGACTCACTCGCGACAGTTTGCTTGCGGACACAAGGTAGTAGGAGAATGCGTGCCCGCTGTTTGTGGCTCTCTTCGGAGAATGTATCGCTGGGTTCGATCCCAGTCACGCTCTCAAGTCAGCAGGGCGATCGATTACTGCGCGGAAGCTCATCCAACTCGTGTGTGGTTGAATCACATCTGACATACTGCAAAACGAACGAGGCAAGCATTTACAACCAACACATCAATCGCATCTATACGTCCAAAAAAATGCTTAGCTCGCCTGTCCTTTGGTTTGTCACAATCTGTAAGTACAACTTTTATGGCACCAGATGAGCCGAAATGATGGATGCCATGACGTGCGGCGGCGGCAATGGAGAAACGTCTTAGTAGCAGCCCGAGCCATGATCATGGCTACAATTCGGTCGACGGAGCAAAGCGCTGGCCATCTCCACCGTTCACAATATCCTCAATGTAGTCTAAGACCGACGACACGCGCGAGTACACCCCCGGTTCCTGGCCACATTTATCGCCGGCCCAGCTCACAAAGCCGACGAGGACATCATCGACAATAAGCGGTCCGCCAGCATCGCCCCGACACGACCCTTTGCCTTTGCCATCGCCAGCACAGAGCATGCCTTCCGTAAGTCGATGTTTGTACGGCCGAAACTTGCTGCACTGATCGTGCGAGATGATTGGAACAGTCGCATGTTGAAGCTTAAAGGTAAACGTGCTCTTCTTTATGGGTGCCCAGCCGAGTACCGTGACCATCGTGCCAACCTCCTCGTTCGATCCATCAGCAGAAGGCAGCGTCGCAAGCTTGGGGCGCACTGGTGTCTCCAGTTTCAGGAGCCCGACATCGTACACGTGTGTGCGCTTATTGTACCGTGGATGTTTATACCCTTGGACAATCGAGACAAGCTCGCCGTCTTTCCCAAAACTATACTCGGTAGCAAAGGAAGCCGTCATATCCGCCTCGTTGGTCTTGATGCAATGTGCCGTGGTAAGCAGATAGCGTTGCGCAATCAACGTGGCCACACAGACTGTCACGTTGTAATGCGTACACTTGCGACGTACGGGAACTTGTCCAGGTCGATATCCGTGCCACCGATCAGGCGACTCTCCTCTTCAGGACTCAAGTCGGCGCTGCTTTCCCTTATGTCGCCCGAATAGTCCGTGAACGAGTGGCAGGAAGCGCTCGAGGCGGCGCTCGACGCGATCACGAGAATCAGGAGGAGGTGCATCGACGTGGGAGATTTGTACTAAAGAGCTAGCATAATTTAAAGGTTCATTTTTGAACTTAGGGGAATTCTCCAAAAAGGGGGAGAAAATTTAACTTATTTCCCAAATGGGGGGAGAATTTAAATTTATTCTCCAAGAACGGGGATAAATCCACCGAGGCTTCATTGACGATTTGAACTAGTCACGATTGATGCCTGTCTGGCAAGAAGTCTTCTTGTAATGGCTTCCCCCGCAATTCTTACATATCACGTTCCTTTTGCGCTTGGTTTTTGGTGGATTTTGTGCGATATCAACCAATTCCTCAGGTTGTACTAAATTCTGCTCGTTCGGATTCTCAGCTTCTTGTATGATGGCGATGCGCGCGTCTAAATCCCTTTGTTTGAAGTGAGGAGCTGGATCCTCAGCGTCTCTTTGCGCTCTCATGATGAATGTCAGGGAATTGTGCCCTGTTTTACCACACTTTCCACAACGATTCTTCCCCCACTCATACACCTCTCCGTTTGATCTTAATCGACGCACTTTTGGCCTTCCAAGTTTGGGAAAGTGAAGAGGTGGCAGCGTGACATTGTCTGATTCCAAAATATCCAAAGCTATGGGAATCAACTTAGCCTGATATACCTTCTTGATTGACTCGGTGGTGAAGGCGGAATGAATGAAGTCCTGAAAGTTTTCTTTGATATGATTAATCGCCCTCGCTGCATGTCTGCAAGGGAACGCTTGTTCTTGGAATTCACCACAGCAACATATGCGATCATCCAATTTTGCGATACTTGGAGTATCTTTGGAAGCGCTGTGCCGAAACAGAAAAGCACCATTCCGAATGCTGAATGATCTCATGCGTCTTACCCGCGTGCAAATTTGTTTTGAAGCGTTTCGTGACCTTTTGAGGAATGACTGTGGTGGAATCCACGTATTTTTGATGGCGTTCAAACAACATCTTGATACTTTGTACGCGAATTCGATAAATACGTTCAAGTAAGATCCATAGCGTAGATTTTCAAAGACCGAATTCATGGATTCTGCTGAATTACTCGTGACAATACCGTACCGAGGCGCCATGAAATGCACTGTTGACAAGCTTACTGGGTCTGCTTTCATTAAGTACAAAAACGCCTGTTCGTTCCTCTGCCTGATATACTCCATGGCACTTTCATACTTTTTAGTTGTAGTAGCTTTTGCCGCAGCCCAAGTCCTGCCTTCGAACTTTCTCTTAAAGCGAAAGTTCACGTTTTCCCCAGGTGCCAGGCACATATGCTGTGATTCAATCCATGAAGCACGGATTGCTGCGCAGCCTTCAAGCCCTTTCCCCCGTCAGAAACACGATTTTCACCATCCATTGCTGAGGCGATCATTAACATTCCACCGTATTTTGACTTCAGATGGCAAGCATCAACAATCAGCATAGGCACGCAATTCTCAAGCGCAAGCTGGGTGGCTCTTGGGAAGAGGAATCCTCGCAAGAAAGAGTTGTCATCTCTGCGTTCCACATTGAACGTTGTTTAAGGGTTTTCCCTGGTTAACGTCGTCAATAATGTCTCGATCAACTGAAATGATTGGTCGTTCAGAAGTTGTTTCTCGCTCTTGATAGCGCGCAAAGCCTTACAGCAGGTCTTGTACGGCACCTTCACGCTAAAAGACGCCTGCGTCAAACTCTGGATGTTCTTTGGTAGCAGGTTTTTCAACAGAGTTTGATGCTCCCAATACGCATTTTCAGTACCATTGCTCGCGTGGATTTGAAGTCTTCAAGGCACTCGTCGTCGTGATCCAAACAGGAATTCTTACTAGACTTGATTGTCCCTGTTTTGGATGACTTATAGGCAGTAACTTTGAAGGTGCACGCCTCAGATGAAGGACAAACGTATTAAATTCGTCTGTCTTGTTGGTTACAATTTTTTAAGGCAGATGTTTCATCAAACAGAGCTTGAGGAACATGGACTTGAACTCTGGCATGGCGCCGGACGGTTCAGAAAGGTCTGGTATACAGGACTGATCCTGTTACAGGCTTACACTGTGTTGTGCGAGGAAGAGCTCAATACAAGAGGGGTAGGATTAGTTGATGACAACTAATCCTATACTAAAAGTAAATATAAATATTTAGTTGTTGCTTAGAACGCAAAATTAATAGTGTTTATTTAATGGGTGGTTAGCGGCTAATAGTATAGTAATTACCTAACTAATATAATAATATCAATTATTCAACTAACTGTACTATTAGTCAACCTGCAAGATTCGGTATTTATACCGAATAGACTTTTCCTTCGTAGATTATAATAACTTATAATCTCTTATTTAAATTTCAGACAACGCGTCTGAAATTAAATT
>CM047587.1:32505093-32523416 GCA_026184515.1 Peronosclerospora sorghi | reverse complement strand
CTCTTCATGAAGCCAGTGACCTGCATAGCAGGGGGCACCGGCTCATACACATTATTTGACAGCAAATATTGCGTCTTCTGAGCGTAAGCTTGAAGGTCAAGCTTACCTTGCCGGTGTTCCATGAACTCCTGCCGACTACTTAGCTCCATTTCTGGAGCTTCAAAGTTGAGCTTTAAATCAGCTTTTAATTCATTATAAGTAAGGAACGCAGAGTAATCAGTGGCTCTGCGACTCATCGCCCATGCCCTGGCTATGCCGCCTAGACATGTTGTGGCGAAGTACGCCTGTTGACGTTCGTCAACAATATTTTGCGCAGAGATGGCATCTTCCACCTCTGCGAACCATCTACAAAGGGGCTCTCCCCCTTCGCCGGTAAAGGGCGGTACTCGCGCCTTTACTACTTCAACGCTATGCGTTGCAGGTGCAGGTGCGGTCCGCGCTGCCTCTGGCGCGGGCCGTACACTATTTTCTAGGTGGTTTAGCCTAAAGCGATTCACCACCTGTACCACTTCCTCCGGGGACTTACTCTGGATAAAGGAAATGATGTCGGTCCCCATAGACCGAACCATTTCCACCGTCGCGTCTTTACTACGCGACGAGAAGTGAGGGAAGTGTTTATTCACCTCTTCCAGCGTACCCTTTCGCTCGGCAGGCGTCATGTCTCGCGATATGATGCCGAGCAGCTCTTAATCTTCGCTCCGCTAGCTGACTAGCGGAATGGAACTGTGGTCGTTAAGACGGACCAAAAGTGCTACCAGGTGTAACAGGACTGATCCTGTTACAGGCTTACACTGTGTTGTGCGAGGAAGCGCGCAATACAAGAGGGGTAGGATTAGTTGATAACAACTAATCCTATAATAAAAGTAAATATAAATATTCACTTATGTTCTAGAACGCAAAATTAAAAGTGATTATTTAATGGGTGGTTAGCGGCTAATAGTATAGTAACTACCTAATTAATATAATAATATCAAGTATTCAACTAACTGTACTATTAGTTAACCTGCAAGATTCGGTATTTATACCGAATCGACTTTTCCTTCGTAGATTATAATAACTTATAATCTCTTATTTAAATTTCAGACAACGCGTCTGAAATTTAACTGTGATATTCTAACTTGAATATCAATTATGTAATGGCACCCCATTACACCCCCCCACCCTGGCTCTAAGGTAACCGCCCTGAATCAATTGATCGTAGACGAGAGAAGAAGAGAAGAGTGTGGTGGAGCGGCTGATCAGAATTTTGAGGTTCGATCAGGCGTTCCCACAGCTCCCGTACTGCCGACTAACGAAGGGGGTCCTCCGGTTGTCTTGTGACTGGCCTATGTCTTGCTCACCTTTTGTACCCGACGGCTTGGGCGTGGGTCGCTATTCAGGTGACCGGGACGTAGATCAGCGAAGTTCCGATGCAAGATCGAGATGAATTCGTAGCGAATCGAACAATGTGTCGATCAGGTGCGATCAGGTGTGATCAGGTGCAAAACGTCGATGATCAAGACCGCCGATCGATGATATTGTGATGAATCGACGAAATTTCAGATGATCACAGGTCGATGATCAAGATCGATGATCAGAGGATGATCAAGGTCGATGATCGATGATCAGGTGATGATCAAGGCCAATGATTGATAATTGCAGATTGTAACAGGGTTACATTCTGGTTAGATTTAGTATGTGGTGTACGTGAGTACACTACGGTTGGGGTCAGTATTGACCGGTCCGAAAGGTTTGGACCTATTGGTTATTTTAACCAATCAGGGCAGGAGCCCTTGGTGGAGGCGTGGCAGCCAGCCACGTGTTAGTACACCGGTGGTGTACACTACATTTTATCTAGGTAAGAATTTAGTAAGTTCTACTTATTATTACATATAGTTTACATTAGTTTAAATTAATTTAGGCTAATTACATATTAAATACACATTCAGTTTACATTTCACTCAAAGACTGCAGGACGCACGACCTCGACCTGTCGCGCGCGCAGTGAGTGTTGTAGTGTAAGGGAAGTTCTTCCCTTAGCTACCCCCTTATTAAGGGAGGCTTGTGTTAAGGCGTTAGCTCACGATAACTTGTAAACCAAAGTGGAATCTTGGCCCCGAGTAAGAGAGTACTCTCTTACTAATCCCTTTTATAAGGGCGTATCGGCTAAGTAGCGGCACATCGCCGCTTAGGAAAGTCTTCCTCTGTGTGCTAGCCGCACCGTGCGTGTTCGCACCGGCTACATCTGGTAGGACTTGTAGTCAATCCAACACCTGTGTTGGTAGGCTACGGCATCCTCTGCAAAGGATGAATCAGGAAGATTGGGAAAGGTTGACCCTCGTCCAGCAGGAAGCCTTTAACAGGCTGTTATCCTTACTGGGTGACGAAGGCATGCAGCTCCTAGTGGAGCAGGGCCTTGAAGCCGTAAAGGCAAGGGTAAATGACCTCATCGCCCATGAGGCGAGTTGTAGTGGAAGTCATTCCACGTCCACGGGGGTGCGTCCCCCGTTGTCATTTAAGATAAAGGAATTCACCGGTGAAAAGGGTGATAACCTTTATGTGTGTCTTCGAGAGGTCGAAGCGGCTTTCGCCACAGCGAATGTGATCGCTGATAACTTGCAAGTGGGACTTTCACTGACCCATCTTACGGGTAAAGCCCGTGCATGGGCTTTTACATGCTCGGATTCGGTCATGGACATGTTCCCGACCTGGGCAGTACTTAATCAAAAGCTTATGAACATGTATGCAACGCCTGATCTGGTTTTCCAGAATCAACTGGCGTTTATGAGGTGCCGTCAGGTCACTAAGTACTTGGAAACATATATCCAAGAGCTTAAAACCCTGTTGGAAGGGATGTACGCGAAAGCGTACTCGGACGATGTGTCCATTCCCGTGTTCATGGGAGGCCTGATAGAAGGGCCAGCACGTTCGGAGCTATTCCGAAGCCGACCCCAATCCCTTGGAGAGGCGTTTAAGATGGCGTTCAACGCCGAGAGGAACTTTCGTTCCTCTAAGGTGGTTCCCGAACCCATAGACCTGAGTAAGGTCGGAGCGGAGGAGAAACCTTCCGCTAAGAGTCACTCTGACTCTACTTCGCAGAGTTTCGAGTCGGAGCTCCTTGCAATGCTGCAGCGGCAAGGGCCGCTAAGATGCTTCCTGTGTGGAATCACGGATCATCTGCGGAACAGATGTCCGCGGAACCCCCAGCGAGATATTAGCTTTAAGGGACGAGGGTAGGTAAGAAGCCCTCGCCCAAGCCGTCGGGAAACGACGGCTCACAGTAGGTGCGGGGTGCCCTATTGGGGGATCCCTCAGTGCTGTTAATCGACATGGTAGGGGACGACAGCACAAAGCCCCGAAGGAAACGGTGCTTTATAGCACCGAGTTGGTGTACCAGCCAGGTTTGCTGGTAGTCCATGCGAACGTGAAAGGCTTTGATAAGCCTTGGAGAGTCTTGATAGACTCTGGAGCGTCTGACAATTATGTCAAACGAGCTACTGTTGTGAAGAGTCGGCGGTATTCCGAGGCCCTAGAGGCACGTTCTCGTGACGTTGTCACGTTCCGTCTTGTGACGGGCGTTCAAGTTTCTGTATCCAAGGTCTCGATTGACCTTAAGCTGAAGTGTGGTGAAGCGGACCCAAGAATTTGGTCGTTTCTGGTCAGCAGAAGACCGATCGGCTTATCGGCGATCGGATTGGTGGGAATCCAGAAAGCTTTTAAGCCGGTCATGTGCAAGGAGTGTCAAGAGACGGATTTGGGTAAGTCACATGAGATTGCGTGTACTACATATTTTCATGTTTGGTACATTTGGGGACTATAGGGGGTAGGTAGTTTTTAGTTTGGGTTTTGCCAAGTTTGGGTTTTGCTTCGTAAAGGTTTTGGCTTTAGCTTCGTCTAAGAAACCGTTTGACCTCTAACTCAACCGGGGTCGTTTCGCCTTGCACGTCAGTCGCCTCTGCACGCCGCAAAGTGTTTTGGGAGAGGAGGGTCTAGTAATCCACTCCAGCTCATTATACCCGGCCGGGACGCGTCATAGACGCATTTGGCCCGCCGGAAGTCCCCCGACGGGAGTGCACTTTGGTCGACCTCTCAAGTTTAAGTTGCGCACGTTTGGAACGTGCTATTACGTCTATTGGATTATTTCGTGGAGATATCGTTCGTGGAGTGTGTCACGTTCTCATTTGGATCTCCCTATTGGACTATTGGACCCTATTGTATTACTGGAGTTTATCTCCCATATTGGTCGGGCTTTACGATCGGTTAAGCGATCTGCCCTCTGGAGTATACTCATTTCAAGTATAACTGGTCTACCCGTACCCAGGGTGAAGAGTTCCGACCAGGGTACATTACCCAGCACGGTCTACCACATTTATACCACAAGTCAATTCCTAGCGCCGATCCACCGAGTGTGTTACCAGCCCAATCCATCGGGTACACAAGGTGAGACGCAGAACAAATCGGACCAGGCGTCGTGTGTTGATGATCGGTCGTATGCCAGCAGCGGACGATCCGATCGGATCGAAGGCGAAGGTTCGCGGGGTACCCCCCCCCGTAAGTTGGAAGGCCGGGCACGTTGGTGGTCAGGTTCTCGACACTACGGTGTTCGATTTTGAACTTGACTCCACCACAATGGTGCGCGTGCCCAAAAATCACTTGGTGGTCGTGGATATCACCGCAGCGATATTCAGCAAAGAATTGATTACAATGGATTGAATGTGGAATCGTTCTGGAGAGAACATAAGGAACGGCTATCACCTTATGTTCTCGTTGTCGATAAGGATGGCGATGTCCGATCTGGCCGGGTGGAGGACCAGATCGGGATTAATAAGTTTTTTCCTCCCCATAAGGCTCCCACCGGAGCCGTATCGGGACTATAGCAGGTCTTGCTATAGTTCCGGAAAGGATCAGTACTTTTGTCCTGATCCTATGCATTTGAATGAATATTTTGACGAAAAGAAAATAAAAAGCAAAAACTACATGGAGGCTGATCGGAACGATCCATCCCACCCCCCCAAAGTTCCCAAGCAGAGGCTCAGAATGCCGTCCGAGGAAGACGACTTGGAAGAGAAGTCGCAGGTCGGGGATGGGGTCATCAAAGAAGAAGACCTGACCAGGATTTACTACATCCACGAGTTGAAGCGATTTATTCGCGAAGACCAGGTAATGCGGATTATAGACCCCCAGATCCCCGATCGCCTTCTCGGACCCACCACCGAGCCGATCCAAAGCGATCGGCCGTTGCTGTCAGTGAAGAACCTGCTGGCAATGTTGGCCGAGGTCGGAATGAAGGTGCGAAATCTCGCCAACCTGCATAAACTCTTCGATATGGATACTTGGATGTTGGAGATGTCGATGTCGACCTTCCACGACCATTTGGTGCCGTTGGCGGGGGCGGTCCGCCTCCCAACTCCCACCGCGGCATTGAAGGTCGCCGAGACCACGGCAGTATACGACGATGTGCGCTCCGACGATAAGTCGTTTTATCAGTCTCCACCTGCCTCTAACAGCTCATCGGAGTTGGAGGTCGGTGTCGAGCGGATGACCATGGGGTCGGACCAGACCCCATGGGAGCATAAAAAGGACGTGCGGCAACAAGGGGCTGCATACCAGTCGGGGCCCCAGGAGACCCCACAGGCTGCAGTACCTCCAAAGGAGGACACCAACACGTTGCCCATGACCCAAGCCAACGTCCAAGCCATGTTTGAAGCGATGATGGAGCGTTTCTTGGGAGATCGATACCGATCACCTCCGCGCCCACCTTCCCAGGACCGATCTGCCCGGCAAAACGTCAATATTTGCCGGGATGTGGATATGGAGTCAGTGGCATCAGCGGATAAGGCTATCCGAGGTGGTAAACAAACCAGTCGGAAAAGGAAGAAGCAAGCCGCAATTAACCCGACCGCGCCGATCGAGCAAGAATAACGATTACGACATGGAGTCGGTCGGCGATCCGGGTGACCACTATGGTTCAGACGGTGCAGGGGCGGGCAGAACGCGTAAGGCTAACCTAGCCTCTACGACCGCATTTGATCTTGGATCTGCCGTGATCCCCCGTACTCGTATTGCTGCGACTACGGACCTCAAAGACTTTACTGGTAAGGACGCCGACGAATAGCAAGCCAGGTCGTGGTTTGGTCGGGTCAAGTCTGCTTTCTTACGAGATCATACACCAAAAAATGAACGGTGTCTGATCTTCAGAGATCTGCTGAAAGGACCGGCTGCGAACTGGATCCAACAGTTGGGTCGGGATGTCCGATCTGACTGGGATCTGCTATGTTCAGAATTTGAGGGGCAGTACTGCAACTCCGGATTTTCAACCGCCCGCAAGTATCACCATATGCAGAAGCGGGGCGACGAGACGCCGATCGAGTATTTGCACCGTCTGAACGTGGCTGCGATTCGCGCCGGGATAGTGATCAAGGAAGGCAACCCGCCAACCGGTGCCGCTATGTAGCACGTGGGTCACTATATTAGTACCCTTGATGATCAAGATCTGGCAGATCAGCTCACTCTGCTGCGCCTAAAGGATGTGACGGAAGTGGAGCAGACGTTGCGGACGCTGCAACATTCACGCAGTATGAGGGCGAAGGTCGCCGTTGGATCGGGTCGCTACAGATCGAAGACCCAGACCGACCCTGTGAAGAGGTCCTTAACCAGATCGGCCCGTGCTGTCAAGGCGATTGTGACTGAAGACAACACCGGGTCGGAAGAGGAAAGTAGCGGCCTGTCCAGTGGGGATTCGGATGAGGACCAGTGTCGCCACGTTTTCATCACGGGACCTGGCCCAAGAACCAGATCGGCGCCTAACCAAGCAGATCGGAAGGGCAGGAGCGGGAACAATTCCTACCCGGACCGACCTCGCAAGAGGTGTTCTCACTGCGGGTGAGCAATCATGACGGTGGGGACTGCTGGAAGGAGTTAACATGCAAGAAGTGCGAAAGACGCGGCCACCCCACCGATCACTGCCTCTCCGTGTGCAACTCATGTGGAGAGATTCACGAGGCCGGCCAGTGCAAGATTGAAGGGTTTTCAATCTGATGCGCAAATGGTATGTGCCGAATAGGCACGCGGGGATGCTTCCACCGGACGTGGAAAAGATGTTAAAACTAGAACGCTCGCCAGGTTGGAATCTGGATCGAGCCGAGCGGTCTACGTTTGGCATCTATGCATATGTCGGCAAGGAGAATAAAACCGACAATACCTGTTCTGTTCTCAATTGCGTCGATCGGGATCATCCGGTCTACAATCTCACGACCGATGAATATTCCCGATCGAAGGTGGTCATGCAGTTGGATCTGCTGCCTGGAGAGTCTCGCGGATACTGGAAGTATCATGCGCCCGACAAATGTTTAAGCAGGCAAAAGTCTGTGGTTATATTAACAACCAGAAGGCGACGATGTTGTTCGACTCTGGGGCCGAAGTCTCGATTATAGACTCCGCCTTTGCTCGTAAGGTCGGATGTCGTATAGACGATATCCAGATACAAGAATGCGTTGGAATTGGGGAAAATTCTTACATGACCGAAGGAAGGACGCGCGTGAAGATCACCCTATCGGGTTCGTTGGTCTACTTCTTCAGCTCTTGGGTCGGCAAGCTGGCCGGTCAGGATGCCCTGTTAGGCATGGATTTCATGGTGCCGGCGGGTATTCGCCTGGATTTGTCTCATGGAGTGCTTACACTCCCGTATGAGGTCCAGATCCAGTTAGATGGTCGGCGTCCCCTATACAGATCGCACACCGATCTGGTTAGGTGGGATCAAGATGTCACCATTCCAATCGGCCAATCCGCTGATACCCCGGTCGATAAAGGTTTTCGATCAAGGAAGTTATGGGTGACCAGGGACGACCGGTGGGTGCCGACCTTTGTGAAGAACGACGGCCGGTTTGATTCCGTTCGACTCACTAATATCGGTGACAAGCCACTTACGCCGGCAACAATACGATTGATGGCATGTGGCTAGCGGAAGGGAAGGTGCCAAGAAAGGCGAGGTTCGTCTCGAGATCGAGACGGTATGTCGAGTGGCAGAACTTGGTATACCAAGCGACCACCTATCTGGTCAGCGATGATGGACCGGTGGAAGAAGATACCTCACCTATGGTGGAACGAACCAGCTATGCAACCCCGAAGAAGATGTTGGTTCGAAGAAAGGCACCGCAGTGGCCGGACACGGTGGAGCATCAAGCAGATGAGCCAAGGTTCTTCAACATGGTGGTTTCACAAGATCAGGCGACAGAGGAGCCGGGAACAGAAACAGAAAAAAGGGAACATGAGATTGCTGGGGGGGGCACGATGGCACGCCTAAGCAGATTGACGTCGTCGAGGAGCAGCTCGCCGATCGGGAACAGCAGTGTACAACCGACCAGGACGGTTTGGATGATATTGCCCAAGAAGACGATCAAGTTTGCATACATGAGGGCGGGGATCAGTACATTCAGGAGATGGAGAGCCAGACGGCAGTCCTCCCTGAAGTGTGTGCCGATCCGCCCGAAGTCACCTTGGACGATCTACAAGTGGGTGATCGGGATGTCAACAGTCCCGATCAGATCGATCAGCTTAAGAAGATCATCTGGAAGAAGAAGCATCTGCTGATCGGGAAAGGCAACGCCTTACCCCCTGCTGCTCGCGGATCAATCTGTGACATCGATGTTGGTGATGCCAAGCCGATCGCCCAGCGATGCCGACGTGTGGCGCCACAGTACCGTGAGAAATTGTCTGATCTGATTAAAGGACTGTTGGCTACCAAGATTAGAAAAACCGTCGACCTCGCCTTGGGCCTCGCCGATCGTGATTGTAATCAAGAAGAACGGCGTCGACATCAGGTTGTGCATCGACTATCGGTTGGTAAATCGGCTGACCAAGCTTATGGTGTACCCGATGCCGCTGATCAGCGATCTGCTGGAAGATCTGGACAAGCCCTATGGTATTGCTCGCTGGATATGAAAAGTGGATTTTTGGTGGTTTCGATGACCGATCGGGCTCGCGAGATCTCCGCAGTTGTTACGCCGTTCGGTCTGTTCGAGTGGAACCGTATGCCGTTCGGTTTGAAGAACGCGCCCCAGATCTACCAGAGGCTGATCGACAACGCAATGTATGGACACTTCAAGATCAGTACCGATCGGGGCCCCACCGAAAACCATGATGTATTTACAGAGGGTGAACCCGATCGGGAAAGGAGACCGTCCGTTCTGGGGAGGCGATCGTATATCGACGACATTCTGATCCCTGCTTCGTCATGGAGCGATCTGTGCGAGAAGGTTGAACGGTTGTTGGAGACGTGCGATCGCTGAAACCTGTCGATCAGTGCTGTGAAGAGTTTTTGCTGCATGTCCAAGGTCGCCTATCTGGGTAATATGGTGTCAATCAGTGGGCTGGAGGCTAATCCTAAGGACATGGAATCACTGAGCAACCTCCCGTTTCCCAGATCTCTGAAGGCAATGCAGTCCTTCCTAGGGAGCCTGAATTACTACAGCCGATTCATTGAAGACTTCGCGGTCTACGCGGCGGTGCTGTACGAGCTCCGGGCAGTCGACTACACATATGTTGCGCAAAGGAGATCGATCATCTTTACGAGAGAGCTGCGACTCCGATCTGCCTGCCGATTTTCCGCCGGTGGAAGCAGAGGATCACAAGAAGCGTGCACAGGTTGCTTTCGGTATGCTGAAGGCTAAGATAGCGACGGCACCGATTCTAAGACACTTCGATCCGGAAAAAATGCCGATCGTCATTGTGTATGCTAGTAAGTGGGCCATTTCTGCCACTCTAGTGCAAGAACATGATGGAGTGTACCACCCGGTCACTTTTACGAGCCGGACGTAGAAGCCGAACGAGGTCAACTATGGGATCGTCGAAAAAGAAGTTTTGGCTATAATACGGATTTTGGATGTGTGCTATAACCTGCTGGTCGGCTGACCTGTGAAGGTCCTATCAATAAAGTCAACATTGGCCTGGCTGTTATCAGCCAATGGGATGGATGGTCGGCTCGGCGGATGGTCAGCGATCCTGTCACAGTGGCCCCTCGACGTCGTCAAGTGCACCAAGGGAGAGGAAGAGATATTGGGCACGTTGGCTGCCAGTATCACCCCTCGGTCTGAAGTGGATGAAGCTCTGATGGCGATTGCCCCAAGGAAGCAACCCCGACAATCAATCCTCACGGCCGCCACCGATCGTCGATCGGGATGAGGAACACCTGGTCTTGAGTTTCGACGGATCAGCTAGCGTGAAGAAGAAGGTAGGCTTCTATAGTGCCATACTGTGGAAGTTACCACAATGGTCTATAGTAGCCGTCGATTTCACGCCGGACATAACGGTCAACGAGGCAGAATATCGGGTGCTTCTTCTATGTCTCGATCTGCTGGCATCACAGAAGAAAGGTCGGATCATCATATGTGGTGACTCCAACCTAGTGATAAGGCAGATCACCGGGGAGATCGACTGTAAGGCACCACGGCTGAAGTTGTTAAACGATCGGGTGATGAAGGCGCTGAAAGACTATCCCAACCACGAGCTATTGCACGTGAAACGGGATTGGAACAGAAGCGCCGACCACCTCGCGACCCAAGCCATGAGGTACCAGATCGGGGTGACGATCACCGAGGAGGCCGTTCTACTTGAACTTATGGACATAAACAGGCTCCCGGAGTTGATCAAGCCCAAGGATAGACCCGATCAGATACATGTGATGGCGGCGACTAGATCGCGGACTCATAAGTCTCGCCGATTTTCCCGAAGGAAAGGCTGAGTGAGCGCGTTGTGCAACAGCTAAGGGCGGAACGGATCCTCAAGGCGCAGAAGGAAGAAGAGTGGATTGTCAACCTGAAAGCATATATGCGCGGTGAACTGTCCAAGTTAACGAATGATCAAGCGAAAGAGTGTTACAAGATCGCGGACAGTTACGATGTGTATGACAACGGATTGCTATATTACTGCCGTGATGTTGACCAAGACAGTGCCGATCGAGACCGACTGGCGAAACTAGTGATCCCTGAGTTGCTACGGCCGGATGTCCTTCATCACTACCATGTGAGTCTAGAAGGGGGACATCAGGGCGTAGGCAGGACATATCACAAGATCAGGGTCCACTTTCACTGAAGAGGACTTTTTCGGAGTGTGCAGAAATATGTGGGCTGTTTCACAGATTGCGAGACCGGAAAGGGCAGACCGATAAACAATGGGCGATCGCCCGGGAATATCGAGTCTAATTTTACTTTCCAGGTGATAGCAATGGATCACATACCGTCGCTGCCCAGATCGACGCGCGGCAATACTGAGCTGCTGATCTGGATCGAACTGTCCACTGGTATGGTGATCACAAAGGCTAGCGCATCCCGATCTGCGGAGCAGATCGCCCAGAGTTACGAGGAAAGCGTGTTCAGAAGGTTCGGTGCCAGCGAAGTTATCAGACACGATCGGGAACCTGGTTTTATGGCCGAGATGTTCCGATCGTTCAATAACATGCTGGGCCAGAAGCAGAGAGAGACGATGGCATATCTCCCGCAAGCGAAGGTATCGGCTGAACGCATGTACAGACAATCACAAGGGCGATAAAGATGTATGTGGCCGATCCGGACCAACGTGACTGGGACTAGTATGCACAGAGACTGGTATTCGCACTCAACTCTTCAACCGATCGGGTCCGAGGAGAAACGCCTTTTTATCTGGCGTACGGATGGGACTCGATCGACACTTGAAGCGGCGATACGATCGGCTGCACTCGGACCCGCGACCGCGATGCCCGTCGTTGGCGTATGCAGGTCCAGAAGCACTATCAATATGCGAAAGAAGTCGTCAACGAAAAGTTGCGTCAGGCACACAAGATCGAGCAGACCGGAATAACGATCAGGTCCGACCTCATGGTATTGAACCAGGGGCAAGGGTCTGGTTATACCTCGATCGGGTCAAGGAAGGATATGCGAAGAAGTTAGCTCACATGTGGAACGGTCCTTTTCGTGTAGCAGAGCTGATCGGTGAGCATGCTGCCCGTCTGATCACGATCGGCACGGATTTCCGATCTTGCACGTGTCCAAGCTGAAGCTGGTCAGAGAATTCCCCGATCGGCCTAAAATGCCCTTTCTGGTGGACGAAGCGGAGAGATTCGATTTCGATGAGGCTCTGCTGCCGGAGGACAGTTGGGAAAGGCCATTGGAAGAGGACGAATTCGAGGTGGAAAAGGTGCTGGATGTTTTATCATTTTCAATAAGACCCGTTTCGGCCGCACCCACCGAGAATATCGGGTCCGCTGAAAGGATCATGATGAAGAAACTTGGATCGACGAACTCGGCCTAAATTGTGGAGCACTGCTACGAGAGTTCGAGCGATAACGATTCAGTCGGAATCGCTTCGCAGTGATGCAGACCCACGAAGATCAAGACACAAAGTAGCTCCGATCAGTATATCGATCGGTGTGAATATGTGTGAGGTCAGAATTTTGTGAATTTGTGAATTTGTGATGAACCGTGACGAACTGGAGTAGAGGAATGACGAACGTGGTGATAATCTTCGCGATGTGGATGGAAACTGTATATGATAACGTGTTGGTACAAGTTCGGAGAAAGTGATGGAATTTGGTCAAGTGATTGGATGATCAGGAATGTGAAAAGAATGATGACATGTATTACGAATTAACTGGTCAGCTAACTGCTGCATCAAGGTTTATTATCGACCCACAGACGGACGATAGTCAGCGCCGGATGGTCTTCGATCTGGTTCTGGTACTGATTGCGCCAGGGATCCTTCCGATCGATCTGGGCCAAAGCGTCCTTGAGGTCGGTGACCGGCTCGTCACAATGAGACCGGGATACCAGGCGCCGTCGTCAGCTAACACCCCGGCTTTCTCAACCTGACGCTTGGCCATATGGAGAACCTCAGGATACAAGAAGATATCGAGGTCGCATTCGCGGGCCAGCATCCCTCCCAGAACAAATTGGCATAGGGTCTGCCAGGCCTCGCCTTCCGACTCTGGCGCCTCTTTCGGTTTCTCTGGAACAAGATCATCCTTGATCATGTTGCACTCGACCGGGAAGCACTAGATAGTGCGTAGACTCCCAGATCGCTTGGCTGTAAGTTTCGTTGAAAGCCTTAATATACCTAGGAACGAGTCGATCCACGCAGTCGACGCAAACATGGACCCCAGCTTGGGGCGGACGAATACCTTCCATGACTCATATTTGCACAGACGGGCGATCTGTGGTGCTGTGACCAGGTCCGCCCGCCATGCAGAAGCGTCAGGAGTCTTGGGAGCTAGAGGAAAAAGCCAGGAGTCCGGAAGCGACAGAGATCGGGCTAATATCTGCTTGGTCAGGGCAGACTGGTACAAGCTACCGATCTGCCACGATGACCATGGCGAAGTGGCATCCGAAGTCAGCGATGGGAGAGGCCGACCTCCAGCCAACAACCCTTTCAATCGGGCGTGCTTGTGCAGCCCAGATGTGCCGGGCTGGAACGAAGGTACCGATCCGGTCGACCCGCACGTCGGTGCAGCACCATCACCCTGGGAGCTGCTCGGCTTATTAGCCCCCGATGTGGCTTCGCAGGAACGGAACCTCGGCGTCGATCTGACCGGGACTTGGATAACGTAGTCATCAAGAATTCGGAATCGCTCGATCCGCCCCACGAGTCCTCTCCGGAGGAGACCTCTATGCACTTGGTGTGCGCGGCACGGGGGCGCGAGGGAGCACGAGATTTGGTGGCGATAGACGCGTCATCTGCGACCGATTTGGGGCTTGGGAGATGCGCCGGCGTCTTGACTTTCTTCTGGGGCACCTCTAGCTTCTCCTCGAGTTCGGAGTCGCGTGCTTTTCCCCGCGACCTTGAGCACTTTGGCGCGTCCTTACGTTTTTTGGACTTGGAAGTTTTCAAAATTTCGGGTGGGTCACTTTTGGCCAATGAGTGGCGTCGGGTCCGGTCTTGATGCAGACCGACCAGAACGGCGATGCAGACCGGTCAGCATTAGAGCGGGCATCCAGACGCCGGTGCAACAAGTTAATCAACTGCTGGTAGCATCGATTTACGGCCGCCCAGCGACGATTTGATTCCTGGGTCCAGGCGTCCGATCGATCCTGGAAGGACTCGACCTTCCCGATCTGCTCCCGGACCACGACCTGTAACTTGCTGATCTGTCTCTCCAGGTCACCACGTTGGGTGCGGATTAAGGTCCGATAGGACTGGTCCTCCAACATCTGTCGGTCGACCACCGCGAGCTGTTCCAGGAGGTGCGATCGGTAGGCCTCCAAGCGGGATAGATCATGTCGTGCGCCGATCAGCCCGTCCAAGATCGGTCGGAGCTGATCGCGATGATCATGAGACTGCCGATCAGCCGTGAATAAGGCGTCGAATGTTTTGGCGATATCGGCGGGCAATTGATCTACATGAAAAGGAAGGTCAGACCAGAACCAAGATGGAAACAGACCGATCGACTTACCTCGCGTTGCTTGTTGGGAAATCTGGGCCCGGAGATGTGAGTTTTCAGCAGTCACCTCCTGCAACTTCGTGGAAATGGGGATCAACGTATCCACCTCCTTCCGCAGTTGCAGGAGTGAAGAATTCTTGGTGTCTAACTGGGACTGGAGCCCACGGACCGCCTTCCGGATCTGATCGGCCTCGATCTGATGCCGGTCCGGTGTATCGGACCCGGGAGTGCTGAGACGGCTGTCTGATCGGGCCGATCTGGTCGGCGAATCGAGATGGGGCGATAAGGAACGCAGGGCACCTGCAGCATAGAAGGTCAAGAAAGGTCACAAGGCGATCGGGTGTGCAAGGCAAGTACCTGGTGAAGGTGGACTCGGAGACCTGTCCAATGGCGAAGTCCGCTTCTATGAAGATCTGGATATGATGAGATCGGGCCGCTACCGTTGCGCGGCTTCGACACGACTCAGGGGCGTGTGGTGAAGCGGACCCAATAATTTTGGTCGTTTCCGGTCAGCAGCAGACCGATCGGCTTATCGGCGATCGGATTGGTGGAAATCCAGGAGGCTTTTAAGCCGGTCATGTGCAAGGAGTGTCGAGAACACGGATTTGGGTAAGTCACATGAGATTGCGTGTACTACATATTTTCATGTTTGGTACATATTGGGGACTATAGGGGGTAGGTAGTTTTTAGTTTGGGTTTTGCCAAGTTTGGTTTTTGCCAAGTTTGGGTTTTGCTTCGTAAAGGTTTTGGCTTTAGCTTCGTCTAAGAAACCGTTGGACCTCTAACTCAACCGGGGTCGTTTCGCCTTGCACGTCAGTCGCCTCTGCACGCCGCAAAGTGTTTTGGGAGCGGAGGGTCGAGTAATCCAGTCCAGCTCATTATACCCGGCCGGGACGCGTCATAGACGCATTTGGCCCGCCGGAAGTCCCCCGACGGGAGTGCACTTTGGTCGACCTCTCAAGCTTAAGTTGCGCACGTTTGGAACGTGCTATTACGTCTATTGGATTATTTCGTGGAGATATCGTTCGTGGAGTGTGTCACGTTCTCATTTGGATCTCCCTATTGGACTATTGGACCCTATTGGATTACTGGAGTTTATCTCCCATATTGGTCGGGCTTTACGATCGGATCAGCGATCTGCTCTCTGGAGTATACTTATTTCAAGTATAACTGGTCTACCCGTACCCAGGGTGAAGAGTTCCGCCCAGGGTACATTACCCAGCACGGTCTACCACATTTAGACCACAAGTCAATTCCTAGCGCCGATCCACCGAGTGTGTTACCAGCCCAATCCATCGGGTACACAAGGTGAGACGCAGAACAAATCGGACCAGGCGTCGTGTGTTGATGATCGGTCGTATGCCAGGAGGGGACGATCCGATCGGATCGAAGGCGAAAGTTCGCGGGGTACCCCCGCCCGTAAGTTGGAAGGACGGGCACGATGGTGGTCAGGTTCTCAACACTACGGTGTTCGATTTTGAACTTGACTCCACCACAGAAGTTTTCAGACTTCGACAGCTTAGAACGTTGCCTAGTCCTGGATTTGGAATCGATGTATGACCTCATTATGGGCATGAAGTGGCTGTAACGCCACGAGACATGGATAGACTGGAAGTCAAGTCCATCGGCTCAACGCACCCGCGGTCGGGTGAAGCATTGAAGAGTCATGAACCCACCTTTGCTCGATCGCAAAAGCGATTCTGGCGAGAGATGCCAGAGATTGGGATGTCTGAGATGATCAATCCCAATGAGGTCAAGGAAGTGTTCCTTGACAAGGGGGATTCGGTGGTTAATCCCCACGCCGAGATAGGCGATACTGGTGAGTCGCCAGTGATAGAGGTGGATTCCTCTGAGGTTAAGCATGAGGCGCTTAGAGAAGAGACCCGAAGTTCGTCTCTTCTGCAGGTCGGAACCGATTCCGACCACGCCGTGTTCGGCGAACAAGTTGCGACTCCAGTGGTAGGGAAAGAGACCCCTGTGGTTAAGCGCGAGGCTCTTCCAAGCAAAGATACCCGTAGTGCGTCTCTTTCGCACGTCGGAAATGATTCCAACCACGCCGTTGTAGGTGAGAGCGGCGAGTCAACGGTGGTAGAGGTAGAGACCTCTGTGGATAGGCGCGAGGCACTTCCAATAGATGGGGAAATTGACTCCCCCCCATCTGGGTCCCGGGAAGAGTCCCGAGGCCAGTAGTCAGCAGTCCTATAGGATGCTAAATAGTGTGACAGGTGTTGTCACAGAAGGCGTAAGCCTGGAACGGTTGGCTGGGGTAGGCGAACTGTTGTCGTTGGAGGAGATGTCCTTCAACGAGTTTGGAACTGCTTTGAAAGCAGGTGAAATCAACGAGGTTGTCGTATTGCGTCCAGAAGAGTGTGCAGAGCTCGTATTCAATGCTTGATAGTATGAGTTGAACTCCTCATCCACGATGGACGAGTCAGTTTTGGTGTAAACCAAACATGCATTGAGTGTTCGAAGTGGTCTCAAGATCCTCGCGGATCCTGAGGACCCTTACCATTCCTTACTTAAGGAATTCGGAGATGTCATTAGTGACAACCCGCCGATGGGGTTACCGCCGGATCAGGGAGTCCGACATGAAATCGATTTGGTTCCTAGAACCAAGTACTGCATCACTAGGCAGTGGCCTCTCCCCAAGGAGCAATGCGACGTAATCGACGCATTCTTCAAGGGGAAAAAAGAGGCAGGGATGGTACGGGAGAGCAAGTCTACCCATTTATCTCCCACTTTTTGTTTTCGTAAACGGAACGGAAAGAGGCGCATTGTCCATGCGTACAATAAGCTGAATGCAGCTACTGTACACATGCAGACTCCGATTCCTCGGAAGGATGTCCTCCAGAACAATATGGCGGGCTGTACGGTGTACAGTGCCTTAGATCTGGTGGACGGGTATTATCAGGTCCTCATGTGAGCATCCGATATTCCGCTTACAGCGGTCAGCACGCCTAGTGGCATGCTGTGGGAGTGGCTAGTTATGCCACAGGGGCTTTCGAATACACCAGCGACTTTTAATCGCTTGGTGACCCAACTCTTCCGCCCTCATAGAAAGTACACTCAGACGTACTTCGACGCTATATTCGTTCATAGTCGCGCGGAAGGCGACTCGTCTGATGTTCAGACGCACCTGGTACACCTTCGAGCGGTGCTCGAATGTATTCAAGAGCATAAATTATATGCGAACGCATCCAAATGTATCTTTGGTGCTAAGGAAATTCCTTTCCTAGGATGCTTCATCGGTAAGGATGGAGTGCGGGCGGATCCCGCGAAGGTGAGATCCATTGTGGACTGGCCTTCACCTGTAAATCTTAGAGATTTATGGAAGTGGATAGGATTAGCCAATTATCTCCACAAATACAGCGAGAACTACGCTGGGATGGCGAAGCCATTAACCGACCTTTTTAAGAAGGACGTAGATTGGTGTTGGGAAACCAAACACCAAAACGTTTTTGAAGCGGTTAAGGGGAGCTTGTTAAAAGCCCCCGTCCCGCTCTCCCAGACTCTGGGAAACCTTTTAGCGTCGTCTGCGACGCCTCCGATTTCGCAATCGGTTGTGCTTTGTTACAAGCAGACGACCCGGGACGGGAACGCGTGATTGCGATTGAGTCGAGGCAGCTTAAAGCTGCAGAACGGAATCACCCCGTTAATGATAAAAGAGATACTTGCTATGAAGTATGCCCTTGTCAAATTTAGGGCTCGCCTACTCGGCTCGAAGCCGTTTGTGGTTTATACCGACCACGTGTCCTTACGGACAGCGACAAAGTCGCCTCATATATCACAACGGATGGCCCGTTGGCTCTCCTTATTAGCGGAGTACAACTTTGTGGTTAAGTATAAACCTGGCAAGCAGAACGTGCTTGCAGACGCGTCGTAGCGTCGTCCCCATTACGAGCTCGCTCACGCGACATTCGTCACCTCGTCTGTGGTGGAT
>CM047587.1:32478071-32489404 GCA_026184515.1 Peronosclerospora sorghi | reverse complement strand
GATACCTACCCAGATCGGTCTTCTATATTCAAGACCGCTTCGATCCACTCTGCGATCCCGATCCACCGAGTGTGTAACTAGCCCATTCCATCGGGTACACAAGGTGAGATGGACACTAAACAATCGGACCAAGTGGGTTCTGATGACGACCGGTCGTCTGCTTGCAGCGGACGATCGGACCAGATCTCGAGTGGTGGTCCGCGGAGTACCCCCTCCGAAAGTTGGAAGGCTGGGCGCGATGGTGGTAGTCAGGTTATCGATGCTAATGTTTTCGATTTCGAACTTGACTCCACCACAATGGTGCGCGTGCCCGGATCACTTGGTGATCGTGGATATCACCGTGCTGATATTCCATCAAAAATTGGATTCGAAGATTTGAATGATTTGAATATGGAGTCGTTCTGGAGAGGACGTAAGGAAAGTCTTTCGCCTTACGTTCTCGTTGTTGATTAAGATGGCGATGTCCGATCTGGCCTGGTGGAGGACCAGATCGGGATTAAAAAGTTTTTTCCTCCCCAAAAGGCTCCCACCGGAGCCGATCGGGACTATAGCAGGTCTTGCTATAGTTCCGGAAAGGATCAGGACCTTGGTCCTGATCCTATGTATATGAATGAAAAAATTGATGGAAAACCAAAAGATTAAAATTACTTGGAGGCTGACTGGAACGATCCGGTCTACCTCCCTAAAGTCCCCAAAGTACCCAAGGTGCCCAGAAAAGGGCTTGGAATGCCACCCGACATAGACGACTTCGAAGAAAAGTCGAAGGTCGGGGATGAGGCTATCACCGAACAAGACCTGGACATGATGTATTATGTTTTTTAATTTAAAAAATTTGTTCGCCAAAACCAGGTCTTTCGGGTGTTGGACCTCCATATCCCCGACCGTCTTCTCGGTCCCACTACCGAGCCGATCAAGAGTGATCGACCATTACTGCTCGTCAAGAATTTGGTGGCGATGTTGGCGGAGGTTGGCATTAAAATGAAGAACCCCGCCGATATCAATAAATTATTTGAATTTGATGCTTGGAGACTGGAGGCGTCGATGTCGGACCTCCACGACCGTTTGGTGCCACTGGTGGGGGCGGTTCGCCGCCAAACTCCCACCACGGCAATGAAGGTCGCCGAAGCCTACACAGAGCTTGTTGACATTGGTTCCGATGATGAATCGATCTACCAGTGTCCACCGTCTTCTAACAGCTCATCATAGTTGGAGACCGGTGTCGAGCGGATGACCATGGGGGTGGACCATGCCCGGTCTGACCAAAAAAGGGACATGCGGCAGCAAGGGGATGCTTGCCAGTGGGGGCTCCAGCAAGCCCCACAGGCCTCAGTTCCGCAAAAGGAGGGTATCAACACGTTGCCCATGACGCCAGCCAACGTCCAAGCCATGTTTGAGACGATGATGCAACGTTTCATGGAAGAACGGGTTAGACAACCTATGCGCCCACATGTTCAAGACCTGTCTTCCTGTCAAGGTGTCAATGTTTGCAAAGATGTGGATATGGAATCGGTAATATCTATGGATAAGCCTATTAGAAGTGATAAACCAACCGGCAAGGGAAGGCGCAAGCCGCAACCGGCAAGACCGCGTAGACCAAGCAAGAAAAGTGACTGTGATATGGAGTCGGTCGGCGGTCTTGACGACCATGGTGGGTCAGATGGTACAGGCGCAGGCAAGGTGCGCAAGGCTAACCTAGCCTCCACTACTGCCTACGACTTTGGATCTGCTGCGATTCCGCGCATCCGTATGGCCGCGACGACCGACCTCAAGGACTTCACCGGCAAGGATGCTGATGAAGACCAGGACCGGTCTTGGTTCAGTCGGGTCAAGTCTGCGTTTCTGCGAGACCAGACCCCAAAAGGCGAACGTTGTTTAATCTTCCGGGATTTGTTAAAAGGACCAGCTGCGAACTGGATTCAACAGTTGGGTCGGGGCGTCCGGTCTGACTGGGACCTGTTATGTGCGGAGTTTGAAGGTCAATATTGTAACTCCGGATTTTCAAGCGCCCGTAAGTACCACCATATGCAGAAGCGGGCCGACGAAACACCGATCGAGTATTTGCATCGGTTGAACATGGCTGCACTTCGCGCCGGCATAACAATCAAAGAGAATAACCCGCCGAACGGTGCCGCCTTAGAACATGTGGGTCACTATATTAGTACCCTTGACGATCAAGAACTGGCGGACCAGCTTACTCTACTGCGTCTTAAGGATGCGGGCGAAGTCGAACAGATCCTGCTGACGTTACAACAGTCGCGTAGTATGAGAGCGAAGACCGCTGGTGGATCAGGTCGCTATCGTTCCAAGACCCAGACCGATCCTGTCAAGAAACCTTGGACCAGACCGACCCGAGCGGTCAAGGCAATTGTAGCTGATGACAGCACGGGGTCAGAAGGGGAAAGTGGAAGTCCATCCAGCCAGGAGTCATCGGATGAAGACCAGTATCGTTACGTCTATGTTGAGGGACCTGCCCCGAAGACCAAGTCGAAGTCCGACCAGGTGGACCGGAAGGGAAGGAACGGAAGCAAGTCCGATCCATACCGACCTCGTATGAAGTGCTCCCACTGTGGTTCGAGCAAACATGATGGTCCAAACTTCTGGAAGAAGATGGTGTGCAAGAAGTGCGAGAGACGCGGCCACCCGACGGACCACTGCCTCTTCGTATGCAAGTCATGTGGAGAGATCCACGAGGCCGGCCACTGCAAGATTGAAGAATTTTTTAACATTATGCGCAAGTGGTACGTGCCGGACAAGCACGCGGGGATGCTGCCGCCGGACGCAGAAAAGATGTTAAACTAGAACGATCGCCAGGTTGGAATCTGGATCGAGCCGAGCGTTCTACGGTTCACATCTATGCATATGTCGGCAAGGAGGATAAGACCGACAATACACGTTCTATTCCAAATTGCGTCGACCGAGACCACCCGGTCTACAGTCTGAAGACCGATGAGTACTCCCGGACTAAGGTGGTTATGCAGTTGGACTTGCTGCCTGGAGAATCCCGCGGATACTGGAAGTATCACGCGCCTGATAAATGGTTCAAGCAGGCGAAAGTCTGTGGCAAGATTAATAACCAGAAAGCGACGATGTTGTTCGACTCTGGAGCTGAAGTATCGATAATCGACTCCGCCTTTGCTCGTAAGGTCGGATGTCGTATAGACGATACCCAGAGACAAGAATGCGTCGGGATCGGCGAAAACTCTTATATGACCGAAGGAAAAACGCGTGTGAAAATTACTTTGTCTGGATCGCTGGTCTACTTTTTCAGCGCTTGGGTTGGCAAGTTGGCTGGTCAAGACGCTTTACTAGGAATGGATTTCATGGTCCCAGCTGGTATTCGCCTAGACCTGTCACATAAAGTGCTTACACTCCCGGATGAGGTCCAGGTCCAGTTGGCTGGTCGAAGACCTCTGTATGGTTCGTATACCGATCTGGTCCGGTGGGACCAAGACCTCACTATCCCTGTTGGTCGGTCTGCCGATACCCCGGTTGAGAAAGGTTTTCGTTCGAGGAAGTTGTGGTTGACCAGGGGCGATCGGTGGATCTCGACCTTCGTAAAGAGTGCTGGTCGACGTGATTTTGTCCGTGTTACCAATATCGGTGACAAGCCGCTGACACTGGACAATAACACTATTGTCGGCATGTGGTTAGCATAAGGGAAGGTACCAAGGAAGATGGGGCTCGTCTCGATTGGGTCGAGGCGGTATGTCGAGTGGCAAAACCTGGCGTACCAATCGACCACCGATCTTATCAGCGATGATGGGTCGGTGGAAGAGGATACCTTACCTTTAGTGGAAAGACCAAGTTATGTCACCCCAAAAAAGATGTTGGTCCGAAGAAAGGCGCCGCTGTCTCCAGGAACGGTGGACCATCAAGTAGACGAGCCAAGGTTAGTCAACGTGGTGTCAGCACAAGACCAGGCGACAGCGGAGCAAGAAACGGAAGAAGGGGAACATGAAGTTGCTAGGTCGGACCATGACGGTATTCCTAATCAGACCGATATCAGTGAAGGACAGCCCGTCGATCAAGACCAGGGGCGTTCAGCCGGTCCAGATGGTCTAGGTGATATCACCCCAGAAGATGAACAAGTCTGTATACATGAAGGCGGGGAACAGTACGTTCAGGATCTGGAAAGCCAAATGGCAGTCCTCCCTGAAGTGTCTGCCGACTCTCCCGAAGTTACAATGGATGATTTACAAGTGGGTGATCAAGACCATAACAGTCCAGACCAGATCGAGCAGTTGAAGAATATCATATGGAAGAAAAGACATCTGCTGATCGGAAAGGGCAATGCCTTACCACCTGCAGCCCGTGGTTCGATTTGCGATATTGACGTTGGAGATGCCAAGCCGATTGCCCAGCGGTGTCGACGCGTGGCGCCACAGTACCGTGAAAAGCTTTCTGATCTCATTAAAGGACTGTTGGGCATCAAGATTATTAGACCGTCGACCTCGCCATGGGCCTCGCCGATCGTAATTGTTATCAAGAAGAATGGCGTCGACATTAGGTTGTGCATCGACTATCGGCTGGTAAATCGGTTGACTAAACTCATGGTTTACCCGATGCCGCTGATTAATGATCTGTTGGAAGACCTCGACAAGACCTTGTGGTATTGTTCGCTGGACATGGCAAGTGGATTTTGGGTGGTCTCGATGACTGATCGATCCCGTGAGATTTCCGCATTTGTGACACCGTTTGGTCTTTTCGAGTGGAACCGTATGCCGTTCGGTCTGAAGAACGCACCCCAGATCTATCAAAGGTTGATAGACAACGCACTCTACGGATACTTCAAAATCAAGACCGATCGGGACCCTGCAAAAAGTTATAATGTGTTTACAGAGGGTGACCCCGATCGGGAAAGAAGACCGTCCGTTCTAGAGAGGCGGTAGTACATCGACGACATTCTGATACCTGCCTCGTCCTGGAACGATCTGTGCGAGAAGGTTGAACGATTGTTGGAGACATGCGACCGCTGGAACCTATCTATCAGCGCCATAAAAAGTTTTTGGGGTATTTCCAAGGTCGCCTCTTTAGGTCATATGGTTTCGAACAATGGTATAGAGGCTAATCCTAAGGACCTGAATTCGTTAAGCAACCTCCCGTTTCCCAAGTCTCTGAAGTCAATGCAGTCCTTCCTAGGAAGTTTAAACTACTATAGCCGCTTCATCGAAGATTTTGCTATCTACGCGGCTGTGTTGTATGAGACCCGGGAAGTGGACTACCATATGTTGCGCGAAGACCGGGCAACTTTACATGGGGGCGCCGACTCTGGTCTTGCTGCTGATTGTCCGCAAGTGGAGGCCGAAGACCATATGAAGCGTGCAAAGTTTGCTTTTGGTATGTTGAAGGCTAAGATGGTGACGGCACCGATTTTGAAGCATTTCGATCCCGAAAAGGTCCCGACCATTATTGTATATGCTAGTCAGTGGGCCATTTCGACCACTCTAGTACAAGATCATGATGGTGTGTACCATCCGGTCACGTTCACGAGCAGAACGTGAAGAACGCTGAAGCCAAATGAAGTGAACTATGGAATTGTCGAGAAAGAAGTTCTGGCGTTGCTACGAATTCTGGATGTGTGTTACAACCTGCTGGTCGGCCGACCTATAAAGGTCCTGTCAAGACAGTCTACTTTGGCCTGGCTATTATCAGACAATGGGATGGACGGACGTCTAGGCAGATGGTCGGCGGTCTTGTCGCAGTGGACCCTCGAGGTCGTTAAGTGCACCAGGGGCGAGGAAGAGATATTGGGCACATTAGCCGCCAGTATCACCCCTCGGTCTGAAGTGGACGAGGCATTGATAGCGATTGCGCCGAGGAAGCAACCTCGGCAGTCAGTTTCGAGACCGCCACCGACCGTCGATCATGATGAAGAGCTCTTGGTCTTAAGTTTTGACGGATCGGCAAGCGTGAAGAAGAAGGTCGGCGCCTATAGTGCCATAGTGTGGAAGTTGCCACAATGGTCTATAGTTGCAGCCGCTGCTGATTTCACGCCGGATATTACGGTTAACGAGGCGGAGTACCGAGGTCTACTTCTATGTCTGGACCTGCTGTCTTCGCAAGAGAAGGGGCGAGTCATCATATGTGGTGACTCCAACCTAGTGATCAGGCAGATCACCGGAGAGATCGACTGCAAGGCTCCACGACTAAGGACTCTAAATGATCGGGTAATGAAGGCATTAAAAAACCATCCCAACCACGAGCTGTTGCATGTGAAACGGGACTGGAACAGAAGTGCCGACTACCTCGCGACCAAGGCCATGCAAGACCAGACCGGAGCTACGATCACCGAGGAGGCCGTTCTTGATGAATTGATGAATATAAACAGGCTCCCCGAGGTGATCGGACCCATGAACGCTCCGGACCAGGTGCATGTGATGGTCACGACTAGACCGAAATCTCGGAAGCCCCACCAACCGTGCCCAAAAGAGCGGTTGAGTGAATCTGTTGTGCAACGACTAAGGGCAGAACGGATCCTCAAGGCGCAGGACGAAGAAGAATGGATTGTGAATTTGAAGACCTACCTGCGCGGTGAATTGTCTAAGTTGACGAATGGTCAAGCGAAAGAATGTGCCAAGATCACAGACAGTTACGAAGTGGATGAGGATGGTTTACTATAGTACTGCCGCGATGCCGACCAACACAGTGCAGACCGGGACCGATTGGCGAAATTGGTGATACCTGAGTTGCTGCAGCCGGATGTACTCCATCACTACCATGTGAGTCTAGAAGGAGGACATCAGGGCATAGGCAGAACGTATCACAAGATTAGGTCCCACTTTCACTGGAGAGGTCTTTTCCAAAGTGTACAGAAATATGTGGGTTGCTGTACGGATTGCAAGACCGGAAATGGTAGACCGGTAATCAAGGGGCGATCGCCCGGAAATATCGAAGCTACCTACCCTTTCCAGGTCATAGCGATGGACCATATACCGTCGCTGCCTAAATCGACATATGGCAATACTGAGTTGTTGATCTGGGTAGACCTGTTCATCGGTCTAGTTATTGCGAAGGCAAGTGCGTCCCGGTCTGCCAAGCAAATCGCCAAAAGTTACGAAGAATGTGTGTTCCGAAGTTTCGGCGCCAGCGAGGTCATCAGACACGACCGAGAACCCGGTATCATGGCCGAGGTGTTCCGGTCGTTTAACAATATGCTGGGCCAGAAACAGAGCGCGACGATGGCATATCGTCCGCAAGCGAATGGATCGGCAGAACGTATGGTACAAACTATTACAAGAGCAATCAAGATGTACGTTGCCGATCCAGACCAGCGCGATTGGGACGAATACGCAGAAAGGCTGGTGTTTGCACTCAACTCGTCGACCGATCGGGTCCGAGGAGAAACGCCTTTTTATCTTGCGTATGGATGGGACCCCCGGTCCACTCTTGAAGCCGCGATACCTATTGGCTTCACTCGGACCCGCGATCGTGATGCTCGACGTTGGCGCATGCAGGTCCAGAAACATTACCAGCATGCAAGAGAAATTGTCAACGTAAAGTTACGTCAAGCTACACAAGACCGGGCAGACCGGAACAACGACCAGGTCCAACCTCACGGTATAGAACCAGGGGTGAGGGTATGGTTTTACCTAGACCGAGTGAAGGAGGGCTATGCAAAGAAGCTGGCTCACATGTGGCACGGTCCTTTCCGTGTTGCCGAGCTGATTGGTGAACACGCTGCCCGTCTAGTAACAACCGGCACGGACTACAAGGTCTTCCCGATCGTACATGTGTCCAAGTTAAAACTGGTCCGAGAATTTCCTGATCGTCCCAAAATGCCCTGTCTAGTAGACGAGGCAGAACGGTTTGATTTCGATGAAGCATTACTGCCGGAGGACAGTTGGGAACGACCGCTGGAGAAGGACGAATTTGAAGTGGAAAAGGTCTTAGATGTCCGATCGGTCAAGAAGACCCACCGAGAATATCTGGTCCGATGGAAGGACCATGATGAAACAACTTGGATCGATGAGTCCGACCTGAACTGTGGAGCACTACTACAAGAATTCGAACGGGACCGAGTCAGTAGGAACCGTTTCGCAGTGATGCAGACCCATGAAGACCAAGACCAAGACATGCAGTATCATTGGTCTTCCCGACCGGTGTGAAGAGGTGGAAGGTCTTGTGTCTTGTGTATCGTGTATTGTGAATATGTGACGAATTGGAATAGTGGAGTGACGAACGTGGATTGTTTTTTCGCGATTTAAGTGGAACGGTTGGTGATAACGTGTCTAGTGCAACTCTGGAGAAAGTGGTGGAATTAGCTCAAGTGATTTGATGACCGAACATGTGAAAAAGAACGATGATATATATTAAGTGTTATCTGGTCGACTACTTACGACCTCACTCGCCATCACCCCACAGACGGCCGACGGACAACGACGGATGCTTTTCAACTTGGTCCTGGTACTGGTTACACCAAGGTTCTTGTTGGTCTAGTTGGGCCAAAGCATCCTTGAGGTCCAAGACCGGTGTAGTGCACCCAAGACCGGGGTACCATGTGCCACCGTCAGCCAGCAGCCGGGTCTTCTCGACGCGACGCCGCGGCATATGAAGTACAACTGGATATAAGAACACATCGACGTAGCACTCGTGGGACAGCATCCCGTCCAAAACATATTGGCACAGGGACTGCCAGGCCTCACCCGCTCTGATCCGACGCCGCTTGCGCTTGTTCTGGATGGTCGCCAAGCCAGGGTCTTGCCGAGCTCGTTCCGGGGGAAGCACCAGATAGTGGGATGCCTCCCAGATGGCTTGAGCGTGAGTCTTGTTAAAACATTTCACCCGACTCATGAAAGCATCGGCCCACGGAGTCGAGTGGAAGATGAACCCCAGCTTGGGATGCTCGAAAATCTTCCACGGCTCGTCAGCGTACAAGCAGGAAATCTGTGACGACGTGATCAAGTCCGGCCGCCATTCCGACGCGGCAGGAACTTTCTTCACCGACGGGAAAAGCCAATGGTCTGGAAGAGAGAAAGACCGGGCCAGGAGCTGCCTGGTCAGGGTGGACCGGCGTAAACAACCGATCTGCCCTGGCGACCACGGCAAAGTATCCTCACGCGTTCGTGGCGGAAGGGAAAAACTGTCGATTGCCACGTTGTCCAACAAAGCATCTTTGTGGAGCTTGGACGTCCCAGGCAAGACCGTAGGTGCTGACTTTGTCGACGCATGAGGTGGTGAAACGCCACCATGTGGACCGGTCTTCTTGGCCTGCTCCAAAGTCGATGCAACTTGAACAAAACTTTCATGTGGACTTGTTCGCGACTTGGTTGGGATGGGGACAGCAAACTCCGAATCACCGGAGTCTTCGCCGGAGTCATCCCAGGACGAGACCTCTGAATACTTGGCACGGTCAGCACCGTCGGTCGAGGGCGCTCGATTTTTGGAAATGTTACTGTCGTCATCCTCGTCCGAGCTTGGGCCCATGAGAAGAGCCTGCGTCTTGGCTCGCTTATAGGGCACCACACGCTTCCCTTCGAGTTCAGGGTCGCGCGCTATGCCCCGCGCCCTCAAGCTACCCGGCGCGTCCGCGCGCTTCTTTGATTTGTGTGGAATTTCGGGCTGGAGAATTTCGGCCAATGAACGGCCTTGGTCTTGGTCCCGGTGTAGGTCCACCAAGGCGGCCGACGCAGACCGGTCTACGCTGGAGGCAGCAGCCGGATGACGACGAGGACGCAACAGGTCAACCAAGCGCTGATGACATTCTTTCAATACCGCCCGACGACCGTTCGCTGCCTGCGTCCAATCGTTCGACTTGCGTTCACAAGACCGGACCTCCTCGGTCTGGTCTTGAATCGAAATTCGGAGCTCGGTGAGACGCCTCTCGAGATAGTCGCTTTGAACACTCAACGTGGTCTGGTCCAGCAGGCCTTCCACTTGCTGCTGTCGGACCAGCACAAGCTGCTCCCGGAGATGAAGCTGATGAGCTTCCAAGCGGGTCAGCTTGTTGCACGAGGTTATGAGCCCATTCAAAACCTGACGCAGCTGGAGGTCATGCGTGTTCGACTGCCGATCGGCGGCAAGCAGGGCATTGATCGACTTGCTGATGGCAGGAGGTATACGGGCTGGAGTTATACGGGCTGAAGACAAACGAAGGTTAGAACAGGTCCAAGGTGAAGACCGGACATGCATGCTTACGTTGTGTCGCCTGTTGAGAAATCTGCTCCTGGAGACGTGCGATCTCTTCAAGTGCGTCTTGCAATTGCGCGAAGGTCCCGGTCTGATGCCCTGCCGATGTCTGAGGTGCAGTAGAACGATGGGGGCTGCCAGACCGGACCGACCGGACGGGCGAAGTGACATGCGATGACGTAGTATACGAGGTGCCTACAAGAACGGTCGTTAAGGAAATGCAAGAAGGTCAAGTACAGCAGTGCAAGTACCTGGAACGGATGAAGAAGATGGTTGCTCCATGTCGGAAAAGTTTGAATGACCAAGGTTTAACTGAATTTGATGGACGAGGTCAGACCGTTGTCGTCGTGCGACACGGTCTGACTCGGGGGCGGCTGTGGAGAAGCGTGCCCAAAATTTGGCACACTTCTGGTCAAGTTTCGTCAAGGCATTTGGTCTAATTTTGGGTTGGCTTAAACAAGGGGGGATTTTCAGCCTATCAGACTCAAGAAGTGTCAAGAACGCAAGTTTTGGTGAGTCACACGACTTTGGGTATTTTACATATTTTGTGTGGGTACATTTAGGGACTATAGGGTAGTAGTATTTTAGTTGTGGTTTTGCCTAATAAAGTAGAAGTCTTTTGGTTACAGGATTTTTCTAAGTAGAAATCCTTTGGTCTGGGTTCACACCACAGCTAGGGGTCGCCGTTCTTCCCTTTTCGTACGCTAGTCGCCTCCGCCCGCCGCGCAGTGTTTGGGGGAAGAGGGTAGAATTATCCCCTCTCGCCCATTATACCCGGTCTGGAAGCGCCGCACGCGCACTTTGGCCCACCGGAAGTCCCCCGACGGGAGTACGATTTGGCGATCTCAACAACTCAACTCAAATACGTTTGGAACGTGCTACTCACTGGATTGGTCTTGGCGTGGAGATATCGTTTGTGGAGTTTCACGAGCATATTGGGTCTTTACGCGGACATATTGGCTTGTTTTAATATTGGTTGGAAACTAGACCGGTTTTGGTCTTATTTCATATTGGTCAGGAACTAGACCGGAACGGTCGGTCTACCCTCTATTATTTCGTATTGGTCAGTTCTTGATCGTTTGGACGATCTACCTATTGGAAATTATCTCTTGGAAGTGTTTTTGGTCTGTTTGTGTCTGGGGTGAAGAGTTCCGCCCCAGAGATACCTACCCAGATCGGTCTTCTATATTCAAGACCGCTTCGATCCA
>CM047587.1:32439038-32475294 GCA_026184515.1 Peronosclerospora sorghi | reverse complement strand
AACTCACCAGTCTCACCGTTAATGGCGTGGGGATTAACCGCCGAATCACCCTCGTTAAGAAACTCTTCCTTAACGTAATTGGGAATGATCATTTCAGACATCCCAATCTCTGGCATCTCACGCCAGAATCGCTTTTGCGATCGAGCAAAGGTGGTTTCATGACTCGCCAATGCTTCACCCGATCGCGGGTGAGTTGAGCCAATGGATTTAGACTTCCAGTCTTTCCATGGCTCGTGGCGTTCCAGCCACTTCATGCCCAAAATGAGTTCATACCTCGAGTCCAAATCCAGGACTAGGCAACGTTCTAAAACTGTCGAAGTCGGCAAACTTCGGCTTAAGGTCAATCAAGACCTTGGGTACAGAAACCTGTACGCCCGTCCCGTCACAACGTCACGAGAACGTGTGTAACAGGACTGATCCTGTTACGGGCTTACACTGTATTTTGCGAGGATGCGCGCAATACAATAAGGACAGGATTAGTTGGTAACAACTAATCCTATACTAAAAGTAAATATAAGTATTTACTTATTCTTTAGAACGCAAAATTAAGATTGTTTATTAAATGGGTGGTTAGCGGCTCACAGTATAGTAATTACCTAATTAATTTAATAATATCAAGTATTAAACTAACTGTACTATTAGTTAACCTGCATGATTCGGTATTTATACCGAATCGACTTTTCCTTCGTAGATTACAATAACTTATAATCTCTTATTTAAATTTCATACAACGCGTCTGAAATTTAACTGTGATATTCTAACTTGAATATCAATTATGTAATGGCACCCCATTACAACGTGCCTCTAGGGACTCGGAATACATCCGACTCTTCTCTACAGAAGCCCGTCTGACATAATTGTCAGACGCTCCATAGTCTATCAAGACTCTCCAAGACTTATCAAAGCCTTTCACGTCCGCAAGGACTACCAGAAAACCTGGCTGATACACCAGCTCGGAACTAGAAAGCACCGTTTCCCTCGGGGATTTGTGCTGTCGTCCCCAATCCTGGGGCTTAACAGCACTGAGGGATCCCCCAGTAGGGCGACCCGCACCTACTGGGAGCCGTCGTTTCCCGACGGCTTGGGCAAGGACTTTTTCCCCACCCTTGGCCCCTTGTAGCGAGTGTCTCGCTGAGGATTTTTCGGACACCTGTTCCGCAGATGATCCGTGCTTCCACACAGGAAGCATCTCAGTGGTCTATGCCGCTGCAACATAGCTAAGAGGTCTGCCTCGAAGCTCTGCGAAAAAGATTTAGAGTGACTCTTAGCGGAAGGTTTCTCTTCCGCTTCGACCTGACTCAGGTCCATGGGTTCAGGACCCACCTTAGAGGAACGAAAGTTCCTCTCGGCGTTGAACTCCATCTTGAACGCCTCCCCCAGGGATTGGGGTCGGCATCGGAAGATCTCCGAACGTGCTGGCCCTTCTCTCAGGCCTTCCATGAAGACGGTAATGGACACATCGTCCGGATACGCTTTCGCGTACATCCCTGCCAACAGGGTCTTAAGCTCTTGGATATATGTTTCCAAGTCCTAGTGCCCTGAAGGCACCTCAAAAACGCCAGCTGATTCTGTAAAACCAGATCAGGCGTCGCATACATGTCCATAAGCTTCTGCTTAAGTACCTCCCAGGTTTGGGAACACGTTCGTGACCGAATCCGAACACGTAAACGCCCATGCACGGGCTTTACCCGTAAGATAGGTCAGCGCAAGTCCCACTTGCAAGTGATCAGCGATCACATTCGCTGTGGCGAAGGCCGTTTCGACCTCTCGTAACCACACATAAAGGTTCACCTTTTTCCCCGGTGAATTCCTTAATCTTAAAGGACAATGGGGGACGCACCCCCGTGGAACGACCTCCACCTAAACTCGCTTCATGAGAGATGAGGGCATTTATTCTTGCCTTCACGGTCTCAAGGCCCAGCTCCACTAATAGCTGCATTCCTTCATCACCCTTCAAGGGTAACAGCCTGTTAAAGGCTTCCTGCTGGACGAGGTTAACGTATCCCAATCGTCCTGATTCATCCCTTTCAGAGGATGCCTTAGTTTACCAACACAGGTGTTGGATTGACTACTAGTGCTACCAGATGTAGACGGTGTGTAACAGGACTGATCCTGTTACATGCTTACACTGTGTTGTGCGAGGAAGCGCGCACTACAAAAGGGTTAGGATTAGTTGGTGACAACTAATCCTATACTAAAAGTAAATAAAAATATTTACTTATGTCCTCGAACGCAAAATTAAGAGTGTTTATTTAATGTGTGGTTATCGGCTAATAGTATAGTAACTACCTAATTAATATAATAATACCAAGTATTCAACTAACTGTACTATTAGTTAACCTGCAAGATTCGGTATTTATACCGAATCGACTTTTCCTTCGTAGATTATAATAACTTATAATCTATTATTTGGATTTCAGACAACGCGTCTGAAATTCAACTGTGATATTTTAACTTGAATATCAATTATGTAATGGCACCCCATTACATCACCCCCCCACTTAAGGTGGTTGGCCGATAATAATTCTTATTTTGGCCAATCATGGGTGGCACTTGTTGGTCTTTCTCGTTTACCAACTGATTAACCATTGACTCAATGGTCAAAGCACGTGGCGGCGCTCTAAAGAGCACTGCTGAAAACGTCGAAGGAGCTTCTTCCTCCGCCTCAGCACTAGGTGCTGAGGTGTTGAGTGACAACAGTGACGCTGCATTAGCAGCGTCAACTACGCAAAGGTCAGAAGACGTACCGTCTTCGACCACAGATGCTGCTAAGGCGGCATCTGGCAAGAAACAGGGAGATGTTGCTAATGCAACATCTCGCACGATGACAACCCCCGAATGGTGTGTTGCCAGGAAGGGTTCTTCCATCTTCGGAGACAGTTCTGACTCCGAACAAAGTGATGGGGATACAGCTGCCCCCACTAAAGGATCTAGCGAGTCGAAACTCGCTAGGTGCTCATCGCCTAACAGCGATGATGACTCTGGTGTCGCTGTCAGCTATGACAGAGACAATGATCATCATAGGTGGTTGCGGGAACGCAGAGCCCCACCTGGACCAAGTACTTCTCCACGTCGGGGTGATTTAACCCCGGCGCGTGGTGTTGATGGTGTTGAAGCAGGCGGTGCTCCGCCTGCTAAAAGAGCTCGAACAGAAGCGGCGCCTGCCGCTTCTGAAGCGTATCATCGTACGGAACCACATGTTCCGTACAAAGTGGGGTTTTGGACCCCTGGATTGGCTATTGCCCCCAACAGTGGCGGTCACCGTAAGCGAGACTGCCGATATTCGTTGTTCGATATCAACGTGCTGGATGACTGCGAAGACATCCAGTCACGTCGATTCGATCGAAGTACAGACGATAGACGTCTGTACTTTATTGACCTCTTTCCAGGTTCGATATTATTCGAGCCGGAAAGGGTCAAGAAGGAACAGGGACGATAAAGACGCCCTGACTCAGAGTTGGAACGCTTTTGTTGACAACTACAACAAAAGCCCAGATGATTATGTGAATAAAGATCACGTAATGAGCGAGCGCTTTTTAAAGCACTCGCGAACAGGCAAAATGGAATACATCCATTTTGCTTGCATCAAAGAAGGGTTGAACTGTGGTGTCCCTTCTCACCTCGTTTTCCCGCGGTGTCCGCATGGCGCTCCTCGTCTGTCAGAGGAGGAGTTGCGGTGGTACGGTGGTTTTTCCGTACCCGCCGAAATTCAGGGCTTAATCGATGCCCTAAATGCATCATAACCTAGTGTTGATGCTACCTCGCATTATGAGTTTGAGACTCCTTCTCAAACTCAGTTAAAAGTTATGGGGCGTCGGCCCTCAGAACCTCAATCGTCTCTTAAGAGTCGAACTCTTGGGGGTAACACAGCCAGCGTACTAAGTACTCGGTACGCTGCCCCTTCGAAGGAACCGAGCGCTTCAAGATCAAGCGCTCGAGAATGTATCGCTTATTCCCCTGATTATCGATCAGGGGCGGCGGAGGTTGAGAATTCCCTCGCCGTTGTTGTTGCGGAGCATGGTTCTTCGCTCCGCAAGCTCGAGGAGGGTTATTCCTCCTTGAGCAGCGATATGTCTCACTGTGTGAAGACATATCGGTCTCTTCGCGAGGATGTCCGCGACATCCTCGGGGCGCACACTGCCCTCCAGCAGAAGAATGATCTTCTGTACATTGAGCTTTCTCGCTATAAGAGAGAGCTCGATCGGCGCACGGCTGATCTCGAGCAGTCGAAGGCGGAGGTAAAGACTCTCCGCTCTGCTCACCAACGGCTGGAGGCCGATTACAAGTCTCTATTGGGAGACTTGGAGAAGCACGGCATCTTCCGTGGTTCTGCGTCTCGTCGTAAGACGAAGACGAGTGATACGGCTTGAGCCGCCCAACATAGAATGTTGGGTGAAGCCGCATTGCTGTGGGAATGTCTAATGTATAGGCGTTCCCCCGAATCTCTTGGAACTTGAAAGGTCCAGTGTACTTAGGAAGCAACTTCCGTGTAGTGAAGTTGCTTATTGCATGTGTAGGCAAATTAGTAGTACTTAATAATGCCAATTCACCTTTAAGAAAGGAGTTTTTGTTCTTCCTTCCTTGTTTTTTGCTTCTGCTTATCAAAAGCAGAGGCAAGTGCATCTTTTACATAGCTTATTACAGCTTTTCGCTGTAATACGAATTCATCTACTGCTTTATCAGCAGTAGGTGCGTTGTCCTCATTGTCTGCAGCCATTGCTGCAGACACATATTTATCGTATGCAGCTTCAGTTTCAATTGAAGCTGCTTCCGCTTCTACTGTACTTTCAGTAGAAAGGCCATCGTTTTGTTCACAAGTTGCAGTTGCAACTTGCGCATTGAATCGCTCAAAATTTGAGCGGGTCCCTCCCCCACTTAGATTTGGCGTACCGCCAAGTAAAGCTGGGGTTCGTGGATGCCTTAAGTCATTCACGTAGAACGGTGTATGCTTAGTTGAAGCATGCACCGAATTGTTAATCGCGAATTCAGTGAGTGGCAGATAGTCACTCCACTGTTCAAAGGCATGTGCGTATGATCGCAGCATGTCTCCGAGAACGCGGTTAACCCTTTCCGTCTGCCCATCCGTTTCCGGATGGTCCGCAGTTGACATCTTCAACTGGGTTCCCAAGAATGAGAACGTTTCTTGCCAGAAACGTCCTGTAAATCTCGGATCTCTATCCGAGACAATGTCTTCCGGTATTCCGTGCAAACGGAATACCGTATCAACGAATATCCGCGCTGTTTGAGTGGCGGTTACATTCGCTGATACTGCAGTAAGATGTACCATCTTACTGAAACGGTCTACAAAGACCACTATTCCAGTCTTCCGACTATTGTCGGGTGGAAGACCGAATACGAAGTCCATTGAAATGGACTTCCAACACTCTGTCGGAACCGGCAGAGATTGCAGCGGATCCTGTTCAGACTGCGCAGGCTTAACGCGCTGGCAAATCTCGCAAGCGCGTACGTATTTTCGTACCCACTTGTACTGGTTTCGCCAGTAAAAGTCACGTGCGAGAGAAGCGTATGTCTTCTCTCGACCTTGATGCCCCAAAATCGGTGCATCATGATACTCAAACATAATTTGATGTTTGAGATCATCGTCATTTGGAACGACGATGCGACTTTCATCTTTTTGGTCTGTGCTGTAAAGCAGCAGACCATCGTGCAGTCGATATCGATGCACGCAAGTGGGGAGGAACTCTGGGAGTTCGTCTCGTTTCTCACTTGATTGATTACGTAAGTAATCAATCAACAGACGTGTCTCCTCGTCTGTTTTGTACGCCTCGCGTACTTGTCGTATAATTGACGACGACAAAGCAGTGCAACGGATCGCGTTTGCACTGGCACCTTCGGTTACGGACGGTTTCGTCTCGTAATCGGGCCTTCGTGATAGCGCATCCGCTATCACGTTCAACTTTCCGGATTGTATTCAACCGTAAAGTTGTATTCAGCAAAGAATGACAGCCATAGAGCCATTCTTTGAGAAATGTGTGGTGAATTCACGGCCGTGCGTAGCGACGCATGGTCCGTGTAAACCACAAACGGTCTATCTCCCAATAGATAGATCCGAAACTTGGCCAGTGCATACTTCATGACAAGGAGTTCCTTATCATGCACTGGATAGTTGTGCCCGGCTGGGAGCAACTGACGTGATTGATAGCATATTACGCGATCACGATCATCGTGATCACGCTGCATCAAAGCACAGCCGATAGCGAAATCGCTCGCGTCGCAAATGACGTGGAACGGACGCTCGTTATCGGCTATAGCCAAGACAGGCGCTTCAGTCAAGCTTTGCTTGACTGCATCAAAAGCATCTTGACATTGGGTATCCCAATGCCATTCGACATCTTTCTTAAGTAATTGAGAAAGAGGTCGTATCAACCCAGCATAATTGCACGAATACTTGTGCAAATATGTTGCCAACCTAAGGAACTTTCGAAGTTCCTTAACGTTGTTTGGCGTAGGCCATTCAACGATCACCCTGATTGTTTCTGGATCAGGACGCACCCCGTTCTTGCCCACAAAGCATCCAAGAACGGGTATCTCAGGTGCACCAAAGGTGCACTTCTTCAGATTTGCATAGAACTTATGCTTACGTATAAGCTCTAACACTCGACGTAGATGTTCCCTATGGACATCTACATCGCTTTATCGTGTTCACCTTACTATGGATGAACACGTCATCGAAATAACTCGGTGCGAATTCTCGCACCGGGCGTAATAGACGCGTTACGCATCTGTTAAACGTAGCAGGGGCATTTCGAAGCCCCTGCGGCATAACAAGCCACTCCCAAAGCATGCCGCTTGGGGTGCTTACCGCCGTGAGAGGGATATCCTTCTCACGCATTAGGATTTGATAAAATCAATCTCTTAGATCGAGAGCACTAAAGATGGTTCTCCCGCACATGCCATCAATGATGACATCTTTTCGCGGTATCAGCGTCTGCGCCGGTACCGTCGCTGCGTTCAGCTTGTTGTAAGCGTGAACGATTCTCCACTCACCTGTGGACTTTTTCACACAAAAGGTGGGGGTAGAGTGCGGTGAGATACACTCCCGCACTTGGCCTGCTTTACGACGAGCTTCAAAAAAAACTCGTCGATCGCTTTTACTTGATCACGCGGCAACGGCCATTGCCGCGTGACACAATACTTCGTGCCTGGCACGAGGTCAATTTCATGACGAGTTCCCTTATCCTTAGGGAGCTCGCTAGGTACTTCTTTTACGTTTAGGAAATGATGAGAAGGACTTGTAGTCGAGGCTGCAAAACTAGAAGTGACATTTTTTCATGTGAATTATCTGTCGTTGCTCCTGCCACTTATTTTTACCTATCTGCGATTGGTTAGTTTGCCTATAGTAATTACTAAAAAAACATGGCAACTTCAACTTCAATGTAAGAACCTAACAGAAAAATACAAAAGATGGAAGGGGACGTAACTTCCGGGGGAGAAGCCCTGGTGAACCCTAAACACCAGTACCAATATTAAACTTTTCCATTGTGGGAATCGAACCCGTGCCAAGTGGTTGGACTGTTAACCCCCCCGGTACCAACCACTTGAGCAAGGCTACGATTGTGATATTCGGCAGAATAACATATTATCAGCACAAAAATATCACCTTCAACAACTTCTTCTGGGAATACGTCAGCTTATTCCCGAAGTACCTCATAAAATAGGGAGTTCGCTTTAAGCGACTCCCAGCTCTGCGCTTTAAAGCGCTGAACTTTGGTTTGATCATTGGGAACCTCGTTCCATGTTTTCCACTTGTAATGTGGATATCCGTTCACGAATATCCACTACATCATCTGTTTCAACGATAATACAGATCTGTTCGATCTGATCATCGTGCAAGTTTCTCATAAACTTCTTCCAGCTTAGCGCTGGAAGAGCCATCACCTACGAACCTTCTTTCGGAGGGTGTTCCATCAACAGAGACTGGGTAGCTTATACGGTCTCCGTTTGCGTCAAGACGTTGATCGTCTCGACGGAACTGCCCATGCAGTCAGACGTACTCGTCTGATTGACTGCTACACGGTGATTACGATTCACCGTGGGCGAATACTCATCATCATGGTGGCCACTACCTACCATGGAATTTTCTTGGCGATCAGATGTGCTCGTCTGATCGGCCGCCTGTTCTGCTACACGGTGGTCTTTATCACCCGTGTGCATGGCTAACGCAACTTGGTGGGCACTGTCCACCACGGAGTTGTGCTCACGATTACACTTGATCGTGAGTTCACTCTCATCAACACGGAATTCTTTCATCGTGTTGGAACCTTCGGTCGCACAGTGGGTGTTTCCCACTGTGGATACTATTTCATTCTCACGGTGGGTGTTTCCCACCGTGGATATCACTTCATTCTCACGGTGGTATTTATCACCAGTGGAATGTTTCTCTCCAACACGCAACGACTCTTCTGTTGCGTATGGTAGTCCCTCTGAACTCTCACCAGCGGAGGTACCTTCCGCTGATCGTGTCGGAACAGACCTGGTGGTGCCATCGCTATCCACCAGACTGTCTGACGCTGCGGTTGTATCTTCTGATACAGCCGGATTATACACATGGTGATCAGATCCTGTGGGTCCGCCGCAGTCGATCGATAGGTTAACCCAGTCTATCGAAGGTTTAAACTTGGACATCCATGGGATTCCAAGTATCACATCGAACTTGTCATCTAAATCGAGGACGATGAATTCATCCTCGAATGACAGTTCATTCAACTCGAAGCGTGTTTTAATCACACAATTTGGAATAGTCACGGTTGCACCTGTTGCTAACCGGACTGACAACATACTTCGTGGGGTCTCTACCTCCACGAAGCTCAACAGCGTTAGACTCTGAGTTCTAACGAAATTGTTTGACGCTCCTGTGTCAAACAAAGCTCTTATGGGGACATCGCTCCCGTGCGGCTTAACCTCCAGGGTGATAAGAGGCTTTTCATCATCCTGCACCCTTTTGACAGGACATAGTCCCGTTCTGGGGCTATTACCCTCACATGCCCTATGTCGGCATGTGGGATAACATTCCCAGTAGGGCGCCCCGCCCCTACTGGTGATTTACGTTTTTTGCACCAACAGGGTGATGTCCCTGTTGGTGTCGCCGTGCAGCGGACGGTTCCGTCCGCTGACTGCGTGGCACCGGACGCGGTGCCAAACACTCATGGGCAAAATGCCCCATTTTCGCGCATCTATTGCAGCGAATATTATTCTTAAATTTCGGTTGCTTCGTGTTCGAAGCAACCGCAACCGATAGGTCCATCGGCTCTGGACCTCCACCGCCCATGCTCTGGCGCGGGTGACTTTTTCTTGAGACGAAGTGTGAGCTTCGTCTGCCTGACTGCTGATTGTTGACATGCCGTTGCGGCATGTCAAAGCGAAGGGCTGTTGAGCCCTTCGGCTGTACCCAGCATGCGATGACGCTGATCGCATGCTGAACTCCTCACGGATGCTCATATCAATGGCATCCTGTAGAGTCTTTGGCGGGTGCCGGTAAAGACTGTTTGACGGGACCATCATTGAGTCCCTTCATGAAGCCAGTGACCTGCATAGCAGGGGGCACCGGCTCATACACATTATTTGACAGCAAATATTGCGTCTTCTGAGCGTAAGCTTGAAGGTCAATCTTACCTTGCCGGAGTTCCATGAACTCCTGCCGACTACTTAGCTCCATTTCTGGAGCTTCAAAGTTGAGCTTTAGCTCAGCTTTTAATTCATTATAAGTAAAGAACGCAGAGTCATCAGTGGCTATGCGACTCATCTCCCATGCCCTGGATCTGCCGCCTAGACATGTTGTGGCGAAGTACGCCTGTTGACGTTCGTCAACAATATTTTGCGCAGAGATGGCATCTTCCACCTCTGCGAACCATCTACGAAGGGGCTCGCCCCCTTCACTGGTAAAGGGCGGTACTAGAGCATTTACCACTTCAACGCTATGCGTTGCAGGTGCAGGTGCGGTCGGCGCTGCCTCTTGCGCGGGCCGTGCTGTTTTTTTAAGGTGGTTTCGTCTAAAGCGATTCACCATCTCTATCACTTCCTCCGGGGACTTACCCAGGAGGAAGGTAAGGATGTCGGTCCCCATGGACCGAACCATTTCTACCGTCGCGTCTTTACTACGCGACGAGAAATGGGGGAAGTGTTTCGTCACCACTTCCAGAGTTCTCTCTTGCTCGGCAGGCATCATGTCTCGCGACATGATGGCGAGCGGCTCTTAATCTTCGCTCCGCTAGTTGACTAGCGTAACGGAACTGTGGTCGTTAAGACGTACCACAAAGTGCTACCAGGTTTAACAGGACTGATCCTGTTACGGGATTACACTGTGCTGTGCGAGGAAGCGCTCAATACAAAAGGGGTAGGATTAGTTGGTGACAACTAATCCAATACTAAGAGTAAATAAAAATATTTACTTATGTCCTAGAACGCAAAATTAAGAGTGTTTATTTAATGTGTGGTTAGCGGCTAATAGTATAGTAACTACCTAATTAATATACTAATATCAAGTATTCAACTAAATGTACTATTAGTTAACCTGCAAAATTCGGTATTTATACCGAATCGACTTTCCCTTCGTAGATTATAATAACTTATAATCTCTTATTTGAATTTCAGACAACGAGTCTGAAATTTAACTGTGATATTCTAACTTGAATATCAATTATGTAATGGCACCCCATTACAATAACCATACCCTCGCCCCTGGTTCAATACCATGAGGTAGGACCTGATCGTTATTCCGATCTGCTCGATCTTGCGTGGCCTGACGCATTTTCATTTACGACTTCTTTCGCATGCTGATAATGATTCTGGACCTGCATGCGCCAACGACGGGCATCGCGATCGGGGGTCCGAGTGCAGCCGATCGGTATCGCCGCTTCAAGTGTCTATCGAGGGTCTCATCCATATGCCAGATAGAAACGCGTTTCTCCTCGGACCCGATCGGTTGAAGAGTTGAGTGCGAATACCAGTCTCTCTGAATATTTATCCCAGTCACGTTGGTCCGGATCGGCCACATACATCTTCATCGCCCTTGTGATTGTCTTCACCATGCGTTCAGCCGATCCCTTCGCTTGCGGACGATATGCAATCGTCGCGCTCTGCTTCTGGCCTAGCATGTTATTGAACGATCGGAACACCTCAGCCATAAAACCGGGTTCCCGATCGTGTCTAATAACTTCGCTGGCGCCGAACCTTCTGAACATACATTCCTCGTAACTCTGGGCGATTTGCTCCGCAGATCGGGATGCACTAGCCTTTGCGATCACCATACCAGTGAATAGGTCGATCTAAATCATCAGCTCGGTGTTGCCGCACGTCGATCTGGGCAGCGACGGTATGTGATCCATTGCTATCACCTGGAAAGGGTAAGTAGCCTCGATATTCCCGGGCGATCGGCCCTTGATTATAGGTCTGCCCTTTCCGGTCTTGCAATCGGTGCAACAGCCCACATATTTCTGCACGCTCCGAAAAAGTTCTCTACAGTGAAAGTGGGCCCTGATCTTGTCGTATGTCCTTCCTTTGCCTTGATGTCCCCCTTCTAGACTCACATGGTAGTGATGAAGGACATCCGGCTGTGGCAACTAAGGGATCACCAGGTTAGCTAGTCGATCTCGCTCGTCACTGTCTTGATCAATGTCACGGCAGTAATACAGCAATCCATTGTCGTCCACATCGTAACTGTCCGCGATCTTGGTACACTCATTCGCTTGATCATTCGTTAACTTGGACAGTTCACCGCGCATATATGCTTTCAGGTTGACAATCCACTCTTCTTCCTTCTGCGCCTTGAGGATCCGTTCCGCCCTTAGCTGTTGTACAACGTAATCGCTCAGTCTTTTCTTTGGGAACAATCGGCGAGACTTCCGAGTTCGCAATCTAGTCGCCGCCATCGCATGTACCTTATCAGGGCTGTCCTTGGTCTTTATCAACTCCGGGAGCCTGTTTATGTTCATAAGTTCATGTAGAACGGCCTCCTCGGTGATCGTCGCCCCGATCTGGTCCCGCATGGCTTGGGTCGCGAGGTGGTCGGCGCTTCTGTTGCAATCCCGTTTCACGTGCAATAGCTCGTGTTTGGGATACTCTTTTAGTGCCTTCATCACCCGATCATTCAGAAACTTCAGCCGTGGCGTTTTACAGTCGATCTCCCCGGTGATCTGCTTTATCACTAGGTTGGAGTCACCACATATGATGATCCGCCCTTTCTTTTGTGATGACAGCAGATCATGACATAGAAGGAGACCCCGATAGTCCGCCTCGTTGACCGTTATGTCAGGCGTGAAATCATCGGCGGATGCTACTATAGACCACTGTGGTAACTTCCACAGTATGGCACTATAGGAGCCGACCTTCTTCTTCACGTTAGCCGATCCGTCGAAACTCAAGACCAGGAGTTCCTCATCCCGATCGACGATCGGTGGCGGCATCGAGATTGATTGTCGAGGTTGCTTCCTCGGGGCAATCGCCATCAGAGCTTCATCCACTTCAGACCGAGGGGTGATACTGGCATCCAATGTGCCCAATATCTCTTCCTCTCCCTTGGTGCACTTGACGACCTCGAGGTACCACTGTGGCAAGATCGCTGACCATCTGCCGAGCCGACCGTACATCCCATTGGCCGATAATAGCCAGGCCAATGTCGACTTTCTCGAAAGAAACTTTACCGATCGGCCTACCAGTAGGTTGTAGCACACATCCAAAATCCGTAGTAAAGCCAGAACTTCCTTTTCGACGATCCCATAGTTAACTTTGTTCGGCTTCAACATCCGTCTCGTAAAAGTGACCGGGTGGTACACTCCATCATGTTGTTGCACTAGAGTGGCAGAAATTGCCCAATTACTAGCATACACAATGACGACTGGCATTTTTTTCGGATCGAAGTGTCTTAGAATCGGTGCCGTCTCCATCTTGGCCTTCAGCATACCGAAAGCAACCTTTGCACGCTTCATGTGATCCTCTGCCTCCACCTGCGGAAAATCTGCGGGCAGATCAGAGTCGCAGCACTCTCGTAAAGTTTCCCGATCTCCTTCGCGCAACATATGGTAGTCGACTTCCCGGAGCTCGTACAGCACGGCCGCGTAAATCGCGAAGTCTTCAATGAAGCTGCTGTAGTAATTTAAGCTCCCTAAGAAGGAATGCATTGCCTTCAGTGATCTGGGAAACGGTAGGTTGCTACGTGACTCCAGATCCTTGGGATTGGCCTCCAGCCCACTGCTCGACACCATATGACCCAAATAGGCGACCTTGGACATGCCCCAAGAACTCTTCACAGCACTGATCGACAGGTTCCAGCGATCGCATGTCTCCAACAACCGTTCGACCTTCTCGCACAGATCGCTCCATGACGAAGCAGGGATCAGAATGTCGTCGATATACGATCGCCTCCCCAGAACGGACGGTCTCCTTTCCCGATCGGGTTCACCCTCTGTAAATACATCATGGTTTTCGGTGGGGCCCCGATCGGTACTGATCTTGAAGTGTCCATACAATGCGTTGTCGATCAGCCTCTGGTAGATCTGGGGCGCGTTCTTCAAACCGAACGGCATACGGTTCCACTCGAACAGACCGAACGGCGTAACAAATGCGGAGATCTCGCGAGCCCGATCGGTCATCGAAACCACCCAAACTCCACTTGCCATATTCATCGAGCAATACCATAGGGCTTGTCCATATCTTCCAGCAGATCGCTGATCAGCGGCATCGGGTACACCATAAGCTTGGTCAACCGATTTACCAACCGATAATCGATACACAACCTAATGTCGACTCCGTTCTTCTTGATCACAATCACGATCGGCGAGGCCCACGGCGAGGTCGACGGTTTAATAATCTTGGTAGCCAATAGTCCTTTAATAATATCAGACAATTTTTCGTGGTACTGTGGCGCCACACGTCGGCATAGTTGGGCGATCGGCTTGGCATCACCAACATCGATGTCACAGATTGCTCCGCGAGCAGCAGGGGGTAAGGCGTTGCCTTTCCCGATCAGCAGATGCTTCTTCTTCCAGATGATCTTCTTAAGCTGATCGATCTGATCGGGACTGCTGACATCCCGATCACCCACTTGTAGATCGTCCAAGGTGACTTCGGGCGGATCGGCAGACACTTCAGGGAGGACTGGCATCTGGCTCTCCAGCTCCTGAATGTACTGATCCCCGCCCTCATGTATGCAAACTTGATAGTCTTCTGGGGCAATATCGTCCAAACCGTCCTGGTCGGTTGTACACTGCTTTTCCCTATCGACGGGCTGCTCCTCGACGACGTCGATCTGCTTAGGCGCGCCATCGTGGTCCGCCCCAGCAATGCCATGTTTCCCTTTTTCTGTTTCTGTTTCTGGCTCCTCTGTCTCCTGTTCTTGTGAAACCACCATGTTGACGAACCTTGGCTCATCTGCTTGATGGTCCACCGTGTCCGGCGACTGCGGTGCCTTTCTTCGAACCAACATCTTCGATGGGGTTGCATAGCTGGGTCGTTCCACCATAGGTGAGGTATCTTCTTCCACCGGTCCATCATCGCTGATCAGATCGGTGGTCGCTTGGTATGCCAAGTTCTGCCACTCGACATACCGTCTCGATCCGATCGAGACGAACCCCGCCTTTCTGGCACCTTCCCTTCCGCTAGACACATGACAACAATAGTATTGTTGTCGGGCGTAAGCGGCTTGTCACCGATATTAGTGAGTCGAACGTAATCAAACCGGCCGTCGCTCTTCACAAAGGTCGGCACACACCGGTCGCCCGTGGTCACCCATACCTTCCTTGATCGAAAACCTTTATCGACCGGGGTATCAGCGGATTGGCCGACTGGAATGGTGACATCTTGATCCCACCTGACCAGATCGGTGTGCGATCCGTATAGGGGCCTCCGACCAGCTAACTGGATCTGGACCTCATCCGGGAGTGTAAGCACTCCATGAGACAGATCAAGGCGAATACCCGCCGGCACCATGAAATCCATGCCTAACAGGGCATCCTGACCGGACAGATTGCCAACCCAAGCGCTGAAGAAGTAGACCAACAAACCCGATAGGGTGATCTTCACGCGCGTCTTTCCTTCGGTCATGTAAGAAGTTTCACCGATTCTTACGCATTCTTGTCTCTGGGTGTCGTCTATACGACATCCGACCTTACGAGCAAAGTCGGAGTCGAAAATCGAGACCTCGGCCCCAGAGTCGTACAACATCGTCGCCTTCTGGTTGTTTATCTTACCACAGGCTTTCGCCTGCTAAACCATTTGTCGGGCGCATGATACTTCCAGTATCCACGAGACTCCCCAGGCAGCAGATCCAACTGCATGAACACCTTCGATCGGGAATATTCATCGGTCGTGAGATTGTAGACCGGATGATCCCGATCGACGCAATTGAGAATAGAACATGTATTGTCGGTTTTATTCTCCTTGCCGACATACGCATAGATGCCAAACGTAGATCTCTCGGCTCGATCCAGATTCCAACCTGGCGAGCGTTCTACTTAATCATCCTCTCAACGTCAGATGTAAGCATCCCCGCGTGATTACCCGGCACATACCACTTGCGCATCAGATTGAAGAACTCTTTGATCTTGCACTGTCCGGCCTCGTGGATCTCTCCACATGACTTGCGCACGAATTGGCAGTGTTCGGTGGGGTGGCCGCGTCTTTCACACACTTTTTGCATATCAGCTTCTTCCAGCAGCCCCGATCATCGTGCTTGATTGACCTGCAGTGAGAACACTTCTTGCAAGGTCGGTCCGGATCGGACTTGTTTCCACTCCTGCCTTTCCGATCTGCCTAGTCAGGCGTTGATCTGGTTCTTGGGGCAGGTTCCGTGACGAAGATGTGACGATATTGGTCCTCGTCTGACTCCCGAATGGACTGGCCGCTAGTTTCTTCTTCCGATCCAGTGCTGTCTTCAGTCGCGATCGCCTTAACAGCACGGGCCGATCTGGTCAGGGGCCTTCGGTCTGGGTCTTAGATCTGTATCGACCCGCCCTTCTCACTCATGCTGCGTGAGTGTTGCAACGTCCGCAACGTCTGATCCACTTCCCCCACATCTTTGAGGCGCAGCAGAGTGAGCTGATCTGCCAGATCTTGGTCATCAAGGGTACTGATATAGTGACCCACGTGCTCCATAGCGTCACCGGTCGGCGGGTTGCCTTTCTTGGTCACTATCCCGGCGCAAATTGCAGCCACGTTCAAGCGGAGCAAGTACTCGATCGGCGTCTCGTCGCCCCGCTTCTGCATGTGATGGTATTTGCGGGCGCTATAGAATCCGGAGTTACAGTACTTCCCCTCAAATTCTTTAATTGCAGATCCCAGTCAGATCGGACATCCCGACCTAACTGTTGGATCCAGTTCGCAGCCGGTCCTTCCAGCAGATCTCTGAAGATCAGACACCGTTCCTTTTCTGGTGTCTGATCCCGTAAGAAAGCAGACTTGACCCGACCAAACCACGATCTGGCTTTCTCCTCGTCGGCGTCCTTGCCAGTGAAATCCTTGAGATCAGTGGTCGCAGCGATGCGAATGCGTGGGATCGCAGTAGATCCAAAATCAAAGGCTGTCGTAGAGGCTAGGTTAGACCTGCGCGTTCTGCCCTCACCTGCACCGTCTGACCCATAGTGGTCATCCGGATCGCCGATCGACTCCATGTCGAAATCGCTTTTTTTGCTTGATCGGCGCGGTCGGGCTGGCTGCGGCTTGCGTCTTCGTCTGCCAACTGGTCTGCCACCTCGGGTAGCCTTATCCGTTGATGCCACTGACTCCATATCCACATCCCGGCAAGTATTGACATTTTGCCGGGCAGATCGGTCCTGGGCATGCGGGCGCGGAGGCGATCGGCATCGGTCTCTCATGAAACGCTCCATCATTGCCTCAAACATGTCTTGGACGTTAGCTTGGGTCATGGGCAGCGTGTTGGTATCCTCCTTTGGAGGTACTGAAACCTGTGGGGGCTCCTGGGGCCCCGACTGGCATGCAGCCCCTTGCTGCCGCACGTCCTTTTATGCTCCCATGGGGGTACGGTCCGCCCCCATGGTCATCCGCTCAACACCGACCTCCAACTTTGGTGAGCTATTAGAGGAAGGTGGAGACTGATACAGCGATTTATCATCGGGGCACACATCATCGTATGCTGCCGTGGCCTCAGCGGCCTTCAATGCCACGGTGGGAGTTGGGCGGCGAGCCGCCCCCACCAACGGCACCAAATGATCATGGAGGGTCGACATCGACATATCCAGCTTCCAAGTGTACAGATCGAACGGTTTCTGCACGTTGTCGAGTTTTTTTTACTTTTATGCCGACCTCAGCCAACATCGCCAGCAGGTTCTTCACCAATAGCAGCGGCTGATCGCTTTGGATCGGCTCGGTGGTGGGTCCGAAAAGGCGATCGGGGATCGGGGGACTTAAGATCTGCATGACCTGGTCTTCACGAATAAATCGCTTTAACTAGTGGATGTAATACATCCTGGTCAGGTCTTCTTCCTTGATAACCCCATCCCCGACCTGCGACTTTTCTTCCAAGTCATCTTCATCGGGTGGCATTCCCAGCCTTTGCTTGGGAGCCTTGGGAAAGTGGATCTGATCGTTCCGATAAGCCTTGAAATCGTTCTCATCTCTATTTCTTTCATCAAATCGTTCATTCAAATGCATAGGATCAATACAAAAGTCCTGATCCTTGCCGGAGCTATAGCAAGACTTGCTATAGTCCCGATAGGCTCCGGTGGGACCTTATGGGGAGGTAAAAAAATTATTAATCCCGATCTGGTCCTCCACCCGGCCAGATCGGACATCGCCATCCTTATCGACAACGAGAAAATAAGGCGATAGCCGTTCCTTTTGTCCTCTCCAGAACGATTCCACATTTAATTCTTTATAATCAATTCTTGACGAGATATCATCTCGGTGATATCCGCGATCGCCAAGTGATCCGGGCACGCGCACCATTGTGGTGGAGTCAAGTTCAAAATCGAACACCGTAGTGTCGAGAACCTGAACACCATCGTGCCCAGCCTTTCAACTGACGGGGGGTACCCCGCGAACCTTCGCTTACGATCCGATCTGATCGTCCGCTGCTAGCAGACGACCGATCATCAGCATAAGACGCCTGGTCCGATTTTTGCGTCTCCATCTCACCTTGTGTACCCGATGGAATGGGCTGGTTGCACACTTGGTGGATCGTCGCTGTAAATTGATTTGGGTGTAAAATGCGAGACCGTGCTGGGTAGTGTACCCTGGGCGGAAATCTTCACCCTGGGTACGGTCAGACCAATTATACTTAGAGTAAGTGTACTCCAAAGGGCAGATCGCTTAACCGATCGTAGAGCCCAACCAATGTATGAAGAAAAGTCCAATATTCCAATATGGAGACCCAACGAGAACGTAACTAACTCCACGAACGATATCTCCACGAAACAATCCAATAACTTGATTACACGTTCCAAACGTGTGTAACTTGCGCTTACGAAGCCTACCAATACGTACTCCCGTCGAGGGACTTCCGGCGAGCCAAGTGCGTCTGTGACGCGTCCCTGCCGGGTATAACAAGCTAGAGGGGATTACTCGACCCTCTGCTTCCAAACACTCTGCGGCGTGCAGAGGCGACTAGCGTACAATGCGAAGAAACGACTTCTGGTTGAGTGTTAAAGGCCAAAAATTAGCGACTAACCAAAAATATCTCCCTATGGTCCCCAATATGTACAAACATAAAAATATTTAAGTACAACCAATATCATGTGACTTACCAAAATCCGTGTTCTTGAAACCTCTCGCACACGATAGGATTAAAAGCCTTCTTGATTTCCACCAATCCGATCGACGATAAGCCGATCGGTGTGCTGCTGACGAAAAACGACCAAATTCTTGAGTCCGCTTCGCCACAGTGGTATGTGATGCAAAAACAGTATATCACAACCGTAGATGACTTTTTCAGCAAAGTCGAACGCGAATTCGTGCCTGTTGATTTGCAAGAGCGTTTTTTCGCGAAAATATGAAAAATATCCGATAGCGCGACGGCAAGTATTTGCCGGATTATGGGAGCAAATTTTGGCACCTAGCCACCCAAGTCCGAGAGATGAGCGCGTTGGACCAGATTATGTACTTCCTACGTGGACTTTCCAGTACTACAAAGGAAGAGGTTCAGTACCGTCGCTGTGCAACGCTGTCCGAGGCAATTACCGTTGCGTTGGAATTTGACCGCTCTCATCCTCGGAGATTTTCGAGAGGAAATTAGCACGAGAGAAAGAGGTACAGGTCGTATGACAACGGTCGGCGAAGTCGCTAAAACAATGGTCCAGAACCGATGGACACAAGTAACGTTCAGATTCCGTCTCGTGACGAATGCCGCCGCAGAAATTTATTCTCTAAGTGTGGAAATCCGAATCACCGATCTGCTCAATGTAATCAACGCCGAACGCGCAACGATAGAGGAAATAATCGTTCATGCCGGAGAAATCAACAGCATGTGAATCGTCAGCATGTCAACAATATGGAAAGCCGTGAAGACGAGCAAGAGACAACAGTGTACGATAGCGTCACGATTAATGCCGAAAATGTCCAAAAAAGGGCCGAGGTTCAGCCTGTTGTCTTACAGTCAAACAACTCTGAATCGAACACACAATCGCAGGGTAGATTGATAGAGCTTAATGGGATCATTGGAAATAAATCAGTTAAGATTTTAATCGAATCTGGTGCGTCAACAAACCTCATCAAACCTGTCTTGGCCTCGAAAATATTAAACACGCAAGAGGTACAAGCACGTCGTTTTGATGGAACATGGACATCAAGTCAACCCACGAAGAAAGTGGAAGATACCATTCGTGTAGATGGTATGGAGTTTCCAAAGATGCATTTTACTGAATGGGAACTGCCGTAAACACATGACGTAATATTTGGTAAACCGTGGTTCACCAAGTATAATTCACAGATAGATTGGGGCACGCAACAGAATAAAGTTGCAGCTCTTACGAGATTCGAGGGCATAGATGGTCCAACCTTCCAAGAAAAGATGAACAGTGGAGCCTACGATGAGGTATACCATTTCAAGATATCCAACGTCGAACCGTCAGAAGTGCCGCAGGAGTTGAAACCAGTTCTGGACGAATTCAAGGACGTATTTCCAGAATAGCTCCCGAATAAAATGCCGCCAAGAGAGCAGTTAATTTCGAGTTGAAAATGAAGCCTGACGCATTGCCAAGTTCCCGTTCTCCCTTCCATCTCTCGAAGGTATAACAGGAAGCGTTGCAGCAATTCGTGGAACAGAAAATTTGTAAGGGATGGATAAAAGTGTCAAGCTCTCCATCGGTCTCAAATATTTTTGGGATTCCCAAGAAAGATCCTGAAACAGGAAGGCTCCCAAAAACGCGCAGAATGGCTTCGAAGTGTAAATTTGAAGATCCCCATTCGTTGGGTGATTGACTGTCGCTATTGTGAATAGCATGTCAGTCGTGGCAAAAATTCCCTTGCCATTGATCGAAGACTTATTCGATCGTATGGTTGGAATGCAAGTATTTTACGTTACTTGATCTCGCACAAGGGTACCATCAAATGGTAGTGTTGCCATCACGTAGACCGTATACGGCTTTCAGAACCCAAAAGGAAACATATCAGTGGTGTGTTGCACCAATGGAAATATCCGAAATGCCTGGAGTGTGGTCACATCTTATGCGAACATTGTTCGATAAGTTTGGAAACTTTTTTGTCGTGTATCTCGACGATATATGCATCTTCTCGCGTACAATGGAAGCACCGACCACGTTAAACACTTTCGCTCAGTATGAGAAGTGTTGTGTAAGTAGATCTTAGATATCAAGACCGCTATGGAGAAATGGCGTCCATATCTCCATGGAAGACATTTTTCAGTCTATACCGACAATTCATCATGCAAGTGGATGCTTCATCATCCAAAAGTGTCTCCGAAATTGGCACGAATTTTGACGATCTTTTTCCCAGTTTGACTTTTTTTACATCATGTCAAAGGAAGTTCGAATGTCGTAGCTGACGCATCATCGCGCTCAGCTGTGGCTGGGGAAGATTCAGCAGAAATTGCTGTGACTCCGTCCCATGTTCCGGATATGTCGCACGTCGTACATGAGTGTACCGAAGACTGTGCACAGCATTCCAAACTTTTGGAAAGACACATGTTTCACTCCACCCTCATTCAGAACATTCCGCTGGATGTTTTCCAACTCTTACTCGACGAAGTTGAGTTGCGGGGGGAGAGTCAACCGATAGGAGTCGCACAGGAGAAAATCCACAACGCCGAATTTTACGTGGTACGCTCACATATCAGTGACAAAGTGCGAAAAGCGATTAAGCAAGGTTATAACAAGGAAAAGTTTTCAAGGAATTTAAAAAACAAAGGAGTAGAATGAAAACTTCATATTCGACAAAGGACACATATATCTGAGGCAAGATGAAGCAATGCAGCAAATATTCATTCCGGACATACCAGATATAAAGACGAAGATACTATACGAGTTTCACGATGCAGCCAAAGCAGCAAATACAGGAGCTCGAAGAACTTACATGAAGTTAAAGCAATGGTACTATTGGCCAAAGTTACTCGAAACTGTGCAGAAGTACGTCAAGACATGCGAAACATGTGCTCGATGGAGGTCAAATAGCCAGCAAAAGAAAGGATTAAAGATTCCTATCCCCATTCCGAAGGAATGCTGGGAAGTTGTGTCAATGGACTTCATCACTGGTATACCCGTGTCAGAAGGGTATGAAGCTATTTTTTTGGTTGTGACAAGTTGTCAAAAAGACCAATTTATGCACCAAATTACACGACTGCCGACTCGAAAGACACTGCAAATCTGTTTTTTACACTGTAGTCCGACATCATGGACTACCGAAAGTCATTATCCGCGATCGAGATCCGAAGCTTACAGCAAACTTCTGGAAGTCACTACTGAGCATAATGGGTTTAAATCTAAGTATGACGACCGCTCATAGATCACAAGCGGATGGTCAAACAGAACGCCAAAACTTGGTGTTGGAAGACGATTTACGCTGTCTGGTATCATACAGCGGAAAAAATTGGACCAAATTACTTGGAACTGTAGAGTACGCACATGCCACATCGGTGAATGCGTCTACCAAGCTCACCCCATTCGAGATTGATACTGGAAGAAAGGTATCCAATCTGATTTCTCAAGAAAGAAATTGAGATAGTCTGGAAACGCAATCAATATCAGAGTTCTCCTCAAGGTTCGCCAACGATCGTCAAGAACTAGTAAAAAAGGCACGCGAAAACCTAAGACAAGCCCAAGAGAGACAGACGAAATACTACGACTCGAAACGAGTAAACATCACATTTAAGGTTGGTGACGTAGTACTATTGGACACCAAGAACTTACCACTTAAAACAGTTAACTCTCACACTGAGTTAAAGAAGGCAAAGCCCGCTGCAAAACAAGTGGGACCGTTTGAAGTGATTAAGATGATCAACCCGAATGTAGCTAAGTTGAAGCTACCGCGAGATATGAGTAGGTTACACTCTTCGCTCAACGTCGACCTGCTCTCGCAATACAAACCGAATCGCTCTGAGTTCTCTGGACGACTGATTCCGAAAGCATCTCCGGTTATTCTAGAGTCCGATACTGGAGACGAGTTGCACATCGTGGAAAAATTGATTCGTCGTCGTCAGCGCAGCCGCCAAATTAAATGGCTAGTGAAATGGCATGGATACCCAGAGTGTGAAAGTACTTGGGAGCGCGAGAAAGATATCCGCCACGTTTCGCATTGGCAGCAACTAGTAAAGGACTTTCGAGACAGCCAACGCGAAGTCAAGTCAGGGTGGATGTCAGATCGTGGGGTACGTGATATATCACGTACCTAATAGATTAGACATACATATATTATATTTACATGTCTACGTCATAACGTCGTACGTTATAGAGTATACCATGACGTCGAACGTTATAGAGTATGCCATGACGTCGTACGTTATAGTGTACGTCATGACGTCGTTTGTTATAGAGTACGCCATGAAGTCGTACGTTCTACAAGGATAGGCTTATAAGTAGCACAGATAGCGAACTAAGGGCCTAACTCTCACTTTTGAATATACCTCAAGTTTCACATACCGCTTCCTAGAACTCGTCAAAAACATTTTTCACATCTCCTTGGAATGACAGGTCTTCAATGTTCCCATTAACTGCTTACGTTCACTCCTTTGTTTATTTTTGATCTCTTTTGGTGACAGTCATCATACAGGGCTGGCGTTCTGTTCATCGGTAAGATTGTGCATTTCCGCCGTAATGTCTTCCGTTTCCTTTCCAATTTGTTCACGAACGACGCGCGGTAGTTGGCGTGACGTGAAGTTGAGCTGTCTTTGTTGGCTATCCCGCCGTAGCGTCTTCAATCTTCAAGCTTGGAGTAAACTCCGTTTTTTCGGTATCTTATTTCTCCTGCTCTTGACAATGTTTCAATACCTAATCCTGCATCAACTTGAAAATTTGCAAATGTGGGTTCGGGATCGTCGATATTTGCGGCGTCCTCTACTAAGACGATTAAAAGTTTTCGGTGTGTAGGATTGCCTCTGTAGCATAGCAACATTTAATTTGGTCCCTTAGTCCACCACACCACAGGCAGTGAAATTTCCCACTCGTGGACGGATGCTAGACAAGTAGCACTCCTTTAAATACTTGTGCCCACCCGGTTCGATATGTATTTTCTTTCCATGATAAAGAGTCAGATGACAGCGGTCCTCCTTTGTACTTTTGTTCGAAGAAAAAAATACTCAGTGACCGATTTCAATTATTTTAATACGTATCGTGTTTCGTAATATCGGAGTATTGATACTTACATCCGGTTCTTTCACCGTCAAAATCTCTCAGTTATGATCACGACTACGGTACGGTACTACAGCCTATTCATACCGCGTTGCGACTACCCGAGTGAAAAAGTTAACATTTAAGTTCACACAGTGTTGTAACTGATTATATATGAACGCCCTTACCTTACTTAACATTGCCCATAACTTTTTTACCCAGTTTCCCTGCCGAAGCGTTGCCTTTCTAGATGCACCTCGTGCTTTGGAAAAAATTATTGGCGCTTCGCCCATGCAGTTTCATCACTACACAGCCCTCGACTTGAACTCAGATTGTTGACCGTGTCCGCGGTTTTCATAAAATACCGTAGAAAGTGAGGTAGAAATGGTGCGTTGATGTTGCTTTCTGCTATCCTTCAGTCATTTTCCATTCATCCTGAGTGCCTTTCTGAAACTTTCCTTTGTGAACTCCAGTGCATTCCGTTTCGCATAGTTCTCGTAGAATAATAGTTGGAATTAAACAGGAGCTTACCTCATGAGTTCTTTTTCTGAGTAACGGCAGTGTGTTCTCCAAAAAATTTTCAGCGCTAACCTTTTAATTCCACCTGCCCCCGGAGGCAACATTTAGTTGGCACGCCACACTGACTTGCGTTAAGATTAAATCGAATGTTTGTGCGACCGTAGGGCGATTGTTATCGCTTCCAACTGTTTTCAACAAGGCATCGTGTCCTGTTTCGGTATAACAGTAAAACCCGGCTTGAGATTACGGCATGAAGTTGAGTGACCGTCACATACGCCTGCATAATACTAATTGCTACACGATCAAGTTCAAGGATGGGCATTGACATAGCTGCATGTGATTTGTCAGGATAAACCAAGCTCAGGCATCAGTTGTACAGCATATTTTTACGAAGTAAGGACCTAGCTTAATTCACTCTGCCTTTTGCATCAAACTAAACCAGTTACTTTTCCAGCTTCTTTTTCGCCTCCAAATGTCACAGGTTAGTTAGTGAGTGATTATAACTAACTCAAACAAATTCACAGGCATTCCAGTCCCTTACATGATAGGATAGGGTGCTTCATCGGTGGTCCCTTTTTCATGTATATATAGGAAAATGCCCACCTACAATCTCTGCATGGTGTCAAAATCACACCGTCGTGTTGGGTTACATCCCTCTAACACAATTGGTTGTAGCGGTGATGAGCGAGTACATCATATGGTTGCGATGCCGAGTCCGGCGACCATTCTTCCATGTTAAGATCCAGTCTACCTGGCTCCAGTCTCGCCCTTCCTTTGGGTTCCTTCTCATATCCACTGCGTTTAGTTGCTTAAGCATTTTAAATGGCTGAGTTTTGCAAAACCCAAAACCGGCCCAGTGGCCCAAATAATTTTGGTGTGATACACAAATTAGCGATTATATATAGAGATAACGTCTAATATGCCCCTGTTTTGGCCCAAAAATTCTAAAATGCCCCTCTTCTTAAAAAAAATCTTAAAATGCCCCTGTTTTCGCGGTTCCCTCCAATCGCTAAATTTAAGGCGACTATTTAATGAAGAGATAACGTCTAATATCCCCCTGTTTCGGCCCAAAAATTCTCTTTGCTAGATATATTAGGGGATGTTGGGACGTCATCCAAACGTCAAGCGCTCACCCCCTTTGCTAAAGGAGGTTTTCATGACGCCGTCACAATAGAAAGATCGAATGGGATGAGGAGGGGTTGCAAGTCGACTGAATCGGTTATATATTTTCAAGGATATTCTACGTAGTGCTAGAAGAACCAAGCTTCATTTCTCAACTGCTTGAACCAATACATAACAGGCACGCTGTCAAAACGGACACAACGGATATGCATTTGATTTTTCTGACTATGTGCAGAAGTAGTGATCTCCAGACCAGTGAAAGAATGGATGCGATGACATAGTTGGCGCATGTACTCAAGCGTAAGGCGCCGATAGGCTAGACATCAACGGAGAAGAGTAATAAGTTTATCGACTTCACTTTAAGCCACAGCAAGTATGAGCTACTGTCAAGCACGCACGAGCTACTGTTCAAGCGAACAGCCATGTGGGAAGGTAATCAGCGGGTCACGAAGATTGGAGCCGCCAGGCTAACGAATGATATTGTCCCCAACAAATTTGAGCACGTGAGAGTCTGGAAGTTGTTTCTCAGAAGAAGTGCGCCCTACATGATTAGTGTAGGGCGGCGCACAGGGAGCAAGTATGGAAGTTTTAGTCTTAAATTTGAAAAGTATATAATCTAATGTTTCATTAAATAGTCGCATTAAATTTAGCGATTGGAGGGCACCGCGAAACAGGGGCATTTTAGACTTTTTTAAGAAGAGGGGCATTTTAGAATTTTTGGTCCAAAACAGGAGCATATTAGACGTTATCTCTTATATATATCATGCAAGCATATATTTCATGCAAGCGTTTGTTTCTTATCAAATTTATATTTTCGCGATTAGTCAGTATATTCAATTATAAAGTGTATAGATGCTAAAACCCATCGCCTGTCGCAAAACCAGCAAATCACGCGCTAAAGACGAAGTAGAAGAAAATGCATGTACGATAAAACGAAAAATAACAAACTTTATTCCACGTAATTATATCCACAAGCGAAATCTCCACAGAGTAACGTGACCAGACCAATTCTACACTCCACAAAACAAACCTTTTCCACTTCGTGATAACGAGAGAAAAAATGTACTTAGGTATGCTGTATACTTGCGTACTACATTTGAAATTCTGAAGTGACTATATTAGAGTTAAGTATGGACTTAATCTAACAAAATGTACGTATAAATTTAGGTAACACCCATTACGAAATTTGGTGTTACCCAGTTCCCTTTTACTGAAAAAAATCGCTATTACCCAAATGCGTCAGACCCATGGCGCGGCCGAAATGCGGGTCCTTTCAACAGAATTATATCAACAATTAATAACTACACGAGCGAGATATTAACGCCATGGCTTTTGGAGATCTCGTGCACTACAAACAGAATCTACTGACTGTTGTACGTCAGCAAAATTGAACTGGTTAAGTCTCAGTGAGATGGTACATATCAATTAGTTTCACTTCTATAAGAATGGATTTGTATTCTAATACAGAGTCTTTTTTATAGGAAGCTTACCAAAATCTTGATTTTCATCGCGAATACGCGGACATGTACTCCAAAGATACGCCAGAAAATATTACGGCCAGCCGAAATTGCAACCTGCATCCTTCTCCGAAGCACTTTTTTCAGTATATCAGCGATCTAATTGCACGATGCGATGAAAACGTCTCCAGTCTCGGTGCTCTTAAGCACCAGAACGTTGAGTCGAAAATAGACGCCGCAGCACATATCTTTTCAACTGTCTGTCGCAAATGTCAATTGGAACGATAATCTATATAATAACAGAACTCATGTCCGCATCGATGTGTGATCCCGTACCTAAGAGAAGTCGAACTGTACTATCAATTTCTTTTAATTGGATACAAATAGGGCTTTTACAGTTAAGTAAAAGGGGAACCCTATCCGCACCCCATCTTACCGGTCTCCCTCACTTCTATTTTTCTCAATGACTTGAAATATGGCTTCTTGATGCTATGCCTGATAAGACGTGGAAGTAAGCGGCAAGATGAGAGTTGATATGCAATTACGACTGATTATTAAGCCGAGCGACTGACTGATCGTTACGATTATAATGCTCTACTACCTCGCAGCGCATATATATCTAGTCAGTCACAGTCAGCAATAACCAGTTAGATCCAGTTAAGCAAGCTATAGCCGACTATAATTCAATGTGTAAGGTTATGATGCTCACGTCAACTGATCTATTAAACACTACGTGAACATTTTGGTCATGATTCATCAGCGGGATGTGCAAGGTGGTTTGCAGTTTAAACAGAAGCATGAGGGAAGGAGTGAAGACTGCCCGCATGCTGAGGGGTAATCATATTGCTGACACAACACGAACAGAAATCGATAGTTAAGAGATAGGGAATGTTGTGAGCAAAATAATTCGGAAATAGAGAAGTGGGTGAGTCTGGTAAGATGGGATGCGGATATCAGAAACATGGGGTGCGGATAGGGTTCGCCAAGTAAAAACTATTCGACTGTATTGTGGTAAAGCGTACCATAAAATTGGTACGTAATTAGGGGTATAATTGTGGACACCACTATAGGTGTAGCTGTGGTGGAAGGTACCACAAATTTTGTCGGTACAATAGTCGGTACAAAAGGTGGTACGATAGTGGGCACCACAGTTGGTACCACAGTTGGTACCTCAGTCGGTACAACTGTTGACACAACGGTGGCGGACAGGGACGAGGCGTGGACGGGACGTCTGAGACGATGCGACAACTGGAACAGTTACCTAACGTTAACCCGAAGGTAAGCGAAGGAATCAGGTCGAATGGTCGACAAAATGCGTAGGAATGGGTAGTTCTGATTGGCTGATATTAGGCTTTTGGTAGATATTAGGATATAAGCAATAATAAAGTTCTCTTTTTGCGTCCAACCTCTCAGGACACCTCAGGGGAGGCACCTTTTCGCCCCCCTCGCTAATACATACCTCTACGTCCCGGGCGGGAGCACTTTGTGCATTTTTTGGCCCACCGGCAGACGCGGAGCGTTGAGAACTCGCCCGCGATTCCGCCTGCTGTGTCAGCGGTACCATTTTAAAGGTTTTTCTTTGGTTTTGGTTTTTGGGGAACGTGATTGAGCAGTGCGCTCTCACCTCTTCCCCCACTGGTACACGTTTTGCCCCTGGTAGCTCGGCTGCTTTAAGCCCCAAGGGAACTACTAGGCGGATTTTCAGTGTAAACCGTCGATCAGCCCGCAGCTGATCGACCCTCCTCTTAACTTAAGCGTAGAATACATAGTATATTGGGTATTCTATTAGCTTATCAAGTTTAAGAGGATCGGTGATCAGGTGGTGAAGATTTCCGCTGCCTGATCAAGTACCCCTTCGCCGATCAACACCTGATCGACACTCTGCAACTCGCGATCCGCGCTCAGCTGCTCGCAACTCGCGCCTACTAGCTGATCAGCGACTTTTAGCACCTGATCAAGCCTGATCAAGTCTGATCACAGCTGATCAACGACTTTTAGCGCCTGCCCAAGCCTGATCACTGCTGATCAAACCTGATCGCACTTGATTCAAGCTTGATTGCGCCTGATCATCGCCTGATCGCATCAGTCGATTCATCACAAGTCAACTCAGTCTTGCCACAAGGAATTGAAGTGTGCCATCCCCGCCACCTGGAGAGCAACCCACGCCCAAGCCGTCGGGTACACAAGGTGAGCAGAAACAAAAGCAGTCAAGGACAACCGGAGGACCCCCTTCGTTAGTCGGCAGTCCGGGCGCCGTGGTACCGCCTGATCAAGTCTCAAAAACTTTGATCAGCCGCTCCACCACAGTATGATTGGTTAGAAATAGCAGCATTACATACCGACATTCTGCAGGCGGTGAAATTGCCACGTGGCAGGGCGGCTGTGCTCATTACGCCACACTGGAAGTTGTTAAGACGCGACTCCAGGTTCAAAGGAGCTAACGTATGTTTGTTTTATGAAAATTACATCCATGCCCCCCCTCCTGACAATATTGGTCACTTTTTGTTGCGACAGACAAACAGCTACAGGGGCTTCACGTTGCGATGGAGTAAAAATGGTCAAGTGTAAAACGGAGTAAGGAACGGCGTATATCTTGAGTGGAGAAAAATGTAAGCGTGACGACGCAGTGAAGGAGTAGCTACGAAAAAGATTCGATCTGTGTGCTCATGGAGGAATTGGTGGCGGTATCGGTGGTGGAGCTGCAGGTGGAGCAGCGGGTGGAGCTGCGGGTGGCCTCTCTGGTGTTGCATAACCGCAGTCATTGTGGTTGGAGCATTGCAATGGAGATGCCGCGACCTTTACGGCACCTGAATTCGTCTCTGACCTCGCGGTTATAGCGCAATATGCAGATGCCGAACTCACAGCACAATTCATTAGCTCATCGACTGTTAGTAATGCTCTCTATATGTCGAAGGAAGTTGTTGACCCTGATGAACGGGACGACGACAACGAAAGCTCGCAGGAAAAAGCTGCTGCAGAGAATAAAGAGCCTGCGATTGAAGATTCTAGCAATATTTCAAGTGATGAACAAGAAGACAACTTCTCAAAATTGAAGAAGGATATTGATGCAGCAATGATAGAGAATGACCAGGAAATAAGAAGACCTTCAGCAACAGAGCACGAAATTGTGGCAGTGCCTGTGCGTGAGCCAAGTGTGGAGCTGACGGCCGACTTCCCCCTTGCTCAGTGTGGTAGAATTTTGCATGTGAGTGTTCCCGGCTTGATGGTGACTGTACAATCTAACCCAAGCACTAAACCACTGGAGGAAGGAAGTGTTTTGTGTCTGTAAGATCGCAAGGTGATCAGATGCGTCGATGAAATTTTTGGTCCCGTGCTATTGCCCATGTATCTGGTCCGGTTTAAAACCGCGGACAAGATGCCTATGAAAGCAGCCGTGAATGCTGCTGTTTACAATGCAACCGACCATACGGTGTATATTATTCTGGACAAAATCAAGGGTAAGGGTTCCGATGCTTCTAACTTATTTGACGAAGAGGAAGATGAACCCGAATTCTTGATGACGAAGCAGAAGCTGTTACTAGGCGAAGCAAACGCAGACGTATTCAGCGGGATGCGCAGGGTGCTCGAAACGGAAACATGGCAGCTATTTCATCCTTTGACAGACGTCGATGTCACGGTCAACAAAAGGGTCGAGGTGGAAGAGGACTACATGGCCATAGGGATAATGCTTCCATTTGCCACACCCTACAAAAGCGTTTGCCTCACGGAGATTGTATTTACTATGATCAACAGCCACTGGCGATTATGACATGTGGTATGTCTTCAAGTTCTTCGATCCAAACTCACCCCCACGGTGGTGTGACCAAGTTCACGAAGCCAGTTGGCTTTGGTGGACTTAGGCCACCACTAATATATGGAACCACGAACTACACGCTTCCACAAGTTTCTCAGTCCAACATTGCTGCTCAAAAGCCAACATCAAGTTGTCATGTAGTCAATATGCTTCAAGAACAAGCTCAAAGAGATATTTACTACATTCCGCCCCCACCATCGATCTATAGTGCGCACAACCAGCCTTCATGTCCATTTCCTCCAGCCCCATACCCTCAGTATTTCCAGCCGCCAAACAGACCTTACATGAAGCTGCACTAAGTTTTGATTGCACCTCCCTTCCAGTTTCAGCCACATAGCAACAGCCAACCTCCACTTCCTCCGCCATCAACCTGCTACGGAGTAAATAGTCTACAACAGCCACAACGTACAGAATAAGAGAAGAACGGTTTAAATGAAGCATTCAACTTTGTGGATTGAGAAGTCACATAAGCGCAAAGTTAAACAGTGATTGACAACTGTTGACAACTGTGGTCATCTGCTCTCCATCGGTCGAAGTGCGACAACGTATCGGACAAGACACTGCATTAACATGACTATGGACTCCGGTCCACTTAAGTAGCGTCGACTGGACACGGGTTTGGGAGGAGGTGATACATCGGCCATCACGACAGAAGCACGGAAATTTGGATTAGGTATCAACGAACCGATGGATTCTTCTGGAATGTATTTCTGCAAGAACACGACCAGAAGACTGATCTCATTGATGAAGATAGGCATGATGGTTTCCAGCGTCCATTCGAGTATTCCTGGGTGGATAATATATCTCTAACGTGAAGCCGAGCGTGCGTCAAGTTCGGAGAGGATTTATGATTTTTTAATTGCAAGGTTGCTGCGACTGAGAAGCAGCTGCTTGAACGATCGGACCACGGTAGGGGGCAATATGAATGGTTCAAAATGGCTCAAGAAAAATCGCCTAAAGCTGAGGGGCCAAAGATCAATCGACATGTTTTTTTTTACAAGAATGAATTGGTTCAAGACTATCTTCTCTAGAAGCTTATACTTTATAGCGTTGCATGGTGACACGAAAAGCGTAAAAAACCTAACGAAATTTACAGCGGAGGTTGGAACAGCGATGGGGAAGCAATCATTAGCATGTAACAAATAGCTGGAGCGACTTTGGTAGATTTTTTGCTCTATTTGATGTTCGTGGTTGTGAATCATACGAAAGCAATACTTCACAAAAGAAAGTTGTGGGAAGACCATGATCATTGAAGTATATATCGTCTCAGCGCGTCTCCCGTCTAAGTGAAGTATTTCACTGACATCCCGTCCTTCAGTATATCCACAGCACACTTATTTATCGATTCTTCCAGACGGATGAATTACCGGCCAGCCATCACGGGACTGGACTAGGTCTTTAAAATGGGAAAGTGGAGCTGTCGAAATTTAGATGGCTACATCCCCTTACCGGCATGAGATAAGTTAATAGTTCATATGCCGTGCCCAGCTGATGGAGAGGATCCCGTTACTTTCTCAATCGCCGGTCAGGGCTTGATAGCATCAAGATCTGTTTGTACGTGAAAGCAGCATTTAAACCTGCCACTACACATTTCGCTCACCTAGCAACCCTTAGCGACATTTCCAAAAAAAATGTCGGTTCATCTTTTGCATTATTTTCCCTTCAAGTATGCCGTACGAAAACTTCACGCCATGGAAATCACTGAAATTATGCACAACTCTGCCACGAATGCATGGATGTACGTGCTGCATGTACAGCGTGGCAATACAAGCATATACTTCTCACCACGTGGTCCAATTTTGAAGACGGATTTAGTCATGAATATGTCATCAGTCACCGCTTTAGTTAGTTCAAGCGGCTTCAAGCGACACTACATCCATCATGGGCGACGCGCTGACGCCATTATCATCCGATGGACTCATGACGCTCATATTGGCGGATGATCCAGCGTTATGGGACGAGCGGCGTCAAGTATTGACCCAGATGGTCGTGGACATTCTGAAACACCCCGTGGCACGCGATATGCCTGACGTTCTGTAATTTCTGGGTCATGAGTCCACCAGCGCTAAAGTTTTGGCTCCTCTCTCAGGTCAGTGTACGCGCTCACTTTATAAGACGTCAAGTCCCGCCTGGACAAGATACCGGACATCGCCTGGACAAGATACCGGACATCGGTCATGTCGTAAATCGGATGATGTGGATGAATATCCAGAACAGTCTGTCGGCAGTCTGCGCTCCAGAGAATATTTAACTATATAGAATGAACAGCCATAAAACAACTGAATTGCTTTGTTGAGAATTGGGATATTGTCACTACCCAGAAAAAAACTGTACATACATAGTTACCTAGGAAATCGTGGAAAATCAAGAGATCATCTACTCTGAATCGTACATGATTGAATCCGATTATGTAATTGGTTAGAAATAATACCTAATCGAAATAGAACTATACTATTAGTCGGACCCAATTGAATTAGACCTTATCATTGGTTATTACAAATAGCGTTTATAGAAATTATTATCTGTTCGTCCGGGCTTATGGGCGAGTATAGTAATTGAGCAACACCCTGCCCACTACTCGATTTGCCCCCCCCAATGCCAACTCAAGACGAGAGTCCGCGTTCAAGGCGAAACCGACTGGCTCGGGAGCAGCGTGCCCGACAACGCACTGTTGAGACGCCAGAAGAACATTTACGTCAAAAACGACTCGCGCGAGAGCAGCGTGCTCGACACCGTGCTGTTGAGACGCCAGAAGATTATTTACGGCAAAACTGACTGGAGCGGGTGCAGCATGCTCGACAACGTACTGTTGAGACCCAAGAACAAAAAGAACAAAGGATTCGACTAACCCGGGAGTGTCGTGCTCAAGAACGTGCTCTTGAGACACAAAAAGAAAAAGAAGAACGGCGCCAAGCTCGGACAGCGTCAAGACGTGCTCGGCGTGCACGGCAGCTTCTGGAAGACCGCTTGCGCGCCACTGATTTACCCCTTGCACGTCAGGAGATCCAAGAAAATTCCCCCTTGCTGCGCTTTATGCTAAACCGAGCAAACGTTTGCTGCCACAACTGCGGGGCGCTCCATTGGATTGAGGAGCGCGTGAAGGGTCCTGGATCAACCCTTGCACGACCGCTTTTTACCACGTGATGCGACCGAGGCAAAGTGGCCAACGTCCCATCGTTGGCACCACCACCAGTGCCGTTAAGGAGTCTGCTACGGGATCAAACACCTATTGCTCGGCGTTCCGCACTAACATCAGGCGTACAACAGCGCGCTGTCGTTCACGTCCCTGGGTCCGAAGTTAGATGAACGGTTCATGCAGGGAGCGGTGTATGCTTTTCGACTCCAAGGTTCCCTGTACCACCGATTGGGATCGCTGTTACCGGAGCCCGGTCATCCAAGGAAGTTCTCGGAGTTGCATATCACTGACAACAGCATGACGCTTGGTGGCCGCATGAATGTCTTTCCGCATCTGAATGGGCGCATCATGGGGGAATTTCAAGCCATGCTCGAACAGCACAACCCTTACGTGCAGTTGTACGAGCAGGTGCGGCAGCGAATGGAGGGGGCTCAGGCGGTGGATCTGGAGCTCCGTATTCTTTGCCTGCAATCAAACGACCGAAGAAGGTACAACGCCACAACTGCCAACGAGGTGGGCGCCATCATGGTGGGAGATGGTTACGATGGCAGTATCTCCGATCCAGACATTATTCTGAAGTGTCACGATGGACGCCTCCAGCGAATTTCAGCATTGCACTCAGCGTATACACCGCTTCACTAGGTGCTTCTTTTCCCGGACGGTCGCCAAGGGTGGACTCCCACGATACCGCTTAAGGGGATTGAGTACGACGCTGATTAGGGAGGCTTTATTGACAACGAGGATGCTATCCGTGGGAGAGGCGGAACAAGACGTGTCTCGCATATGTAGTACTATTCCTACATGCTGCACCCTCGCGCACCTGGCGAGAACCTCTTTCTGTATGGACTCCTGTTTCAGCAATATATCGTGGATGCGTGGGTATGCGTGGAGCAGAACGCCTGCAGTATATTGCCAACCACCAATTTGATCTGCGGTGTGAGTTGTACTCGGGAGTCATGGATGCAATAAACGCAACTGACCACGACGCAGCGCAAGTTGGTCGCAAAATGATTTTGCCGTCCACATTTTCTGGAAGCGATCGACAGATGAGCCAGCTCTATCAGGATGCCATGGCAATTGTGTGCAAGCGTGGGCGCCCTGACCTCTTTGTCAACTCCACGTGCAATCCAAAGTGGCCCGAGATCACGACTGAGCTTGAACCGGGACAGACCGCGCAGGATCGACCAGATTTGGTTGCGCGGGTATTTAACATCAAATTCCAGGAGCTCATGCGTGACCTTACAGACCGGAAGATTTTTGGGACTGTGATCGGCAAAGTGTGGGTGATCGAATTCCAAAATAGTGGCCTCCCACATGGGCACATCCTCCTCATCGTGGACGAGGATTTCAAGCTCCGCACCCCTGAAGACATTGAATCGGCAGTGTCCGCGGAGATCCCAGATCCAGCGCCACATGCAGATGCTTATGAGACCGTGAACCGCTCATTGGGGCGGTTTGGATTTTGTGGAAAATCCAAACGCTCCCTGCATGGAGGATCGCAAATGTACAAACGCTATCCGAGAGCATTTTCCAACCGGACATCTGCCGAGGCGGACGGTTACCCGGTGTACCGACGGCAGGATGACGCACGTTCGTTTGTGGATGCAAAAGGTCGCCATGTGGGCAACCGCTGGATCGTGCCGCATAATGTGCTCCTCGCTTGCAAGTACGATGCGCACATCAATTTCGAGGTGATTATGACGTAAATATGGCATTTAAACTGGCTGACAAAGAACCGTTGACTACTGCAGGTGTGTTCCTCTATCACCGCTGTCAAATATTTTTTCAAGTACGTATACAAGGGGCACGACCGCACTACTTCGGTGTTTGAAGACAGAAACGAGATTAAACAGTACATTGACGCTTGCTACGTCTCTGCCCCAGAAGGCTGCTGGCGACTTATGGGCTTCAAGATGCACGACCACTGGCCGTCGTGCAGCGTTTGCAGGTCCACCTGCCTGATCAGCAGCAAATCGTGTTCAACACCGATGGGAACTTAGCCGATGTGGTAAGCGCAGACCGGGCACGTAAAACAACTCTCACGGAATGGTTCAATGCCAATCGCGCGAGTGAGGTTGCTCGCAACACAACCTATCTGGCCTTCCCATAGTTTTTTGTGTGGAATGACAGCCTCAAGGAGTGGACGGTCCGGAAATGAGTCGTGTGCATCGGCCGACTCTACTTTGTAAGCACCAACGCTGGAGAAAAATATTTTCTGCGCACTTTGCTGACAACCGTCAAAGGGATGACATCATTTGCCGAATTACGGACACATGATGGCGTGGTGCATGAAACGTTCAAGGCGGCATGCGTTTCCCTCGGATTATACGAGAATGACAAAGAGTGGCGGCAATGCGTTCGTGAAGCCTCCACAATGCAGACAGGGGCACAACTACGATCTTTGTAATGGAGTGCCTTTACATAAGTGATATTCAAGTTAGAATATCATAGTTTAATTTCAGAC
>CM047587.1:32385764-32434038 GCA_026184515.1 Peronosclerospora sorghi | reverse complement strand
GACCAAGTACCTCTCCACGTCGGGGTGATTTAACCCCGGCGCGTGGTGTTGAAGCAGGCGATGCTCCGCCTGCTAAAAGAGTTCGAACAGAATCGGCGCCTGCCGCTTCTATAGCGTATCATCGTACGGAACCACATGTTCCGTACAGAGTGGGGTTTTGGACCCCTGGATGGGCTTTTCCCCAAACAGTGGCGGTCACCGTAAACGGGACTGCCAGTATGCGTTGTTCGACATGAACGTTCTGGATGACTGCGAAGACATCCAGTCACGTCGATTCGATCGAAGTACAGACGATAGACGTCTGTACTTTATTGACCTCTTTTTCCAGGTTCGATATTATTCGAGCCGGAAAGGGTCAAGGAAGAACAGGGACGATAAAGACGCCCTGACTCGGAGTTGGAATGCTTTTGTTGACAACTACAACAAAAGCCTAGATGATTACGTGAATAAAGTTCACGTAATGCGCGAGCGCTTTTTAAAGCACTCACGAACAGGCAAAATGGAATACATGCATTTAGCTTGCATCAAAGAAGGGTTAACGTGTGGTGTCCCTTCTCACCTCGTTTGCCCGCGGTGTACGCAGGGCGCTCGTCGTCTGTCAGAGGAGGAGTTGCGGGGGTACGGCGGTTTTTTCGTACCCGCCGAAATTCAGGGTTTAATTGATACCCTGAATGCATCAACACCTACTGTTGATGCTACTTCGCATTATGAGTTTGAGACTTCTTCTCAAACTCAGTCAAAAGGTCTGGGGCGTCGGCCCTCTGAACCTCAATCTGCTCCCAAGAGTCGAACTCTTGGGGATATCCCAGCCAGCGTACCAAGTACTCGGTAATCTGCCCCTTCTTCGAAGGCACCGAGCGCTTCGAAATCAAGCGCTCGAGGATATATCGCTTATTCCACTGATTATCAATCAGGGGCGGCGGAGGTTGAGAATTCCCTCGCCGTTGTTGTTGCGGAGCATGGTTCTTTGCTCCGCATGCTCGAGGAGGGTTATTCCTCCTTGAGCAGCGATATGTCTCACTGTGTGAAGACGTATCGGTCTCTTTGCGAGGATGTCCGCGACATCCTCGGGGCGCACACTGCCCTCCAGCAGAAGAATGGTCTTCTGTACATCGAGCTTTCTCGCTATAAGAGAGAGCTCGATCGGCGCAAGGCTGATCTCGAGCAGTCGAAGGCGGAGGAAAAGACTCTCCGCTCTGCTCACCAAGGGTGGAGGCCGATTACAAGTCTCTCTTGGGAGACTTGGAGAAGCACGGCATCTTCCGTGGTTCTGCGTCTCGTCGTAAGACGAAGACGAGTGATACGGCTTGAGCCGCCCAACATAGAATGTTGGGTGAAGCCGCATTGCTGTGGGAATGTCTAAGGTATAGGCATTCCCCCGAATCTCTTGGACCTTGAAGGGTCCAATGTACTTAGGAAGCAACTTCCGTCTAGGGAAGTTGCTTATTGCATGTGTAGGCAAATTAGTAGTGCTTAGTAATACTAATTCACCTTTAAGAAATGAGTTCTCGTTCTTCATCCTTGTTTATCTGCATTTTGCTTCTGCTTATCAAAAGCAGAGGCAAGTGCGTCTTTTACATAGCGTATTACAGCTTGTCGCTGTAATATGAATTCATCTACTGCTTTATCAGCAGTAGGTGCGTTGTCCTCATTATCTGCAGCCATTTCTGCAGACACATATTTATCGTATGCAGCTTCAGTTTCAATTGAAGCTGCTTCCGCTTCTACTGTACTTTCAGAAGAAGGGCCATCGTTTTGTTCACAAGTTGCAGTTGCAACTTGCGCATTGACTCGCTCAAAATTTGAGCGGGTCCCTCCCCCACTTAGATTTGGCGTACCGCCAAGTAAAGCTGGGGTTCGTGGATGCCTTAAGGCATTCACGTAGAACGGTGTATGCTTAGTTGAAGCATGCACCGAATTGTTAATCGCGAATTCAGTGAGTGGCAGATAGTCACTCCACTGTTCAAAGGCATGTGCGTATGATCGCAGCATGTCTCCGAGAACGCGGTTAACCCGTTCCGTCTGCCCATCCGTTTCCGGATGGTCCGCAGTTGACATCTTCAACTGGGTTCCCAACAATGAGAACGTTTCTTGCCAGAAACGTCCTGTAAATCTCAGATCTCTATCCGAGACAATGTCTTCCGGCATTCCGTGCAAACGGAATACCGTATCAACGAATATCCGCGCTATTTGAGCGGCGGTTACATTCGCTGATACTGCAGTAAGATGTACCATCTTACTGAAACGGTCTACAAAGACCACTATTCAAGTCTTCCGACTATTGTCGGGTGGAAGACAGAATACGAAGTCCATTGAAATGGACTTCCAACACTCTGTCGGAACCGGCAGAGATTGCAGCGGAGCCTGTGCAGGCTGCGCAGGATTAACGCGCTGGCAAATCTCGCAAGCGCGTACGTATTTGCGTACCCACTTGTACTGGTTTCTCCAGTAAAAGTCACGTGCGAGAGAAGCAAATGTCTTCTCTCGACCTTGATGCCCCGAAATCGGTGCATCATGATACTAAAACATAATTTGATGTTTGAGATCATCGTCGTTTGGAACGACGATGCGACTTTCATCTTTTTGGTCTGTGCTGTAAAGCAGCAGACCATCGTGCAGTCGATATCGATGCACGCAAGCGCGGAGGAACTCTGGGAGTTCGTCGCGTTTCTCACTTGATTGATTACTTACGTAATCAATCAATAGACGTGTCTCCTCGTCTGTTTTGTACGCCTCGCGTACTTGTCGTATAATTGAAGACGACAAAGAAGTGCAACGGATCGCGTTTGCACTGGACCCTTCGGTTACGGACGGTTTCGTCTCGTAATCGGGCCTTCGTGATAGCGCATCCGCTATCACGTTCAACTTTCCGGGTTTGTATTCAACCGTAAAGTTGTACTCAGCAAAGAATGACAGCCATAGAGCCATTCTTTGAGAAATGTGTGGTGAATTCACGGCCGTGCGTAGCGACGCATGGTCCGTGTAAACCACAAACGGTCTATCTCCCAATAGATAGATCCGAAACTTAGCCAGTGCGTACTTCATGGCAAGGAGTTCCTTGTCATGCACTGGATAGTTGCGCTCGGCTGGGCGCAACTGACGCGATTGATAGCAGATTACGCGATCACGATCATCGTGATCACGCTGCATCAAAGCAAAGCCGATAGCGAAATCGCTCGCGTCGCAAACGACGTGGAACGGACGATCGTTATTGGCTATAGCCAAGACAGGCGCTTCAGTCAAGCTTTGCTTGAATGCATCAAAAGCATCTTGACATTGGGTATCCCAATGCCATTCGACATATTTCTTAAGTAATTGAGAAAGAGGTCGTATCAACCCAGCATAATTGCACGAATACTTGTGCAAATATGTTGCCAACCCAAGGAACTTTCGAAGTTCCTTAACGTTGTTTGGCGTAGGCCATTGAACGATCACCCTGATTGTTTCTGGATCAGGACGCACCCCGTTCTTGCCCACAAAGCATCCAAGAACGGGTTTCTCAGGTGCACCAAAGGTTCTCTTCTTCAGATTTGCATAGAGCTTATGTTTACGCACAAGCTCCAACACTCGACGTAGATGCTCCCTATGGACATCTACATCGCTTTTATCGTGTTCACCCTTGCTATGGATGAACACGTCATCGAAATAACTCGGTGCGAATTCTCGCACCGGGCGTAATAGATGCGTTACGCATCTGTTAAACGTAGCAGGGGCATTTCGAAGCCCCTGCGGCATAACAAGCCACTCCCAAAGCATGCCGCTTGGGGTGCTTACCGCCGTGAGAGAGATATCCTTCTCACGCATTAGGATTTGATAAAATCCATCTCTTAGATCGAGAGCACTAAAGATGGTGCTCCCGCACATGCCATCTATGATGACATCTTTTCGCGGTATCGGTGTCTGAGCCGGTACCGTCGCTGCGTTCAGCTTGTTGTAAGCGTGGACGATTCTCCACCCACCTGTGGACTTCTTCACACAAAAGGTGGGGGTAGAGTGCGGTGAGATAGACTCCCGCACTTGGCCTGATCTACGACGAGCTTCGAAAAAAACTCGTCGATCACTTTTACCTGATCACGCGGCAACGGCCATTGTCGCCTAACACAATACTTCGTGCCTGGCACGAGGTCAATCTCATGACGAGTTCCCTTATCCTTAGGGAGCTCGCTAGGTACTTCTTCTGGGAATACGTCAGCGTATTCCCGAAGTACCTCATAAAATGGGGAGTTTGCTTTAAGCGACTCCCAGCTCTGCGCTTCAAAGCGCTGAACTCTCGTTTGATCATTAGGAACCTCTTTCCCAATGTTTTCCATTTGTAATGTGGATATTCGTTCACGAATATCCACTACATCATCTGTTGCTACGATAATACAGATCTGTTCGATCTGACCATCGTGCAAGTTTCTCATAAACTTCTTCCAGCTTAGCGCTGGAAGAGTCATCACCTCCGAACCTTCTTTCGGAGGGTGTTCCATCAACAGAGACTGGGTAGCTAATCCGGTCTCCGTTTGCGTCAAGACGTTGATCGTCTCGACGGAACTGCCCATGCAATCAGACGAACTCGTCTGATTGACTGCTACACGGTGATTACGATTCACCGTGTGCGAATATTCATCATCATGGTGGCCACTGCCTACCATGGAATTTTCTTGGCGATCAGATGTGATCGTCTGATCGGCCGCCTGTTCTGCGACACGGTGGTCTTTATCACCCGTGTGCATGGCTAACGCAACGTGGTGGGCACTGGCCACCACGGAGTTGTGCTCACGATTGCACTCGATCGTGAGTTCACTCTCATCAACACGGAATTCTTTCGTCGTGTTGGAACCTTCGGTCGCACAGTGGGTGGTTCCCACTGTGGATACATTTTCATTCTCACGGTGGGTGTTTCCCACCGTGGATATCACTTCATTCTCACGGTGTTCTTTATCACCCGTGGAATGTTTCTCTCAAACACGCAACGACTCTTCTGTTGCGTGTGGTAGTCCCTCTGTACTCTCACCAGCGGAGGTACCTTCCGCTGATCGTGTCGTAACAGACCTGGTGGTGCCATCGCTATCCACTAGACTGTCCGACGCTTCGGTTGTATCTTCTGATACAGCCGGATTACACACAGGGTGATCAGATCCTGTGCGTCCGCCGCAGTCGATCGATAGGTTAACCCAGTCGATCGAAGGTTTAAACTTGGACATCCATGGGATTCCAGGTATCACATCGAACTTGTCATCTAAATCGAGGACGATGAATTCATCCTCGAATGACAGTTCATTCAACTCGAAGCGTGTTTTAATCACACGCTTTGGAATAGTCACGGTTGCACCTGTTGCTAACCGGACTGACAACATACTTCGTGGGGTTTCTACCTTCACGAAGCTCAACAGCGTTAGAACCTGAGTTCTAACGAAATTGTTTGACGCTCCTGTGTCAAACAAAGCTCGCATGGGGACATCTCTCCCGTGCGGCTTAACCTCCAGGGTGATAAGAGGCTTATCATCACCCTGCACCTTTTGACAGGACCTAGTCCCGTATGGGGCTATTACCCTCACATGCCCTATGTCGGCATGTGGGATAACATTCCCAGTAGGGAGCCCCTCCCCTACTAGTGATTTACGTGTTTTTCACCGACAGGGTAATGTCCATGTTGGTGTCTCCGTGCAGCGGGCGGTTCCGTCCGCTGACTGCGTGGCGCCGGACGCGGTGCCATACAATCATGGGCAAAATGCCCCATTTTCGCGCATCGATTGCAGCTAATGTTCTTCTTAAATTTCGGTTGCTTCGAGTTCGAAGCAACCGCAACCGATAGGTCCATCGGCTCCGGACCTCCACCGCCCATGCTCTGGCGCGGGTGGCTGTTTCTTGAGACGAAGTGTGAACTTCGTCTTCCCAACTGCTGATTGTTGACATGCTGTTGCGGCATGTCAAAAGAGAAGGGCTGTTGAGCCCTTCGGCTGTACCCAGCATGCGATGACGCTGATCGCATGCTGAACTTCTCACAGATGCTCATATCAATGGCATCCCTTAGAGTCTTTGGCGGGTTCCGGTAAAGACTCTGTTTGACGGGACCATCATTGAGTCCCTTCATGAAGCCAGTGACCTGCATAGAAGGGGGAACCGGCTCATACACAATATTTGACAGCAAATATTGCGTCTTCAGAGCGTAAGCCTGAAGGTCAAGCTTACCTTGCCGGAGTTCCATGAACTCCTGCCGACTACATAGCTCCATTTCTGGAGCTTCAAAGTTGAGCTTTAGCTCAGCTCTTAATTCCTGATAAGTCAGGAACGCAGAGTCATCAGTGGCTCTGCGACTCATCGTCCATGCCCTGGCTCTGCCGCCCAGACATGTTGTGGCGAAGTACGCCTGTTGACGTTCGTCAACAATATTTTTCGCAGAGATGGCATCTTCCACCTCTGCGAACCATCTACGAAGGGGATCGACCCCTTCGCCGGTAAAGGGCGGTACTCGCGCCTTTACCACTTCAACGCTATGCGTTGTAGGTGCTGATGCGGTCCGCGCTGCCTCTGACGCGGGCCGTTCTGACTTTTCTAGGTGGTTTCGCCTAAAGCGATTCACCACCTGTACCACTTCCTCCGGGGACTTACTCTGGAGGAAGGAAATGATGTCGGTCCCCATAGACCGAACCATTTCACCGTCGCGTCTTTACTACGAGACGAGAAGTGAGGGAAGTGTTTATTCACCTCTTTCAGCGTTCTCTCTCGCTCGGCAGGCGTCATGTCTCGCGACATGATGCCGAGCGGCTCTTAATCTTCGCTCCGCTGGTTAACTAGCAGAACGGAACTGTGGTCGTTAAGACGGGCCACAAAGTGCTACCAGGTGTAGCAGTACTGATCCTGTTACAGGCTTACACTGTATTTTGCGAGGAAGCGCGCAATACAATAAGGGCAGGATTAGTTGGTAACAACTAATCCTATACTAAAAGTAAATATAATATTTACTTATGGGTTAGAACGCAATATTAAGAGTGTTTATTTAATGGGTGGTTTAGAGTCTAATAGTATAGTAACTAACTAATTAATATAATAATATCAAGTCTTTAACTATCTGTACTATTAGTTAACCTGCAAGATTCGGTATTTATACCGAATCGACTTTACCTTCGTAGACTATAATAACTTATAATCTCTTATTTAAATTTCAGACAACGCGTCTGAAATTAAACTATGATATTCTAACTTGAATATGAATTATGTAATGGCACCCCATTACACCTTCACTTCACCAGATATTGGGTTTGAACCCGATGATAGAGTCGCGCCATCAGACGCTCCACATGGTAATGTGGAGTACCCTCCGTATCGAGAATTGGAGGAGGAGGTCGCGCAATTGCGACGTGAGATTCGCTAGCGTTGTGATCGACACAGCCATTTAATCCATGATGTACACGAGGGACTCCGCGATGAGTGGGATGCAATTAAACACTTCGAGAAGCGGCTTGGCTCTCTAGAGTCGACCGTTGCGGAGCTTCGTGGTCGCATTTTTGACCTGCCGGACTTCCTCCGCCCTGCCGTGTCTTACGGCACTTATGGCTACCTGACTTTTCAACCCCCTCCAAGAAGGACCCGCCTCCGGGTTCTGGTATGGCTTAAGCATACCTACATAGAAGGTTTAATGCGTACGCATCGCCTTCGGAATATCCAAGGTGTACGCCGAGCCCTTTCATCTAGCACCTTGAAAGGCCCCACAAACCTGGGGCGCAGTTTGTTTCTTAACACATTCAAAACTGCATGTGTAGGATGATTTTTATCATTTAATAAAACACTTTCTCCTACTTTGTACTCCCTGTCGTTACGCCGAACCTTGCGGTCGTCCTGTTCCTTTTGCGTGTCTTGGCTTTCCACCATGGCATCGCAAACGTGTCGTAAGACACTAAGGTGCATCGATAAAAACTTATCGATGTGCTTGCGCACAGATACAGGGCTGACATCGGGGAATCCTCCCCCCTCAAGCCCTGGGCCACACACACGTCGCGTCAACGGAACCCTCGGATTCTCTAATCCGTTCACGTAAAACGGGGTAAGCCCCGTAGATGCATGGACCGAATTGTTTATAGCAAATTCGGCCATCGGAAGAATCTCACTCCAACTATTTGGAGAATCCGGACATAAACTCCGGAGAATATCCTCAGCAACGCGATTAACGCGTTCCGTTTGACCGTCCGTCTGCGGATGATCCGCAGTGGACATGAGGAGCTTGGTGCCCAGCACCTTAAACAGCGCTCCCCAGAACTGTCCCGTAAAACAGGGATCCCGATCCGATACAAGGGAATCGAGTAGACCATGCTGTCGAAAGACACGGTATAGGAACACTTTCGCTGTTCCTTGTCCATCAATGGACTCTGGCACCGCCTCCAGGTGAGCCATCTTGCTCAAACGGTCTACAAAGACCAAACTGCCGGTGTTACCGGGCTTATCTTTCGGAAGACAGAAGATAAAATCCATACTAATGGATTTCCAACACTCCGTCGGAACGGAAAACATCACCAAAGGCGCTGCTGAATCTTCAGAGGGTTTGACCCTCTGACACGTCTCACAGGTGCTAATATACGCACCGACCCCCTTATACATCTTGGGCCACAAATACAAAGCGCTTAAAGCGCTGTAGGTCTTATCCCGACATAAATGACCCCCGGTATGGGCTTCGTGTGCCTCAAAGAGGACTCTATACTTCAGTTCCTCATCATGAGGAACAACCACCCGCGGATTGTCCTCCGCGATCGTGCTATAATATAGCAAACCGTCACAGTACCTGTAAAGGTGTAAACGAGCTTTATCTCGACTTGACAGGGTTGGCTCAGACGAGCCAAGTCCCTTTCCACCCAACGCGCTGATAAGCGCCGTACATTGTGGGTCTTTCTCATACGCCTGGCGTATGAGATCCACCACAGACGAGGTGATGAATGTCGCGTGAGCGAGCTCGTAATCGGAACGACGCGATAACGCGTCTGCAAGTACATTCTGCTTGCCAGGTTTATACTTAACCTCAAAGTTGTACTCCGCAAAGAAGGAGATCCTACGGACCATCTGTTGGGAGAGATGAGGCGACTTTGTCGCTGTCCGTAAGGACGCGTGGTCTGTATAAACCACGAACGGCTTTGAGCCGAGTAGGTGAACCCTAAATTTGATAAGGGCATACTTCATAGCAAGTATCTCCTTATCATGAACGGGATAATTCCGTTCCGCAGCTTTAAGCTGCCTCGACCCAAAACGCAATCACGCGTTCCCTTCCCGCATCGTCTGCTTGTAACAAAGCACATCCGATTGCAAAATCGGAGGCGTCACAGATAACGCTAAATGGTTTCGCAGAATCTGGTAGAGCAAGAACGGGGGCTTTCAACAAGCTCCCCTTAACCGCTTCGAAAGCGGTTTGGTGTTTGGTTTCCCAACACCAATCTGCGTCCTTCTTAAAAAGGTTGGTTAATGGCGTCGCCATATCAGCGAGTTCTCGCTGTATTTGTGGAGATAATTGGCTAATCCTAGCCACTTCCATAAATATTTAATATTTACAGGCGAAGGCCAATCCACAATGGATTTCACCCTCGCGGGATCCGCCCGCACTCCATCCTCACCGATGAAGCATCCGAGGAAAGGAATTTCCTCAGCACCAAAAATACATTTGGATGCGTTTGCATATGAATTATTCTCCCGCATACATTCGAGCACCGCTTGAAGGTGTATTAGGTGCGTCTGAACATCAGAAGAGTTTCCTTCCGCGCGACTATGAACGAATATATCGTCGAAGTACGTCTGAGCGTACTTTCTATGAGGGCGGAAGATTTGAGTCACCAAGCGATTAAAAGTCGCTGGTGCATTTGAAAGCCCCTGTGGAATAACAAGCCATTCCCACAGAATGCCACTAGGCGTGCTGACCGCTGTAAGAGGAATATCGGATGCTCGCATGAGCACCTGATAATACCCGTCCACCAGATCTAAGGCACTGTACACAGTACAGCCCGCCATATTGCTCTTGAGGACATCCTTCCGAGAAATCGGAGTTTGCATGGGTACGGTAGCTGCATTCAGATTATTGTACGCATGCACAATGCGCCACTTTCCGTTCGGTTTACGAACACAAAAAGCGAGAGATGAGTGGGGAGACTTGCTCTCCCGTGCCATTCCTGTCTCTTCTTTTCCCTTGAAGAATGCGTCCATGACGTCGCATTGCTCCTTGGGGAGAGGCCACTGCCTAGTGACGCAGTATTTGGTTCCAGTAAACAAATCAATTTCATGTCGGGCTCCCCGATCCGGTGGTAACCCCATCGGCGGGTTGTCACTAAGGACATTTCCGAATTCCTTAAGTAAGGAATGGTAAGGGTCCTCAGGATCCGCAAGGATCTTGAGGCCACTTCGGTCATTCAACGCCTGTTTGGTTTGCACCAAAAAAATGACTCGTCCATCGTGGATGAGGAGTTCAACTCCTCTTTCGGACGCAATACGACAACCTTGTCGATTTCACCTGCTTTCAAAGCAGTTCCAAACTCGTTGAAGGACATCTCCTCCAACGACAACAGTTCTTCTACCCCAGGCAACCGTTCCAGGCTTACGCCTTCTGTGACAACACCTGTCACACTATTCAGCATCCTATAGGACTGCTGATTACTGGCCTCGGGACTCATCCCGGGACCCAGATGGGGGGGAGTCAATTGCCCCATCCATTGGAAGCGCCTCGCGCCTATCCACATAGGTCTCTACCTCTACCACCGCTGACTCGCCGGTCTCACCTACAACGGCGTGGTCGGAAACATTTCCGACGTGCAAAAGAGACAAACTACGGGTCTCTACGCTTGGAAGCGCCTCGCGCTTAACCACAGGGGTCTCTACCCCTACCACTGGAGTCGCAACTTGTTCGCCGAACACGGCGTGGTAGAAATCAGTTCCTACCTGTAGAAGAGACGAACTTCGGGTCTCTTCTCTAAGCGCCTCGCGCTTAACCTCAGAAGAATACACCTCTATCACTGGAGACTCACCAGTCTTGCCTATCTCGGTGTGGGGATTAATCGCCGAATTCCCCTCGTCAAGGAACACTTCCTTGACCTCATTGCGACTGATCATTTCAGACATCCCAATATCTGGCATCTCACACCAGAACCTCTTTTGCGATCGAGCAAAGGTGGGTTCATGACTCGCCAATGCTCCAACCTATCGAGGGTGCGTTGAGCCAATGGATTTAGACTTCCAGTCTATCCATGGCTCGTGGCGTTCCAGCCACTTCATGCCCAGAATGAGTCCAAATCCAGGACTAGACAACGTTCTAATCTGTCGAAGTCTGCAAACTTCAGCTTAAGGTCAATCGAGACCTTGGGTACAGAAACCTGTACGCCCGTCGCTAGACGGACCGTGACAACGTCACGAAAACGTGCCTCTAGGGCCTCGGCATACAGCCGACTCTTCTCAACAGAAGCTCGTCTGACATAATTGTCAGACCCTCCAGAGTCTATCAAGACTCTCCAAGGCTTATCAAAGCCTTTCACGTCCTCAAGGACGACCAGCAAACCTGGCTGGTATACCAACTCGGTGCTAGAAAGCACCTTTTCACTCGGGGCTTCGTGCTGTTGTGGTGGAGTCAAGTTTAAAATCGAACACCGTAGTGTCGAGAACCTGACCACCATCGTGCCCAGCCTTCCAAATGACGGGGGTGGTACCCCGCGAACCTTCGCCTACGATCCGATATGATCGTCCGCTGCTAGCAGACGACCGATCATCAGCATAGGACGCCTGGTTCGATTCGTTCGTCATCTCACCTTGTGTACCCGATGGAATGGGCTGGTTACACAAGTGGTGGATCGGTGTTGGGAATTGATGTGAGGTCTAAAAACGTGAGACCGTGCTGGGTAGTGTACCCTGGGCGGAACTCTTCACTCTGGGTACGGGCAGACCAGTTATACTCCAAGTAAATATACTTCAAAGGGCAGATCGCTTAACCGATCGTAGAGCCCAACCAATACGAGAATAAAAGTCAAATACTCCAATATAGAGATCCAATGAGAACGTGATAAACTCCACGAACGATATCTCCACGTAACAATCCAATACTTGATTACACATTCCAAACGTGTGTAACTTGAACTTGTGAAGCCGACCAATGTGTACTCCCGTCGAGGGACTTCCGGCGGGCCAAGTGCGCCTGTAACGCGTCCCGGCCGGGTATAACGAGCTGGAGGGGATTACTCGACCCTCTGCTCCCAAACACTCTGCGGCGTGCAGAGGCGACTAGCGTACTTAAAGAAACGACTTCTTGTTGTGTTAAAGGCCAAAAACGGCAAAAACCAAAACCAAGCAAAACCCAAAACTCGGCAAAACCTAAACTAACCAATCCTATCTCCCTATGGTCCCCAATATGTACAAACATGAAAATATGTAAGTACACGCAATATCATATGACTTACCAAATTCGTGTTCTTGACACCCCTCGCACACGATGGCTTAAAATCCTCCTTGATTTCCACCAATCCGATCGCCGATAAGCCGATCGGTGTGCTGCTGGCACAATGCGACCAAAATTCTTGATTCCGCTTCGCCACACTGTCGGCCCCTACCCTGGGGTTTAAAAACACTGAGGGATCCCCCAGTAGGGCGCCCCGCACCTACTGGGAGCCGTCGTTTCCCGACGGCTTGGGCGAGGGCCTTTTACCCGCCCTCGGCCCCTGATAGCGAGTGTCTCGCTGGGGATTTTTCGGAAATCTGTTCCTCAGATGATCCGTGCTTCCACACAGGAAGCATCTCAGCGGCCCATTCTGTTGCAGCATTGCAAGGATCTCCTACTCGAAGCTTTGCGATGTAGAGTCAGCGTGAATCTTAGCGGAAGGTTTCTCCTCCGCTTCGACCTGACTCAGATCCATGGGTTCGGGACCCACCTTAGAGGAACGAAAGTTCCTTTCGGCGTTGAACGCCATCTTAAACGCCTCCCCCAGGGATTGGGGTCGGCATCGGGAGAGCTCCGAACGTGCTGGCCCTTCTTTCAGGCCTCCCATGAACACAGGAATGGACACATCGTCCCCGTACGCCTTCTCTTACATCCCTGCCAACAGTGTTTTCAGTTCTGGATGTACGTCTCCAAGTCTCTAGTGCCCTGACGGCACCTCAGAAAAGCCAGCTGATTCTGGAAAACCAGATCAGGCGTGGCATACATGTCCATAAGCTTTTGCTTAAGGACTTCCCAGGTTGGGAACACGTCCGTTACCGACTCCGAACACGTGAACGCCCATGCACGGTCTTTAACCATAAGATGGGTCAGTGCAAGTCCCACTTGCAAGTGATCCGCGATCCCATTCGCTGTGGCGAAGGCCGTTTTGACATTTCGAAGCCACACATAAAGATTATCACCTTTTTCAATGGTGAATTCCTTTATCTTAAAGGACAACGGAGGGCGCACCCCCGTGGACGTGGAATGACTTCCACGAAAATTCGCCTCATGGGCGATGAGGGCGTTGACCCTCGCCTTTAAGGCATCAAGGCCCTGCTACGCTAGGAGCTGCATGCATTCGTCGTCCAGTATAGATAACAGCCTGTTAAAGGCTTCCTGCTGGACGAGGGTTAGACTATCCCAATCTTCCTGATTCATCCTTTGCAGAGGATGTTGTCGTCTACCAACACAGGTGTTGGATTGACTACAATTTCTACCAGATGTAGCAGGTGCGTATACGCACGGTGCGGCTAGCGCACAGGTGAAGAATTTCCTAAAGCGGCGATATGCCGCTTCTTAGCCAATACGCCCTTATAAAAGGGCTTAGTAAGAGATTGCTCTCTTACTCGGGGCCAAGATTTCGCTTGGTTTACTGGTTAGAATTAACTAACTCCTTTAAACAAGGCTTCCCTTAGAAAAGGAGTAGCTAAGGTAGGTATTCCCTTTGGCTACAAACACTCACATCACGCGCGACTGGTCGATGTCGTGCGTCTAGCTGGATTAGTGTATTTTCTAAACTGAATGTATATTTAATATATAACTAGCCTAAATTAATTTAAACTAATGTAAACTATATGTAATACTAAGTAGAGCTTACTCCATTCGTACCAAGCCGAAATGTAATGTACACCACCTGTGTACCAACACGAGGCAGGCTGCCACGCCTCCTCCAAGGGCTCCTGTCCTGATTGGTTAAGATAACCAATAGGTCCAAACCTTTCGGACCGGTGAATACTGACCTCAATCGTAGTGTACTTACGTACCCAACACAACTAAATGTAACCAAATGTAACCCTGTTACAATTGCACTTGCGGTCGCATTGTGGTGGAGTAGCTGATCAGAATATTTGAGGTTCGATCAGGCGTTCCCACAGCGCCCGGACTACCGACTAACGAAGGGGGTCCTCCGGTTGTTCTGTGACAGGCCTTTGTCTTGCTCACCTTTTGTACCCGAAGGTTTGGGCGTAGGTCGCTCTGCAGGTGACTGGGATGTAGATCCGTGCAGTTCCCATGCAGATCGAGGTGAATTCGTAGCAGATCGACGGGTGTCGATCAGGTGCAAAAAGTCGAGATGATCAGGATCGATGACCGGTGATCTTGCGTTGAATCAACGAGATTTCGGGTGATCACAATCGATGATCAAAATCGATGATCGCAGAGCGATGATCAAGATCGATGATCGATGATCGACGATCACGGGTCGAGCTAGTTGATCTTGTGCTGAAACGACGAGATTGCGGGTGATCGTAGGTCCATCTCGTTGATATTATACGAATTGGAGAGATCGCGGGTCGCAGATTGACGGGGTCGATCTAGTGGTAATCAACAGAGGGGTACTTGATCACGCGGCGGAAGTCTTCGCCACTTGATCGCCGAGCCTCTTAAGCCTAGATCGCTAAGGAAATACCCACTATATTATGTATTCCTAGCCTAAACTTAAGAGGAAGGGGGTCGATCTGCACTTTCTATGTGTAGATCGACCAATTTCACAAAAATCTACCTAGAGTTCCCAAGGGCGCTTAAAGCAGATGAACTTCTAGGAGATAGATGCGAACCAATGGGGGAAGAGGTGAGAGCGCACTGCTCGATCACGTTCCCAGTTACCTTTCCAAACGAAGCCGCTGACACAGAGGGTGGAGTTGAGGGTTAGTTCTTCAACGCTCTATGTCTACCGGTGGGCCAAAAAGTGAACTACGTGCTCCCGACCGGGACGTGTAGAGGTACGTTTGCAAAGGAAGGGAGGCGCGAAGTGAACACGCCGTCCCTATCGGTGATCTCTGTGATCGGACGCAAAAGGAGAACTTTATTACTGCTTATATCCTAAATCAACCAATTTCCTAATATCAACCAATCAGAGCTAACCATGCGGATGTGCTCCATCGACCAATCAACCTGATATCGCATTCGTCCGTCGCTTACCGTTAGGTACCTGTACCAGTCGTCGCATCTGCTCCGGATGGACCGTCCATGTTCACCACAGTTGGCCTCCAAAATCTACGGTACACCACAGTTGGCCACAAAATCTACAGTACGCTTCCCGACAGCATCGTCCGGCATTGCAGCATTGCTTCTGAAGGGGGGCCGCATATCCCATTCAAGGTTCAAGATTCCCATTGACTCTAAACCATTGGCAGTGTGTTCAATCACGAAGCAGAGCGACCTTGCTGATATGATTCGCCTGACAGCTGTTATTATGTGGGATGAATCCCCTATGATGAGTAAGTTCGCTCTTGAGGCCGTTGACCGCACACTCCGAAACATCATGGATCGATCTTTTTCTCCTTTTGGCGAAATCACGGTCGTGTTATCAGGAGACTTCCTCCAGCTGCTGCCGGTTGTCCCAAAGGGCCTGCGTCCTGATATTGTTGCAACATCTATCAAGAAGTCCTATCTGTGGATTTGCGTGAACGTGTATCGCTTACGGCAAAGCATGCGTGCTGTGAACGCCCGGCCAATTACCGACCTTGGGAACCGCACCTTTGCGGATTTGCTTCTAGCACTTGGAGAGGACCTGCTGGAAAAAATCGACGCAGATCGGATTCGTTGTCCGGAGTTGATGGTGATCCAGGACCAGACATTGAACGGACTGATCACCACGATTTATGATGGCATTGCTGATACCGCAAGGAACGAGCGTGCCTACTTTGGCCACCGTGCAATCCTCGCCTCCCGCAATGACACTGTGGCCGAGATTAACACAGCCGTCCTGACCATGGTTCCGGGGATAGAACAGGAATTTCTCAGCACCGACAAAATTGACGATGAGGAGGGTGCAAACGCGGTTCAGACAGAGCTCTTGAACCGGCTCGACGTGAATGGATGGCCGCCTTATCGACTGGAGCTGAAGGTTGGTTCACCAATCATGCTCCTGCGGAATCTGGATCCATCCAACGGTCTTTGCAACGGGATGCACCTCATTTTCCGCCAGTGTTACGCACGTGTTATTGAGGCTGAAGTCTTGACGGGTGATCATACAGGGTATGTTTGCTTTATCCCGCGCATTGCACTATTATCTGAGCAATCCGGCCTGCCATACACGGTCCGTCGGAAGCAGTTTCCTGTGCGCTTGGCCTATGCAATGACGATAAACAAATCACAGGGACATACGCTTCACAAGGTTGGCATATGTCTCACAAGGGACGTGTCTCGCATGGCCAGTTATACGTCGCCTTTTCACGGTCGACAGCACCGGAGAACATCTCCATCCTTTTGGAAGCTGAGTCTGCAGAACTGCGAGTAATGCGTAACGTCGTTTATGACGAAACACTACGTTAAATGAGGTTGAAAAATCTCGCTATGATGAGAGTGACCAATGTTCGAGATTGCGCGCAATCGTTAACAACAAAAAATAAAATCTTTCTTTTTTTAAATGTTAATGTACATATACTGTAGTTTCAATAAATTTCAATGAAACAGTTCGTCGGAACGACGGGTACCACCCTAGTTCCCTATAACTAATAAATGAAACCCTTACTTGAGAATATTAGCTATAAACTACTAAGTATGGAAAGGGAGAGTGTTTGTATTGGAATCATTTTTTCGCATTACTGCTGGTTTTGCAATTTACTCTATGTAGTAAAGTTTTTTCATTACTAAACTTCTGTTAAAGTTTTTATCCGTGCCATATTATATTAGCTAAGAGAGAGCCTGCGACCAGGTCATGGTGCGACCTAAAGCTCGCAGTACGAACCTCACACACGAGCAAAAGCGTCTCATCTGTCTGCACTCAAGACAATTCCCTAAGACAACTCAGGCTCAGCTGGGTCAATGGGCCAAGGAACAGTTTAATCTCGACTATGTGCCATCACAAGCCGCCATGAGCTACATGCTCAAGAAGCGCGCGCAATTTGAACTTGTATCCGGCGAGGGTCGTGATTACAAGAAAATGCGTTCTGTCAAGTGTCCAGAGGTAGACTCTGCATTGGCCAACTGGTTTCTTTACTGTCAAGCTAGACGTTTTAAGGTGCCTGGAGACCTCGTGCGTCATAAAGCGCGCGTATTCTATGAACTACTGGCCCCGCAGCTACCCGAGAGCGTCACAAGCTCTCCGCCACAGTTCTCCAATGGTTGGATGCATTCTTTTATGGGGAGACATGGATTTTCGTTAGGAGGAGGGAAAGGTAGCAAAGAACGAACATCACGTGATGCACACGAAGAAGCTGATGGCAAACCAAAATTTGCTCCGGAAACGTCAGTAATTTCGACTCCAGACTATTTGAAAGCAGCAGTAGCAGGTGTGCCGCCAGAAAATGTATATTGGCTGCATGAAACACGGCTATTCTACGCTATGAGTCCTGACCGGCAGGCTTTACCGTCTAATCATCATCCCGATAAAAAATTGACGATGCTGTTGGCACTGAATGCGGATGGTAGTGATAGACTCAACCCATTTGTCGTAGGGCCTCATCCTCTGCCAGCAAATCCGAGTGCTGACGGTGAAGAGAAACCGTACCAGTTCGCGTGCAACCATAAGGCATGGATGCCACCGACGATGCTGCGGGATTGGCTAATGGCACTGGATTGGCGAATGCGGGTGACCAACCGTCAGATTGTTCTGATTGTTGACTCAGTCGCTGCTATGTGCGTGCAAAAGATATCACTGTCGAATGTGACGATGCATTTTGTTGAAAGAAATCATGCTGGAGAGCTGTGTGTTCGCGCTCTAGAAATGGGCATTGTAGCTGCTGTGAAACGTCGCTATCGTCATCAGCTCTTGGATTACGCGCTTGATCGACGAGAGGAAGGGCAGCTTGATATTTATGATATTCCACTGCAGAAAGTGGTAAATTGGGTGGTACAAGGCTGGCAACAAATTCCACAGTCGCGTATAATGGCGAGCTTTGCCCGCGTGGGTGTCATCTTTACTAATGAAAATGGAGCTACTATAATTCCGGACGACCGTACAGATGACAAGTTAGATGCACAGATACAAGTGTTATTGAAACGTTTGAAGCTTGTGAGCCCCATGCGGTTGATCGAGGTCGTGGCTCCTAGTTCTGAGAAAGTGTTTGACGACAACCTGACGGATGCAGATTTTGCCGACTCTGCGCTACATGCCAAACATAGAACAGTGGGATTGCAATTAAGCAGCTCCGAAGATCTTACCCGGCATACCTTTATGCAAGAATTACCAACCGACAACTCATCTGGTGGTAGCTTGACATCCTCGTTTGACGCACAGGCAGCAACGTCTCGTCCCACGTCTTCGCACCGCAACAATAACAGCTCCACTACTGCCAACAACTTTATGGGTGACTACTCTGGATTTGATCAGGGATACCCTAGCTCACTTGATGACACGTGGTTAACGTGGAACATATCAAATCGCGTAGTGGCCCCTCCTTTACGTCACTCTGGGAGCGATCTCGAGGCGGTACAGACGACGATTCGCTTGGCGACCGAGATGAGTTGTGATCCCGTAGTCTTACTGGAGCTCAACCGGATCCATACAGAGCTGGCTAATCGGGACCCGGGTGCTTCGTCTTCAGCAATGAGTACCCGTAATACTCGTATCTGCCAGTTCCGCTTCGGAGCTCCAACTCGGCGTCTACTGTAAGCAAACGATAAATGTTAATTTGATGTACTATAATCGAAAGTGTAGCCATTTTACCATCAACGACTTCGATTGGTTCAATTTCTGACTAGAATGATGTTCTTCGCATTTCTCACAATCAACTTACAGCACCAACAGCACGGAAACCGATCCTTGCTCTTTTGTTCGACCCTAGCGAACCGTCCAAGCTGATTTTCAACTAATATGTCACACCGAAAGAAAGTCCTGCTCAAGTTAATTATTCTTGGTGACAGTGGGTACGTTAATACTCTCCAAGTGGATCAGCAGAACTCGTAAAACATATTTTACCACAGGTACATGTTTTTACAGTGTGGGGAAGACGTCACTCATGAATCAGTACGTAAACGAAAAGTTCTGCAGTCAATATAAAGCGACCATCGGCGCCGACTTCCTTACGAAAGAGATCATGGTGGACGATAAGCTGGTGACAATGCAGATCTGGGATACTGCGGGTCAAGAGCGTTTTCAGAGTCTGGGCGTTGCTTTCTATCGAGGAGCTGACGCTTGTGTGCTGGTATACGATATCACCAACTCGAAGGTTAATATTATTAGGGAATGATATCGTAATGAGGAGCATGGACGGGTGCTGATATGATATCGTTTTTGCTGAAGTCTTTTGAGAAGTTAGACACGTGGAGAGATGAGTTCTTGGCACAGGCAGGGCCAAGAGATCCCGAAGCCTTTCCATTCCTGGTGTTGGGTAATAAAGTGGACAAGCAGTCGGAACGAAAGGTGAGTTGGTTTTTAGCTTGGAGTAAGGTGTATTGTTGTCGGTTGACTTTGTGGTTACGTGGATGTAGGTTTCAGAAAAGATGGCGCGGGATTGGTGCCGTAGTAAAAATACTCATCAGGTGAGTAGTTATGACAAAGAACCTTTTCAATTGTAAGAGCTTTTATTGGTGATATTGGGCAGCCAATTCAACATTTTGAGACGAGTGCGAAAGAAGCGACAAGTGTCGAAGAAGCTTTCCAAACGATCGCTAGATCAGCTTTGCAGAAGGGCGAAGAAGACGACATGTTCGTGTATATAAGTTTATGATGTATCGATGAGTTATAGTGTTGACATTATTGCTGCAGATACGTACCGGAGACGATCGATCTCAGTGGCACATCATTGAAGCGCGAAAGCTCTTCTTGCTGCTAGATTATTTTTTCCGATGGGTCGTGAGAAGATGAACGGAAAAGTTAGTGTGCCAAGCAAAACGAATGTTTAGTTCGCTAGCTTGCTTCACAATCTTACGGCCCTGTCAGTGCAATATTACCCTTTTACCACTCTTTCACTTGGAGCTACTGCACTAAACTTTTAGCATAGGCTCGTTGTAGGCGCAAGAATCGTCAAGTACTTCGTACCCCAGTATTCATATTAGCCGCACCCATATCACTAAAAAACTCTTTCTAATCACCGCTATAATCGCGTTCAATTTTAGAGAACAACAAAATTGTTATTCTGATGCGACGCAACAAACAACATTTTAAAATGCCTTCGGGTCTCGCAAATAGAATGGATGAAACGAAATTAACCCACTGCTCCAAACAACACTTAGCAATGCACCGTGCTTGAAGTTCGAGGCAAATGCAAGTTTCCGTGGCACGCCAGCATTAGGGGGCCCACGCAACAGGCCACTAAGGAAAGCAACAACATTAGTTGATTAAGTTCCAGTTAATTGTATGAGCATACAAACCTCGGGGTGAAAATCAGGAATGGCAGCCAAACAACGCTGAAAATAGCGACCAGTGCTGCTGTTCTCGCTTGATTAGAGCCATTTGCTGTCGTCTGATACGTGACAGCTACCCTGGATCCACTAGGATCCCATGCGATGCTTTGTATGCTGCCGCCAACAATGCTTAAATGCGCATGAGATGAAAGTAGTTTCTGTGTGAATGGGGTGACACTTTCAAAGTTGAAGAAAAAAGATAGTTCACAACGTACGCCGAGGTACTTCGGTCTGCGGAGAAGAGCTCCTTCTCAGTAAAATCAAGAGCTGGAGAGCTAATGTGAGCGTCTGGGAGGAAAAGGAACTATGTTAGCGCAATGTCTTTTCTTTTGGAGCACTACAACGCACCCAATGATGGAGGAGGATCCTGAAAGATATACGGGTACAAGGTTGGACTATCGCGAAGCGCCACAAGCAAGCACCGTCCGTTACTAGACCACCCACAGCCCTGAAATAACGCAAAAATATCACAGCTTGTATCTGGTGTTGATTACAGTTAGCATCGCTTACCCCCGTAGCGACGTCCCATGTCTCTCTTTTCCATGTTAACGTCTCCCACATCAACGATACGCCATTTCTAACCAAATAAAATGCGTCAGCACCGAAAAGTAGGTCATTAAAGAGCGACAAAACACAGTTACTCTGTAGTGACGAATAAATATTCACCCGTCGGCGACCAATGCAGCGAGACCAAATTGTAAGGGCTTTGCAGCTCGGTCTTTCGCGAAAATATAGTATCAAACACCACCAAAGATCGAGACCCTTTTCCACATACTGCTAGCAAGCTTCCGTCCTCATTCCAGCACAGTTGGCTAAGACCAGATTTGTCTGGATGCTTGAGGATCTCTTTTAGCACAGGTTCTGTACAACACCACTCAAATCAGCTCTTTCAGCCACCGCAACAGCGAGCTCGGCTGACTTTCACCCACCTCCTCCATTCATCGGCACCTTCCACAAAAACACTCCAGTCCTGCATGCTACTGCCAATGTGTCTCCTGTATATTTTCCCCACTGAATGCTGCCAATATCTATCTGATTGGTATGTTCCAGTACACGGATATCCCATGACGTGCTCTCCACATGGTACAGCGTCACAACTCCATCCAGCTGCGCGACAGCCAGCACGTTTCTCATAGGATGCCAACTGATGTCTACGATACTTTCACCATTTCCTTGGTCCTGGCTCTTCAGCGGCTCTAGCTCTTCATCCGCTGTACCCATCACCGGCTTCAGGAGTCTCTGCGTAGCTCCTCCAGCGACGCGAAATGCCCAGTTTAATACTATCAGCTCTTCATCCAGTAGAATGCTTTTTGCGATCTTGATTATACGTTTTAACAGCTTCAAAGCGCCTGAATCCAACTCTTCATCCTGTTCGTCAGTTAATGACTCGCGCTGACCGAATGGAGGCGGCTTGATGCTTGCCACGCGCGCAGGATTGAACGCACGACCTCCACGACGGATAAAATCGTCACTTATACGTACGCTATCTTTACTGGATACGCTGTACAGCTCGCCGTTGAGCTCCCCGAGCGTCACGGCATCCTGCTTCGGAAGGACCCAAGTCATGACAATGTCAGTAAAGTGAGTGAATTCACATTCACGCAATGTGGATGAAAGTCGAAATAACGGCAACTGGTACCTTGACAAGCGTGGCGTGTGTGTCGCTAGCGTGTTTCACGAAATTAGACGCAACATGGGGATCGTATGTGTCACTGAAATGTTGCGGCGCACATCGAGCGCGTATTTATCGCTTGGAAATTGACGAAAAAATGAGTGATGAAGGTATCCGAGTCGATCACTGGCCATCATGGTGCAAGACGTTACAAGTGCAAGGTCACGTGAATGTGACGTGTATTGCGCCATTGGATGTTCCTGTGGTACAGTATTTAGCGTTGGCACCTGCAGACGACAGGCATCCGAAGCTCGCGCTTTCGTTCGTCAAACGTTTGTTGCGTAATCGAATTCTAACAGGACGAGCTGACACCGTCGCTCTTCAATGTGATGGATTAGATTATGGCGAATGGAGATATAACGCTTACTTTCGAGGATGCACAAAAGATGGAAAATGTCAAGTTATGACGTTTGGTGGTGGCATCGTTACGAGCGAAACGATGGTCTTGATGTTTCCTTCCGCTACGTCTTTGTTTACCACCAGGTCAAATGGGAAGCGAACTTATGAGCCAGTTGGAACACATGCTCGGGGATTTCGAGAGATGGTAGCAATGGCGATTCGGATGACATCAAGTTATAGGACACGAGATGCATTCGTCACTTACTCGTTTTTATTGCATGCACCGAGTGGTGCTGGAAAGACGACGCTAGTTGAACAGAGTGCAGAAGAACTGGGCGCGAATCTGCTTGTTCTTGACGCCGGAGTGCTAGCGTCGCCGCAATTGCGTCTGGAAGACTTTTTCTCTGCCGCACTTCGTATCCAGCCTTGTGTGCTGTTATTGGAAGATCTGGAACTACTGTTTTCAACGACTCTGGATGAAACCAAGTATAAACTCGTGTGTCGTCTTGTCAATTGCATTGAGAATATTCGTAAGCCTCAGTTGCTCTTTCATCGTGGGTACCTGTCAAAAATCACGGCTTACTCTTTTTAATTCATTGTCAGACAAAGCCAGCCTGGTTCGTATAGCTATCGTCGGAACTGTTACGGTGCTAAATGCGTTACATTCTAAAGTGCGGCAAGTGTTTGCACAGGAGGTGATACTCGATGTAAGCGATCTCCATGCTACCGAAAAATTGGGTGTAGCTAGCTCATTGCTGTTGTTGCATAGGTACCCGACACCCGATGGACCGTCGAGTTACTGGCATCATTGTTACCATCATCGTGTAAGCTGCGGCTTGAGTTTCTTACGTCACTCGCTGTTCGTTATGGTCAACGTGCGAGCAAAGTTGTTGCCATTGCTCAAGAAATTTGCAGGCAGTTGTCACGTGAAGATAGTCAAACCTTGAGTACAGAGAGTTTTGAAGCTAAAATTGCTGCTGCTGCGCGTGAAATCGCCAGTAGTAGCAATGGCATCGATTCAATCACCTGTTCTGTCCCGGACGTCTCATGGGAGGATATCGGCGGATTAGAAAGCGTGAAACAGTATTTACAAGAAATGGTGGTGTGGCCACTGGAACGACCGGAAGTCTTTTGTCGGATGGGTATTTCGCCACCTACAGGCATTGTGTTGCATGGTCCACCAGGGACTGGCAAGACGATGCTTGCAAAAGCGGCAGCGAAAGCGAGCGGATGTAATTTTATCAATCTGGTAGCTAGTGATCTGATGAAAGGCGAAGTTGGAGAAAGCGAAAAGGCTATTACGCGCATCTTTGATACAGCTCGTGCACTGAGCCCTTGCATGGTGTTTATCGACGAGTTTCAGTCACTTTTCGGTACTCGATCGACCGCTGGACAAACGACCTCGAGAATGATTTCTCAGCTCTTAATGGAACTCGATGCATTGAAAGTAGTGTCTGGTAAAAACGATCTTGCCACAACGAATGACATGGGTAATGGTCGAATCTTTGTCCTCGTCGCAACTAATGCCTTGTCAGCCATCGATCCCGCGTTTCTTCAACCTGGTAGGGCTGCCTCATCTTTTTTACTGTGCTCTTACAGCAGACAATACTTCCTCGTTCGTTCTATTTAGGCCGCTTCGAAAACGTGGCTTTTGTTGGTCTTCCGAATGTCAACGAGCGTAAAGCCATTCTTGAGATCCAACGCAATAAAATGCCCTGGAACCATGACGTCGATATCACTCAACTCGTTGAGGTCACAGACGGCGTCAATGCTGCGTCGATGATCGCGCTTTGTCAATCTGCAGCTATTCAAGCCATGCAGCGGATACCTTCCGACGCGCCATCAGAAGAACAGGTACGGAAGCCTGGGTAGTGTCCTAGACCATGAAATTAACATGTTTGGTTGGCGCAGTGCATTGCAATGGTTGACTTCGTCGCAGCATTGGCAGATATGAATGTGGCTGTCAAAAGCTATAGATGAGTGCTTAGGTATCCTCTAAAATAAAACCAATGACATCGTGAATTAACCGTCCTCATCGTTATAAATTCTCTAAGGGTCGTAGCTTATATACGCATCCAGTGTTGTTTTGACACTATGAGGGAACGTAGACATCGCCAGGTCGCTTTGAAATACGTGTGCGATGCGATAAATACCACTATCGATTCCTAAGTACCCAAGAAAAATAGCTCCTTAAGCAAATCAAGACGAATACTTGCTTGTAATACTGCTTACCTGTTGCTAAGGCTGAAGCTTCTTGCACATATACATCAGTCGTTCCGCTTCCCTTCAGACATGACTCCATATATGTCTCTAAGGCATTTCGACAATTTGTAAGCGACACAAGCACAGCTGGTATTGTGTGCTGTTACATGTACGACAGACGTTGCTCAGTTCATGCGAATCCCAATGACACAAGATACCTGAACATACCTGAACGTATCCTTGTTTATCTTCAGCACGCGACGCACTGACAAGGTGACACAGCAGAGACTCTGCAGCACGTACAACCTTGGTACGCTGAAACACACGTCGGCGAGCCTCTTTCATCAGGAAACGACGAACTGCAAACTGCAGTTTAGACTCGACGAAGAATTTGATAGGTGACTTCGCACTCGCAGACGAGATGGTCAGATTTGCCAAATGTGGGTACTGAAGGAGCAGAACCAATGGATGAACGTCTTGATGGCACTTTAAGAGCCCCAGCAGAGAGGAAAAGGATTGCTCCAGTGCTAAATCAGCATCAGCACCGGTAGACGACGAGCTTTTCTTGTCTTGTAGCGAATTCAGCACGTGCAGCATCAACGTAAATCCATCGATGACCGCGGTTGTTGAGCTGACCAAAGCATTCCATTTGTTTAAAGAGGCAAAAAGTGACTCGCGCGCATTTGCGTTAAACTTGCATCCAGTAAGCAAGTTTTCAAACTTGAATAAACTATCCAGTATTACCACGTCTTCAGCATCCGCAGAAATCTTCGGCATCTTCTTGTCCGCAATATTCTTTGAAGCTTCTTCCATTCGCTTATGCAGGCCCTGCAAATACTGTTCATTTAGTGGGGTGCTACTTAGCGGGACTGGGGCAATTTCAGTTTCAAAGAGGACGCTGAAAACGTCTCCTTCCGTCGTTTTCGCGACTGCGAGTAAGTTCCATAAACTGATAGCACCATTAGTTTTGCCATTTACAACCCGATAGTTTGCCCTGAAGAGCAGAATACGAAATACCGACGCTGCACTCAAAATTGTGAAATTCTCTAGCACACCGCTAGTAATCTGGAACGCCATCGTTGACACCTGCAACGATAAAAAACTGACTTCATTCATCTTCATACCTAGCGCATTACTGCTAGGGTACATCCGACTTAGTGCGCATCCCAAGACGTACGCCAAGACTCCACGACGCGCGGCACGCACCACGTCCCTCTGCATGGCCTTTACAAAGGCTAGTCGAGGATCCAACACAAATGGATCTTCGCCTAGACTTTTTTCAACCATTGTAAGTGATATGAATGACACGAAACCACCAGAAACTGCGAAAGATCCGATGTTCTTTGAAACATAAGCGGTGTAAGCCATTCCAAAGTACATCACGAGCTTCCAAACGTAGGAGTGGACAACATAAAGCAGAAGCAAAAGTGGAAGTTGGGGTTGCTCACGCACACTCATTACGATGTCAATGAGAGTGCAGACTGCTGCTTGAAGGCCACCACGCGTGTTAACATCCAGCTCTGCCTTCACTCGACGTGTCGTAGGTAGCAGCGCATACCTAAGCGTTACTTGGGCAATAGTCACTGTCCACAAAAATCCAGCTACTAATATAAATACAGGAAACGAGGGAACCTTGAATGGAAATAAGACCGGCAGTAGGCACAGCAGAACCAGCGGAATACACACAGCACCGAAGGCCGTGAGCGCCGTAGCACGTAGCGTCTGCTGAAGACGCTGCTGGAGATAAGGGTATGGAAGGTCAGAGAAGAAGCACCATGACGAAGAATCACTAAGACCGACGGTGTATAGACGCAACAGCGCACAAAGCACCTCGAGCGAGTGCGCGAAACCCATGAAATTCTACGTCTATTGTGGACCACACATAGAGATGCTAATACCGATCCAGTATAACTTTGTATCTATCTCTCTCTACCTAGTAATTCATCCGTTGAGAGAAACATACATAACTTCTTTTGACTTGAACTTTGTATGTAAACGCTTGCTTACGGCAAATTAGATGTGTAAATTCGAACAGATGCCGCATGATCTCTATTAAACAAACAATTGCTCGAATGTCTGTTTCACCATCATTCTTTTATAAGCTGAGGACATTTTAACAGCCTAAGCCTATATTTATACAGGCTCAGGCTGATTGTTCACCAAAGGACTGAGCTTGTATGTTTTTTCGTAAATTAATTCCTGCAAGATCAAAACTGTAGGTGTCACAAAGGTTGTCCATGTTCGGCGATATCATTTCATGGCCAGAAAAAGTCTTGCTTATGTAACAATACACGCTCGTCAAAGGTTAAAAGGGTTGTAGAATGTATGCATGACCAGCGCGTTGTTATTATAGGCGCTACCATGTGACCACAAGAATGGACACCACTAGGTACGGTGGCTTAAGTTTTCACCTTACTCATAAATTAGTCGCACGCAACGTGCTGTGGGGGTATAGATTGCCACAAAAAAATGTGCAACGAAATGTGACAATATGCAAACACTTGGATATTGGTTGTGATTACTGTGCGTCACTTGCGCAACATCACGCCGGATTTGGGTGTAAAAGCTCGCGAACAGCGCAGATCAGATCCAGATCCAGTTCTATAGTTATACGACAGGTTGCATCAGCAGATCTTTCAATGTACCACGCAACAACCCAAGCGCAAAGCATGCATGAAATTGTATCCACGGTCGCATATTTCTTATATATTACCATAACTTATTAGTGAAAGCGGCCATTTGATAGCTAAAACAGTAAAGGGGCACATGACTACTTAGCTCCTCGCTTAGCCCATACGCCGCCGCTCCCCTTTACTGTTAGTTATCACATGGCAGCATCGTGTTCGCCGCTTCACCTTATTAGTTATGGTCAGTTATGTACACAATACTGGGGACGGGTACCGGATCCAGCAGTGTCGAACCGCTGGACTACAAGTCTGCGACCCCGACGCTCGTGTGTTCCTTCAACTCGCACGCTTTGCGTTTCTCGAGCACATTTGAGCTTTTATGTGCCCGTGCAGTCTAGATGATTATTCGCAAGTTATGGCTTCACCATCTGAAAGCGGCGTGACAATGCAACCAAGGCCAACACAGGAGCGGCATAAAATTTGGTTCATATCAGCTCCATTGTTTTCATGCATGGGCATCAAAATAACTTATAAATCCATCAGCTAATGCATCTGTTTGTCCAAAGACGATCGATGATTGGTTGGGTTATGTTAAAACAGCGGTACAGTACCGTGCAGTGTCTTTTTGATGACTTTTTCGCGGCCTACACTGCCAGAGCGACAGGGCGCAAGCACGGCAGCGGTACGGCGGGATGAGTGAAACCGTCCAGTACAGTATAGCGAGCACACAACTCAGTTTCATACTAAAAATAAAATGATTGACAACACAAGAAAGATCTCTTACGCCCGGACTCGAACTTCATTATTATTTTAGCCGTGCAGAGTCCACGGTTTCCTCTGAATCTCTGCTTTTCACTTGAAAATCCGATCTCAAGATGGTCGTTCATCCGAGTTACGCGAGGAACTCAGAAATGCAACCACTAGCCAATCTCTACGAAGACCACTTTGTCTGTAAAGACCGTGACTGGCAGCCTCACTGCAAGCGGCAGGACACGGACGCGCGCTCCGACTCCTCTACCCGCACTATGGACGACGCCGTGGACTTTGAGGTGCTAGCTAATTCGGTTGCTACCGAGGAATGCAACACTACTTCGAACGTGTCTGGACTGCCGCTCGTGTGCATTAATTGCGGCGTCTCCTTCTTCTCGCTGCAAATTTCCGACGACCAGGTGGACTGCTACTGCTCCGGCGAGTGCAAGTGGAGTGTCATCATGTGTCGGGAAATAGATCGGCGGGTATTTGCCATGCGCCAATCCGCACGTCATGTGACACAACATACAAGTCATCAAATTTTCATGTTGGCAGCGAGGAGCCGAAGAGCGAAGAGGAAGAACTTACGTCTTTCAGTTACATCTTGATCGCCAGCTCTGAAAGCAATGCGGGATGGATTGCACGGGAAGCAGTGGAGTATTTACTATTTAAGGTACCATAGTTTATGGTGCCACAGCACTGCGAGAGATGGAAAGCAATGGGATAGTGCGATGGAGACGTGTAGTTCGTGTAGTTTGTTCTGATGAGTGTGTATAAGTTTCCGCCTTCACACAACATATTGATTTGTTCACTTCTGCATATTATAGTATGAGTCATCTTGATCATGTCTTTAACTGTCAGATCGCTGCAGGAAGTGTGGAAAGCGTTAACTTTTCGCAATCATGGAAAGGCCACTATTATCAGATATTTGCCATTTGCAGCATATACCGGTAATATGACCATTTTCGTCACTAAGAGCAAAACTCACTTTTGGTGGTATTACTTTGTGACCTTTAGTTTTATGATGGAAAGACAGCGCAGCCTACTAGTCTTCCTCATCGTCATCGTCAGCCATTTCATCCTCTTTAATAGATTGGACGGCCCACTTGTTCACCTCGTCACGCAAATTTTCCGGCACAAGGTGGTGCTGCCACTTCGTCTCCTCGCAGATCCAGCTCAGCTCCAGCTCGAACGGGTGACGCACCTCATCGTGGAGCGTATTCAGACTGTAACACGCATAAAAGCAACACGAGTCAGAATTAGCTACTCTTCATTTCCCAGTACATTCCAAATCCTGCTCGTACATCTTGGCAATGTATTTCATGGCTTCGCGACATGTCATATCGAAAAGCTTATACTTTTCAATCTCTGTCTTAGCCGACTGCTGTCCCTTGCCCAACGCACAGCCGCGAAAGCTCTGCAGGCATCAACACGACGTCAGGTTCACTCATAGTGAATACAAAACCGTTTTCTAAACGTCACGTACGTAGGTGACTCCCGAGGGTTCAACCATGTAAAGACTCGACTTTTTCGTATCCTGGTCGTAACCGGCAAGCATCACGGCCGTGCCAAAAGGCCGAATCGAACCGTATAGAGTGTAATAGTGCACGAACTGACCCATGCGTTCCGCTAGAAGGTGAGGCGGAATCTCACAGCCGTAGCTCTTTTTGTAATTGAGCGCCTCTTCGCGCGCGCGATTCACCAGCTGTCGACCGTCAGCTACGAGCCCCGCCATCGACATACCCACGTGGCGGTCGATGGCGTAAATTCGGCGATGTGTGCCAGGCACGAGCATTTTGCTCAATAGAGTCTTTTCGACGCCCATGACGATACCGTCCGAGCATTTAATGCCGATAGTTGTGCTGGCATAAAAAGAGTAACACCTTAGTTAACATTCATGTAACTACAGAGCATGATTTTTGCTGCATTACCCGCTATTTTCGACAGCTTTTTGGGCATACTCGACCTGGAAGATGCGACCCTCAGGCGAGAATGTGCCCGCGGAGTAGTCGTAGCCAGTGCCGGTGCTGCTCATATTGACGTGCCTAGGTTAACACGAATGGAGTAGCAATATTGCCAAAACACGATCTTTGATATTTCCTCCCCTCTAATGTTGCGCGAAGGTTTTACCTACAGTGGTTTTGTTGTGTAAGTACCGGTATTAATACTACACCTTTGCCCGTCCAAAATGAAAAGTTTTGCAACCAAAGTGAAATAGGTAGCGAATTAAAATATATATTTAACAACTTTTGCAACCAAAGTGAAAATCCTTGCAACCAATGTGAAATGGAACAATTAAATAAGGGAATTGATCTGGCCACACACCCCAAGCACCCCCCCTCCCTTTTATGTCCAAATGCGTCAAATATGGGTAAGTTTTGGGCTTCAAAATGAACCTTTAAATTAGGGAATTGATCGGGCCACCCCCCCCGCAAGTGTTTCAAACACAACCAAAATTAGGCCACCGCTAGGGACACACCAAAAATTACTCCGGACACACCGTGTGTCCCTAGCGGTGGCCTTAATTTCCAACTCACTTATACAAACAACTAAGTAATTACTCAAGTATACACTTTCACTCGCTCATCAATCAACTTCACTATAGCTTCACACCCGATAGAGTCGGATCACCTCCCTTATTTGCTGTCGACATACAGGACAAATCCGTGTGGCGTCTAGAATCTCTTGCGCGCAATCCATGTAGACAGCATTGTGGCCACATGGAACACAGACTGCCTCTTCAGGCGCATCAAAACAGATTATGCACTCATCAGGGCGTAGGGCACGGGCATCTCGCGCAATAATGTTCTCCACCGCTAGGTTCGAAGCTTGCATATGGGGGGAGAGATGGGCCACATCATCCTCGCGAAGGAGCTGAACGATCTCTACCATCGGGACCAATAAGTTTTTGGGATAAAGCAAAAGTTTCAAGCATCGTATCGGAAGGAGTAGGTGCAGATGGCGCTGCCTGGGTTCGAGAGTGCCGTTGTGCTTCCTCCTGTGACATTTCAGAGCGCGCTCTAGATCGCGTTGTTCCTGCATTACGGCAGCCTCAGTTGGACTGCTTCTTCGAGCAAAACTTGTAACAGGATGGTATGACTGGGTAATTAGACCGCCATTATTATCTCCAGAAGCGCTTGTAATTGAGCTTTCTGGAGCATTGACCTAATAAAATACAACCGGATAAGAATTTACCCATCAGCATTCGCATGTTCAAGGAAACATACCAGCAAGGTCGTTAAAAATTTCTTCCACGCGGCGAGCTCAGCCTGATTTGAACAATAGAAATCCATCGATCGAACGGAAGACGCAAGGCTGGAACCCTGATTCCTTGACACCAAGGAGAACCGATAATCCTTTCGAGTAATCCATGTAGGTTCATCGCTCTGTTAAATTCCATCGCTCGGTTTGTACACAAGCTCCGAACTAAGGGATAGCACATAGTGTCTTAACGATGTCCACACGTAACCAACCTCTAAAAATATGTACATAAACAACAATAAAAAAAGAGGCACCATTTTGCATGAATATATCGTATTAACCATCCATAATTTACATCTCTCATAATATGTTCAATACTATTTGGATGGTTACGTGGAGATATCGTTCGTGGGGTTTGTCACGTTCTCGTTTGGATCTCATATTGGAATATTGGTCTTTTATTCTCGCATTGGTTGGGCTCTACGATCGGTTAAGCGATCTGCCCTTTTGGAGTATACTTACTCTGAGTGTAATTGGTCTGCCCGTACCCAGGGTGAAGAGTTCCGCCCAGGGTACATTAATCACGATTTACCTCAATGTGCTCAAGATTATCTACACCGTATTGGTCGTACATCAAGAGCTGGCGCCGAAGGAGAAGCGAATTAGTTACTATTGAAAGAGACGGAAGCGAAGAACCTTGTTCACCAGTTGGAATGGTATTAAATGGCTACTGCTTTATGGTTTAAATAGATTGTTTAATTGTCCGGCAAAACGAAATTCAAAGAACTATAGAAATTTTAAATAATGGAAATTCAATATGCAAGATTGAGATATATAAGCAGAAGTAAGGGAATGAATTTATACAGCTCCTAGGTTCTCTGAAAAACGTACCTTGGAACTGGTCGCCGCTCACCAGGCTTCATTGGGAATAGGTCAATCTCAGCGACATCTCGTGCAGAAGTTCTCAGGACCATTGCATACCTACCAGTAATATCATGTTGCATTGCTTTCACGACGTTTATATAAAATTATCATACCGTTTCTTCCACGAATCAAAGCCATAAATCCCTGATGCAATCGACAGAATGTTGTCCGTTATTTTGTATAACCAACCCGAGTAGAGACAAAATTTCTGTATCGTCATAAGCGAGATATACAGCCAAAAAAATCAAGTAAACGCTTGCAGACACCTCACCACGTTGTATTTACCTTCTCAATCTGCTCTACACATTAAATATACTTAAGCCGTCGTCCATCTGAATGCCTAAACTGTTCACGCGCTATATCTAGAGCTTTTTTGCGCCTTGGTTAGCGTCTTGAAAAAAATAGTCCGCACCTGGCGACTCTAAAAGTAGTCGCACCACCTCAGATTTTCCATAATACGTACCAGTATGAAACGCAGTATTTCCCTGTGAGTCTCGGACGTTGCAGTCTACACCGTGCGCAGTGAGTGCTTGGGCACAGAGCAAATGGCCCTGTGAGCATGCATTGGCCAGCGGCGAGTAGCCGTACAAAGGGTCTCCCCACTCGGCGTAAGAGCGCGTCTCGGGCGTAAGACGTGCCAGACCTTCTCGCTGTGTTGCCAAATCACCGTTCTTTGCTGCTTGCTACCCGGAGCCACTTGGATGTCAACTTAATAAAGCTGGCATAATTTAAAGGTTCAATTTTGAAACCCAAAATTTACCCATATTTGACGCATTTGGACATAAAAGGGAGGGGGGGTGGCCCGATCAACTTGAGGGGTGTGGCCCGATCAATAATAAAAGCAAAGAAGAGAAATAGGGTCGCCCTACCCGCAACCCCCCCCCCCTCCACCCTAAGGGCACCCCCCACGTGACTTTCGACCAATAGAATTAGCTCCTAAAGATTAGCTCCCACACTCCCACACTAAGTGCGAACCGTTACTACGGAGCACACAACAGACCAAACAACAACAGTGCACGTGCATCGAAATCGTTATGTTCCAAGTCTGCAAGTTTATATCAGTTCTAAGGGACGCAATCTCCATCGTGCGACTTCCAATCGCATGAGATCCGAATGACTTTTCCAACAGTAAAAGGGTCAGGAAATCGAATGCGTGCGGCGTGTAGGTAAAAGCGCGTGGCTCGAGCTCCACCCTACTTTGTGTCGCCCAGAATTGGGGCATTCAATACATGGGCGCAATGGACTCGAAGTTGGTGTTTCCGGCTAGTAAGTGGGCGTAATTGCAGCCATGTTCCCATGGCCTATGTTCCATCGGTTTGCAGTCTTACTCGCTCGACTACGGTGCATGCTGCCTTGGTGTCTACAGGAAGATTGAGTTCCCGACCTTCCAACTCCTTTAACCTCCTGTGCGTGTGCATAGGTGATGACGCTGTGGTCGCGACGAGCGCTTCGTACGACTTGTGGACGACACCACGTTGCAACAGAGTTGAAAACTTGGCAGCAGCAAGACGGGAACGTGCCAGTACCAGCACTCCCGACGTCTCTTTATCCAGTCGATGGACCAACTACACGCTTATTTTTTGTTACCTTTCGTAGCTGATTATTCAGGGATTCAATGGAGTTTGTGGTATAAATAATCCTACGAATTGCTTCGGGATACTGTAAAAATATCATCAAATTATTTTTTGTTACCTTTCGTAGCTGATTATTCAGGGATTAAAAGGAGTTTTTGGTATAAATAATCCTACGCATTGCTTCGGGATACTGTAAAAATATCATCAAATTATCCGCAACGCCTTGTGCTCGTCGTGACCATCTAATGACTCGGCAAGAGCTGGAAAGTACCGATCCAGCGACTCGGTCAACATCGAGCCGCCCTAGCGCATCCAACAATAGCAAAAAACAGTCAACGTCCTCTTGAATTTATTCTAGTCAAACGAAGCGATGGATGGCTGGCGAATTCCTTTGTATATATCTACCTGCACTGCGAGTCCCTCAGGCTTGTTCATTACGACAAAATGTTCATCTTCATACACGATCCGCTGTCTCAACTGCTTCACGATCCTCTTCTCTTTCGGCGTCCCGATTGTCTCGTTCTTCCTCGTCTGTTGTTTCTGTACCAGTGCAATCGACTGTAATTTGGTATGGAACACATACGCGTCAATACCCTCTACGGAGCCTTCGAACAGTAGTGCATTGGCGCGCGTGACTTAAAACGTCGTCGTCGATGGAGGTTGGAGTCGTATCTGTTGGAATAGTGTGTATCCATTTTGTACTTTGCACTCTTCCGTATAGTGGAATCCCATTGGATGTTCAGGTAAGCCATACATTTATTGCATATAACAGCAGTTACAAGATTAAGTTGCAATTAGGACCGGATAGTGACTCAAGTAACTATACACAATATCTCTTACTTTCCGTTTTGCATTTAAACCAAGAGTACACGCACTGAACTCTCTACGTATACCACGCAACGCACACCTCTACGCACCTCCCGCTGATCCTCCCGCGCTGAAACTTCGTCAGCAGGTGAGTCTAGATCTCGTGAAGTGCATGCAACAATTTTTGTTGTGATTTAACAGGTTATGAGCCCAAGTTGCGTCAAGTAATCTCATGGAGTTTTGTTGGTGATTGGAGTGTGCTCTCTTGCATTTTTTCTCATTGTTACGTTTCGTGGAGCTTGTGGAAAGCCCCCCATCGAAGGGGAAGCGATTGACGAACGTGACTGAAGGTTTTTTATTAAGTTTACGATGATTGATTTTGATGGAGACGATGTGCCCTCTGCGGATGAATTTCAGGAGCTGGTGCGCGGTTTGAGGGAAATTTTGGCAACCGCTAACGCCCCAGATGCAGGGCAAGCCAGGCCAGCATCCCCGAAGAGGTCCCCTGAGCGTAAGAGGGAGGCACCGGTGCGTATAACGGATTCTGAGTTCCGTGAGAGTCTCCGGAATTACCGTCCGTTCGACCAGCAGATGTCATTGGATGACGTGGCCGAGGATGAAGGGGTAGAAGCTGGCGCAAGGCCACGCCCACGTGTATATGAAGCACCACGCAGGGCTCCCGCTGAGGCGCAAGGTGCAGGCGGTGCCGGAGTGCCCGCACGCAGGGAAATGTACCGGTGCAACACACCGGGTACAAAATACCCAAGTTAAGTATTGATAAGTTTTCGGGGCGCGAACTGTATCCCGGTCTGGGTGAAGGCTAACGTCAATGGTCCTACCTGTTCATGAAGGCGATCGAGATTGAAGAGATGACTTCTGGCTTCCAGTGGAGCGAACGGTTGAAGGTAAACAAGTTTGGCGAGCATTTGGACGGCACCGCCGCGGAATACTACCGGACAAATGTTGCATGGTGGTGGCGGGTGCGCCCGACGCTGATTCACGTGATGTACCAGATGTGGTTGGGATTCAGGACAACTATATCCCACCACAAAGCTGCTGCAAGGTTCGCGATGGAAAAGGATCCGCAGCGCAGCTGGACGGAACACTATCTGTACCTAGTAGCTCTGGCTCGCGAAAGCGGGTCGAGTGAAAAGTTGATTGTCGAAAACATCGTGAAGTATTCTGCGCCGCGCCTGAAGATAATGCTGATGGCCAGGTATGACCCAAGAAGAGGGTATTACCTAGGCCATGCACAAGAGTTGATCGCCTGGGCGCAGGAACTCGAGGGCGACGCAGTGAAGTCGAAGCCCGCCCCTAAGTTGCACGTGCATGCAGCAACATCTGGTAAGGGGCGGCGCGTGTGGTACGCCTGTGGTGGCGAGGGGCACATACAAAGGTATTGCCCCGAGAAGCAACGGAAGAGTGGAAGTGAACGCACTCAAGGGCAGGGCCGTCGTGGCAGTGAAAGGTCGTCAAAGCGTTTCGTGCTTTCGACCATGGATACCACTTTGGGTGCATATGTAAATGCATGTGGTAATGGAAATGACATTGAAAATGTTTGGATTATCGATAGTGGCGATAGTAGACACTTGGTGTCGAACGCAAATTTATTGGAAGATGCCAAGGAATGTGGTCCTGATGATACTTTTGCCTCGCCAGATGGTGGCACTCTACAGGCAACCAAAGTCGGACGGCTTACGTTGCGGACGTGCGACAAAAGTGAAACGGTCGTTGTCTTGACCGAAGTATACTTCGCACCGCAACTATCCAGAAATCTGATTTCAGTTGGTCGGTTGCGCGAAAAGAGTTGCGCAATAGTTGACGATGACCGCAAGATGCGCCTCATGATCAAAGGCGAGAAATTATTTGATGTGATGACATATGGATCCGTTTTCTTTGCTAAGCTGAAAGCCGAGAGGGCGCATAATTTTTCGAAGGATTTTGTGACATGGTTGTCAATAGTGTGTCGGAAGATGTCGGTCCATACGTCCACACTGGCAGCCTGCACCATTTCCACATGCGCCTGGGTCACCTGGCCTATGACACAATTGAAAGGTTGGCCAGGGACCCGAGATCTGGTATTGTTTTGACGGACACGAATAGGCCAAATTTCCTTACGTGTGCCGAAGGAAAGCAACCGGAAAGGTGCAACCGAAGGTGGATTCGGGCAGCAACGCTCCGATAGACCGCATCGGAGGAGTGATCTTCAGTGACCTCAAGGGTCCGATCACTCCCCGTGACAGGCGAGGTAATCTGTATTTGGTTGTTTTTGTCGATCACCATTCGAATTATGTCAGGGTTTTCGCGGCGCGAATCAAGGATATGGGAGCGAAAATGTTTGGACATTTTATCGCTTGGTTCGAGAATGAGTTTTCGTGCAGTGTGCACGTGTTGCGTACTGATGGCGGCGGAGAGTACTGGAACGTTGATCTGTTTTGTAAGCATACCGGTATCCGCCGCCAAGTGACTGAACCAGGAAATCCAGCGTCAAATGGGAAGGCAGAGCGGATGAACCGGACCATTTTCAACATGGTCCGGTGCAAGATGTTTGGGTCAGGTGTACCCCTTACGTATTGGTCGGAGGCGGCTGAGTATGCTGCGTACATACTCTACTCCGACAAGGTCGAATATCGGGCGAATTTCGCCGTTGGAAGTGCTTACGGGCAAGCGGCCGGCAGTAAACGACATTGTGGTTTTCGAGTCCTCGTGCATGGTTTGGCGGGACCAAAAGAAGAAGACGCTGGCGAAGCACGCGAACGGGCCCTAATTTTAGGGAGGAGCGACGAAACAAAAGGTTTCAAAGTATTATTGATGAAAGACAGGGTGGTCGTGGTGACGCGGCACGTCACCGCGATTGAGACGCTCAGTGATGAGACGAGCTACAAGGTGACCAAGATGCTGGAAGGTGAACGCAGCCAAGAACTCGAAGAAATGGCCGAGTCGCGTTCGAGAAACGCTGTTCCAAATACGCCAAGTAAAGGGCGCGGAAGTGACGGAACACCGGAGGCTGCGACCAAGCCGAGGCACGTCGAAAAACCGGTGCAAGGCACTAGGAAGACGCGAAGGAAGTCTAAGAAGACAGTGAAAGGTCAAGAATACGAAGAGTCTAGGGCCAAAAGGGGCGCGTCAAGTGATGAAACTCGAGAAAAATTTGATGAAAATAACGAAAATGTGGAAAGCGCTTTATGCGTGTATGCAGTGTGTGAGCCTGGTTGCGATCCACCAAGTGATTCAACGATGCAACCAAATCCAAGAAAATATCGTGAGGCGCACGGCGGTCCGCAGACGAAGATGTGGAAACAGGCCGAAATGGAGGAGCTCAAGGCCCTCCAAGATCTTCAAGCATGGGATGTCGTTCGCCGCCCTGAGGGCAAGGTACCTCTCCCGACCAAGTGGGTGTACAAGACGAAAGTCAGTGCAAACGGGTCGGTTGAAAGGTACAAGGCGAGGCTGGTCGCCAGAGGCGACAAACAAGTTCTGGAGCCGATTACTTTTTCACGTTTTCAACCGTCATGGAGTTGAATAACGTCAAGTTGATTCTTGTTTTGGCGCAAGTGTGGGGGGTAGCAGCACGCCACGGCGATGTGCCAAGTGCCTACCCCAAGGCCAAGTCTGAAGACGATGTAGAGATTTACTTGCAGGTGCCGCAAGGCATGGAAATCGCGATGGATACATTGCGTGATTTCGGTGTAAAATCAACAAAGGAGCTCGCGCTGAAATTGAAGCGCAATATTTATGGATTGAATAAGGCTGGGCGCCTGTGGCACCAATGCCTGTGTGAAACGTTGTTGAAGTTTGGGTTCACGCAGTGTGTCACCGATACGTGTATTTTCGTCAAGCACCAAGGAGCCGAAACGGTGGTGGTCGGTGCATATGTTGACGACCTCCTGGTTACTGGAACCAGTGAGAGGATCGTCCTGGAATTTTTTGCAAACATGCAAGTGTTGGAATTAAAAGACTTAGGCAGTGTCGCCAAGTTTCTGGGTATTCGGATTCAAGGTGATCCAAAGAGCGGTTACGTGCTGGATCAAGAAGGCACGATCAAGGCGATATTGAAGATAACAGGCTGGAGAAGATGAACCCAGCCCGAACTCCGGTGCTGGCACTGGATGAAGTCAAGTAATATCAAGAACTTTTTTGGTACAGACGAAGGAGAATTAGCCCAGCAACAAGCAGTTTCAATCGCTTGTGGGCAGTCTGTTATGGGTCGCCCGGTGCACGCGTCCTGACATTTCGTTCGCAGTGCACCGAGCCACACGTAAGACCCATGCACCCCGCTGGGCGATTACAATATTGCGAAAAGAGTTCTTAAGTACCTAAAGGGAACGAGCGACCTGAAGTTGATTTTGAAGCATGATGATGACCTACCCATGCCACTCCGGATTATGGTCTACAGCGATGCGGATTTTGCCGCTGATAAGACGGACCGAAAAAGTGTTTCGGCAATGGTGGTGTTCGTGAATGGAATTCTCGTGAGTTGGGCCTGCAAAAATCAGACGGCGGTTGCACTGTCAACCGCTGAAGCAGAATTTGTTGCGGCAGCGATGGCCGGAAAAGAGGCGTTAGGACTGCGATAGCTGGTCGCCGAAATTGGCATGCATGTCAAGACGCCGCTCGTGTTCAAGATGGACGATCAAGCTGCGATACGGCAATTGGAGGATGAAGCGAGTGCAGCTAATTCCAAGCACGTTGACATCAAGCTGAAATTTTTGAAGGATTACTCCAAGAAGGGCATTGTTGTGGCGATTCACGTGCCGAGCGAGGGGATGTTGGCGGATTTACTGACCAAGGACTTGGTAGCGCAGCGTATTCAAGTGTTGCGTGCAGCGCTAGGTCTGCAGTGATGGTGTCACAGCCTCCGGTCTTGCAGGAGGAGTGTTGGAAGAGTGTGTATCCATTTTGTACTTTGCACTCTTCCGTATAGTGGAATCCCATTGGCTGTTTAGGTAAGCCATACATTTATTGCATATAACACCAGTTACAAGATTAAGTTGCATTAGGATTGGATAGTAACTTAAGTAACTATACATAATATATCTTACTTTCCGTTTTGCATTTAAACCAAGAGTACACGCACTGAACTCTCTACGGCTACCACGCAACGCACACCTCTACGCACCTCCCGCTGATCCTCCCGCGCTGAAACTTCGTCAGCAGGTGAGTCTAGATCGCGTAAAGTGCACGCAACTATTTTTGTTGTGATTTAACAGTATCTTCCGCTTCCGCAGCTGTTTCTGCAGAAACTCTGCGGGATGGACGGAAACGCACGCCGTAGCCAGCGTCCAGCCGCATCTCCTGGTCCTTTGCACGCACCACACACCGCATCGAACTTCTTAGTGCCTCATAGATATGGAAATCTTTAGGAGCTAATTCTATTGGTCGAAAGTCACGTGGAGGGTGGCGGGTAGGGCGACCAGAGAAATAAGCCTCAATTTTATCAACGTGGTGACTTTACAGTCTTTTTAATCAATACGTACTAAATCGTATGGGTCACTTCAAGTCTTGGAAGAGTTGAGCTCACGATGGAGTTACCAGACAGCAGGAGGAACGGGATTGGTGGACCTTTCTACGAAGAATAATTCCTTCTACTGTAGAGGCATGTAAATTACAAGTGCGTAGGTTTTCTTGCGTCGCGAGACGTGTGGCTTTTTTCATGAGTTCAAATTGATTGGTTTTGAAATGCTTTTGTGGGGGGAATCATAGTGGGAATGCCTTGATTTTCGAGATAAGAAAACAAAAAAACATGGGAGTACGTTTGTCTAATGGAGAAAATCGAAAAACAAGATCGAAAGTACGAGCGCGCGTTGCGTCGACGGAAGCGTCAAGAGCACGTGAACCAACGAAGGAAACGTGAACAGGAACAAGTTGACAGTCTCGAACGGGAAAAAGAGTGGGCAAAGGAGATACAAAAAGAAAACACAGATCGCGGCTAAAGGCACACAGACGAACGAGGATTTACACGTGGCTACTCATTCAACAAAGGTGAAAGCACGGAAATTGAAGGTTTTGAAGCCGAAACAGGCCCCAAAGACAAAGATGAAGATAATTCCACCCACTACATTGCTATCGTCACGATCAATTGATGCTGATTATCCAGTGTCGGGGAAAAATCGCCAAGAAACTAATGGGAATGAGAGCCCCCTACCAGAGTTGCCGGATGACGACCTAATGCACGTTTTGTCGCATGATAAGAGCAGTGATTCCGATGTCGATGTGGATTGGTCAAGGAGGAGTTTGATTTCGCCACTGCACGAGGAATCTCCAAAGCCATCTCCATTAAAGAAAAAAGTATCAACACCTCAAAAGCGGTTTGCATAAAAGATCGGAGCTTCACCTTTAGATTTTGATTTTCTCGAATGCGGAAGCAAAGCGACAGGCTCAAGCAGCCAAAATGCCCGTCAAACAGCACGTGAAAAGTGACGACGCTGAAGTTGAGTCGGAGCCTGCACCCTCGTCGCCACTACCGACCCCAAAGAAGCGTTTAAAACGCGAAAGGACGTTGCGATGGACCGTCAAAGACTGAATGGTGTTGTTGCGTCTGGTAAGAGAATGTTGATGGCTAAGACAATGAGTGAACATATATCTAGGAAGGGCGCCATGAATGATGAAACAAGTACGGGCTCAAATACAGTGCGTAAAAAGATGTCTGGAGACGGCACAGTTTCAAAAGGTATGGAGACTAAGTCAGTCGAGGCTGAAGGTAATACGTCCAGCCTCCCACTGAAAAAGAAAGTGAATGGCAAAAAGGAGGCGTTATCGATCAAGCAGCGCTTAGCAAATGCTGAGTTGCTTGCTCTAATGAACAAGATGGATGATGTAAATACGCCCAAGGTATTGGGCAAGAAGAGCAAGAAGATTCAGAACCAAGAAAGAGCAACAACGTTGTCTGGAAAGAGGATAGAAATGCAAACGTCGGTACCAAGTGAGACTGATGTACCTCAATCGGATCGAATTGTAAGAGATCTGAGCATTGGTCTGAACAGCAGTGGGATGACGACTGACTACGAGTCGTCTGAAATCTTCATGCATCAAATGGCAGCGTATGAGCGGGTAATGGAGATGCATGAATTTAAGCTCCTTCAACGTGGAGAAGAAACTTGCTTTTGAGGTAGGGCTCGTAAGGATAAAAGAAAGAATTGCTGCTATAATTGTGCGTATCGATGGTAGAGGCATTTGCGTGAATGCCTGGATCTTGTGTGCGACCAGCTTTTGTAGAGACTCAACTTAACGGCATATTAATAGATATCTGAATAAAAAATGTATTCCGAGTATTTAGATTCCATACTGCATGTCTTTGAAGCGTACAGCGGCGTTGAGTGCATTCATGCAGTGCATTGCTATCGCGTTAACAAGATCTATACCAATAACGCTGATGGATTGAGCTGCAGCGGCCTCGAGCAGGAGCATGCGCTGTCTTGAAAGCGTGAGCGCGCGGCGGATGTCGTGGTTGAAAACCTGGTCCTGGTGCGCGCGTGGATACGCTTTCACTTTTTGCTTAAAAACACTAAAGCAGCCTGCACATAAGAAATAATTAATGTTTTGCACAATGCATCATATGCATCATCGTAACCCCTACCTTAAATTGGGTTAAACATTGGTGAGTAACGCCCAAGTCGAAGCAGCTCCAGGTCCTCTTGAGCCTCGATGTCCACGAGAATCTCCGTATAGCTGTGGACCGGGGCATTATGAAAAACGATGACGATTTTCTTGCCGATATATCGTTCCTTATAAACATCTGAATTTCGGACTGTCTCACACACATATTGAACAAAAGCAGCATTCTGCTCCATCTTGATGGATCCACGCTGCATCCGATGTAAAATTAATCCACACGCTGGAGAAACAGCGCATTGTACTTGCAAGTTAGACCCTTAGGAGGGTGGCTGCATGACGAGAGCTCGATTTCCAATCTTAGCTCGCCCTTATCACGAGCGCAGTACAAATTGAAATTAGTCTCATCTAAGTACATGATAAATGCACCGTCCGTGATGTGATTAAGTAGAGCCGTGGCAAAAATCTGCCGCTTTCGTTTGTTCACCTCGTCGTTGCACGGAATTGGCTCGAAGCGAATTTACATAATACATTAAACAACAAATTGTAAGATGGTACGTTCAATAGATAATAGCATACCTTTTTATGGAATATAGTAAGCCGTATAGGCGGCGGCTCACCGTTGATTCCGATATCATTACGTCGAAATCAAATAAGATCATCGCAACAATATCTTTCAGCGTGACGGTGCAGTCTTCGCTGATGTAATTCTCCATGGCTTCTATAATTTCTGGGGTAATTTTTGTCGTCCGGGCTCGCGCACCCCCACGAGATTTACACATTACCGTACCACGCTTCGTTATGCGCCAGGCGGTTGTGGGTGGTACACCGTTGTGTTTCGCGACGTCTTCCAGCCTCCTCCTTCGATGAAAGCTTTGAGAACACGTTTATGAGCTTTCACATCTTCGACCTTGCGGGCACGAGACATCGCAAAATGTAAAATGATAAAATATGAGGCTTATTTCTCTTCTTTGTTTTTATTTAATTGTTCCATTTCACATTAGTTGCAAGGATTTTTTCTTTGGTTGCAAAAGTTGTTAAATATATATTAGTTCGCTACCTATTTCACTTTGGTTGCAAAAATTTTCATCTTGGACGGGCAAAGGTGTAGTATTAATTTAAAGAACCTGAGATCGTATCTCTATATCTAAACTACTAAGCGCGAAGCGTCTGTATGTGACGCTTTCCGGCGTCCTGATTGGTCCGGACGCCCCAGACTGCATACAATAGCTCTCCTGAACCCTGTCCCCTCCCGCCGGACTGGCCAGAAATCCAAGATCATCTTGTGCCAGGTCAGAAAGCCACGGACCGTCCCGACCTGAAAACGCGTGAGTTCCGAGCGAAGCTGCAGGAACTGAAAGGCGACGTGCTTGAGGCCGGTGTTTTCGGGGGTGCCGTGAACCTACACACGTGCAAGGTAATAGTATAACAGAATTGAAGTCATCACGATCCCATACCAAAGCGAATTGGAACTAAAAAATCGGACCTAATTAAATTCGACTAATCATTGGTAAGGCTTTAAAAATCATCACTCTATTAAAGACTAATCCGTGGAAGTACTATTGACATGAAAATCAGTACTAACGAGTATCTATTGGTTAGAAATAGTTCTTTTACATCTACCTATTTAAAAGTTTTCCGTCCCTGTGACTTTTCGGTCACTTGACATGAGTACCTACACTGGTTATAGCATAACATGTTCCGAGTGAGGATGTGGTTGCAGATCCGGTAACCAAGAAATTAAGCACGCTAAGAATTGCGGAGATGAGAGCTTACATTGGTCTGAAGTAAAGTTTGCACACTTTTAAGAAAGTCCAATTTGATTATGCATGAAAACGAATCGGACTGGATATGTAGGGATCGGCCATCAGCTTAACTGGCATTGATTGAAAGTCCGCCTGGGGCTGTACGTCATAGTAAAACGATAGCGATTACGTTCACTTTTTGTAGGGCGCGGTATAGTCCTGACTGACTGACACACTAATTAAAAAGGGTGCATAGAACTTGGTGGGTGTCGACGGGACCAGTATCAGTGGTGGATCACCTCTTATTTTTTTCTTTTAAGTGAGGTTTTACCGGTTTGTATATTTAAAGGTAGATATATTTAGGAACCTCCCAATTTTTTGGGATAGCTGTAAGCCATGTCAAGGGCGTTGTAACAGGATTACACTCTGGTTACATTTAGTTATGTTGTGTACGTAAGTACGGTTGGGGTCAGTATTGACCGGTCAGAAAGGTTTGGACCTATTGGTTATTTTAACCAATCAGGGCAGGAGCCCTTGGTGGAGGCGTGGCAGCCAGACACGTGTTAGTACACAGGTGGTGTACATTGCATTTTGGCTAGGTACGAATTTAGTAAGTTCTACTTAGTATTACATATAGTTTACATTAGTTTAAATTAATTTAGTCTAATTACATATTAAATGTACATTCAGTTTACAAAACACACTAATCCAGCTAGACGCACGACCTCGACCGGTCGCGCGTGCTGTATTTGTAGCCAAAAGTAATACCTCCTTTAGCTACTCACTTTCTAAGGGAAGCCTTGTTTCAAGGAGTTAGTTAATTCTAACAAGTAAACCAAGGGAAATCTTGGCCCCCAGTAATAGAGAACTCTCTTACTAAACCCTTTTATAAGGGCGTATCGGCTAAGTAGCGGCACATCACCGCTTAAGGAAAGTCTTCCTCTGTGCGGTAGCCTCACAGGGCGTATACGCACCGGCTACATCTGGTAGCACTTGTAGTCAATCCAACACCTGTGTTGGTAGACGACAACATCCTCTGCAAAGGATGAATCAGGACGATTGGGATAGGCTAACCCTCGTCCAGCAGGAAGCCTTTAACAGGCTGTTATCCATACTGGGTGACGAAGGCATGCAGCTCCTAACGGAGCAGGGCCTTGATGCCGTAAAGGCGAGGGTTAACGGCCTCATCGCCCGTGAGGCGAATTTTCGTGGAAGTCATTCCACGTCCACGGGGGTGCGCCCTCCGTTGTCCTTTAAGATAAAGGAATTCACCGGTGAAAAAGGTGATTACCTTTATGTGTGGCTTCGAGAGGTTGAAACCGCATTCGCCACCGCCAACGTGATCGAGGATCACCTGAAAGTGGGACTTGCACTGACCCATCTTACGGGCAAAGCCCGTACATGGGCGTTTACGTGTTCGGAGTCGGTCACGGACGTGTTACCAACCTGGGAAGTCCTTAAGCAAAATCTTATGGACATGTACGCAACGCCTGATCTGGTTTTCCAGAATCAGCTGGCGTTTCTGAGGTGCCGTCAGGGCACTAGGGACCTGGAGACATATATGCAGGAGCTTAAGACCCTGTTGGCAGGGATGTAAGAGAAGGCGTACGGGGACGATGTGTCCATTCCTGTGCTCATGGGAGGTCTGAGAGAAGGGCCAGCACGGTCGGAGGGTTTCCGATGCCGACCCCAATCTCTGCGGGAGGCGTTTAAGATGGCTTTTAACGCCGAGAGGAACTTTCGTTCCTCTAAGGTGGGTCCTGAACCCATGGACTTGAGTCAGGTCGAAGTGTAGGGGAAATCTTCCGCTAAGAGTCACTCTGACTCTTTTTCGCAGAGCTTCGAGGCGTAAATCTTGGCTATATTGCAGCGGCTAGGGCCGCTAAGGTGCTTCCTGTGTGAAAGCATGGATCATCTGCGGAGCAGATGTCCATAAAATCCCCAGCGAGATAGTCGCTGGAAGGGGCCGAGTGCGGCAAAAAAAAGGCCCTCGCCCAAGCCGTCGGGAAACGACGGCTCCCATTAGGTGAGGGGCGCCCTACTGGGGAACCCCTCATTCCTGTTAATCCCCAGGGTAGGGGACGACAGCACAAAGCCCCGAGGGAAGCGGTGCTATCTAGCACCGAGTTGGTGTACCAACCAGGGTTGCTGGTAGTCCTTGTGGACGTGAAAGGCTTTTTTTGATAAGCCTTGGAGAGTCTTGATAGACTCTGCAGCGTCTGAAAATTATGTCAGACGGACTACTGTTGAGAAGAGTCGGCTGTATGCCGAGGACCTAGAGTCACGTTCTCGTGACGTTGTCACGGTCCGTCTAGCGACGGGCGTACAGGTTTCTGTACTCAAGGTCTCGATTGACCTTAAGCTGAAGTATGCAGACTTCGATAGATTAGAACGTTGCCTAGTCCTGGATCTGGACTCGAGGTATGACCTCATTCTGGGCATGAAGTGGCTGGAACGCCACGAGCCATGGATAGACTGAAGTCTAGGTCCATTGGCTCAACGCACACGCGATCGGGTGAAGCATTGGCGAGTCATGAACCCACCTTTGCTCGATAGCAAAAGCGATTCTGGCGTGAGATGCCAGAGATTGGGATGTCTGAAATGATCAGTCCCAATGAGGTCAAGGAAGTGTTCCTTGACGCGGGGGGATTCGGCGGTCAATCCACACGCCGATATAGGCGAGACTGGTGATTCGCCAGTGGTAGAGTTGGATTCCTCTGAGGTTAAGCGCGAGGCGCTTCCTAGAGAAGAGACCCGTAGTTTGTCTCTTCTACAGGTCGGGGCTCCCGACCACGCCGTGTTCGGCGAAAAAGTTGCGACTCCAGTGGTAGGGGTATAGACTCCTGTGGGTAAGCGCGAGGCGCTTCCAAGCGAAGAGACCCGTAGTTAGTCTCTTTCTCACGTCGGAAACGATTCCGACCACGCCATTGTAGGTGAGACCGGCGAGTCACCGGTGGTAGAGGTAGAGACCTCTGTGGATAGGCGCGAGGAGATTCCAATAGATGGGGCAATTGGCTCCCTCCATCTGGGTCCCGGGATGAGTCCCGAGGCCAGTAGTAAGAAGTCCTATCGTATGCTGAATAGTGTGACAGGTGTTGTTACAGAAGGCGTAAGCCTTGAACGGTTGCCTGGGGTAGGCGAACTGTTGTCGTTGGAAGAGATGTCCTTCAACGAGTTTGGAACTGCTTTGAAAGCAGGTGAAATCGACGAGGTTGTCGTATTACGTCCGGAAGAGGAGTTGAACTCCTCATCCACGATGGACGAGTCAGTTTTGGTGCAAACCAAACAGGCATTGAATGCCCGAAGCGGTCCCAAGATCCTCGCGGATCCTGAGGACCCTTACCATTCCTTGTTAAAGGAATTAGGAGATGTCATTAGTGACAACCCGCCGTTGGGGTTACCACCGGATCGGGGATTCCGACATGAAATAGATTTGGTTCCTGGAACCAAATACTGCGTCACTAGGCAGTGTCCTCTCCCCAAGGAGCAATGCGACGTCATCGACGCATTCTTCAAGGGGAAAGAAGAGGCAGGGATGGTACGGAAGAGCAAGTCTCCTCACTCATCTCCCACTTTTTTTGTTGGTAAACCGAACGGAAATTGGCGCATTGTGCATGCGTACAATAAGCGGAATGCAGCGACTGTACCCATGCAGACTCCGATTCCTCGGAAGGATGTCCTCCAGAACAATATGGCGGGCTGTACTGTGTACAGTGCCTTAGATATGGTGGACGGGTATTATCAGGTGCTCATGCGAGCATCTGATATTCCGCTACAGCGGTCAGCACGTCTAGTGGAATGCTGTGGGAGTGGCATGTTATGCCACAAGGGCTTTAGAATGCACCAGCGACTTTTAATCGCTTGGTGACTCAACTCTTCTGCCCTCATAGAAAGTACGCTCAGACGTACTTCGACGATATATTCGTTCATAGTCGCGCGGAAGGCGATTCGTCTGATGTTCAGACGCACCTGATACACCTTCGAGTGGTGCTCGAATGTATGCGAGAGCATAAGTTATATCCAAACGCATCCAAATGTATCTTTGGTGCTGAGGAAATTTCTTTCCTCGGATGCTTCATCGGTAAGGATGGAGTGCGGGCGGATCCCGCAAAGGTGAAAGCCATTGTGGATTGGCCTTCGCCTGTAAATCTTAGAGATTTACGGAAGTGGCTTGTATT
>CM047587.1:32125925-32385364 GCA_026184515.1 Peronosclerospora sorghi | reverse complement strand
CGCGTTGTTGAGGATATTCTCCGGAGCTTATGTCCGGATGCTCCAAAGAGTTGGAGGGAGATGCTTCCTATGGCCGAATTTGCTATAAACAATTCGGTCCATGCATCTACGGGGTTTACCCCGTTTTACGTGAACGGATTAGTGAATCCGAGGGTTCCGTTGGCGCCACGTGTGTGTGGCCCAGGGCTTGAGGGGAAAAGGATTCCCTGATCTCATTCCTGTATCTGTGCGAAAGCACATCGATAAGTTTTTATCTACGCGCCCTAGTGTATTACGACACGTTTGCGATGCCATGGCGGAAAACCAAGACAAGAAAAAGGTGGTTAACCGTACGGTACGACAGTACGGGGTGGAGCGTCTGATGGCGCGACGCCATCATCGGGGTCAAACCCAGTATTTGGTGAAGTGGAAGGGTTATCCACATTCACAGAGTTCGTGGGAGTTCGAGACTCCCCTGCGGCAGGATTTCCGTGACGTCGTTGACGCTTTCGAGCGGGAGAATCCCGCTGTGAGTCAACGACCAAAGGGTCGGGGTAAGCCCCTTCACTCCCAGTAGTTGGGAGTTCTCCGGAGGCAAATGCGGAACCCGCACTGTGCTCCGGAACCGCAGTGAGGGCACGGGCGATAGCATAGCGCATGCGATAAGTGGCACGTAATTGCCCCAAGGCTTTGGCTCTGGCAAACGCCAAGCGCAATGCCCTCTCTATCCGAACGTCACGTTCGGAATAGCTGTTTTACAGATTTAAAAACTCGGGGAGACGTTTCCCCCTCCGCCCAAGCGCGGAACTTCTGTTCTGCCTCTTTGGCATCTTCTCCTTGCAGGAGAACGAAGGGAACCTTGCGGAGGTTCCCAACAACGGCACCCTGTGCCTATTTCTCGAGGCGCTCTCGATATGAGGTAGCCGTGAACTGCTTCTGCGTGAGAACTTTTCCCGGAGTTGATTCCGGCTTGTGATGTGTTGTGGCTGTACAGCCGCGAGGCCGGGGGTATAGATGACTAAAACCTTCTTTACCTCATTCTTGGCCCACTTTGGGAGGCCACGAGGACCTCCAAAACGATATGCCGCCCGTGGAGGGCGCATGGGGGTGTGCAAGGCAGCCTGTAATGCCTGTACGGCATTTCGAGTCTCTTGAGCTGCGTCCAGCTCATTAGCGGTGATCGCCTTCGGCGATCCGGATATGTCATCCGAGGTTGGTAATAGTTGCGCACGAGTTAGCGCATTTTCTCCGCATGTGGGGAAAGGATTAGGCTGCCGACATTGCCGTTCGGCGTTGTCGGAGCAGTCAGCCTTTGGGGAGATATCCCCAAGGGAATACCCATCCGAGTTATCGGAATAGTTTTCTTCGCGAGGAGAATCCTCATCATCACTAAAGGTGTTCATGGTGGTAAGACAGAGTTCTGGCAGTTGGATGTCTCCAACTAAAATTGAGTTATTGCGTATGCAATAGTCTTGATGGGGGAGGATGTAACAGGGTTACATTCTGGTTACATTTAGTTATGTTGTGTACGTAAGTACACTACGGTTGGGGTCAGTATTGACCGGTCCGAAAGGTTTGGACCTATTGGTTATTTTAACCAATCAGGGAAGGAGCCCTTGGCGGAGGCGTGGAAGCCAGTCACGTGTTAGTACACAGGTGGTGTACACTACATTTTAGCTAGGTACGAATTTAGTAAGTTCTACTTAGTGTTGCATATAGTTTACATTAGTTTAAATTAATTTAGGATAATTACATATTAAATATATATTCAGTTTACAAATAAAACTAAGACTGCTAGGCGCACGACCTCGACCGGTAGCGCGCGAAGTGAGTGTAGTAGAGTAAGGGAACACCGTCCCTTACCTACTCCCTTTCTAAGGGAGCCTTGTTTCAAGGTGTTAGTTAATTCTAACAAGTAAACTAAGGGAAATCTTGGCCCCGAGTAAGAGAGCGATCTCTTACTAAGCCCTTTATAAGAGCGTATCGGCTAAGTAGCGGCGAACGCCGCTTAAAGTAAAGTCTTCCTCTGTGCGCTAGCCGCACCGTTCGTTTACTCACTGGCTACAGGCGTGCTATAAGTCTGCTCTCATTACATTTGGACCAGACTCTTTACTGACCTTGGTGCTGGACTCAAACCATCAATCTCCCGGGGCATTAACCATGATCCATATATATAAGTTAGATAAGTGGTAGTAAATATATTCACTCCTTAATATGCCCAGCTAATACCCAACCTCTTACTCACTGTAAATTGAAGTTTTCTATGTGCTAGAAAAAAGAAGTACCACAAGTAGTTATGAGCCCAAACTGTGACCACATCAAGCGCGACTATCCATTGTGCGAGAAACGAGAACAATTTCTCACGTACAAGCGGATATTTCTCTTATACAAGAGAAAGAAAAAACTATTGTGCTATCTTGTGCGGCAAGAATGCGATCCTTCCAAGTCCTTGACTTCTAGGAGAAGATTCATCCCTCCCGTTGTCAATCTGAAGGTCAGAGATTGATCTAAAGAAGCATCCTGTGTGGCACATTCAAATGAAGAGGAGAAGGAGAAAAAGAAAAGCTTGGTGCGTTAGCGAAGACAGTCGTAGTTGTAGAAAAAAAGTGAAACATGTTATATTGCGAGGGACAGTCTCCCCCAAGACTTCTATGTCCTACTAGAAGGTGTGGTGGAGTCAAGTTCAATTTCGAACATCGAAGTGTCCTGATACCGACTACCATCGTGCCCAGCCGACCAACTTACGGGGGGGGGGTACCCCGCGAACCTTCGCCTAAGCTCCGATCGGATTGACTGTCGCTCTCTGACGACCGATCAGTGCTATAAGACACCTGGTCTGATGTCCGTTCACGTTTCTCACCTTATGTACCCATTGGTTTGGGTGGATACACACTCGATGGACCGTCGCGCAATATTAATTTGATAGGGATAGATATGTAACGATCCACGTCTGGGTAGGTTGTACCAAGGGCGAAAACCGTCACCCTAAATACTTGAATATATTGAAATATACTTAGTTTCAGTATACTTCCAGGGCAGATCGCGTATAGCCGATCGCAGAGCCCAACCAAAACGAGAGACCAATAATCCAATCGAGAACAACAAACAAACGTATCCAAAAGCTTGAAGTTTCCACAAACTAGATCTCCACGTAAACCTTTACAATTGATGTAAATAACACGTTCCAAACGTGTGCGATCTGAAATGAGTGACGAGCCAAGTACGCGTTCCCGTCGAGGTACTTACGGCGAGCCAAGTGCGTCTGTAACGCGTCCCGTCCGGGCAAGTTGAGCTGAAGGGGACTATTTTAACCCTCCGCTCCGAAACACTCCGCGGCGGGCGGGGAAGACTTATGCGTAAGTAGTAACTTGGAACCAAGAAAAGCACACTGTATTTATATCCATTAAAAACCTAATATGTAAACTACATGAAACATCGTGTGACTTACCTAGAAGTGCATACTTGATACTTTTAACACTCGATTAACTCAAAATCCCCTTCCCTCTCAATCAACACGATCACCCAAACCGATCGGCGATATACCGATATAAACTGACCGTACAATTTCTTCTTCGCTTCACCACAGCCGCCCCTGAGTCTGGTTGCAGCCGCACAACGGTAGATGCCCGATCTCACCAACAGTCTCCATATTATACCCATGCAGCAATCCACAAGATCTAATCCGACCGTGGTAGAGTGGTTCACTGCTCACTACGGAACCGGAAGATCCCGGGTTTGATCCCGGGACAAACCAAGTTGATTGTTTTCAGAAAGTATAATGTGACGAATTCGACCAATTCACGAGATCTACTCCACCATGTAATTTGCATTCGATCTCCGATCACCCCTTCCTTTCTTTAACAATTGTCTTCGTAGGCAAACGGAGCTTCCAGTACCCGCACATTCCTTCCCCTAAACGATCGAACCGATCTGATGACTCTTTCGACACTATAATAAGGCCGCATAGATTGCGAAATCTTCGATGAAGCGACTGTAATAGTTTAGAGTTCCTAAAAAAGACTGCATATCCTTCAACGATCAGGGAAACAGGAGGTTACTGAGCGATTAAAAATCTTTAGGATTAGCTTCCAACCCATCGATAGACACATTATGTCCCAAATAGGAAAATTTAGACATGCGCCAAAAACATTTCACTGCAATGATCGATAAATTTCAGCGATCTCATCTTTCCAACAAACGTTCACCTTCTTGCAAAGATCACTCCATGACGAGGCTCGGATCGAATGTCGTCAATATATGATCGCCCCCCTAGAACGGACGGTGTATTTCTCCCGATCGAGATCGCCCTCTGTAAGCACATCATGGCTCTCGGTGGGATCCCGATCGTCACTTATCTTGAAGTGTCCGTACAAAGCATTGTCGATCAGTCTCTGATAAATCTGAGGCGCGCTCTTCAGAACAAATGGCATCCGGTTCCACTCGAAAAGACGGAACAGCGTTACAAACGCAGACATTTCACGAGCCCGATCGGTCATCGAGACTAACCAAAATCCACTAGCTATATCCAGCGAACAATACCATAAAGTCTTATCCAAGTCCTCAAGCAGATCACTAATCAGCGGTATTGGGTACACCATAAGTTTGGTCAATCGGTTCACCAGTCGATATTCAATACATAGCCGGATGTCCACGCCGTTCTTCTTTATTACGATGACGATCGGTGAGGCACACGGTGATGTCGACGGCTTGATAATCTTCGTGGCCAACAATCCTTTAATCAGATCGGATAACTTCTACCGATACTGCGGCGTCACACGTCGACATCGTTGGGCTATCGGCTTCGCGTTACCCACGTCGATATCACAAATCGCTCCATGAGCGGCAGGGGGTAGGGCATTACCTTTACCGATCAGCAAATGTCTTTTCTTCCAAATTATTTTCTTGAGCTAATCGATCTGTTCAGGGGTGTTGACATCCCGATCGCCAACTTGCAGGTAGTCCAGGGTCACTTCAGGCGGATCGGATGAAACTTCGGGTAGAACCGCCACCTGGATCTATAATTCTTCAACGTACTGTTATCCGCCCTCTTGTATACACACCTGGTCATTTTCTGGGATAACTTCACTCAATCCGCTCATATCGGCCGGGAAATGCTGCTGTTCCCGATCGGCGGGATGTCCCTCAGCGACATTGATCTGAGTAGAACCGGCATCACAATCATCTCCAACAATATTACGGTCGTCCCCATCTATCACCGGTTACACTGTCACCTGATCTTGTAACACAACTGCGTTGACGACCTGGCCCATCTGCCTGTGACAGCCGGATCCAAGGAATTACAGGGAGGCGCATGGTGGCCATCATTCGACGATGTGGAAACGCGCCAAAATGGAGGGATCAAGTCGCTCCAAGAACTAGGCACATGGGACATCGTGCGCCGTCCCGCCGGCAAGGTACCTCTTCCGACCAAGTGGGTGTACAAGACGAAAGTCTGTGCAGATGGTTCGGTTGAGAGGTACATGGCCACTGTATCAGGTGACTGTGGGGTCTTTCTCTTAATCAAAATGTTCTTGGGGGTTACTTAATCTAGCCTTTCTACTAAAGGTGAGGGATCTTCTTCCACCGATCCATCATCGCTGATCAGATCGGTGGTAGCTTGGTACGCCAAGTTTTTCCACTCAACATATCTGCTCGATCCGATAAAAACAAACCTCATCTTCCTTGAAACTTTTCCTTCGGCCAGCCACATAACAACGATCACATTTTTTTCTAAAGTCAGTGGTTTGTCACCAATATTAGTAATCCGTACGTAATCTGATCGGCCTCCACTTTTCACAAGAGTCGATATTCACCGATCGCCCCTATATATCCATAACTTCCTAGATCGGTAACCTTTTTCCACTGGGATATTTGCCGATCGGCCCACAGGAATAGTAATATACTGGTTTCATCTTACCAGATCGGTATGTGATCCGTATAAAAGACGCCAACCAGCCAGTTGGATCTGGACTTCATCCGGAAGCGTGAGCACTCCATGGGACAGATCGAGACGTATACTTGCCGGTACTATAAAATCCATACCCAGGAGCGCATCCTGTCCGACCAACTTACCGACCCAGGCGCTAAAGAATTATACCAATGAACCCGATAAGGTAATTTTGACACGCGTCCTCCATTCGTTCATATAGGAATTCTCTCCATTCAGACTCATTCTTGCCTCTGTGTGTCGTTTATTTGACATTCGACCTTACGAGCAAAGGTGGAGTCAATAATTGAGACTTCTGCTCCAGAGTCAAATAACATCAACGCTTTTTCATTGTTGATCTTTCCGCAAGCCTCCTCTTGTTTAAAGCATTTGTCGGGAGCGTGATATTTCCAGTATCCACGTGATTCACCAGGCAGCAGATCCAACTGCATAATGACCTTCGATCGGGAGTATTCATCAGTCGTAAGACTGTATATCGGATGACTCAGATCGGCTGTACTTTCTGTTATCTTATCGTCCTTTCCGACATATTCATAGATGCTAAAAGTAGCTCGGCTCGAACCAGATTCAAACCTGTCGAGCAATCTATTTTAACATCTTTTCCACATCTGGCAGCAACATCCCTCCATGCCTGCCCGGCACGTACCACTTGCGTATCTGGTTGAAAAACTCCTCCATCTTTCACTGTCCGGTTTCGTGGATTTCTCCACACGACTTGCATAAAAAGAAACATTGATCGGTAGCGTGGCCGCGTTTTTAACACTTGTTACAGGTCATATTCTTCCAGCAGCTTCGATCATCATGTTTAATCGATCCGCAATGTGTACACTTCTTTCGAGGGCGATCTGGGTCGGAATTGTTGCCGCCTCTTCCCTTCCGATCGGCGTGGCTTGACACCAGTCGACTTCTCGGCGCAGACTCCGTTAAAAAACCTGTCGGTATACTCCTCTTCTGACTCCCGGCTGGACCGACCACTACTCTCCACTTCTGATACGGTGCTATCATCGGCCACGAACGCTTTAATTTCTCGGGCCGATCTGTCCGTGGGCCTCTTCACTGGATCTGCTTGAGTCTTCGATCAATTTCGGCTTTATCCGACGGCGATCTGCCCTCATGCTACGGGAGTGCTGCAATATACGCAGTGTCTGCTCCTTATCTCCTACATCTTTGAGGCGCAGCAAAGTAAGCTGATCGGACAGCTCCTGATAATCAAGAGTGCTGAAGAAGTGGCCAACATGTTCCTTGGCGGCGCCGCTCGGCGGAGTGGTCTCCTTTATCGGGATTCCTGTACGTATCTCGGCCATGTTCAGACGATGTAGGCATTAGATCTGCGTTTCATCGCCCCCTTTCTTCATGGGATGGTATTTTCTGGCGGTAGAAAAGCCGGAGTTGCAAAGTTGTCCTTCAAATTCCATACATAATAGGTCCCAATCAGACCGGACATCCAGAATTAGTTGTTGATTCCAGTTGGCAGCCAGCCGGTCCCTTCATCAATCTTGGAAGATCAGGCACCGTTTTTTTTCGGTGTCTGATCCCGGAGGAAGGCGGACTTTGTTCGGCCGAACCACGATCGGGCTTGCTCTTCATCAGCATCCTTCCCCGTAAAATCCTTTAATTACGTGGTTTCAGCCATACAAATATTTGGTTTCGCCGCCGAACTAAAGTCAAAAGTCGTAGTTGAGGCTAGTTCACCTTGCGTGCCCTTCCTATACCCGTACTATCTGATCCATAGTGATCGTCAAGGTCACCGATCGACACCATGTCGAAATTGATGCTACTCGTCGATCGGCTTCGGTCGGCTGTGACTTGCGCTTTGCTTTATAAACCGATCCTTTATCTTTAACCACCTTTTCCACTGATGCGACCGAATCCATATAGACTATTATTTTAGCAAGAGTTGGTAAGGTTCTGCGCGTAAAAATAAAAATTATAAATATATAAATAAATGAAGAAAAAATTAAAGGTTTTTTTGCTTTTATAAATCTTTAATTGAATTAATTATAGGTTTTATTTATATTTGGTGTATAACTATAATTATTAAAAAATAAAGTTATAATTAATAATAAGATATTTAAAATTGAAATTTTAGATTTTATTCTATTATTAGTTAACATTTCTTCAAATACATCTATTAAATATTTTAAAAATTATCAAATAAATTGTCCGTGCAAACTATTTCCTTTTGCCGGACTGGTCGGCTTTGGGCAGGAGGGCGCTGAGGTGATCGGCGCTGATGTTCAATGAAACGCGCCATCATAGCATCAAACATGGCCTGCATGCTGTTTTAAGTTGTGGGAAAGGTGACTGGGTCCTTTTTTGGGGGTTTCGACACGTGTGGGGGCCTCTGAGCTCCCGATCGGCATGCCGCCCCATGCTGGCGCACGTCCTTTTTATGCTCCGTGTGGCTGTTATTGCAGCCCATGGTCATCCGTTCCACACCGACCTCCAACTCCAACGAGTCCTTAGAGGAAGGTGGAGACTCGTACAGTGAACTGTTATCGGAAAGCAAAGGATCTCCATGTGATGAAGTGAGTTGAGGGGCTTCTAATGCGATTGTGGGAGTTGGGCGGCGGACCGCCCCCACTAACGGTACCAAATGGTCGTGTAAGGTTGACATCGCCAATTTTAGTTTCCATGGGTCAACTTCGAACAACTTTCTGACACCGTCGAGGCTCTGTACTTTGATCCCAACCTCATCCAACCTAGCCAGAAAGTTCTTTACCAATTCCAGCGGTCGATCCGAGGCGATCGGTTCGGTAGTAGGTCCATGAAAACGATCGGAAATTATGGGATTGACGATCTGCGTGATCTCATTCTTGCGAATAAATCTATTTAATTAGTAAATGTAATACATCCAGGTCATATATTCGTCGTTGATAACCACATCACCGATCGGCGACTTTTCATCCAAGTCGTCTTCATCCGAGAGAATCGTGACCCTCTGTTTAGGCTTTTTTACAGATAATTTGGGCTGATCAGGATGATCAGCCCCCACATTCTTCCCCACTTTTTTTATGAATCTTAGTATCGAAATATATAGGATCAGGAACAAAGTCCCGATACTTTCTGGAACTATAGAAATACTTGCTATAGTCCCGATCGGCTCCGGTAGGAGCCTTATGGGGAGAAAAAAAATTATTAATTTCGACCTGGTCCTCCACCTAACCAGATCGAACATCGCTTTCCTTTTCAATGACAAGGACACAAGGCGATAAGCGCTCCTTGAAAGTGACGAAGGAACAAGTACCCATAAATTAAGTGCAGCTTTTCAAACATCGCCAGAAATTTTCGAATCGAAATATTTTTCAAAGAGCTTTGATAGATCTTCAGTATTTTGTTCCTCAACACTGTACACGAATCAAATCAATGCGAGAGCACGAATCGTCTAAGCAAATGTAAAATCGAATTATATCGATACCTCGCACAATAGCAATGTATGCATCTTACCGCCGTTTTAACCTTTCCATTTCTGGCTCTCTTCATTAATGGTTGAATCGTGGCTCTAGATCGCTGAAAAAACGCTCTTCATCTCTCCAAATATAATTTCTAAGATTGTTAAGATACGTGATCGTAACAGGATTCAGCTTCAGAAGGCTTGCGTAAACATCCGAATACATTGTTTAGGAAACTGAGAGAAAACATTAGAGTTCAATGATACACTGCCCGTCATGGCGCTGCCTTACCTATTCTTAACATCTTCCGGTGACATATCCTGCAACAAGTAGCTGGTCAGCATTTATAGGGCTGCAATCCTCGTTGTCGTTCTTTGGCAGGTGTTTGTTAGTAGTTATTCCAATATAAGAATACACTTCTTAAATTTTCAATTCTGCACGTACCTCTCCTCGGTTAGATTTTCGATGGCTTCATCAATTTTTTGTTCGTCGTCCATATCCTTTGAATATCCATCATAGAAATATCCACTGTCAGACATGATCGTTTCTCGGGTCTCTATCCACGCAACCGATATAGCTTCATCCGCATCATCCTCTTCACGGCGCATGCGCTACCTCCTGCGCCAAAAGTCCACATGGTGTCATTATTTCACCATATAACAGTACAAAAGAATCTCATACTTACATACCTTGTCGCTTCCTCCCCATATCGATTGTTATTTGCAGTGATTACAAAACCGGTATTCATTGCCTTTTATGGCTTAAGAAGTTTGTGAACAATCAATGACATTAACTACCAATTAACATATTTCTATTGGTCGAAGGTCACGTGAGGGTGTGCCCATAGGGCGGAGGAGTGTGCTGGTGGGGCGACCCTATCTATAGTGGTACTAAGACCAACCCTGTGAAGAATTAGTTAAAGGCCGCGGGAGATTGAGGGTTAGAGTCCTGCAGTGGACAGAATCTAAGGTCGGAGTAGATCGGGTCCAAGTGTAATGAAAGCGGCCCTACAGCACGCGCTAGAGATGACTTACCCCTATCCCAAATAAATGGGTAGGTCTCTATATCTCTAATTGTACGAATATTTTTAAGCCCAACTTCTACTACTTAAAACAATGAGGGACACTTTATACCGTTGTACTAACACCCTACTGTAGAGGCAAATATTTTATAAGGAATTTATGTTATTATACAATAAAGAAATGGGCCTCCCTTTACACACACCGGGGATTCCTTCCACATAAACTGAGAGGGAGCACTCGGATAGTAGGCTACAATAATATTGACAATTACTGTTATATTAGGGGGTGTCAAACATTAGAAACTTCAGCAGGTTTATATCACTTTTTAAGGATGATTTTTCTAGATATTATTTGGACCGTAGTTCAGCTGTTATTCCCCGTGTTAAAGCCTGACACACCTGAGATAACAAGTGCAAGGAGTGTAACTGCACTGCCGTAAATAAAAACAAAAATATCTGGACAAACGCGGCCACAAAACAAAACCTCCTCCCTCAACCCAGCCCCCCCTTAATATCCGGTGTATCCTGAACAGTACTCGTTACGCCTTTACAATCTATTCGAATGTGTTAGTCTTTTGTGTCTTTCGTGTCTTTCTACGCGTCTTGGCACCCTTTGGCGTCCCGGATGCCGAGAAATTTACCTTGTTGGCCTATACTTCCGTCGTGGTGGGCGGCATTTGTACCGTTTTCTTCTTTTCAGGCACGCCCGAGAAGGTGACAGTGACAAAGAGGCAGCAAGGAGTGTAACAGGGTTACATTCGGTTACATTTAGTTATGTTGTGTACGTAAGTACACTACGGTTGGGGTCAGTATTGACCGGTCCGAAAGGTTTGGACCTATTGGTTATTTTAACCAATCAGGGAAGGAGCCCTTGGCGGAGGCGTGGCAGCCAGTCACGTGTTAGTACACAGGTGGTGTACACTACATTTTAGCTAGGTACGAATTTAGTAAGTTCTACTTAGTATTGCATATAGTTTACATTAGTTTAATTAATTTAGGCTAATTGCATATTAAATATATATTCACTTTACAAATAACACTAAGACTGCTAGGCGCACGACCTCGACCGGTAGCGCGCGCAGTGAGTGTAGTAGAGTAAGGTAACACTGTCCCTTACCTACTCCCTTTCTAAGGGAAGCCTTGCTTCAAGGTGTTACTTAATTCTAAAAAGTAAACTAAGGGAAATCTTGGCCCCGAGTAAGAGATCAATCTCTTACTAATCCCTTTTATAAGGGCGTATCGGCTAAGTAGCGGCACATCTCCGCTTTAGGAAAGTCTTCCTCTGTGAGCTTGCCGCACCGTGCGTATACGCACCTGCTACATCTGGTAGCACTTGTAGTCAATCCAACATCTGTGTTGGTAGACGACAACATCCTCTGCAAAGGATGAATCAGGACGATTGGGATAGGCTAACCCTCTTCCAGGAGGCAGCCTTTAACAGGCTGTTATCCATACTGGGTGACGAGGGCATGCAGCTCCTAGCGGACCAGGGCCTTGATGCCGTAAAGGCGAGGGTCAACGCCCTCATCGCCCATGAGGCGAATTTTCGTGGAAGTCATTCCACGTCCACGGGGTGCGACCTCCGTTGTCCTTTAAGATAAAGGAATTCACCAGTGAACAAGGTGATAGATAACCTTTATGTGTGGCTTCGAAATGTAAAAACGGCCTTCGCCACAGCGAATGGGATCGCGGATCACTTGCAAGTGGGACTTGCACTGACCCATCTTATGGTTAAAGCCCGTGCATGGGCGTTCACGTGTTCGGAGTCGGTCACGGACGTGTTACCAACCTGGGAAGTCCTTAAGCAAAAGCTTATGGACATGTACGCAACGCCTGATCTGGTTTTCCAGAATCAGCTGGCGTTTCTGAGGTGCCGTCAGGGCACTAGGGATTTGGAAACATATATCCAAGAACATAAGACCCTGTTGGCAGGGATGTACGCGAAAGTGTATTCGGACGATGTGTCCATCCCCGTCTTCATGGGAGCCTGAGAGAAGGGTCATCACGTTCGGAGCTCTCCCGATGCCGACCCCAGTCCCTGGGGGAGGCGTTCAAGATGGCGTTCATCACCGAGACGAACTTCCGTTCCTCTAAGGTGGGTCCCGAACCCATGGACCTGAGTCAGGTCGAAGCGGAGGAGAAACCTTCCGCTAAGATTCACTCTGACTCTACCTCGCAGATCTTCGAGTCGGAGCTCCTTGCAATGCTGCAGCGGCATGGGCCGCTGAGACGCTATCTGTGTGGTAGCACGGATCATCTGAGGAACAGATGTCCGAAAAATCGCCAGAGAGACACTCGATATAAGGGGCCGAGGGCGGGTAAAAAGCCCTTGCCCAATCCATCGGAAATGACTTCTCCCAGTAGGTGCGGGGTGCCCTACTGGGGGATCCCTCAGTGCTGTTAATCCCCAGGGTAGAGGACGACAGTACAAAGCCCCGAGGGAAACGGTGCTTTCTAGCACCGAGTTGGTGTACCAGCCAGGTTTGCTGGTAGTCCTTGCGGACGTGAAAAGCTTTGATAAGCTTTGGAGAGTCTTGATAGACTCTGGAGCGTCTGACAATTATGTCAGACGGACTACTGTTGAGAAGAGTCGGCTGTATGTCGAGGACCTAGAGTCAAGTTCTCGTGACGTTGTCACGGTCCATCTAGCGACGGGCGTACAGGTTTCTGTACCCAAGGTCTCGATTGACCTTAAGCTGAAGTTTGCAGACTTCGATAGCTCAGAACTTTGCCTAGTCCTGGATTTGGACTCATTCTGGGCATGAAGTGGTTGGAACTCCACGACCCATGGATAGACTGAATTCTAGGTCCATTGGCTCAACGCACCCGCGATCGGGTGAAGCATTGGCGAGTCATAAACCCACCTTTGCTCGATCGCAAAATAGATTCTGGTGAGAGATGCCATAGATTGGGATGTCTGAAATGATCAGTCCCAATGAGGTCAAGGAAGTGTTCCTTGACGAGGGGTATTCGGCGGTTAATCCCCACGCCAATATAGGCGAGACTGGTGAGTCGCCAGTGGTAGAGGTGGATTCCTCTGAGGTTAAGCGCGAGGCGCTTCCTATAGAAGACCCGTAGTTTGTCTCTTCTACAGGTCGGGGCTCCCGACCACGCCGTGTCTGGCGAACAAGTTGCGACTCCAGTGGTAGGGGTAGAGACCCCTGTGGCTAAGCGCGAGGCGCTTCCAAGCGGAGAGACCCGTAGTTCGTCTCTTCCGCACGTCGGAATTGATTCCTACCACGCCGTATTGGGTGAGACCGGCGAGTTACCGGTGGTAGAGGTAAATACCTCTGTGGATAGGCGCTATGCGCTTCCAATAGATGGGGCAACTGACTCCCCCCATCTGGGTCCCGGGATGAGTCCCGAGACCAGTTGTTAGCAGTCCTATCGGATGCTGAATAGTGTGACAGGTGTTGTCACGGAAGGCGTAAGTCTTGAACGTTTGCCTGGGGTAGGCGATCTGTTGTCGTTGGAGGAGATGTCCTTCAACGAGTTTGAAACTGCTGTGAAAGCAGGTGAAATCGACGAGGCTGTCGTGTTTCGTCCGGAAGAGGAGTTAAACTCCTCATCCACGATGTACGAGTCAGTTTTGGTGCAAAACAAACAGGCATTGAATGCCCGAAGCGGCCTCAAGATCCTTGCGGATCCTGAGGACCCTTACCATTCCTTGTTAAAGGAATTTGGAGATGTCACTAGTGACAACCCACCTATGGGGTTACCACCGGATCGGGGATTCCGACATGAAATTGATTTGGTTCACGGAACCAAATACTGCTTCACTAGGCAGTTTCCTCTCCCCAAGGAACAATGCGACGTCATCGACGCATTCTTCAAGGGGAAAGAAGAGGCAGGGATGGTACGGGAGAGCAAGTCTACACATTCATCTCCCACTTTTTGTGTTCGTAAACCGAACGGAAATTGGCGCATTGTGCATGCGTACAATAAGCGGAATGCAGCGACTGTACCCATGCAGACTCCGATTCCTCGGAAGGATGTCCTCCAGAACAATATGGCGGGCTGTACTGTGTACAGTGCCCTAGATCTGGTGGACGGGTATTATCAGGTGCTCATGCGAGCGTCCGATATTCCGCTTACAGCGGTCAGAACGTCTATTGGAATGCTGTGGGAGTGGCTTGTTATGCCACAAGGGCTTTCGAATGCACCAGAGACTTTTAATCGCTTGGTGACTCAACTCTTCTGCCCTCATAGAAAGTACGCTCAGACGTACTTCGACGATATATTCGTTCATAGTCGCGCGGAAGGCGATTCTTCTGATGTTCAGACGCACCTGATACACCTTCGAGTGGTGCTCGAATGTATGCGAGAGCATAAGTTATATCCAAACGCATCCAAATGTATCTTTGGTGCTGAGGAAATTTCTTTCCTCGGATGCTTCATCGGTAAGGATGGAGTGCGGGCGGATCCCGCAAAGGTGAAAGCCATTGTGGATTGGCCTTCGCCTGTAAATCTTAGAGATTTACGGAAGTGGCTTGTATTAGGAAATTATCTCCACAAGTACAGCGAGAACTGCGCTGAGATGGCGAAGCCATTAACTGACCTTCTTAAGAAGGACGTGGATTGGTGTTGGGAAAACAAACACCAAAAACCTTCAAAGCGGTTAAGGGGAGATTGTTAAAAGCTCCCGTTCTTGCTCTCCCAGATTCTGGGAAACCATTTAGCTTCGTCTGTGACGCCTCCGATTTCGCAATCGGATGTGCTTTGCTACAAGCAGACGATGCAGCAAAGGAACGCGTGATCGCGTTTGAGTCGAGGCAGCTTAAAGCTGCGGAACATAATTATCCCGCTCATGATAAGGTGCTACTTGCAATGAAGTATGCCCTTGTCAAGTTTAGGATTCACCTACTCGGCTCAAAGCCGTTCGTGGTTTATACTGACCACGCGTCCTTACGGACAGCGACGAAGTCGCCTCATCTCTCCCAACGGATGGCCCGTTGGCTCTACTTCTTTGCGGAGTATAACTTTGAGGTTAAGTATAAACCTGGAAAGCAGAACGTGCTTGCAGACGCGTTATCTCGTCGTCTCGATTACGAGCTCGCTCACGCGACATTCTTCACCTCGTTTGTGGTGAATCTCATACGCCAGGCGTATGAGAAAGACCCGCAGTGTGCACGGCGCTTATCAGCGCGTTGGGTGGAAAGGGACTTGGCTCGTCTGAGCCAACCCTGTCAAGTCGAGATAAATCTCGTTTACACCTTTACAGGTACTGTGAAGGTTTTCTATATTATAGCACGATCGCGGAGGACACTCCGCGGGTGGTTATTCCTCATGATGAGGAAATAAAGTACAGAGTCCTCCTTGAGGCACATGACGCCGCTACCGGGGGTCATTTAGGTCGGGATAAGACCTACAGCGCTTTAAGCGCTTCGTATTGGTGGCCCAACATGTATAAGTGAGTCGGTGCGTATATACGCACCAGTGAGACGTGTCAGAGGGTTAAATACTCTGTAAGTTCAGCTGCGCCTTTGTTGATCTTTTCCGTTCCAACGGAGTGTTGGAAATCCATTAGTATGGATTTTATCTTCGGTTTTCCGAAGGGTAATGCCGGGAACACCGGCATATTGGTCTTTGTAGACCGTTTGAGCAAGATGGATCACCTGGCGGCGATGCCAGAGTCCATTGATGGACAAGGAACAGCAAAAGTGTTCCTAGACCGTGTCTTTCGACAGCATGGCCTACCCGATTCCTTGATATCGGATCGGGATACCCGTTTTACGGGACATTTCTGGGGCGGGGCGCTGTTTAAGGTGCTGGGAACCAAGCTCCTCATGTCCACTGCGTATTATCCGCAGACGGAACGCGTTAATCGCGTTGTTGAGGATATTCTCCGGAGCTTATGTCCGGATGCTCCAAAAAGTTGGAGGGAGATGCTTCCTATGGCCGAATTTGCTATAAACAATTCGGTCTCCATACATCTACGGGGTTTACCCCGTTTTACGTGAACGGATTAGTGAATCCGAGGGTTCCGTTGACGCCACGTGTGTGTGGCCCAGGGCTTGAGGGGAAAAGGATTCCCTGATGTCAGCCCTGTATCTGTGCGAAAGCACATCGATAAGTTTTTATCTACGCGCCCTAGTGTATTACGACACGTTTGCGATGCCATGGTGGAAAGCCAAGACAAGCAGAAGGAGCAGGCTGACCGCAAGGGGCGGCGTAACGAAAAGGTGTACAAAGTAGGAGAAAGTGTTTTATTAAACGCTAAAAATCTTCCTATACATGCAGTTTCAAATGTGTTGAGAAACAAACTGCGCCCTTAGGTTTGTGGGGCCTTTCAAGGTGGTAGCCCGAAAGGGCTTGGCGTATACCTTGGGTATCCCGATAGGGATGCGTGCGCATCCAATTTTCCATGTGGGTATGCTTAAGCCATACCAGAACTCGGAGGCGGGTCCCGTATTGGAGGAGGTTGGGAAGTCGGATAGCCGAAAGGCACAACAGGTCGGAATAGCGCCGACAGGGTCGAAATGGGACCATGAAACTCCGAAACAACGGACTCGAGAGAGTCAAGCCGCTTCTCGATGCTGTCATTCGCACTCTCCTCGTCGCGGAGTCCCTCCTGGACATCCTGGATGCGACAGCTGTGTCGATCACAGCGCTCGTGGAACTCACGTCGCAATTGGGCGACCTCCTCTGCCAGTTCTCGATATGGAGGGTATTCCACATAACATGTGGAGCGCCTGATGGCTCGACGCCATCATCGGGGTGAGACCCAATATCTGGTGAAGTGGAAAGGCTCACTCCCCTCGTCGCGGAGTCTCTCCTGGACATCCTGAATTCGACAGCTGTGTCGATCACAGCGCTCGTGGAAGTCACGTCGCAATTGTGCGACCTCCCCCGCCATTTCTCGATAGGGATGGTATTCCACATTACAATGCGGAGCGCCTGATGGCGCGACGCCATCATCGGGGTGAGAACCAATATCTGGTGAAGTGGAAAGGATATCCACATTCACAGAGTTCTTGGGAGTCCGAGACTTCCCTGCGGCAGGATTGCCGTGACGTCGTTGACGATTTCAAGCGGGAGAACCCCGCTGCGAGTCAACGACAAAAGGGGCGGAGGAAGCCCCTTTACTCCCAGTAACTGGGAGTTTGCCGGAGGCAGATGAAGAGTTTGCATTGCTCTCCGGCACCACACCAAGGTCAGGAGCGCTAGCATGGCCCGTGCAATAAGGGGTAGTTAATTGCCCCAGCGCTTTGGATTGGGAAAACGCCAAGCGCAACGCCCTCTCTATCCGAACGTCAGGTTTGGAATATCTGTTGTACATCTCATCAAAGTTAGGGAGACGTTTCTCCCCTTCCACCGAAGCGAGGAATTTCTGCTCTGCCTCCTCGACATCTTCTACTCGTAGTAGAACGAAGGGAACTTCACGGAGGGTCTCAACGACGATACCTCGTGCCTGTTTCCCGAGGCGCGCTCGGTACGAGTTGACAGTGAACTGCCTCATTGTTAGCGGTTTTGCCCGGAGTTGTCTCCGGCGCGCGATTTCATGCGCCAGTACAGCCGCAGGGCCAGGGATATAGGAGGCTAACCCCCTCATCACCTCGTTTTTAGCCTTCTTTTTAGGGTCACGAGGACCCTTCCGTGCCGGTACAGCACGTCGGGCTTCCTGAGCCGTGTCTGGCTGATCGGGGATGGTCGCCTTCGGTGACCCGGATGCATCATCCGCAGTTGGTAGAGGTGGCGCACGAGTTAGTGCATTTTATACCCACGTATGGGGAACGGATTGGACTGCCGACATCGCCGTTCGGAGTTGTCGGAGCGGTCGGCCTTTGGGGAGATATCCCCAAGGGCATCCTCCTCCGAGTTATCGGAATAGTTTCCATCCTCTTCCCGAGGAGAATCCTCAGCACCACTAAAGGTGCTCATGGTAAGCCAGAAGTTCTGGCAGTTGGAGTTCTCCAACTATAATTGATTATTGCGTAAGCAATAGTCTTGATGGGGGAGAATGTAACAGGGTTATATTCGGTTACATTTGGGTATGTTGTGTACGTAAGTACACTACGGTTGAGGTCAGTATTGACCGGTCCGAAAGATTTGGACATATTGGTTATTTTAACCAATCAGGGAAGGAGCCCTTGGTGGAGGCGTGGCAGCCTGCCACGTGTTGGTACACAGGTGTGTACATTAAATTTCGGCTAGGTACGAATGGAGTAAGCTCTACTAAGTATTACATATAGTTTACATTAGTTTAATTAATTTAGGCTAATTACATATTAAATATATATTCAGTTTACAAATAACACTAAGACTGCTAGGCGCACGACCTCGACCGGTCGCGCGCGCAGTGAGTGTAGTAGAGTAAGGGAACACCGTCCCTTACCTACTCCCTTTCTAAGGGAAGCCTTGTTTCAAGGTGTTAGTTAATTCTAACAAGTAAACTAAGGGAAATCTTGTCCCCGAGTAAGAGAGCAATCTGTTACTAAGCCCTTTTATAAGGGATTATCGGCTAAGTAGCGGCACATCGCCGCTTTAGGAAAGTCTTCCTCTGTGCGCTAGCCGCACCGTGCGTATACGCACCAGCTACAAGGAGGATCCGCGCTAGCTCCAATTCCCGTCATGGCAGAGCTTAAAGGGCACGGACTCGGTCACTTTTGTGAAGCAATGCCAGCTAGTGACGTGGTGTCCGAGTCCATGACATGGACGTGTTGGTTCAAGCTGACCAGGTTTTATCAAGTAGCGATCGTGTACATGTGCACGAGACTGATCGTTAACGTCACCCAAGTCTTCCTCTCGTTCTACCTGATTTTCACACTGGAAATGTCGGCGACTTCGATTGCTATTGTGCCGTTACTCGTGTATCTCTCTGGCTTTGTCGCAACCTTTTTTTGCGTCGATTGAATGAATCCATGGGACGCACCGGCCCGTTACCACTCGGAGCTGGTTTCATTGTCCTTTTGATCACATTGCCCTACTATCTTTCCCCGGACACGGCCCTGTGGATCTATCCACTCTCGAGTATCTTGGGCATGAGCAAATCGAACATCATGGTCAAGTCCGTCTATAACACGGGCGATTTGGTGGGAACGCACGTCGAAAGTGGCGCGTTCGTCTACGGTTCCATGAGTTTTACCGACAAGATCTCGAATGGACTTGCCATCCTCTTTATTAAAAACACGCGGCAGCAGTGGCAAGACGTGCCGCAGGCAGATGGCGCGTTCTTACGACAAGTGTACTGCATCTTGCCGTCCGTCGCTTCGCTCCTTGGGCTCTGCACGATCCTGTTCTTGCGAATAGAAGGTCAGGACCGCCTTCCACGAAAAGTAACCAGTGCTTTCAGCAGTGGATCGGACGATCTCGAAATGCTGCAGTCTGGAAGTGGCACGTCCCCACGCTATGGCTCGGTCTAGCTTTAGAGATAGAATGGAGACATGAAGCTATACAAAGTGTTTTTTTGCTTTGCTTTCTTTTCTAAGATGGTGTCAGATGGAACAACGGCGGATATTTAAGTGAGATTAGGCCAATCTTATTCACCACCTCCAGAGGTGGTGAATAACATTAAAAGCGGAATAAGGTCCAAATATCATCCTCTCTTTTTCCACTTTTTGCCCACTGAAATACCACCAGATTTGCTGATGTTTTACACCCCCTATTATTCAAGAGAGAAAAATGAGCGATTCGCGGTGCTTAAGTCGATGGGAAAAGTTATAAGTAATCAGTAACAGTGGCGAAAATCTTGAATCATCTAGTGGCTAAGCAGCTCCTGGTGCCACGCATCTCATCAATTGAGAGGGTGGACGTGTACGATCCGCTGGAAGAGGGCTGGATAGTATTGAGACGAAGCGTAAGATCCCAAGTATTTATATTCAGCTGTCTCTGGATGAGTTGGACCGAGACGACCCGGGGTATCTGATTCCCATTCCCGCGGATCAAGTGTCGTCAAGCTCGCCCTCGTATCAGGATTCTCTGGATTTTAGAAAGCCGCGTAGCCATCGTAGACATTCGGGTCGCAATATTGGACGTGGGGTAAAAAGCGAAGCTGCAACGGCAGCTGTCGAGAGAGTTGACGTAGAAGATGACCAACAAACTCCAAGTGTGGAGGGAGAGGGGGAAAGTGCACCGACAACTCGTGGAAAGTGAGGCAAGGGACGAGGTCCTAAACGAAGTGGAAGCAATGGAGGACTTGACAAGAAGGATAGTGGAATAGCTTCTCCTGACGAAGCCGATGACAATGCAGCGTCAAGTAGTTCAACGGAACAGCAAGCGGAGGGTGAGAGGCAACCTTCAATTTTGAAAAGCTGAAAGTATGGTAGTGGGAGGAAAGAAAAAAGGATACCGAGTAATGATAATGCCGAGAAAGAAGGTGGAGGAAGGTGACGACGGAGCTCGTTAAAACGAACAACTGAATGGCCGAGGTGGCAAAAGAAAACCCTTTGGGCGTAGTCGTGCTCAAAGACGCAGCCTTAAACTTGGCTAGAGCAATCGACGTGAAGGAAATAGTGGTTTTCCGACGATCACTACGGATCAGCCACTGTCAAAGCTAACGGACAATGAAGACGGGGGTATTATGGTTTCAAGTTTGGTTTTGAGCTCAGCAGTTTTGGTTAAGGTGCTCGGAGAAGCAGATAAAGAAAACTAAAAAGACAGCGATTGGATCATTTTATGACAAATTCCATGTGTTGATGATGTCCAGTAAATCGGCGCCCATCCAAACACACTTCTATATGGGAATCGACTAGTCACTTGTGACACTGTATAGAGTCTACCGTTCTGTACTACCCGAGTGTCCCCCCCCCGGTGCGTGTGGAAGGGCGTCCTAAGGAAAAAGCTGCAGGTTTTTTCTCGTTAAGGACGTAAGTCGATTGGACCTTTTGTAAAAGCTAGAACTAACTTGAACTTTATATGCATTTCCTTAACTGATGGAATGGTGATGTTTTCTGCTTCACTGTTAAATATACGACCTCTTTATTAGTGCGGAAAAACGGCGCATGTATGCCGCACTATTTCACGCCAAACTAATAACCCCGCTACTAGATCTAATCCGTTTTATACCAATAAGGTTTTTTTTACCGACCCTGTGGTGCAGTGGTTTAGGCCCCACCACGGGACCGGGAGGTCACGGGTTCGAGTCCCGCAGTGGACACGAATCCAAGGCCGGGTAGAGTCGGGGTCCAAGTGTAATGAAAAGGCCCTTACAGCACGCGCTTGACATGGCTTACACCTGTCCGATTAAATGGGGAGGTTCTAAAATATCTCTATAAGGGGTTTTAATCCGACCGTGGTCGTGTGGTTCAGTTGAAGTTGTCTTTATTAATTAATAATAAGAATGAGTTACTCCTCAATTTACCTATCTTTAATACTACAATAAAATGAATAAGTGATGTGCATACCTTGTCTTTTAGGTGCTGAAGTATATGGGACTCGGTAATTGTAAGTTTCCGTGTTGCTTAGTGGCTCGAGAATGCATTTCCATAGGTTATTCTGTATCATAGTGCGGTATTGTTGTTGAAAACTTGCATAAAAAAGTCATGTGGGAAGTATCAGAACGATTTGTACACATCCTTGGTTGTCTTGGCTTTATTTGGTGTAATGGTCATAATGGCTGGATTCTACTCTGTCGACTGCGGGTCCGAATCCCACAACGCTCAAATTTCCAAAATCACTGAAATAAGCGAAATTCCAAAAGTAACAGAAGTAACCATATGAAGTTATTTGTGATCAATGGAGGAAAACATCAGGCATTTCAGAATCAGCACCGGAGCCCACAAGTGTACCGCAGATATACAGGTAAGTACGAAATCAAAATTCCAATGAAACAGATACTGACGTGACGTGAACAGGAATTTAGACAATGGAGACCTTCGAAGACCAACCCAACCCTGAAGGATCGAATCTGAAAGCAACCGCGCGGGGAGGGTCGCTGAGATCTACCCCACCGCTGTCAGGATCGGTCCCGACGGGGAGGGGAGGCCTGAAGGGTTCAATGGTGAGAATTATCAGTTGACACTTGATGTCGCGGACGACAGCAGGGGGTTGCGACTGTAAATATCCATGTAAGAATGAAATCGAAATTCCACTGAAACAAATTCTGACGCAACTTAAATAGGAAAATTGCCAATGACAATAGCTGAAGACCAAGCCAATCTTGAGGGAACGATTCTGACAGCAATCGCCTGAAGGGTCGCTGAGATCTACCGCCACAGCAGGAAGGGAGTACAGCGCTTTACGTTTGGAAACTTTCGCTTGTGGATTGCGTGGAATAGTGGAATAGTTGCGTTTCTCGTTACGCATTACGTGGAGAATATTGTGGTTACGATTTAATCTCTGGTATTACGTTATCGCCTCTGTCGCATTTTTTTCTTATACTTGGAATTACTCGCGCAAGTACACTCTAGCAGTGCTGGAACGCGTGTGTTGAAGTACATCATACGAATGAGCGATTCTCAACAGGTTATGAGCCCAAGTGAGGGCCGTATCGAATCAGAAGAAGAAGTCAAGGCTTCAGATGTCATGCGGATGTTTGGAACACTTGTGACGCGTCTGGAAAAGCTAGAGGTAGCTAGCAGCGCGCCTAAGCAGCAAGTGTCGTCGCCGCCCAAGTCGAGGGTAGACAGAAGAATGAGTATTGCCTCCCTCGATGATATCGACGAAGAAAAAAAGGAGTACACCACCGGGCGACAAGGAAAGATGAGTTTCCTGGGGATAAGTCGCGCCGGAAGAGACGCATTTACGCATGTTGGTGCCGCGGGCGCAGGTATACCGCAGGCAGGCGTTTACAACGTAAACCAACAACAACAAGCAAATGGTTGGCACGGTCATGTGCCGTTCCAGGGGTACGGAGTGGTGCGAACGCCCTCCCTTAAGCAGATGACGCTTTAAATAAAGTTTTTCGATGGAAAGGAAGTTTACAAGGGTCTAGGATCCGGCTTTCAGGATTGGGGGCGAAAGTTTATGCGCCAAGTTAACCTTGCCGAAGCCGCTTGTGGATTCCAATGGACCGAAGATGTAAAAGTCGACCTGCTAGGCCATTATTTGGCGGGATCAGCAGATGCGTATTATAATCGGAAGGTCGACGCGTGGTGGCGTCAAAAACAAGAACTGTGGTATGTGATGGACCAATTGTTGGACGTGTTTAACGTGCAGATAACGCCTGCACAAGGCATGAAACTTTTAATGGCTCGGAAGGTGCCTGGCAGATCATGGTCAGAGCACTTCCTGTACCTGACCGCTGTCGCAGAAGCGATGGGACCGAATACTGAAAATTTGGTCCTGAAATAATGTTGTGTTTCACGCGGCGCCGGAGATGAGGCAGATCCTCATCTCCAAGTACGACAGCGCGCGCGAAGACTAACTGAGACACGCAGAGGAGCTGTGCCAGTTTTCGCAAGCGGTGGAGTACAGCAAACGGCCGAAGAAGCACGGACAGAGTGTTGCCGTGAATATGGTGGCTGAAAAGCCAAGAAAATACACCAAGAAACAAGTATGCTACTCGTGTGGTGAAGAAGGGCATATCAAACGATATTGCCGGAAGAACAAGAACGTGAAAGAAGACTTCGCGTTAATGATTAATGATTCGAGTGGTGATGTGGCACCAAAGACGTGAGTACTGGACAGTGGTGCGAGTATGCACCTAACGTCAGACCTAAAGTGTCTGATTGACGTGAAAAGTGCCGTCCGTGAATGTTTCCAAGTGGACGGGAAGCGGGTGAAAGTCACCAGAAAAGGTACACTGTTTATTAATTTTGTTTGCTGAAACTTCAGTACGCGAATCAAGGTTAGAAACGTTTATTACGCCGAAGGTATCTCGAAGAACATTTTTTTCATATGGCCTTTTCGAGGTTGGTGGATTGGTCTTGTCATACAAGAACGGAAAGAGGATGGTATTGAAGCGTGATTCCGGTGTTGGTATGGTCGGAGTTGACGTTGAAAATAACGTTTTGACGACCCAAGGAAAGGTGTTCCAGAAAAGAAATGATAATGTCCGTGGCGTCGGCGAGCGATGCTGACTATGCAGCCACACAAGATGTCCAGAGTGGGAGTCTCATGCACTTCCACTCTCGGATGGAACATCTGAATTTCGAGACTATAGTCTCATTGTCGAAGGATCCCCTCTATGAGATCCGGATTACGGATTAAGCCCGGCGCCACTGTGTCACGTGCGCGCAGGGTAAACAGACGAAGAACGCGCAGTCCAAGAAGGACAGCGGCAAGAATGCGCCGATAGATCAGATTGGTGGCGTGATCTGTTCGGACCTTAAGGGTCCGATCACGCCGAGATCGGTTGGGAAACCGATATCTTGTGAAATATATCGACTACAAAAGCAACTACGTTCGAATTTCCTGGCGAAAACCAAGGACGTCGCAGCCAAAAAGTTCGAGCACTTCCTGGCGTTTTTTGAATATGTTCAACTGCTGGATCCACGTGCTGAGGACATATGGCGGCTCGGAATTCAAGAATGTCGATTATTTTCGTCAAAGTACTGGAATTGCGCGCCAAGTGACCGAGGCTGGAAATCAAGCCAGCAACAGGAAGGCTGAGCGCATTCACCGAACGTTCATGAATATGGCCCGGTGCATGCTTTTTGGAAGTGGTTTGCCATTGTCGTTCTGGGGGGATGCGTCAGAATACGCAGCTTATGTGCTAAACCGCACCCCCACAAGCGCGAACCCCCGGAAGATGTCACCGCTGGAACTGATGACTGGAGTCAAGTCAAATTTGGGCGAGATTGTACGTTCGGCTAGTCATGCACCGTTTACCGGAACCCCGGCACGAACGCGCTGGCGCCGCGTGCGCAGGTTGCAGTGATAATCGGCTGCAGCGAAGAAGCTAAAGGATACAAGGTCTTCTTAAAGAAGGAGCAGAAGGTGGCGGTCACCCAACTCGTTAAAAACGTGGAGACATTGACGGACACGCAGAACCAACAACTCAAGAATTTGTTGGAAGAAACGGAAGACGTGCAAGCTCAAGGTACAAGTCGAGGCTCAGAAGGAGCAGCTCGAGCGTCAGAAGGAGCGGTGAAAGAGTCGGAAGGTGACGGACGTGCATCGGGCACTGTGCAAGCGCCGGCTAACAATGAAGGGCAAGTTCAAGTGCATGTAAAGAATCCGAAAAAAGGAAGAAAGTCGCGCTGGACCAGTGAGCGACACCTCACGCGTCAACACGCGAAATTGAAGGCGAAAAATGAAAAAAGAGCGAGGACAACGATGATATGTAAGAAAAAGGAGAAGTAAGTCTGATTTCAGACGTTGATCCCAAGAATTTTCGTGAGGCGGTTGGCAGAGTTGATGCTGACAAGTGGATGAAGGCTATGAATGAAGAAATCCGTTCTTTGGAAGCGAACGAAGTATGGATTTTTATGAAAAAGCCGGACGATGTTGCACCATTGGCATCCGTTTTAGTCTTGTAGACCCACTTCGTATGAAGTGGGTCTACAAGACTAAAACGGATGCCAATGGTGCACTGGAGCGCTATAAGGAAAGGCTCGTTGCTTGCGGCAACGAGAAACGGTACGGGGTGGATTATGAATTTACTTTTGCCGCAGTAATGGATATGACGACGGTGAGATTCATTTTCGCGTTTCCAAGGAAGTGGAGAGTGCAGGCCATGCACGGGGACATCCCCAACACTTATGTTAAAGCGTTGGAGGATGAACTGACATTTACCTTTACGTGCCAAGTGGTATGGAAATTGGAGCGGACAAAATGAAAGAATTAAATGTCGGAAGTACAAAGCAAGTGGTATTGAAATGGAGAAAGTCACTTTACGGGCTGAAACAGGCCAGAAGACGGTGAAATCGTCTACTGCATGCGAAGTTGGATGAGTGTGGTTTCTTGCAGAGCTTCACTGATAGTTGCTACAAGAATGTTGATGATGGCACAGTGGTAGTGGGTGTTTACGTCGACGGTTTGCTGGTGACGGCAACATCCCAGCGTCAAATTGAAGACTTTTTTGATAGACTAAAAGATTTAGAAATAAAAAATCTTGGACATGCCTCAAAGTTTTTGGGCATGAGAATTTTGTACAATGACGAGAATGGATATCTGCTGGATCAAGAAGTTATGATCGCGGACTTGCTCAAGAATTACGGTTTGGAAAGTGCGAATGTGGTGAAAACACCGCTCGCGGATGAATATGAAGACGAAGCACTCAAGGATCAAGAATTATTGAAGACAGACGTGCGCAGATATGAACCGTCTGTTAAAAACTTCCAATCGTCGATCGGAAGTTTGCTGTGGGTGTCTTGTTGCTGCAGGCCGGATATCGCGTACGCGCTACACAAGGGCAAGCGCAGGGCGCATGCGCTAACGAAGTTGGACTGGGCGACGTCGAAGCGAGTTTTGCGTTTTCTAAAGGGATCAAGAAATTTAAAATTGAATTTGGAGATATGTCAAGAGCAGAAGACCGATGCAAAATATGGACTTAAAGTCGCCGGTTATTCAGATGCGGATTTCGGCGGGTCCAAGGACGACAGAAAATCCACGAGTGGTGGAGTGATAATGGTGGAAGGTTGTCTGGTGCACTGGTTCTGCAAAAGGCAGACGTGCGTTTCGTTATCTACGATGGAAGCGGAGCTGTACGCTGCGTCGACGGTGAAGTGCGAGATGATCCGGTTTATGGAAATGGCAAAAGAAGTTGGTTTCGATGTAAAATTGCCGATGGATTTGCGTTGCTACAACCAAGACGCGATTACGGTGATGAAGGGGAACGGAAAAACAGCTAGGATTAAGCACATTGATGTTCTAGTGAAGTTCCTTATATCCAAGGCAAGCAACGGAATGATAGCTCCAAGCTATGAACCGACCGAGAGTATGTTAGCGGACGGGCTGACAAAGGGATTGGGTCCTTTGAAGTTGCAGCTGATGCAAGAGGGACTAGGATTGAATGCGATCCAGATAAGCTAGGCGTTTGCAGTGGAAAATCCAAGAAGGAGTGTTGAAAGTGAGCGCAATTCGCGCAGCACTCAGCGTCGCCGAGGACTTTCATTTAGTTTATGTCTTTTCAGCAAAAAAAAGTAGCAAATTGCATATATGCATAATATTAGTTTAAGTACTTAACTTAACACTAATAAATCACTTTGGATTTTGTTTTGTTCTCAGTACTGTAATTATCAGGAAGGGAGTACAGCGATTTATGTGTAGAAGCTTTCGTTTGTGGATTATTTAGCCGGTGCGTATACGCACGGTGGGCTAGCGCACAGAGGAAGACTTTCCTAAAGCGGCGATGTGCCGCTACTTAGCCGATACGCCCTTATAAAAGGGCTTAGTAAGAGATTGCTCTCTTACTCGGGGCCAAGATTTCCCTTAGTTTACTTGTTAGAATTAACTAACACCTTGAAACAAGGCTTCCCTTAGAAAGGGAGTAGGTAAGGGACGGTGTTCCCTTACTCTACTACACTCACTGCGCGCGCTATCGGTCGAGGTCATGCGCCTAGCAGTCTTAGTGTTATTTGTAAACTGAATATATATTTAATATGTAATTAGCCTAAATTAATTAAACTAATGTAAACTATATGTAATACTAAGTAGAACTTACTCCATTCGTACCTAGCCGAAATTTAATGTACACACCTGTGTACCAACACGTGGCAGGCTGCCACGCCTCCACCAAGGACTCCTTCCCTGATTGGTTAGAGTAACCAATAGGTCCAAACCTTTCGGACCGGTCAATACTGACCCCAACCGTAGTGTACCTACGTACACAACATACCCAAATGTAACCAAAATGTAACCCTGTTACATCCTCCCCCATCAAGACTATTGCTTACGCAATAAATCAATTATAGTTTGAGAACTCCAACTGCCAGAATTTCTGGCTAATCATGAGCACCTTTAGTGGCGCTGCGGAATCTCTGCAAGAAGAGGAGGTAGACTTTTCCGATAACTCGGAGGAGGATGCCCTTGGGGATATCTCCCCAAAGGCTGGCCGCTCCGACAACGCCGTACGGCGATGTCGGGAGCCCAATCCGTTCCCCACACGTGAAGAAAATGCACTAACTAGTGCGCCACCCCTGTCAATGTTGGATGATACATCCGGATGATCGCCGAAGGCGATCATCACCAATGAGCTGGATGCAGCTCAAGAGACTCAACTTGCTGAACAGGCATGCAAGGCTGCGTTACGCCCCCATACGCCCGCCCCGGGCGGCATATAATTTTGAGGGTCCTCGTGACCTCCCAAAGTGGGCTAGGACCATGGTAAGGAATGGTTTAACATTCTATACCCCTGGCCCTGCGGTTGAACAGCCGTATCAATACGAACGCCGGAAGAAACTCCGGGAACAACTGCTCGCGCAGAAGCAGTTCACTAGCGTCTCATACCGAGAGCGCCTCGACAGACAGGCACAGTATGCCCCTGTTGAGAACCTCCACAAGGTTCCTATTATTCTTTCTCCGGGAGAAAGTGCCGCAGATGCAGAAAAGAAGTTCCGCGCTGGGGCGGAAGGGGAGAAACTCCTTCCTAGCTTTACTCAGCTGCGCGACAGCTATTACCACCGTGAAGTTCGGGTGGAGAGGGGGTTGCGCATGGCGTTTGCCCGAACCAAAACGATGGGGCTATTACGTGCCCCTTATCGCACGCGCTATGCCAGCGCTCCTACCCCCAACGCGGGGCCAGAGGACAGTGTGAGCACCACATCTGCCGCCGGCGGACTCCCAACTACTGGGAGTGAAGGGGCTTCTCGCGCCCCTTTGGTCGTCGACCCGCAGCGGGATTCTCCCGCTCGAAAGCGTCAACGACGTCACGGCAATCCTGCCGCAGGGGAGTCTCGGACTCCCACGAACTCTGTGGGTGTGGATAACATTTCCACTTCACCAGATACTGGGTTTGACCCCGATGATGGCGTCGCGTCATAAGACGCTCTACATGATAATGTGGAGTACCCTCCGTATCGAGAATTGGAGGAGGAGGTCGCGCGATTGCGACGTGAGATTCGCGAGCGCTGTGATAGACACAGCCATCGCATCCATGATGTCCACGAGGGGCTCCGCGATGAGTGGGAGGCCATTGAAATCTTCGACAAGCGGCTCTCGAGACGACCGTTGCAGAGCTTCGCGGTCGCATTTTAGTCCTGTCGGATTCCTCCGCCCTGCCATCGGAATATCCAAGGTGTACGCCAAGCCATTTCGGGCTAGAACCTTGAAAGGCCCCACAAACCTGGGGCGCAGTTTGTTCCTTAACACATTCGAAACTGCATGCGTAGGAAGATTTTTAGCGTTTAATAAAACACTTTCTCTTACTTTATACGCATTTCTGTTACGCCGACCCTTGGTCGGCCTGTTCCTTTTGCTTGTCTTGGCTTTCCGCCATGTCATCGCAAACGTGTCGTAAGACACTAGGGCGCGTAGATAAAAACTTATCGATGTGCTTGCGCAGAGCTACAGGGCTGACATCGGGGAATCCTCTCCCCTCAAGCCCTGGGCCACACACACGTGGCGTCAAAGGAACCCGCGGATTCACTAATACGTTCACGTAAAACGGGGTAAACCCGTAAATGCATGGACCGAATTGTTTATAGAAAATTCGGCCATAGAAAGCATCTCACTCCAACTCTTTGGAGAATCCGGACATAAACTCCGGAGAATATCCTCTACAACGCGATTAACGCGTTCCGTCTGTCCATCCGTCTGCGGATGATCCGCAGTGAACATGAGGAGCTTGGTGCCCAGCACCTTAAACAACGCCCCCCAAAACTGTCCCGTAAAACGGGGATCCCGATCCGATACAACAGAATCGGGTAGACCATGATGTCGAAAGACACGGTCTAGAAACACTTTCGCTGTTCCTTGTCCATCAATGGACTCTGGAACTGCCGCCAGGTGAGCCATCTTGCTCAAACGGTCTACAAATGCCAATATGCCGGTGTTACCGGCCTTATACTTCGGAAATCCGAAGATAAAATACATACTAATCGATTTCCAACACTCCGTCGGAACGGATAAGCTCGCCAAAGGAGCAAGCCGAATCAGCAGAGGGTTTGACCCTCTGACACGTCTCACAGGTGCGTATATACGCACCGACCCACTTATACATGTTGGGCCACCAATACAAAGCGCTTAAAGCGCTGTAGTTCTTATCCCGACCTAAATGACCCCCGGTAGGGGCGTCATGTGCCTCAAAGAGGACTCTATACTTCACTTCCTCATAATGAGGAACTACCACCCGCGGAGTGTCTTCCGCGCTCGTGCTATAATATAGCAAACAGTCACAGTACCTTTAACGGTGTAACCGAGCTCTAGCTCGACTTGAAAGGGTAGGCTCAGAAGAGCCAAGTCCCTTTGCACCCAGCGCGCTGATAAGCGCCGTACATTGTGGGTCTTTCTCATACGCCTGGCGTATGAAATCCACCACAGACGAGGTGATGAATGTCGCGTGAGCGAGCTCGTAATCCGGACGACGCGACAACGCGTCTGCAAGTATATTATGTTTACCAGGCTTGTACTTTACCTCAAAGTTGTACTCCGCAAAGAAGTAGATCCAGAGGGCCATCCGTTGGGAGAGATGAGGCGACTTTGTCGCTGTCCGTAAGGACGCGTGGTCTTTATAAACCACGAACGGCTTTGAGCCGAGTAGGTGGACCCTAAATTTGAAAAGGGCGTGCTTCATAGAAATTAGCTCCTTATCATGAACGGGATAATTCCGTTCCGCAGCTTTAAGCTGCCTCGACTCAAACGCGATCACGCGTTCTCGTCCCTCATCGTCTACTTGTAACAAAGAGCATCCGATTGCGAAATCGGAGGCGTCGCAGACGACGCTAGATGGTTTCCCAGGATCTAGGAGAGCAAGAACGGGGGCTTTTAACAATCTCCCCTTAACCTCTCCGAAAGCGGTTTGGTGTTTGATTTCCCAACACCAATCAACATCCTTCTTAAGAAGGTCAGTTAATGGCTTCGCCATCTCAGCGTAGTTCTCGCTGTACTTGTGGAGATAATTTCCTAATACAAGCCACTTCCGTAAATCTCTAAGATTTACAGGCGAAGGCCACTCCACAATGGCTTTCACCTTTGCGGGATCCGCCCGCACTCCATCCTTACCGATGAAGCATCCGAGGAAAGAAATTTCCTCAGCACCAAAGATACATTTGGATGCGTTTGGATATAACTTATGCTCTCGCATACATTCGAGCACCACTCGAAGGTGTATCAGGTGCGTCTGAACATCAGACGAATCGCCTTCCGCGCGACTATGAACGAATATATCGTCAAAGTACGTCTGAGCGTACTTTCTATGAGGGCAGAAGAGTTGAGTCACCAAGCGATTAAAAGTCGCTGGTGCATTCTAAAGCCCTTGTGGCATAACATGCCACTCCCACAGCATTCCACTAGACGTGCTGACCGCTGTAGCGGAATATCAGATGCTCGCATGAGCACCTGATAATACCCGTCCACCATATCTAAGGCACTGTACACAGTACAGCCCGCCATATTGTTCTGGAGGACATCCTTCCGAGGAATCGGAGTCTGCATGGGTACAGTCGCTGCATTCCGCTTATTGTACGCATGCACAATGCGCCAATTTCCGTTCGGTTTACGAACAAAAAAAGTGGGAGATGAGTGAGGAGACTTGCTCTTCCGTACCATCCCTGTCTCTTCTTTCCCCTTGAAGAATGCGTCGATGACGTCGCATTGCTCCTTGGGGAGAGGACACTGCCTAGTGACGCAGTATTTGGTTCCAGGAACCAAATCTATTTCATGTCGGAATCCCCGATCTGGTGGTAACCCCAACGGCGGGTTGTCACTAATGACATCTCCTAATTCCTTTAACAAGGAATGGTAAGGGTCCTCAGGATCCGCGAGGATCTTGGGACCGCTTCGGGCATTCAATGCCTGTTTGGTTTGCACCAAAACTGACTCTTCCATCGTGGATGAGGAGTTCAACTCCTCTTCCGGACGTAATACGACAGCCTCGTCGATTTCACCTGCTTTCACAGCAGTTTCAAACTCGTTGAAGGACATCTCCTCCAACGACAACAGATCGCCTACCCCAGGCAAACGTTCAAGACTTACGCCTTCCGTGACAACACCTGTCACACTATTCAGCATCCGATAGGACTGCTAACAACTGGTCTCGGGACTCATCCCGGGACCCAGATGGGGGGAGTCAGTTGCCCCATCTATTGGAAGCGCATAGCGCCTATCCACAGAGGTCTCTACCTCTACCACCGGTGACTCTCCGGTCTCACCTAATAAGGCGTGGTCGGAATCAATTCCGACGTGCGGAAGAGACGAACTTCGGGTCTCTCCGCTTGGAAGCGCCTCGCGATTAACCACAGGGGTCTCTACCCCTTCCACTGGAGTCGCCACAAGCGACTCACCAGTCTCGCCAACAACGGCGTCGTCGGATTCAATTCGAACGTGCAAAAGAGACGAACTTCGGGTCTCTTCGCTTGGAAGTGCCACGCGCTTAACTGCAGGGTCTCTACCCCTACCACTGGAGTCGCCACAGGCGACTCACCAGTCTCGCCTACATCGGCGTGGGGATTAATCGCCGAATCCCCCTCGTCAAGAAACACTTCCTTGACCTCATTGGGACTGATCATCTCATACATCCCAATATCTGGCATCTCACGCCAGAATCGCTTTTGCGATCAAGCAAAGGTGGGTTCATGACTCGCCAATGCTTCACCCTATCGCGGGTGCGTTGAGCCAATGGACTTAGACTTCTAGTATATCCATGGCTCGTGGCGTTCCAGCCACTTCATGCCCAGAATGAGGTCATACCTCGAGTCCAGATCCAGGACTAGGCAACGTTCTAAGCTATCGAAGTCTGCAAACTTCAGCTTAAGGTCAATCGAGACTTTGGGTACAGAAACCTGTACGCCCGTCGCTAGACGGGCCGTGACAACGTCACGAGAACGTGCCTCTAGGGCCTCGGCATACATCCTACTCTTCTCCACAGAAGCTCGTCTGACATAATTTTCAGACGCTCCAGAGTCTATCAAGACTCTCCAAGGCTTATCAAAGCCTTCCAAGTCCGCAAGGACGACCAGCAAACCTGGCTGGTACACCAACTCGGTGCTAGAAAGCACCGTTTCCCTCGGGGCTTTGTGCTGTCGTCCCAGACCCTGGGGCTTAACAGCACTGAGGGGTCTCCCAGTAGGGCGCCCCGCACCTACTGGGAGCCGTCGTTTCCCGACGGCTTGGACAAGGGCTTTTTCCCCACCCTTGGTCCCTTGTAGCGAGTGTCTCGCTGGGGATTTTTCGGACATCTGTTCCTCAGATGATCCATGCTACCACACAGGAAGCATCTCAGCGGCCCATGTCGCTGCAGCATAGCTAAGAGCTCTGTAGTGAAGCTCTTCGAAGAAGAGTCAGTGTGACTCTTAGCGGGAGGTTCTCCTCTGCTTCGACCTGACTCAGGTCCATGGGTTCAGGACCCACCTTAGAGGAACGGAAGTTCCTCTCGGCGTTGAACGCCATCTTGAACGCCTCTTACAGGGATTGGGGTCGGCATCGGAACAATTCCGAACGTGCTGGCCCTTCTCTCAGGCCTCCCATGAAGACGGGGATGGACACATCGTCCGGATACGCTTTCGCGTACATCCCCGCCAACAGTGTCTTCAGTTCTTGGATGTACGTCTCCAAGTACCTAGTGCCCTGACGGCACCTCAGAAATGTAGCCGGTGCGTATACGCACGGTGCGGCTAGCGCACAGAGGAAGACTGTTCCTTAAAGCGGTGTCTACCGCTACTTAGCCGATACGCCCTTATAAAGGGCTTAGTAGGAGAGATCTCCTACACAGGGCCAAGATTCCCGGGTTGGTTTACTAATTAGCCTTAACGGCTGTGTTCCCTTTACGGGATGTAAGTAAAGGGAGGGCTACCTCTTACCTACGACACTCACTGCACGCGCGACCGGTCGAGGTCGCGCGACTGCACCTTAGAGTAAAATGTAAACTGAATATGTTTAATATATGATTAGCCTAAATTAATTTCAACTAATATAAACTATATGTAATACTAAGTAGAATATTCCTAATTCGTACCTAGCTAAAATGTAGTGTACACACCTGTGTACTGACACGTGGATGGCTGACACACCACCACACCAAGGGCCCCTGCCCTGATTGGTTAAAATAACCAAAGGTTCAGAACCTTTCAAACCGGTCAATACTGACCTCAACCGTGGTGTACTCATGTACACCAACACTAAATGTAAACCGAATGTAACCCCGTTACAAGAAACGCCAGCTGATTCTGGAAAACCAGATCAGGCGTAGCATACATGTCCATAAGCTTCTGCTTAAGGACTTCCCAGGTTGGGAACACGTCCGTGACCGACTCCGAACACGTGAACGCCCATGCACGGGCTTTAACCATAAGATGGGTCAGTGCAAGTCCCACTTGCAAGTGATCCGCGATCACATTCACTGTGGCGAAGGCCGTTTCGACCTTTCGAAGCCACACATAAAGGTAATCACCTTTTTCACCGGTGAATTCCTTTATCTTAAAGGACAACGGAGGGCGCACCCCCGTGGACGTGGAATGACTTCCACGAAAATTCGCCTCACGGGCGATGAGGCCGTTAGCCCTCGCCTTTACGGCATCAAGGCCCTGGTCCGCTAGGAGCTGCATGCCCTCGTCACCCAGTATGGATAACAGCCTGTTAAAGGCTTCCTGTCGGACGAGGGTTAGCCTATCCCAATCGTCCTGATTCATCCTTTGCAGAGGATTGTTGTCGTCTACCAACACAGGTGTTGGATTGACTACAAGTGCTACCAGATGTAGCCGGTGCGTATACGCCCGGTGCGGCTAGCGCACAGAGGAAGACTTTTCTTAAGCGGCGATGTGCCGCTACTTAGCCGATACGCCCTTATAAAAGGGCTTAGTAAGAGAGTTCTCTATTACTGGGGGCCAAGATTTCCCTTGGTTTACTTGTTAGAATTATCTAACGCCTTGAAACAAGGCTTCCCTTAGAAAGTGAGTAGCTAAAGGAGGTATTACTTTTGGCTATAAATACTCACAGCACGCGCGACCGGTCGAGGTCGTGCGTCTAGCTGGATTAGTGTGTTTTGTAAACTGAATGTATATTTAATATGTAATTAGCCTAAATTAATTTAAACTAATGTAAACTATATGTAATACTAAGTAGAACTTACTCCATTCGTACCTAGCCGAAATGTAATGTACACCACCTGTGTACTAACACGTGGCAGGATGCCACGCCTCCACCAAGGGCTCCTGCCCTGATTGGTTAGAGTAACCAATAGGTCCGAACCTTTCGGACCGGTCAATACTGACCCCAACCGTAGTGTACCTACGTACACAACATAACTAAATGTAACCAAAATGTAACCCTGTTACAGATTACGTGGAATAGTGGAATAGTTACGTTTCTCGTTACGCATTACGTGGAGAATATATTGTGGTTACGATTTAATCTCTGGTATTACGTTACCGCCTCTGTCGCATTTTTTTCTTATACTTGGAATTACTCACGCATGTACACGCTAGCAGTGCTGGAACGCGTGTGTTGAAATACAGCATACGAATGAGCGATTCTCAACAGCTCTGTTTACCCTTTTTACATGGAAGTAAAAGTCATTGTCTCCTTCAAGGATAATGTGCACCCTTTTCTTGGTTTTGCTTAGCGATTGGAACGTCTCGTTGCCTTGCAAGCCAGAAATGCCATTGATTGCACACAAGATTTTCTCTTCAATGTATGCATTCCGATGCGAACATTCTCTAAAAATGATATTTCTTCGTTATTCCACATGAAAAAATATTGCAAAAATTGTTTTTTGCTACCTGAGCTGGAACCGCAATCGTCCGTCCGAATTTACCTCGATCCAGCCGTCGATGAATTGCCCAAATTGTTGACTAGCTACTGTTAATGGATATAATGGACGCCATCTACTAGAGGACCCAGCTATTTGATCTACGTCTTCCCTCATCTACCAGAAAAAAGATATTAATCTAATTTGCGTTTTTTTGTTACATACATGTTATTTTCCATACGATTACGCTACCTTTTCCGCCACTTGGCAGTAGAAACTTGCAGTCGTGGCTACTACGAGCCCCGCATACTTCTCATTCAAGACCAGATATCACCTACAAGTAGGACTTTCTCAGGCGCAGGCCTCAAATCAATTATGTCTCATTTTCTATACAATATATTGTAGCTTGATTTCGTAATACCATATATTGTATTGTCTGAAAATGCAATACACAATATATTTTATTGTGTTTTCAGAAAAGACAATATAATATCCGATAATATTGTTCCAATCTCGGTGCTAGATCAGGGTGCAGCTTCCACGAAAACGCATGGCCTCATCTGATCCGAAACTAGGACAGTTTTTCTCTCTTTTCGATACGGTCCATGTGGACGTGCCGGTAGCTGGTCTGACTCGAGTGACTGAGCCGCTCAGGATGCGATCTAGATCTACATCGGCTTGATTCCTTGCTGACTTAGGCTGGAGAAATCGATCAAAAAATAAATTGAAAATTCCTTTATTTGTATTAATCTTTTTCCGTTTATTTTGTTTTCAAAACCCACCTATAATAATGCTGCGCAGGGCAAAGCGTGGTTGGGGCGTAGCCATCGAGCACCGGCGCATTTCCTCAACACGCTGGACTTGCAGGAACCCTAGTTCTTATAGTGAAGAGGTGCGGACACATATTTAAAAAAACAGCTTTTTGAAGGTACAATCAACCTAATCACTGGTTTGAAACAGCGGGTAGTAGTTGAAATTGGCGATGTGAAAGCACCAATTAAAGCGCCAAGATCGCGTGAGTTAGTGCCTCATGGATATTTGACGGAGCTACAACAAGAGCGGTCGATTTCTCAGGTAATAATGCTCGTTAAGCTTGAGATTTTCTCTTTTTTTAACAAAACTGTGAAAGACTTTACTTGGTCATCTCAGATGGATGATGCAGAAAGATATTCTTAAGCAAGATATGTTTCTCATAGGGTAAGGAGCACAAAAGTACAAGTAAAAGTTGCTTGCATTAATTCTGCACACTACAGACATCCTGGATCATCTCGACGGAGATTAAGTATGCAGTTTTGCGAGCTATTTAAAAGAGAAGTGGAGTATATTGCTATTTCTCAGGATACGACTGAGTCGGACTTGAAGCAGGTTGGGTAAACTATAAAAGACCCATCGTGTTGACTGAAATATGTGACGATAAAATGTATGAGATATAGCGTCGAGAGATTATGAATGGTGCCGCAATATTTACAGACCAGGCCCCTGTTCGCGCTGCTATCAATGGTCGAGTGCTGGTGATTGACGGTTAGCGACCTATCCAGATGGTGCAGATTTGTGTGGTTGGTAGAAGAGTCTTTTTACCACACTTGTGTAATTTTAATGTAGGGCTTGAAAAAGCAGAGCGGAATGTCTTGCCGACACTAAACAATTTACTCGAAAATCGAGAAATGATGCTAGACGATGGACGCTTTCTCATGAAAGCAGAAAGGTACGTACGTTGGACTGAAGTAGGACGTTTGTTTTTTGGTCGTTTAATTGTTCTTCGATTGTATGTGCAGCTACGATGCATTAATGGAGAAAGGATACACACTGAAGGATTTACAGGCTCAAAAATTGGTACGAGTTCATCCCGATTTTCGTGTGATCGGATTGGGCCTTCCAACCCCTCCGTATGCTGGTCGCACGTTAGACCCACCGCTGCGATCGAGGTTCCAGGGGCGTCATATCCAATCCGATTCACCAGGTTCCCAACTTGAGGCATTGGTTGCCAATGCTCCGTCTGTTCCGCTGTCGATACTTGAAAAGCTTGTTGGCATTCGAGAAGCTGTCAACACGATTGAAGCCACGTACGATCTTGGAACAAGCAGAGGACCACGTATGCCCCACCTTGATTTCCTGTCACTCTCGCACTGTGCTAAGCTACTTGAGAAATGTCCAAGTGCAAACGTAGCTAACGCTATCCAGCGTTCTTTTCCAGTGCAAACCGATGTTTTTGGACCGGGGAGTGATGCCAACTCGAAGGCGTTCGACCGCATCGTGGCGGAGTTTACAAGTGATCTACAGAGCACGCCGTACGTGGTGGAAGATGTAGTTACTGAATCCGGTAAGGAATCCAAGGCCACGGTAACTCTCCGAGCCCATCAGACGGAGCTTGTGCTGCCGAATGTTCCGTGTGGAACAGCGCGTGTCCAAATGGGAGTGATGCCAGGGTTTGTGGAGACCAACATTCATCGTGAAATGCTAGCTGACATGATACAAGATCATGCTGCCGGTCGTGACTTATGTGTCCTGGGAGCTAAAGGCAGTGGCAAGTCGGCTTTGGTCAGGCTATTTGCTCATCGGTTGGGATACGTGCCTGAGCTCTTTAGTCTGTTCAAAGATATGACAACGAGAGATCTTGTCCAACGACGGTCTACTGATGCTCACGGCAATACGCGATGGGAAGACAGTCCTCTTATTCACGCGGCTCGGCATGGCCATCTTGCCGTTTTAGATGGTGTGCATCGCCTTGGAAGTGATAGCCTCGGGGTACTTCAAAGGTTGCTGCAAGATCGGGAAATTGACCTTACCGATGGCACAAAGTTGGTATCTCAATCAACGTATGATGCTATCGTCGCCGAGACAAAACAATCCGGAGATGTAAGTGCACTGAACCGAGTAGCGGCAATTCATCCCTCTTTTCGTGTGATTGCAATCGCCGAGGTGGATCCTGCCACGTTACGCGGAACAGGATCGATGACTGGCAAAATATCTACCGCTGCATGGCTGAATTCGGACACTATCTCGATGTTCAGTTTTCATCATCTCCCGTCGATAGCAGCGAAAGAGAGTGAGGAAGTTGTTCGGTGTCTTTATCCTCATCTTCCGCAAGAAACAACGAGGTTAGCGTGGCTTGAACTCAACTTTGTGATCGAAACTGATTGTATGGCGTAAAAGAATGCTGCTGTCATTTACAGATAAACTGGAGAACGCGACGAAACAAAGCACGAATGCCGACTATCTCGCTCTTTCCCTCTCCATGCGCCAGTTGTTGCGTATATGCCGTCGTCTGAACGCATTCCCCGAGCAGTCATTGCAAGATTTGCGCCCGCTGCTCCACGATACGCTCTTGACTCAATTTCTTTCTTCATCATGTAGCGAACTAGTCGATTCCCTGTTGGACGAGTGCAACGCACCGATTTTGAAAGTTGCAAAGGGATCCCAACTGCAGCAAGCAGATACCATTCGCCAAGAAGGAGGATACTTACACATTGGCAATGTCTCGTACCCGATTCAAACGCCCCAAAACCCAGAGTTGGTCCCTCAGCCGCAATATTTTGATACAGCCAAGCATACTCGCTCAATGAAAGACATGTTGCAAGATGTCGTGGCCGGTCAAAACCATATGCTCTTGATTGGGAATCAAGGTGTGGGAAAGAACAAGCTCGCGGATCGATTGTTGCAATTGATCCATCAAGAGCGCGAGTATATTCAGCTGCATCGTGATGTACGTCTTTCTGGAAAACTGATGTCTTGAGATGACAGACTGACGACTTATTGCTTTGTGCTAGACAACCGTGCATACGCTTACGTTGGCACCAACGCTGATCGACGGAAAGATTGAGTGGCAAGACTCGCCGCTAGTTCGAGCTGCCAAAACTGGTCGAACACTTATCGTGGACGAGGCCGACAAAGCCCCTCTGGAGGTTGTGTGTATCCTCAAGGGACTCATTGAAGATGGCGAGATGCTCCTCGTAAGACTTTTTACTCTATCGCTTACCTTATGCGTAGATGACTAACGTGTGTTTGGCGCCACACTACTAGGGAAATGGCAAGCGCTTGATTGATCCGAATAAAGTAACAATGGAAGAATGGCACGACAATAACGACGTCATCCAGCTCCACCCTAACTTTCGGATGTGGGTGCTTGCGAATCGTCCGGGCTTTCCGTTCTTGGGCAACAACTTTTTCCGTGAAATTGGCGATATCTTTGCAAGCCAGTGCGTAAGAGAAGTACATGAATCTGAAAGCTGGTGCTCACTTGTTTCATGTTTCCCTACTGTCAGTGCGATTGAAAATCCAGACGAAGACTCGGAGCTTTCTTTGCTGACTGCTTACGCACCAAACGTTCCTCTCGATTCGTTGCGCCGCCTTTGTCAAGCCTTTGCGGAGCTGCGTGGATTGGTGGAAAATGGGACCATCACGTATCCTTACTCTACTCGCGAAGCTGTAGCCGTGGCGAAACATTTACAAGAATTTCCAACTGACGACGTTGGCGTAGTACTGGTAAGACGTTTTTGTATGGTGTTAGTTTGACATGAGTGGGGAAGTCGTAAGAATCACTTGCTGTCCAGGAAAATGTTCTTGCTTTTGATGCCTATGATCACGCCATGCTTGCTCAACTGGCAGATGTCTTCATGAGGTACCTCTTTCTCTTTCTTGCATTGCTACCTCTTCTTTGTTAACTTTTCCATTGTTCGTACAGACATGGAATCCCACTTTTCGATTCTGGAGGTACGATCCCATTAGTGTTCAAAAAAAATATCGCTAAAGCGAATAGCTCTCGAGTCGGGGAGCTTTCAACGCCCAAGACGGGATTAGACACCCCCAAGCACGGCAAAGAAGACCCAAAGAACGAGCCTCATGTTGGAGGCAATACATGGGCTGGAGGAACTGGTGGATCCGATACAGCTGGACTGGGAGGTCGGGGTGGACCTTACCGACTAGATAAAGGGCATCCAGTTCACCAGGTTTCTCAAGCGAAAAAAGATGAAGTGTCGGCTGAAGCACGTGCCAAAGCTCAGGCCATTGCACAGGAAGCTCTGGCGCAGAAATTACGTGAGATCGATATGAGCGATCGCGAGTGGGAAACGTATCAATTGTTTTTCCAGCGGATCGAAAGAGAAAGTGCTCAATTGCGAGCTGTTTTAGCCAACCTGGAAGCAGTGACGCAGGAGCGGAGTTGGTTGCGACACCAAGTTAGTGGCGAGTTGGACGACAGCAAGCTTGTGGACGGGATTGCGGGTGAGCGGCTCGTGTTTAAACGTCGTGGAGTGAGTGACTCGTCGTTTCAATCCCCCGCAAGGCCGCAAGGCCACGAAATGAAACAAATGCTGTTCGTCATGGACGTGAGTGGAAGTATGTATCGCTTCAATGGCCAAGATTCGCGTCTCGAACGAATGCTTGAGACGACGCTGATGATCATGGAAAGCTTTGCGGGCTTTGAGCGTGAGTTAAATTATGCTATCATGGGACATAGTGGCGATTCGCCTGAGATCCCATTGGTGGAATTTGGAGCACCCCCTAGAGATCGTAAAGAGCGGCTGCGAGTGCTAAAGAAAATGGTCGCTCACAGTCAGTTCTGCCGTCAAGGAGATCACACCGTCGAGGCCGTGGAACGTGGGGTACAACGAGTGGCTGCGCTAGAAGGTGCTGAACGTTTCGTGTTTGTCGTGAGTGATGCCAACCTCGAGCGCTATGGGATTGAGCCCCGCTACCTTGGCCGTAAGCTTGTAGCTGACCCTGACGTACAGGCCCACGCGCTTTTTATCGCTTCGTTTGCTGATGAAGCCGAAGAGATCCGACGCGAGCTGCCACAAGGCCGAGGTCATGTTTGCCTCAATACGTCCGACTTGCCAAGAATCTTGAAGCAAATTTTCACGTCTGCTTTGACTAGCGTTTGAGATACCTTACGATCACCAAGAAAACAATAATTAAGTTTTTTGAACATTTAGTTTGCCATTTTGCCATAATTTATATGTTTTTTGGGGCACCAACAATCCTGATTTCGTAATTCAATATTTTCTAAACTTCTTGTTAATGGGAATTACTATTTGCACGCCCCAAAATTGCTATTTGCACGCCCCTCTATTTATAGCCGCTTTACATGTTGGAAAGGTACCCAATTTTCTGTACATTTTCTATTTTGGTTGATTTCGTCACATTATACTTTCTGAAACCAACCAACTTGGTTTGGCCCGGGATCGAACCCGGGACCTTCCGGTCCCGCAGTGAGAAGTGAACCACTCGACCACGGTCGGATTACATTTTCTATTTTGGTGCTGTGTGTGCTTTACAAACCTAAAACAGCGAAGCAACGATTTGCTATGGCGACTCTGTCTCTAATCCACAGGTTGAACAAGAGTTCGTCTCGCTGGGTCGTCGTAACGATTGCTTGTAAATTTTCCCATAACATCACAGAAGAAGGCCAGCGCACTTTTCCACCACAGTGCGGGTTTCTTTTCCACCGTGTTCAAATGTTTCTTGTTCGGCAAATATCGCATCATCTTGAACCCACGACGACGGTCTTCGAAGCTGTAGGAGTATTGTCCCAACTTTCCATCGTCCATTTGTTCCTCTAAAATATCTTCACCTGTATTCCTCTACTTACCCGACATGCTTCATAAATCGTTGACATACAAACATAAAAGGTGCCGTGGTGCCTCCTCTTTCTCTTTAGGAATAATACTAGTAAACATACGCATCTCGTCGGACCAGACAGAGCACTTCATCAAGACCTTGGATGATTCTGATCCAGCGGATAACTGCTCCAACTGACCTGAAGAAGTTAATGGTGTTTAGGTTAATTGATATGGGCTCAATTCGTTATAAGTACGTGAGAAATATTGAGTGTAATGCATGTAGTCGAAGAGCAAATAATCAACTGCATGTTACGAACAGGAACGTGGAAAACAGGGCGAAAAATTTAAACTTCAACTCCAAGCTGTCAAAACTGCTGTTCGGTAACAAAAGACGGACGCGTCCCACCTTAGCCACCAGCGGAAGCACAAAACAATTATTTTCGTAGGCTCACAACTGCATTACTAACAGGGAAAGAATTAAGTCTTGCGGTCATATGTGCGTGAAAAAATTAATACGACCTGCCACTCCATTTGCTCATTTTAAAATTCTTCCACCCGAAGCGATTCATTCGCCTTCACTACCTCGTACAACAACTCTGTCTCTTACCTTGACTCCCCAATGGCTGCCGGTGTTGTGGTGAACGTCCATAATAACGACGATGACATCCCGACCGAGGGCTCGCGCACGTACGCTATCATTGTGTGCGTTTTCGCGGCGCTTGGCGGACTTTTCTTCGGTTACTATCAAGGTGTGACCTCCGGAGTGCTTACCATGGACTCGTTTATCAACGACTACTGCGTTGGTTGGCACAATTTCACCTACAAACAATGCACGTCCGCGTCATCGGATCTACCGGCTGAATGGACAAACTTCACGTTCTGGTACAACATTGCTTACAACCTCGGTTGCCTTTGCGATGCTTTCGTCGGCGGCTACTATGTTTTTAGGTTTGTAAAGCACACATAGCACCGAAATAGAAAATATACAGAAAATTGGGTACCTTTCCTGTCGGAAATTGACACGAGTTGGGGACACGTGTGAACTTCCTAAATGGCAGTTCAGACCGTTAGAGTCTGACTGCCGTTGGGATGTAGATTTCTTGAAAGAAGCGCGCCCTACCTGATCAGAGTAGGGGCGCACGAGGGCAGGATGTAGATAGACTTAAACGGTAAAAGATATACTGAATATAAAATAGAATAATACCTAAGAACCTAACCTAAAAATTAATAATATATAAAATCCTAAAGTACCAATGATGCAATAAATGCAAAAATACAAAAATGGCCACAATGACCGCGCACAACTTGAAATTTGTATGGAGCTTGCACACGCGCATCTTGACAACATTTCAACACTCCTTTCGCGAGCATCGTGCCATTCCATACGTAACTCATCATCATTAGCCCAATTCAATCTTGCTGCGTAAGCGGGAGACTCGCACTGCACACAGTGGCTTCGTCAGAAGATCTGCGATCATGTCATCACTGGCCACGTGCAGCGGTCTCACCGCTTCGCGCTTGACGTAGTCCTTCAGGAACTTTAGCTTCACGTCCTCATGCTTTGACGCCGCACCACTTTCGTCGTCTTCCAACTGTTGTATCGCTGCTTGGTTATCCATACGTAATATCATCGGCATTTCAACTTGTACTCCAATCTCGCCAAGTAGCTCCTTCAAACCTAGCACTTCCTTGCCACCGACGGCTGCTGCAACGAACTCTGCCTCTTCAGTTGACAACGCGACTGTACCTTGCTTCTTACACGTCCAACCAACAACCATTCCATTTAGAAACACCACACATCCACTGACACTTTTCCGGTCCTGCTTGTCTCCGGGGCAAAATCTGCATCCGTATACCCCACTAGTTGCAAACTTGTTTCATCTCTTGACTTGCATCCAACCGTAATTTCAGCTCCTTCGACCCCTTCAAGTAGCGTAATATCTTCTTCACCGCCTTGTAATCACCTTGAGTAGGTGCGTGCATGCGTCTCGTGACCTTGTGCACCGCAAATGATATGTCCGGCCTTGTGCATCTTGAGATCCATAGTAGGCTCCCTGCTATTGACTGGAACATTTTCTGCGTCGGTACTCCATCCACCGAATCCTTGGGTAAAGGCTTGTCGTCATCTGTTTCATCGCTTGTGCTCGTAATTGATAATTGCACAGAATTCGCGTGTTCCATCTTGTACTTGGTTAATAGTTCATCTATCTTCGCCTCTTGATCCATCATGTATCCTTCTTCTTGGTTTCCGCCAATCCTTATACCTAAAAACTTCTCCACTGGACCGAGATCCTTTAACTCCAGCACCTGCATTGCCTTGAAAAATCTGTCCACCAAATCGACCTTGGTACCTGTCACTAACAAGTCATCCACGTAAGATCCAACAATAACAATACCTTCAGCATCCTTTTTGGAGAATATGCACGTATCAGTCATGCACTGCTCGAACTTAAAATCACATAATGTCTTGCGTAACAACTCGTACCGCATACGCCCTGCTTGCTTTAATCCATACAAATTCCTTTTTCAAGCGTAAAGCTAGTCCTTTGGTTGATTTCACTCCGAAACTCTGCAACACTTCATCTTGGATCTTCATACCTTAAAGTATCTTGAGAAAAATCTCGAAATTTTGCTCTGCATGCGCCTTTGGATATGCTCTCGGCACATCACCGTGCCGCGCTGGCACATGCCACACTTGAGCCATCGCTAACACCACTTTCACGTTGCTGAGATCCATCACTGTAGAAAACCTGAAAACAAAATCTCTTCCATAAATCTGCTTATCTCCGCGCGCTACCAGACGCGCCTTGTATCGCTCGATCGCTCCATCAGCCTTGATCTTGGTCTTATATACCCACTTAGTTGGTATTTCCCTGTTACTTGGACACTCGACAACTTCCCATGTGCCCATCTCCTCCAACGCTCGTAACTCTGCGTCTTCAGCTTCCTTCCACTTGACTGAATCATCTCGCTTGTGGGATTCAACATAACTTCTTGGATCTTCTGCATACTTCGGCCTTGTACCAACATCATCCGGTCCTTTCACTGCGTAAACTGCTAATGCATGCTCCTCCACTCCTTCAGTCGTCTTATTCGTCACTCTCTCCGTGGTTACTGCTCCTTCCACTCTGGACTTCTTCTTGACTTTCTTGCTCTTGAGTGAGTCCCTGTATTCCTTGAATCTTGGGGTCTGCTGCACTACGCGCTTTGTTTTTCCACCGCTTTCTGCTTCTGTACATTGTACTTATATGCTCGTACCTGCTGAAACTCCTGCTTGAACGTCACTCTGTTGCACCACGTTATGTTCCACTTGTTCTTCCACACTTGATTCGTCATCTGCTGTAGGATCTTCTCCAGCTAACGCCTTAGTAACTTTCTCACTAGCTTTCGTATCCAGTGTTTCAATCTTACTGATACGTCGCGTCGGCGTGAGATTTGCTGTTAGGATGGACCCATTAACTTCCACCGTAAACAGTAAGTTCCCTCGCAAACGCACTTCCATATTATCACCACGATGTGCAAAATTTCACCCTTTCTGCATCAATCTTCCTAGCGAAATCAGATTCCTTGCTAACTCGGAGAGTAGTAAACTTCTTGCAAAGCTATCACAGTACTTGGGTCATCAATACTCCGTAGACGCACCTTGCCAATCTTAATCACTTGAATGTAATTTCCATCAGGTAAAGTCCTCTTCATATCATCACTCACTGTCATTACATCTTCAAGTAGCGACTCATCTCCCACGAGATGACGGCTCGCTCCACTGTCTAGAACCCACGCGTCAATTTCACACAAATCAATTGAATTTAGTATCGCCGACCACTCTGCACCTGTATCTATGGTTGCTAGACCATACTCCTTGTCCGCCTTGTACTTTCCGGTGACTTGGTTTCCTATCGAAACTCTTGCGACAATCTCGCCGGATGTGTCCTTTTCCGCCATAGCCGTAACACGTAATCGCCTTCTTGTTCTCATTCACTGTGTTTACACTTATTCTCGGCGTCCTATGACTCTTGACATGGTCATCCTCGATTTCTTGTGCCCACGCCACTAACTCCTGCGCGTGCAACATGTAGTCCTTGCGCAACGGGTTGTATCTTGTCATCATCGCGTATTTCAGACTTGGTACCGCATACTTCACCAAATTTTCCACAATAAGCTTCTCGCTGGATTCCCTTTCGCGTGCCAAGGCTGTCAGATACAGCAGATGCTCGTTCCAGGAACGTCGTGCATCTTTCGGGCTGGCAAACAGCTGTGCTGCCTGCTGATGCGAAATGTTCACCTTGTATGCGCGCCACATTTGTTCCAGTACGTAATGCAAGGTATGTGAGACCTGCCACCACACGCCAACGTTTGATCGGAAATACAGGGCGCTGCACCGTCGAGGTGCTCACCAAGCTTGTTAACTTTGAGTCTTTCGGTCCATTGGAAACCGGACGAAATTTCAGCTATCTCCAATGCTTCTACGAATAGATAGGCCCAGTCTTTAAAGCCAGAACCAATTCCGGGGTAAATTTCTACCCCCGTGAACTTCTCGATCACCAACTTAAGAATCTTGTATGCGCGCGGCTGTGCGCTCGGGTTTCCAACATTTGCAGCCGCCTGCCTATCATCAGGCACTCCAACTGGCACTTGAGGTACTCACGCGGCGCTTCCACTCGACGTGCATTTCCTCGTTCAATGCCTTCATCAACCGATAAATCATTTATCGTTATGCGCTGTCCAAACGGCGCGAAATTATTTATACTTTCTTGGAAGGATGTGTCGCCGCCTCCAACCGGTGTATCTCGGACCGTAACTGGAGAAATCTTTCGCCCGAGGCCTTCGTGCCTCTCTTTTTCCATTTTCGTCAATCGGTCGTTCATCTTGCCTACTTGTATCAACAGCTCCTTCAGTGCGCTCTCAGAGTCGAGCATCTCGCCCTCGTCCATGATGAACAGACAGTCAATTACAACAGTAGCGCAATCGCCAGCGCAACAGTTAATTCCACAATAAAATTGCACTTCAGCCTGACAACATCGCAATCGCCAGCGCAACAGTCAGCCTCAGTAAAAACAACAATCCACCACGACAACAGCGCAATTGCCAACGCAAACAGTCGCTTCCAGTGGATAAACAACTCCAATATACCAGGAGACAGTATAAACGTAATCGCCAACATCACAGGACTAATGTGAGTAATATCTTAAAGTTTGTATGCAGTTACGTGCCCCCGTGTCCCTTGGGATCATAACCTGTCAAAAATTGACACGAGTTGGGGGCACGTGTGAACTTCCTAAATGGCAGTTCAGACCGTTAGAGTCTGACTGCCGTTGGGATGTAGATTTCTTGAAAGAAGCGCGCCCTACCTGATCAGAGTAGGGGCTCACGAGGGCAGGATGTAAATAGACTTAAACGGTAAAAGATATACTGAATATAAAATAGAATAGTACCTAAGAACCTAACCTAAAACTTAATAATAGATAAAATCCTAAAGTACCAATGATGCAAAAATACAAAAATGGCCACAATGATCGCGCACAACTTAAAATTTGTATGCAGCTTGCACACGCGCATCTTGACAACATTTCAACATTTCCAACATGTAAAGCGGCTATAAATAGAGGGGTGCGCAAATAGAAATTTTGGGGCGTGCAAATAGTAATTCCCCTTGTTTATGGATAGTAAGTAGTATAATAATTATTTTCTAATCCGATCCAACTCAGAAAACAGCGGGCATACATAGCTAAATTTGATATGCAGATAACCAATGATGAGCTTCGGATTTGTGCTTAAGATCATGACCCCACCATCACTCGAAGCGTATCTTTTCTCTTCAGAAAGCAACAACTTCTGATAGTCACTATTGCTACTCAAAATGAAGACGGAGATGAGATCACACGGTAAAAGGCCCGATACTGAAACTTCGTAAAATTTAAGACCCTCCGTTCAAATCTCGTTTGAAATTTTGTTCGGTCCACCCTACGGAGAACGTTTTTATCTCACAAAGTCTCCAAACCTTGTCCCCAAGGTCGCAAATAAGAACTCCATCTTTCGGCCTGGATGAGATCTGATTGCCTCACAGGGCGATTGGCAACTTTCGGACCATCCCCCGATTGGGATACATCACAACCACCAGGCTTCTGACGGGAGCCTTCTTTATCTGACTTACCCCATTCATTTCGATTAAAACTTTACACGATACCACATGTTGTGTACAGTGAACCACCTGCCCGTTTAATAGATGTAGCTGTCTGGCGAAGAGCGCTTACGAACGTTCACAAAATGAACATGGTTGTCTCAGGAATGCAACCGTTACATGGATGGTTAAAATACACCCCGTCATGTGGGAATCACAAAGACTGCATAATGCGTTGGATCAAAGCAATTAGAGCAGTAATGTGGTGTTGCTATGTGAACGGCACTCACCGAGTTGACGTGCAAGGAAGTACGGTGGCCGGATAAAAGATTCGGCCACCCAACAACATACAGCAGTTCCCACTGACCCACAACCTTCAATTCCAAGGCGAAGATTGTTCTTGTGGTGCTCTACTTCCTATATATGGTACATGAAGGCCTATAAAACCATCTTTTGAAAAGAATTGGGCTTTCATGTAGCCTGGAATGGCTACCATCGCGTATGTCCGCCTTTGGTATGAATGAAGGCTTTCATCTTTGCTGGCATGCTTGCTATCAGCTTTTGAAAGAAATCACCATCCACCTCTTGTCATGACTTTTGTAGCGCCGCTACCATCTCTTCGGAATTTTTAGGCCTTGGAACGCCATGCTGAAATTTGTCCTTGAGCCGAGCCCAGTCGTTTTCGATTGGGTTCAGATCAGGACTGTTGGCCCGCCAATCGAGCTTCTCTAATCCTTCCGCCTCCTGCCACGATTTTGGTGCTTTTGAGCGATGAACAGGAGCCCCATCTTCCATGATAATGAGTTCTGGAATGTTTATGCGTTGGCGAAATGATTTTAGGCCGTATTCGCCTTCGCAGCACAGGAGGACGAAATCCACTGCCTTCCGCTCGCACTTTGGCATGAAGACGATGTCCGATTTTTCACATCCCGCAAATGCTGCGATTATCATAACCGAAGTTCGGCCTCTTCTAAATGTTGGTTCCAGGCAGTCGGGAAAGTACTTTTCGTAGCATCGGCGCCACACAAGAACTTGAAGGAACGCCTTGCCGACCTGAAAGCTTGATTCGTCGGTCCAGATTATTTTCTCCGATTGCGCTGCAGTCCAGCTGCAGTACTTCCGTGCAAACGCAAGGCGCTTTTGTTGATGAAGTGCCTAAAGGTAGGGCTTTTTAGGGGCAACGCGGGCGAAGATCTCTGCTCCATGCAATGAACGCCTGACCGTTCGCTTGCTGACGTTGCTTTGGGACTGCATTTGTGATCTCACTTAGCGGTTCACGACGGTTTTGTTGGAAATAACGTGTAAGTCCTCGCTTGTCTCGTTCGGTTAGTTTTGGTGGCCGACCAGGGCATTTCCGGGGTTCAAGGAAACCATTTTGTTGGAAGTGATAGTAGACGCTCTGGGCGGTTGTTCGCGGGATGCCCAAGTGAGCAGCGATGTCTCGAAAACTGGATCTAGCCTCCTTCATTCCAACAATTCGGCCGCGTGTTCCAACGTCTACAGTAGCTCCGCGGCGTGGATTTTGAGCCATTTGGGAGAATATGACATTGGGGAAGGGGCTTAAACGTGTTGAGTGGACGTGTTTATTAAAGGGTGGACTAATATTTTTGTCCGGGCACTGTACAGTATGCACGATGCTTGCAAGACTTTTGACGTATGAAATGGCCGCAGATTCAGCTATGCTGGGCTGCGTATACTGGCCCTCCCCCCGGTGCATAGCCATGAGATTTTATAACAAATTCAACACAGTAAAGTAACCGTCACACCCATGATCGCAGACTCCAGTAATATTCTCTCAGTCAGGGAACAATTCAATGCCAGGTAAAATCATGGTCTCAACTGGGTCTATTAAGTCCTTAAACAATCAGAATGGCAATGAAGTTCAAGACGTCCCTACTCAGAGCTCCAATGGATCCAACGGTCTAATTCCACTCAAATTCTCTAAGTTCCAACAAGCCAGAAAAGAGGATCAGACTGACGTCAAAGACGAGATATTGTAGCGTCTTATGGGAAACATTTCAAGACTCAAAGACTATGTCGAGAAAATAAACTGCGACAGAAGACTCAGCTCCGTTGTGTATGACTTCCGAGTCTCAACCTGGGGAAACGTTTTCCCATTGCACCGTGAATATGATAAGCTAGTTAGGTCCATACGTAAGGCATTCATTGGCAGTAGAGCCGAACAGCTCCCAATGACCGGTCGAGAATCAATTTGACACTTGGTACATACAGGCTCGGTGATGAGTTATGCTTTGACATCGGACTTATGGAACCTGCGATCTACATGTGCACAATGGATGCAGATGCTATTAGCAATTCTGACCTTCGGTTCCTACGAGAGTGCATCAGTGTTGACAGTGAAGGTACAGGAAGCAACAAAGCAGTTACAAGAGTCATGGTAGAAAGAAAGCCAAGACTAGTTGGAAGAGCTACCTCATCCATTGCTAAGCTCTAAGATGATACCTAGGACGAAAGACTAGACACTAAGATGACATTTGTTGTACTCAGTATTACTTGTTTCACCTGCCATGTGAAATTTAGAGACGAAGTCAAGACATGCATCTTCACGCTGAAAACATTAGTTGTTTTGTCTTCCATCATGGCTCATTACTGCACTACAACCTTAACTACAGATGCAATTAGAGCCTATGAATGGGTATCAGGTTCAGACTCAAGTTACATCCGTATCGACTATTGTGGGAATCTGACACTGAATGGATCACCATCGAAAGTCTATCCGTTACTCCGAGCACAACGTATGTCGTTTAAGTATTTGGTACGCAGGAAGGATCTCTGTGTCAAGTTCATTCAGTCACTACAAGTAGTCGAGATTCTAACTCATGAGGGGTACGGACCTATTCACGAGACGGGATAATGAACCTGCAGAAACAGCCACGATGGGAGATGTCAATGGAACCTAAATATGCGTTAAACCTTTCCCTTGAGTATTCATTGCGTCAGCTGCAACCATATTCTCGCATACTGCAATCGATAGCAAATTGTATTATGCGTGGGAGAGGAAACTTGTTGAATCACGTCTGTTATTGGTTTCTTTCCGTCTTTAACTAACAGCGAAATGCAGACAACATTCGGCAAATCATTGATCTCATCATCAGAGGCGTTAATTCCTAGAGCCCCACTCATGTAGCTAATGGTGTTCATAACGATGTTCCTACTCAGGACGTGTGCATCTGTTGATCTGGCTAGTCTCTTTCGGGACGTTGAAAATACAGGAAAGTGCCTAAACGGTATCCTTATCGCTTTATTATCCATAGCATGTCTTCTAACATCAAACTTGGTTCAATTATGCAGTACCAGTGTCTCCGTGCCTTTACCACAGAAAATAGACATAACCATAGACGTATCTTCAGTGTCCTCGGAATGCTTGGCCAAGTCTAAACACGAATGGATGAGACAATTGGTTAACTTAGTTGATAGCTCCACTGCTGGCACTCCAGCTACTGTTTCTCTACTGCTCATGATCCCAGACGTGGACAAAGTTCCATCTACCTTTGTTCTCCATCCTGTGCGGAAAACTCCTTTGTTCATCCTACTCTCAGAACATATGATCTTGAGCTGCCTTGCAAGTGTATAGCCACTAGAGACTGAGAGATGACTTCTGGGTACTTCAGCGATCTTCCTAAACGACTTGGATACAAAATCCTTAACTCCGGTTCCATACCTTGCTATCGCTACAGCTTTCAGTCTTGATGTCTCCTTATGTTTGAACAACCTGTGCACCTCTGAGGTATAGCTCACCTTTGGAAGATCATCAATACAGCATATTGTTGAGGCCATAAAGTCCATGCCGTCACTCAACTTCTCCTCTGCACTTTCCTCTCTAGCTTTGTCTACTTTCTAAATTGAGAGACAGAGATAACTGGCGGACGCACAACGACTCCTAGATCCCCACCCACTGCTGGCCTAAATCTATACATCTCACTACGTATTCCATCTTCACATGTTTCGCTTACATGTACTTTCATGAGCTCCATCGTGGGTCTCGGAATCAGAATAACATTGGTCCTTTGAGTCCATACACAAGCTGCAATTCCACGTGCGCCCGTAATTGGCCTGAAAGACGTAAACTTCTTGCGAACAAAACCTCGCTTGCGCATAAGAGTCGACCGCACCATCTAAGCAAATTCAGCTCCAGTTATGTCCGCAGCAAACAACTCAGCATTGGCAGCAGCACCCTCGTCTCTTACAAATTCATCTTCAGTCACCATTTAGCGTGGAAGACCAATTAGTCCAGTGTTTCCCATATATGTAGGGCCAATCGAAGTCAGGCTCTTTATCAACCAACGCTTCCAGAGCCAGAGACGCCTCCCTCTCCACCAGCAACTTCGCCCTTCACCAAAACAGTCCCGTGTTCCCCCTTCACCAACAATTTCCCCGGGCAGCAATGTAGCAACGCGTCCTTCGTCCCCAGCACCGTCTGCCTCCACCAATACAGCGTCGTCTCCCGCATATTCTCATCCCCTGCATCTTCCGCTACGAATCACGAAGCGCTAGGATGGCCCTTTCTCGGATCTCCACAGCGCCGGCAATAGCGGGGATGGCGCTGGCTACCCTGCGACGACTGCAACTGTAACGGTAAGGTAAAGTCTTGGGGAGTGTTCTCAGCACCCAAGGCAAGAGGTGATCCGCCCCTCGCCATTGTAGCCAGTGAAGACACTACCCAAGTAAGATGCTGGATCTGCGCGGACATCACCTAAAATTGTCAACCAGTAGCGTTCACCGTTCCCGTGGGAGAGGTTCGCTGCCGTTTTGTCAATGGTAAGTTCGTTTCCCCCTGTAGCAGCCGCTTCTCGCTGCGTTCCACAGCGATCGGATCGCGACGCTCGACCGTCCAGTACCGAGAAGACGAAGATGGTTGGGAAGCATCAGAAGCTTGCGGTCGAAGACCCGACAAGTTGGGATAGCGGAAACTGCAGATCGATCTATCTAGCTCGACTTTTGGTAATACCCAATAGGTATGGACGTCCTCAAGCTGCAGGGGGATTTGCTGATTGATCTTCTTATTGAACATCTCGTGCCGACAAGGAATACGAAACACGCGCCTCCGTCAGTTAAGACATGGGCCCACAGCGGCACCATCGCCATCGAGCTGGTTGGCGAGCTTCCTCCCTTTCCGGAACTCCGCAGCGATCATCTTGATGGCGTGATGCGTAACCGTCCGATCGAGGGCGTCGAAGAGTCGACCAAGACCCAACGTATGCAAACGGGTGGTGCTCTAGTACGTGAAAGAGTCCTCGATGCACTGCCTGTTGTAGTCTTTGCTTACTTTGATGGCTTGGAACACGGTGCGCAGCTCTGATACGCTGTTCGAGAGCCAGATTTTCATTGCGGTGTGGTGACAACCCTCGCACACGTTCGTGACGCGCCGGTCAAAATGAGTTCGCTCATCGACGATGTACGATGCCCAATGCTGTTTGAAAGGCAATTTGTTATTCTCCAAATACGCAACCTCCCGTGGCACGACAGGGATGAAGCTAGCAACAGCAGCGCAATTATCATTGAAGTCGATTTCCGTCTTGTAGTAGACAACGCGCTGTCAATCCACGAAGAATCTGACCCATGCTTTTTCACAATCATCATCATAGGCCTCTTTGAACAGCTGTCGGCAATTCGCCTTGATATTGTTGTTGATGTGCCAAGTACAGAGCATCAACTGTACCCCTCGCATTTCCCAGCAGTCATCGCCGGATGTGATGACTTGGTATAAGGCTTTGTCATGGTCGATCGTCTATTGTTTATCCATTGTATGTATTAAGCATTAATAGATACAATACCGAACGGGATAGATGCAAATACATACGACATTTTCCGGAAGAAAGCCAATTAAATCTTCCAATTATTTAAGGGCCTATTGGTAGTCATTTTTGTCCTACTTGGGAAGGAATGCGACACACACAGTGAAGGCCTGCCATGAAATGTATTAGTACAATGTAATAGATTGGAGCGTCCTTTATGCCGTGTCCATCCAACCTTGTTGGTGCCGGTCACTCCGACAACATGCCAAAGCTGCAGCAGACAGCTCAGTTCAGAATCGTCCGCTACTAAAAAACGACGGTACATGTGATGACCTTGTATTTGGTCTTGTTTGTTTTATAACTGCAATCAAACAACATGCTGACCCGCGAATGCTTCTGCGCAACGTCATGAATCTCCGTGAATCTGATAAACAGGCGCCATAACTCCTGGTCATCGTTGTCATATTCCTCAAACTCTAGTTCCCCTCTCTCTCGTGCTTGCTACAGTTCCAAGTGCAGCTGTTCAATTTCATTTTTGACCTGTAAGGTGCGGAACGGGGTTACATTTAGTTACGTTGGTGTACGTAAATACAAAACGATTAAGGTCAAATATTGACCAGTCCGAAAGGTTCGGAACTATTGGTTGTTTTAGCCAATCAGGGCGGGAGCCCTTGGTGAAGGCGTGACAGCCTGTCACGTGTTGGTACACAGGTGGTGTACATTACAATTCGGCTAGGTACGGATTAGGTGAGTTCTACCTAGTATTACATATAGTTTACATTAGTAATTTAAGTTAGACTAATTACATACTAAATATAAATCAGTTTCCATTTTACACTAAATCCAGCTAGACGTTCGACCGTACAAGGTCGAGCGTGCTGTGAGTGTCGTAGCAGGGGAGTACCTCCCCTAGCTATTCCCTACTAAGGGAAGCGTAAGGCTAAAGCCTTAGCGTACGCTAAAGGAAACTGGGGAAATCTTGGCCCCGAGCGAGAGAGTGATCTCACGCTAAGACCTTTCATTAGGGCGTATCGGCTAAGTAGCGGCGTATCGTCGCTTAATTAAAGTCTTCCTCTGTGCCCTAGCCGCACCGTGCGCTTACGCACCGGCTAAACATCACTAAAAGAAGTTCATCCAGACCATGCTAATAGTAACATACTACAAACCTTCAAACAGCACGCGTTTCATCTTAAGTCGAAAGTTATCAATATCGTCAAGTGTAAGCAACACCATTGGCGACTTGTCCTGCACGTATGCAATGGTAGAAAAATTTACAATCAATTGTTCTAGCAATTGTTTGTTTTTTGCTGGAACCTTAGAGTCAGTATACCAGAGAATCAGCTTTGTGTGAACATAATCTTTACCTTTGTCAATGATTAAAGCTCGCGGCGTGTTTCCCATGCGGATGAGTCTCTCAATCTCCGCAATTACTGAGCTGGTTTGAGTGTGTCGCCGCGCTATGGGATTCGTAATGAGTTCCCTCCATCTGAGCTGACAATGTCCAGAATGCTGCAACATGGTCTCGTCCAACCTCCAACGGCTTTCTGGATGACCATCCCTGCAAGAACGTCTCAGGGATATCTGGAAGCCACAGTAGACTTGGTTCCTCCGCCAGGCCGCAAGGAGATTCTTGGGCACTTTGGCGGTTTGTAGGTGGCCTTTCTCTCGCACTTGAGCAGTTTGCTGACATCGATTGTGTTGGAGTTGTCCTTGCACGGGCGCCGAACATTGACCGGGAACCCATTATCCATAGCTCATTGTTGTAGGTCTCGTTGGGCATCTTCAAACTGTTCCCATGGGCCAGTGGGTGGTGGTGGAGCCGTCCATGTTTCTACCATAGTGGCAACCTCTTCGAATGGAGCGAGAGCAGTCATGGCGGAGGAAAGTTGGCCGAGAAAGTTCTCTATCCGGCTTTGTCCGGACGATAATTAGGGTACCATGGATATGCACAGGGGGGGGTCAGTTTACGGAAATGGGGGGTCAGTATACGCTGACCCGCTATGCTCGTATATATATATTTAATTTAGATATAAAATTTATCTAGTAAGAACAATTGTATGGAAAGAAAGTGAGAATTAATAGATGAAGAACGAGATTTTTCTTAGTACCGCCTGAAACTTTGGTGAGCTCAGTACAAAATCAACAATCCCCGCTCACGCTATCGTTTTTATTGATTAATAAAACAATAACGGCTCCACTACGATTGCCCCTTTGGTACAGGATATAAAGCATTAGATCACGGACTGCAAAAAATTCCTGCACATTCAGAAATTATTTATGCGTTTGTGCCATAAAGTCGCACCAAGAACATAGTGAAACTGTTCAAATGCTGTTATAGTAAGTACAGTGAGCGGAGCACGTTTTCGCTAAGACTGCTTTGCTAGAAATATCGCAAATAATAGGAATAATCAAGTATGCTAGCAACATTAGATCAGCCACGGCATCTACAATAAATAATGTAAGTGGAAGATTGATCGCTATCAATAGTTACGGGTGCTTGACGCCTATCAAACCTCTTTCTGCTATTTTCTTAATGAGGCTTCATTCTTCTGCTGCAGTAGTAAAGTCGACGAAACAACATACAATATTCTTATATTGACAACAGAGGTAATTCTAACTCGGGAATATAACATGTTAGAGACTGACAAATAGTTATACCACGTACCAATCTGGACTACATCCGTATCATGTGTTGAGAGCATGTCGGTCCAGATGCCACCCAAATTGTCAGTTTCATTCTGTGGTGCTTTCATGCGAGCGTATTTCTTATCCTATTTTAGTCTGATATGTTTTTATCCTACAAATCAATTAAAACAATCGCGATGTAGATCCGCTTAAAATATGTTGTTGGATTCCAATAGATTAACACAGATTGTAGCCGTCAAGTTAATTGGTCCTCCGTTTGACAATCCTCCCGAATTGCCTCATTTTATTGCTTCTGTAAAACATTCTTCTACACAATCAACATCCGTTATGTCTTCATGCTGGTATATCACTCGGTTACGCTGTATGAATATTAACGTGAGACATAGTGATGAACGTATTCTACTCATTCTCCTTCATGTTGCGAAATACATCAAGATCTCAGCCGGATATAAGAAGTTAAGCAAATGAAAGCAAATGCTATATCTTTAAACGATGTTAAGTATTGCGGGTTGGAGCATGTCGACCCAAATTGTAAATTCTCGTCGCCCTCCTGTCCGACGCTGGATTAATTATTGTTAAGAACTTTGAGCAAAGGGGCACTCCATAATATATGCTATATCATTTCTTGAATCCCTCGAATTTCCTATATCTTGAATCTCGTACTGATATATAATTTTTTATCTGACGAACCGCGTCCTCTATGCCATTCATGCTTAGTAATGGAGTCCCTTCGTCAATTTCTCCTTCTGCCTGGCAGTTTTGGAGTTGTGGAGGCAATGCTATTTTCCGCAATAAACCACTCATATTCATATTGTTACTGTTGAAATACGACAATATGTTGAAGTGCAACGGTATTACAGTTGAAGCATCATCGCACAATTCCAAGAAATAGGTGTACTAAATTTTATATTTTGTTACTGACTGTAATTAGTTAAGTCAAATATATTCACTTTTGCATTTTCTCTTATTAGGACTGGTCCTTTCTCGCGATTGTTTCTGTGGTACATCACGTTTCGCTGCGCATAACGAGTGGAAGTGCATTTGCTTAGTGTATCTTACGATTACGTTTGGAGCTGTGGAGATTACGTTCACGTATTGCGTTGTGAACCTCACGTTTATTGATTATTAGGTGGAAGTGTGGGTATCTCATATTAAGTTACGTTATTTGTGCATTTCTCTTAATATTCACTATAGTAAAACACAAGGGTGCTCAAACGTTTATGTGATATAGTGATGAACACGATTCAACCGAAGGGAAGGTTGCGATTGTGCAAGAAAATGTGGAGTCAGCCCATATCTTGACGATCCTGCGTGGAATCTCTGAACGCTTGTGAAAGTTGGAAGATTCAAGTAAGATGTGTCTGATGGGGGTGGTAATGTTTACCCCATCCAAAAGGGAGACACGAAGATGAGTATGGCTTCGCTTGACGGAAGTGTGGCGAATTGCAGATGAAAATTTTTGACCAGCATGTGACAGTGTACGATTGATCAAGTTGGAGCGATTGGGTTGGATGAAAGGGTGGAGTATTTTGGGCTAATCGTGTGACTGGAGTGTTAGATACGCCGATTAAGGTGAGTCACACGATTATGCATGTATTTTATATATTGGTTTATAATTGGATATTAAATATAGTGTTCGTTTTTCTTTGGTTTGGATAATTCATCGCTCCTACCGCGGACTTATTGGGAGAGGGTTAACACGATCCCCTCTAGCTCATTTTCCCCGGCTATGACACGTAGGTCCGCCGGAAGTCCCACGACGGGAAGCGCTCAACTTCGTTCACTCACCCCTCAAGCCCCACACGTTTGGAACATGTTCTTCTCATTTGTATTGGCTGGGTCCCCACATCGCGTCTAGCGATCTGCCCCATATTATCGGTTGGGTCAACGCACCGCCTCGCGGTCCGCCCCAAATTTCTATTGTATGGGTCTCCACAATGCTGCGCGCGTGCCCCAGATTATTGTTTGGGTCCCCACACCACTTCGCGATCTGGTTCAAGTTTTCTTTGCATTTGGAGTGACAATTTCCGCTCCATTTGCCGATCGTTCATTTGGATTATCTTTCGTTGGTTTTTGGTACAAGTTACCTTAGAAATGGTACCATCCATATCGGTACCTATCAACACCCATACTGCGCGACGGTCCGCCGAGTGTGTTACCAGCCATACCAATGGGTACACAAGGTGAGATTACTGAATTTAAATCGGACCAGGCGTCCTGCAGTGCTGATCGGTCACCCAATCGGCATACAGGTGAAGGTTAGCGCCCCCCCGTACGTTGGTCGGGTGGGCACGATGGTGGTCGAGTTTTGGACACTTCGGTGTTCGATTTTGAACTTGACTCCACCACAGAAGTAATGAGAAAATAGTGACCTATAAGGTCTGAAACCCTGCGGCACTTCAGCCAGTTGAACAAGGCCGGTGGATATATTTGGCCGAGGTGCTGGTGATAACGCCGAACGGGTCAGGGCACAGCCGGATGATCAAGGACACGGTTACGTTCACCCGGGGATCCAACAGGACCAAAATCAGGCTGCTCCAATGCACTTCATAAGGACGCCCTCACCCACGCAATTCAAGCTCCAGATAAGAGTTTTTGACAGCACGAAAGTGTACCGTGGACTGGGATCGGGTTTTTATCCGTGGGGTAGAACGTTTTTGCATTATATCAGCATTGCCGTAGCTACCTGTGGATTTACATGGAGTGAGGATGTGAAGTAGACCTCCTCGGTCATTATCTTTCGGAAACAGCGGAAAGTTACTACAACAGGCTAGTGGAAAAGTGGTGGGGTGAGACTCCTGCGTTGAGGTACATCCTGGATAAGATGTTTACCCCTTTCCACACGCAATTAACCCCCGCACAATCTATGAAGTTGTTTTGGCCCGCAAAAGTCCGACACGGACTTGGCAGAACATTATCTTTTTTTGTTGGTTGTTGCAGAAGCTCGTGAATCTGGTGAACACACATCCAAATCCACAAGGTTGAAATCAACGGCTAGATGACGCTGTTAGTCGCCCAAATCAAGGAAATCCGTTAACAGAGTGGTGATCCGGTATGTGTTGCAACGCGAACTCCAATTTGCGGGTTCGAGACTGAGTAGTTGACCACAGTATATTCATTTTAGAGTGATTATATATATATATTTAATAACACCGTCGTGTCCTGCTCCTTTGTTGCGATTCCTCGGTAGAGAAGCAGAAGTCAACACTGTTCTGTGCGTTATTATAAGTGATGGACTTCGTCATATGAATCTGCTAACAAAAGCTCTTTTATGTTTAACTTGGGATTCAACTGTTGCTGCCACCATTAAAATGGCATCCTTCAACATTAGCGTTTGTTGGAGGATCTCCGGGATGTCCAACTGCGAAGATGTAGGACTTTCTATCCATTTTTTGTATGCGATAGAGCCCCAGTAGTTCTTTTAATCAAGCACACCCCTCCAAAGTCCGGTAATCTTCAACACACTATGGTTCTTTCGGCGATTCTAACTATAATAAGTCCGTCACTAAGCGATCGTCGACGCAAACTCCAACCACCGCGAAATTTACATCGTGCCGCTTGAATAAAGGCACATGTCAGTGTACCTTTGGGCAAATTTAACTCCAAGAACTTGGTGTGCAGCAGGCGATTTCACAAACGCCCCGCTTTCTTTAGACCACAGGGCGTCTTTCTTAACTTCAGCACCAAATCATTTATAGCTTCGTGCTTCTTGAGTAGTTCTTCATTTATTCCCATTCCCTTAGGAAAAGAAACAGAAAAATCCCATTCTCTTCCTCAAGAGCCTTCACGCATTTGGTATGTCTCCATTTTTCGCTCTCACGTTCCATCGTCTTTCCAACGCCAGTATGACCTTCACAGTTCCCATATACATGACTGCGGCAAAAGTCAATCCATAGTCAAAACCGAAGCGCTGAAAGGCGACCAACATGACCTTGTACCTTTCCACGCTTCCTTTTGCGTCGGTCTTAGTCTTGAACACCAATTTGATGTGCAGAGGTCTGCAATCTACCGGCTTTATCAGAATAATCCACACGTCGTTCATTTCCAGCGATGAGACTTTGGAATTCATAGCCTTGATCCACTCGTCTTTACGGCTGCTGTTCATCGCTTCCGTGTAATTCTTCGGGTCCATTTCAGTGACCACATTAGCCATACCGCTGTTCTCCATTCCGAATTCTTTTCTTCTTTGGATTATTCATTGATATCAACGTTTCTCTTCACGTGGCGATCTCTGGTCCAGGAGCTCTTTTTCTTCTTCCCTTCTTTTTCATTCGCTTGCTCATGCGTGACAGATTCTTTAAGAAGATCATCTGCTTTCCCGACTCCTTCTAGTAGGCTTAGTGTATCATAGCGAACTAAGGACCTAATTCATTCACTTCCGATTATTCCATCAACCACTCAAGTGTTCAAGTTATCCATCTCTATCAAAAATTATGTCAAATATTCATGTAGTACACTTAGACATCTATATATAAAAAAGAATGAGAGTTGGTAAAACGACACCCAGGTGTCCCAATTTAAAACGACACCCCATTTAAAATTTACCAAAAAGGAGAAATAGCCTTAACACAGCTAAACCCTAACCCTAAACCCTGACCCTAATCCCTAAGCCCTAACCCTATATAACTGACGTGTCTCATATATTGTAGTAAGTAATGTGGTAACTAACTTTAATAAAAACCGGTGTCTCATATATTGTAGTAAGTAATGTGGTAACTAACTTAAATAAAAACCGGTGTCTCATATATTGTAGTAAGTAATGTGTTCACGTGGATTTTTCTTGGCTTTACGAGTGTGTTTTCTTGGATTGTAAAAAATCGCGGTTGCTACGCATGTGGAAAGCGGGGGAATAATATGAAGGATGGCCATACTGTTATGGTTTCTGAAAAGAAAAGTATCGAGATTAAAGAGTACATTAAGCAAAGTCTCATATATTGTAGTAAGTCATGTGGTAACTAACTTTAATACAAATAATTGAATTCGACTTTATCATTGGTTATACAAATATTACAAATAGCGCTTATAGAAATAATCGTCTGTTCGCACGGCCTTATAGCGAGTATAATAATTGAGCAATACCTGCCCACTCACTACCAATATTCGACATTGCACGCAATCGTTAATACCAAAAAAAATCTTACTTTTTTAAAGGTTAATATAGATAGATATTGTAATGGGGTGCCATTACATAATTGATATTCAAGTTACAATATCACTGTTAAATTTCAGACGCGTTGTCTGAAATTTAAATAAGAGAATTTAAGTTATTATAATCTACGAATGAAAAGTTGATTCGGTATAAATACCGAATCTTGCAGGTTAACTAATAGTACAGTTAGTTGAATACTTGATATTCTTATATTAATTAGGTAGTTACTATACTATTAGCCGCTAACCACCCATTAAATAAACACTCTTAATTTTGCGTTCTAATAGACAAGTGAATATTTATATATTTACTTTTAGTATAGGATTAGCTGTCATTAACTAATCCTACCCCTCTTGTATTGCGCGCTTCCTTGCACAACACAGTGTAAGCCTGTAACAGGATCAGTCCTGTTACACCTGGTAGCACTTTGTGGTCCGTCTTAACGACCACAGTTCAGTTCCGCTAGTCAACTAGCGGAGAGAAGATTAAGGGCCGCTCGGCATCATGTCGCGAGACATGACGCCTGCCGAGCGAGAGAGAACGCTGGAAGTGGTGAAGAAACACTTCCCCCACTTCTCGTCGCGTAGTAAAGACGCGACGGTAGAAATGGTTCGGTCCATGGGGACCGAAATCATTACCTTCCTCCAGGGTAAGTCCCCGGAGGAAGTGATAGAGGTGGTGAATCGCTTTAGGAAAAACCACCTAGAAAAACCAGCACGGCCCGCGCAATAGGCAGTGCGGACCGCACCTGCACCTGCAACGCATAGCGTTGAAGTGGTAAAGGCGCGAGTACCGCCCTTTACCGGTGAAGGGGGCGAGCCCCTTCGTAGATGGTTCGCAGAGGTGGAAGATGCCATCTCTGCGCAAAATATTGTTGACGAACGTCAACAGGCGTACTTCGCCACAACATGTCTGGGCGGCAGATCCAGGGCATGAGCCATGAGTCCCAGAGCCACTGATGACTCTGGGGTTCCTTACTTATAAGGAATTAAAAGCTTAGCTAAATCTCAACTTTGAAGCTCCAGAAATGGAGCTAAGTAGTCGGCAGGAGTTCATGGAACTCCGGCAAGGTAAGCTTGACCTTCAAGCTTACGCTCAGAAGACGCAATATTTGCTGTCAAATATTGTGTATGAGCCGGTGCCCCCTGCTATGCAGGTCACTTTCTTCATGAAGGGACTCAATGATGGTCCCTTCAAACAGAGTATTTACCGGCACCCGACAAAGACTCTACAGGATGACATTGATATGAGCATCCGTGAGGAGTTCTGCATGCGATCAGCGTCATCGCATGCTAGGTACAGCCGAAGGGCTCAACAGCCCTTCGCTTTGACATGCCGCAACAGCATGTCAACAAGCAGCAGTCGGGCAGATGAATCTCACACTTCGTCTCAAGAAACAGCCACCCGCGCCAGTGCATGGGCGGTGGAGGTCCAGAGCCGATGGACCTATCGGTTGCTGTTGCTTCGAACACGAAGCAACCGAAATTTAAGAAGAATATTCGCTGCAATCGATGCGTGAAAATGGGGCATTTTGCCCATGAGTGTATGGCACCGCGTCCGGTGCCACGCAGTCAGCGGACGGAACCGTCCGCTGCACGGCCACACCAACAGGGACATCACCCTGTTGGTGCAAAAAACGTAAATCACCAGTAGGGGCGGGCGCCCTACTGGGAATGTTATCCCACATGCCAACATAGGGCATGTGAGGGTAATAGCCCCAGACGGGACTATGTCCTGTCAAAAGGTGCAGGGTGATGATAAGCCTCTTATCACCCTGGAGGTTAAGCCGCACGGGAGCGATGTCCCCATGCGAGCTTTGTTTGACACAGGAGCGTCAAACAATTTCGTTAGAACTCAGAGTCTAACGCTGTTGAGCTTCGTGGAGGTAGAAACCCCACGAAGTATGTTGTCAGTCCGGTTAGCAACAGGTGCAACCGTGACTATTCCAAAGCGTGTGATTAAAACACGCTTCGAGTTGAATGAACTGTCATTCGAGGATGAATTCATCGTCCTCGATTTAGATGACAAGTTCGATGTGATACTTGGAATCCCATGGATGTCCAAGTTTAAACCTTCGATAGACTGGGTTAACCTATCGATAGAATGCGGCGGACCCACAGGATCTTATCACCCTGTGTGTAATCCGGCTGTATCAGAGGATACAACCGCAGCGTCGGACAGTCTGGTGGATAGCGATGGCACCACCAGGTCTGTTCCGACACGATCAGCGGAAGGTACCTCCGCTGGTGAGAGTCCAGAGGGGCTACCACACGCAACAGAAGAGTTGTTGCGTGCTGGAGAGAAACATTCCACGGGTGATAAAGACCACCGTGAGAATGAAGTGATATCCACGTTGGGAAACACCCACCGTGAGAATGAAGTGATATCCACGGTGGGAAACACCCACCGTGAGAATGAAATAGTATCCACAGTGGGAAACACCCACTGTGCGACCGAAGGTCCCAACACGATTAAAGAATTCCGTGTTGATGAGAGTGAACTCACGATCGAGTGCAATCGTGAGCACAACTCCGTGGTGGCCAGTGCTCACCACGTTGCGTTAGCCATGCACACGGGTGATAAAGACCACCGTGTCGCAGAACAGGCGGCCGATCAGACGAGCACATCTGATCGCCAAGAAAATTCCATGGTAGGCAGTGGCCACCATGATGATGAGTATTCGCACACGGTGAATCGTAATCACCGTGTAGCAGTCAATCAGACAAGTGCGTCTGATTGCATGGACAGTTCCGTCGAGACGATCAACATCTTGACACAAACGGAGACCGGATTAGCACCCAGTCTCTGTTGATGGAACACCCTCCGAAATAGGTTTCGGAGGTGATGGCTCTTCCAGCGCTAAGCTGGAAGAAGTTTATGAGAAACTTGCACGATGGTCAGAACGAACAGATCTGTATCATCGTTGCAACAGATGATGTAGTGGATATTCGTGAACGAATATCCACATTACAAGTGGAAAACATTGGGAAAGAGGTTCCCAATGATCAAACGAGAGTTCAGCGCTTTGAAGCGCAGAGCTGGGAGTTGCTTAAAGCGTATTCCTCATTTTATGAGGTACTTCGAGAATACGCTGACGTATTCCCAGAAGAAGTACCTAGCGAGCTCCCTAAGGATAAGGGAACTCGTCATGAGATTGACCTCGTGCCAGGCACGAAGTATTGTGTCACGCGGCAATGGCCGTTGCTGCGTGATCAAGTAAAAGCGATCGACGAGTTTTTCGAAGCTCGTCGTAAAGCAGGCCAAGTGAGGGAGTCTATCTCACCGCACTCTACCCCCACCTTTTGTGTGAAAAAGTCCACAGGTGGGTGGAGAATCGTTCACGCTTACAACAAGCTGAACTCAGCGACGGTACCGGCACAGACGCCGATACCGCGAAAAGATGTCATCATTGATGGCATGTGCGGGAGCACCATCTTTAGTGCTCTCGATCTAAGAGATGGATTTTATCACATCCTAATGCGTGAGAAGGATATCCCTCTCACGGCGGTAAGCACCCCAAGCGGCATGCTTTGGGAGTGGCTTGTTATGCCGCAGGGGCTTCGAAATGCCCCTGCTACGTTTAACAGATGCGTAACGCGTCTATTACGCCCGGTGCGAGAATTCGCACCGAGTTATTTCGATGACGTGTTCATCCATAGTAAGGGTGAACACGATAAAAGCGATGTAGATGTTGATAGGGAACATCTACGTCGACTGTTGGATCTTATGCGTAAGCATAAGCTCTATGCAAATCTAAAGAAGTGCACCTTTGGTGCATCTCAGATACCCTTTCTTGGATGCTTTGTGGGCAAGAACGGGGTGCGTCCTGATCCAGAAAAGATCAGGGTGATCGTTGAATGGCCTACGCCAAACAACGTTAAGGAACTTCGAAAGTTCCTTGGGTTGGCAACATATTTGCACAAGTATTCGTGCAACTATGCTGGGTTAATACGACCTATTTCTCAATTACTTAAGAAAGATGTCGAATGGCATTGGGATACCCAATGACAAGATGCTTTTGATGCAGTCAAGCAAAGCTTGACTGAAGCGCCTGTCTTGGCTATAGCCTATAACGAGCGTCCGTTCCACGTCGTTTGCGACGCGAGCGATTTTGCTATCGGCTGTGCTTTGATGCAGCGTGATCACGATGATCGTGATCGCGTAATCTGCTATCAATCGCGTCAGTTGCGCCCAGCCGAGCGCAACTATCCAGTGCATGACAAGGAACTCCTTGCCATGAAGTATGCACTGGCCAAGTTTCGGATCTATCTATTGGGAGATAGACCGTTTGTGGTTTACACGGACCATGCGTCGCTACGCACGGCCGTGAATTCACCACACATTTCTCAAAGAATGGCTCGATGGCTGTCATTCTTTGCTGAGTACAACGTCGCGGTTGAATACAAACCCGGAAAGTTGAACGTGATAGCGGATGCGCTATCACGAAGGCCCGATTACGAGACGAAACCGTCCGTAGCCGAAGGTGCCAGTGCAAACGTTATCCGTTGCACTGCTTTGTCGTCGTCAATTATACGACAAATACGTGAGGCGTACAAAACAGACGAGGAGACACGTCTGTTGATTGATTACTTAAGTAATCAATCAAATGAGACGCGCTACGAACTCCCAGAGTTCCTCCGCGCTTGCGTGCATCGATATCGACTGCACGATGGTCTGATGCTTTACAGCACAGACCAAAAAGATGAAAGTCGCATCGTCGTTCCAAACGACGATGATCTCAAACATCAAATTATGTTTGAGTATCATGATGCCCCGATTTCGGGGCATCAAGGTCGAGAGAAGAGATACGCTTCTCTCGCACGTGACTTTAACTGGCGAAACCAGTACAAGTGGGTACGGAAATACGTACGTGCTTGCGAGATTTTCCAGCGCGTTAAGCCTGCGCAGTCTGCACAGGCTCCGCTGCAATCTCTGCCGGTTCCGACAGAGTGTTGGAAGTCCATTGAAATGGACTTCGTATTCGGTATTCCACCCGACAATAGTCAGAAGACAGGAATAGTGGTCTTTGTAGACAGTTTCAGTAAGATGGTACATCTTACTGCAGTATCAGCGAACGTAACCGCCGCTCAAACAGCGCGGATATTCGTTGATACAGTATTCCGTTTGCACGGAATGCCGGAAGACAATGTCTCGGATCGAGATCCGAGATTTACAGGACGTTTCCGACAAGAAACGTTCTCATTGTTGGGAACCCAGTTGAAGATGTCAACTGCGGACCATCCGGAAACGGATGCGCAGACGGAACGGGTTAACCGCGTTCTCGGAGACATGTTGCGATCATACGAACATGCCTTTGAACAGTGGAGTGACTACCTGCCACTCACTGAATTCGCGATTAACAATTCGGTGCATGCTTCAACTAAGCATACACCGTTCTACGTGAATGCCTTAAGGCATCCACGAACCCCAGCTTTACTTGGCGGTACGCCAAATCTAAGTGGGGGAGAGAGCCGCTAAAATTTTGAGCGAGTCAATGCGCAAGTTGAAACTGTAACTTGTGAACAAAACGATGGCCCTTCTACTGAAAGTACAGTAGAAGCGGAAGCAGCTTCAAATGGAACTGAAGCTGCATATGATGAATATGTGTCTGCAGCAACGGCTGCAGACAATGAGGACAACGCACCTACTGCTGATAAAGCAGTAGATGAATTCGCATTACAGCGCCAAGCTGTAATACGCTATATAAAAGATGCACTTGCTTCTGATTTTGATAAGCAGAAGCAAAATGCAGATAAACAAGGATGAAGAACGAGAACTCCTTTCTTAAAGGTGAATTAGTATTACTAAGCACTACTAATTTGCCTACACATGCAATAAGCAACTTCCCTAGACGGAAGTTGCTTCCTAAGTACATTGGACCTTTCAAGGTCCAAGAGATTCGGGGGAATGCCTATACTTTAAACATTCCCACAGCAATGCGGCTCCACCCAACATTCTATGTTGGGCGGCTCAAACCGTACCATTCGTCTTCGTCTTACGACGAGACGCAGAACCACGGAAGATACCGTGCTTCTCCAAGTATCCCAAGAGAGACTTGTAATCGGCTTCCAGCCGTTGATGATCAGAGCGGAGAGTCATTACCTCCGCCTTCGACTGCTCAAGATCAGCCTTGTGCCGATCGAGCTCTTCCTTACAGCGGGAAAGCTCGATGTGCAGAAGATCATTCTTCTGCTGAAGGGCTGTGTGCGCCCCGAGGATGTCGCGGACATTCTCGCGAAGAGACCGATATGTCTTCACAGAGTGAGACATATCGCTGCTCAAGGAGGAACAACCCTCCTAGAGTTTGCGGAGCAAAGAACCATGCTCCGCAACAACAACGGCGAGGGAATTCTCAACCTCCGCCGCCCCTGATCGATAATCAGGGGATTAAGCAATACATTCTCGAGCGCTTGATATCGAAGCGCTCGGTTCATTCGAAATAGGGGCAGCGTACCGAGTACTTAGTACGCTGGCTGGGTTACCCCCAAGAGTTTGACTCTTGGGAGCCGATTGAGGTTCTGAGGGCCGACGCCCCAGACCTTTTAACTGAGTTTGAGAATGAGTCTCAGACTCATAATGCGAAGTAGCATCAACACTAGGTGTTGATGCATTTAGGGCATCGATTAAGCCCTGAATTTCGGCGGGTACGGAAAAACCACCGTACCCCCGCAATTCCTCCTCTTACAGACGAGGAGCGCCCTGCGGACACCGCGGGAAAACAAGGTGAGAAGGTACACCATAGTTCAACCCTTCTTTGATGCAAGCAAAATGGATGTATTCCATTTTGCCTGTTCGCGAGTGCTTTAAAAAGCGCTCGCGCATTACGTGAACTTTATTCACGTAATCATCTGGGCTTTTGTTGTAGTTGTCAACAAAAGAGTTCCAACTCTGAGTCAGGGCGTCTTTATCGTCCCTGTTCCTCCTTGACCCTTTTCGTCTCGAATAATATCGAACCTGGAAAAAGAGGTCAATAAAGTACAGACGTCTATCGTCTGTACTTCGATCGAATCGACGTGACTGGATGTCTTCACAGTCATCCAGAACGTTAATATCGAACAACGCATATTGGCAGTCCCGCTTACGGTGACCCCCACTGTTGATGGCAATAGCCCACCAGGGGTCCAAAACCCCACTTTGTACGGAACATGTGGTTCCGTACGATGATACGATTTAGAAGCGGCAGGCGCCGCTTCTGTTCGAGCCCTTTTAGCAGGCGGAGCACCGCCTGCTTCAACACCACGCTCCGAGGTTAAATCACCCCGACGTGGAGAAGTACTTGGTCCAGGTGGGGCTCTGCGTTCCCGCAACCACCTGTGATAATCATTGTCGCTGTCATAGCTGACAGCGACACCAGAGTCGTCATCGCTGTTAGGCGATGAGCACCTAGCGAGTTTCGACTCTCTAGATCCTTTCGTGGGGACAGCTGTACCCCCATCACTTTGTTCGGAGTCAGAACTTCCGAACATGGCCCTCTTGGAAACATGCCATTCGGAAGTTGCCATCGTGCGAGATGTTGCATTAGCAACATCTCCCTGTTTCTTGCCAGATGCCGCCTTAGCAGCATCTGTGGTCGAAGACGGTACGTCTTCCGACCTTTGCGTAATTGACGCTGCTAATGCAGCGTCACTATTGTCACTGAACACCTCAGCACCTAGTGCTGAGGCGGAGGAAGAAGCTCCTTCGACGTTGTCAGCAGCGCTCTTTAGAGCGCCGCCGTGTGCTTTGAGCATCGAGTCGATGGTCGATCAGTTGGTGAATGAGAAATTCCGACCAACAAGTGCCACCCATGATTGGCCAAAATAAGAATTATTATTGGCCAACCACCTTAAGTGGGGGGTGATGTAATGGGGTGCCATTACATAATTGATATTCAAGTTAGAATATCACAGTTAAATTTCAGACGCGTTGTCTGAAATTTAAATAAGAGATTATAAGTTATTATAATCTACGAACGAAAAGTCGATTCGGTATAAATACCGAATCTTGCAGGTTAACTAATAGTACAGTTAGTTGAATACTTGATATTATTATATTAATTAGGTAGTTACTATACTATTAGCCGCTAACCACCCATTAAATAAACACTCTTAATTTTGCGTTCTAATAGTGTCTAACAAGTGAATATTTATATATTTACTTTTAGTATAGGATTAGTTGTCATCAACTAATCCTACCTCTCTTGTATTGCGCGTTTCCTCGCACAACACAGTGTAAGCCTGTAACAGGATCAGTCCTGTTACAGATATACAGTAGTTTTTTATGAAATTCCAATGAAACAGTTCGTCGGTACGACGTGTATAGTATATGTTTTCGCTACCCTAACCGTGGAATACATGGGGGCAAGTTTTGTAGACGGACAGACGGTTTTTATGCCCTGCCCCGTCGATACGACGGGTCCCATCCCCTAGGGGATGGGACCCGTACACATGCTCTACCTCATTATATTCGTCTTAGTGGCCCTCGTGCTACTGTAATTCACTATTCGGTTTCGTTAGTCACAATAACGTGGCAAGTTTTAAGCATAATGACATTTTAAGTGGAGTTATGTTAATGTGTTTCAGGCAATCGCCACGTTGGTACAACGGGGTACTATGCTAGTCTATATATATATAACAGAAATCATGTCGTCGATGCATGCGCGCTCCCGCACCTAAGCAAATAACTTTATCTAAGTATAAATTCAATTAAGTACGCGATCCGTACCTAGCCGAAATTCAACTGTATGCACGTCATGACACTATGACATGCCATTATAAATATAAAAAACCATGGCGCGTAACGAGTTCGATATAACAGAATACACTTTTCGAGCGCGGAAAGAGACTAAGAATTACTTATTTCGGACTTAAAACACCAACTTTTACATCCAGTTGCGAGTCTTCGCCCCCTGTTTCTTTTCTTTCAGCCACCATTAGCCAGTGCGCCATCCACTGATCCAAGCAAGTAAGTACCCGTCCGTTTCCCCTTTCCACGCAGATCCAGGGCTAGAAGCTCTATGTATGCCCCTCTATCTCCTCTTGACATCGGTCCCCTCGCCGTCTTGATGACGCAGAGGAAGCCGCGTCCATAGTCGCATTTGTCTTAGTCTCTAACATTTCCCTTTTGTCCATCTTTTCCTCTGCATTTGCAGCGTCTCTTCCCGAGTTCCATTGTTTGTGCACAATGGCCACGCGTAATCCGTAAATACTCCGACACAAGGTAACGTCAAAGTACGCTAAATTATTGCGCCTGAATGAATCACCTGCCGCTGCTGCCTGTTTTCTGCCTCGATAGGTTAGTCGCCAGCTCGAGCTTTGGCGGTGTTTGAACTCGCCAGCAAAAAGGCTGTGATCACCGGCCCGTGAACGCTGGCGAGCAATGTTTCCCTCGCTCTATCCATGGCGTATGAGTACCAGGTCAGTAAGACGAAGAAGACGTGTACTGTAGCTTTTGCTTCGCTTATTACGCGCACCAAGTGCAGAGCGGACGCAAAGCGAGTGGGGCGCGCGCGTCGTGCTCAACATGACAAAACTAACTTTTGATGCCACTATATGGTGGTGGCCAGATGTGTACCTCACAAACCAATTGACCAATAGGTGGATACGTTGCGGCATGGAGATGTATCGCGAGCTACATGCGCGTCTACGGAATAGGATGCCCCTCCTACGAGATAAAAGGTGAATGACGAAAGCAGCTAGCGAGTAAGGAGAAACAACGAGTGGCCAGTAGCGAAGCGCCTCAAATGTTACTGGGACTGGAAAGACAAGCTGTCACTCGAGAGTACAAGAGACGTGCGGAATGGGAAGTTGCGAGACGCAGAGCGCGAATGGATAGGGAATTACAGCAGTATTTTCACCAACCCAAAGATTTTAGAATCAGCAGCGATAGAAGACAGTGGCGCAAACGACGTCTGCGTCTGTTAAAAGGAGTCCATGCAAAAATTTAAGCGATGAACAGTAAATGGCGCGAAGTCGCTCTGTAACAAAGCGTAAAAAAATGGCAAGAATATCGAGGCCCATCGACGCTATCCATGCCGTTGCCTTCTTTAGCAATATTTACTTATCCAGCTGAGGATCCAAAATTTTGCGCAGCGACCTAAACAGCTGCGGAAAAGTTTGGATTCTCAGCGTTAATTAGAGATAAAATTCCGGTGTACAAAATGAGTTAAAAGTGAAAGAGTTGTTCGGGTTAATGACTAACGAAAAGTACCAACTTGACTGCGCTGCGCATTACAACTGTGCGTTTTAATAACTATTTTTTGTGGTCTGATGCAGAAAATCTGCTTATCGAGTGTATTTTTTGTGCGAGAAGACCAATAAATTTGCTGTTAGGCATTTCATCATTTTACCTTTGGAAAGAGTGGCGTACAAACCGGTGTCTCATATATTGTAGTAAGTCATGTGGTAACTAACTTTAATACAAACCGGTGTCTCATATATTGTAGTAAGTCATGCGGTAACTAACTTTAATACAAACCGGTGTCTCATATATTGTAGTAAGTAATGTGGTAACTAACTTTAATACAAATAATTGAATTTGACTTTATCATTGGTTATTACAAATATTACAAATAGCGCTTATAGAAATAATCGTTTTTTCGTACGGCCTTATAGCGAGTATAGTAATTGAGCAATACCTGCCCACTACCAATATTCGACATTGCACGCAATCGTTAACACCAAAAAAAAATCTTACTTTTTTTAAAGGTTAATGTGGATAGATATTTACAGTAGTTTTTATGAAATTCTAATGAAACAGTTCGTCGGTACGACGGGCACCATCCTAGTGCTAGTATAACAGAATTCATGTCGTCAATGATCCCTTACCTAAGCGAATTATCTTGATCTATGTATGAATTTGAATAAGTATGCGATCCCGTTACCTAAGCGAAAATATTCTTGATCTAAGTATGAATTCGATTAAGTACGCGATCCCATGTACTGAAGCGTGACTCAAAGAAGTCACGGCTTGGCTGAGGACGTGACGGCTAACGCGTGGCATCATCGGTGTCGCTGTTGATATCGTGGGTGTGGTTGGTGTGGCTATCGATGCGTCCGCGAGGGATTATCTGATTGTAAGTAGTGTTTTTTTCATGCCTAAAAATGTGCCATGCGCTTAGAATTAAATATGTAACATGGTGGTCGCAGGCATTGACATTGGCACGACGCACGGCTGCGTGGGCGTGTGGCATAACGGGATGGTGAATATCATCGCGAATGAGAAAGGTTTCCGTACCACACCCACCTTCGTGTGCTTCGAAGGCGATGAGGTGATTATACGCGATACTGCTGTCAAAAAGCTGCCATCGCACGCAGACAACACAGTTTACCACCTTAAGCGTCTGATTGGTAAAGCTCATGTCGAAGTGAAAGATCGAGATTTTGTGAAGGAGTGGTTGTAACTGTCACGGAGAGCACAGACGGCGTTGATCACGCTGAAATCCAGCGCAATTGCGAGAAATATCACGTGGACCCTGTGGAATTCATGGCGGTACTGTTACAGAATCTTAAAAAATTAGCTGAAGATTTTAAGGGTGAAAAGCTCGAGCATGTGGTTATTAATAAACCAGAGCATGTGGATGACAAGTACAAAGTGTTGCTTGACGCTGCCGCCAAGAAAGCAGACGTTAATGTGCTGACGTACTTGAGCGATCCTCTGGATGCTGCAAGAGCTTACGGACTTGACGAGGCTGCGAAGAATGAGAAGCCTCAGTCCGGCGCTGCAGGTATCAGTGCGTTTTTTTCTGTTTATTGCAGTTTATATTGATGAGTGATGATTGATTAAGGGCATTTATGATACATTAAACAGTGTGCGTGTATATCGAAATGGGCTGGAGGGATAGAGATCAGTATGCATAACATTCGTGCAACCAACAGTTACATTCGAGGCACGAATGGGTCTTCGAATTGTATCATCCCCATGTTACGCGTCTTTAATGACACGGCTCGGTATGTAGATCAAGGCGTTGGGAAGCGAAAAGGAACGTTTGCCATCTACTTGGATCCGTGGAATGCAGACGTGCTCGAGTTTCTTGAATTGCGTAAAAATCACGGCAACGAGTTACATCGTGCGCGGGATTTGTTTTGTGCTTTATGGATGGGTACACACTTGCAATTTCAAGTACATTGTATGCGTGCGGTGGCGCAGTATTGGCAAGGAACAGCGTCCAAATCGGCAGCGCTGGATCGGGACAGGAGTACGGCGAAGAGATTGCTAGACTTGACGTCGCAAATACCGAATGCAATGAAGCGTGCAAAGTGGTGACGCAAGATAAACTACCAACGTCGCTTTTGAAATCTGCGCAAGCATTGCAGCGCGTTGTTCGGGAGCATATGGAGGCGGCAAGAAAAGATAATGCCAATATGTATCTTGAAAACGTGCCCAACTTCTCCGACTTGCCCGTAGTTGGGAAGGTAACAATGGTTAAGCCTTTGGTTTTCACGAAGGAGGAGCTGGAAAAGGAATTTGGAGGGCTTGAACATTTCGAGCAGTATGTACCCAAAGAGATTCTACATCGCATGCTGGGCTCCGGTGCCTGCAGCCATTCAAGACTTCTGGCATATGGTGTGGCAATGTGATGTCCACGTCGTGATAATTCTCACTAATTTCGTGGAGCGCAAAAGGTTGAAAGCAGAGATGTATTGGGATTCCCGTTTAAACCAATCCATGGACTTTAATGGGGTTTATTTAAGTTTAGATCATGAAACGCAATCGTCGGTACCCCCCCCTCAGGTATCATTGTAAGGAGATTTAAGGTGTGGAAACAAGATATCAGCGAACATGCGAAGGAAAGTAGGGTGATCCAGCACTTTCAGCTCACGTCGTGGCCAGACCACGGAGTATTGCAAGACTTTCAAGTCATTGCGCCGATGCTGGAGGCTATGAACAATTACCGATGTGAGGTGTCCGGGCGCTTCAAGAGGATGCGAGAGTAGTTGTTCATTGCAGTGCAGGCATCGGACGGTCCGGCACGTTTATAGCCATTGATATTCTACTGAAAAAGCTGCATCAGGCGCTTTTGGATAAAAGCAAAACTGTCGAGAAAGGAAGGGAGCGATACAACACGCGATGGATATTCCGCGTGTGGTCCATCGTCTGCGATCGCAGCGGACGGGCATGGTACAAACCCCGGTACGTATTTGCCTCCAATTGTTTTATAATGTGCACCAGTTGACACGGTTGCGTGGTGCCGTATAGGGACAGTACGATATGATCTACCGATACTTGGTTGCCGTAATGAGCGTTGACCAGCCGGGTGATAGAAGCCTTTTGCGAATATGACTGTTTCAAAGGCAAACTTACTTTTAATAGACACGTTTTTATAAGAATTTGTCCATATGTGTTCTTTACCATGATACACCTTGCCTCTGAATCTATTATCTACGAATCGGCCTGTCACAAAAAATATTAGACCCCCAGCAACGATTTGCTAACTATTTTTTGTGGTCTGATGCAGAAATTCTGCTTATCCAGTGTCTTTTTGTGCGAGAAAACCAATAAATTTGCTGTTAGGCATTTCGCCATTTTACCTTTGGAAAGAGTGGCGTACAAACCGGTGTCTCACACACTGTAGTAAGTAATGTGGTAAATAACTTTAATACAAACCGGTGTCTCATATATTGTAGTAAGTAATGTGGTAACTAACTTTAATACAAACCGGTGTCTCATATATTGTAGTAAGTAATTTGGTAACTAACTTTAATACAAATAATTGAATTCGACTTTATCATTGGTTATTAACAACGCGTACCAAGCAAAGATCTGGACATTAAGTTTCAAGGGTCTGAATGCTTGCATCTGTGACCGGTGTACCCTAAGGATGTTTGAAACACAAATTTAAATGCGCAAGGTCACATCACTATCACTTGCCACGCGAACCTTTAAATCAACAAGCTCCAAATTGGAACATCCTTCTGGATCGCCTGAAGATGCAATAGCGGCGAGACCATCATCGGAGATCATCCGGCAGTCCTCTAGAACAGCGCTTGTTGGTATATGTCTCTTTTTACTCGCACGATTGTGCCGTAGGTGGATCTACAGGAGAAAATGCAGCGTCAGACCCATGGGTGAACGATGGCGTAACGTCATTAGTCCAGCGCTCTGTTTTGTCGTGTGTTTTTTTGTCATTGGCCTGTTCCGACTGCACTTTGTAGGATAGCCACGAGGACTAGAATTGTTGCACCACTGATCACGAGGTACGTGCGCTGTGTATCGTGTGTTTTTTCATGTATTATATCAGACCTGTTAAGGTGAATATTCCACAAATTCGCTGTCATATTTACAGCTCAGTCTTTATTCGGCATAAGAAAAACACTACGGGCGAGAGCTTGACTGTCAGGTAACTTGCATGTACTGACGTACCGTCTTCATTCTCTACTTATTGTGCAATAATAGTTTTTCAATTACCAGTCTATGTAGCTCTTTATATCAATTATTGTCCGAGCAACTAATTCCGCGCTCTTTACCACTTGAACAAGGCGACGAGCTTGGTCCCTTTTCCCGATGACGCAGCATGAATATTGTCAACTGCCTCAACAAGCAAGCAACGGAATCATCGCATTTCCAATTTCTCCACCGCACTGTATAATCGCTCTATTACCATGAAGATCATAGCTGTGGATCTTTCCGGTGCAGTTATACGCTGGAGCTGCTGCTGCTGCGCCGCGCAACACTACTGCGCTGTCACAGATTGTTATGTCTGGAAATGTGAGCACATTCCAGGCAGATTCGGGATATAACATTACCTCGCTGACAATGCCCACCAATTCGCAAGTCAATCGGGTCTGTAGCAGCAGTGCGTGCATGGACTCGATCGACGCTGTGAAACAAGTTGCATCAGACGAATGTACAATTGGTCCTGTCCAACTGTATGCCAATGTGATTAAACCTGTATTGCAGCGCTGCGGTGTAAGCACTGGGTCAACTGCAGGTTCTCGATCGGTAAGTGGAGCGGGTTCAGGGTCGGGGCCCGCGGTCGGTGATGTTGGTTATGGATCACACGCTGGAAATGCAGGTTCCGTTGCAAGTGGTAGCATATCTGGATCTAGACCTATGATGAAGCCACCAGGAACCAATACCTCCCAGCCAAATGCACCCCCAAGCTCTCCTCGACCGGCACCGTCTCCTTCGCATAGAAGTGGAGGTGCAGATGCCCCCACGCTCTCGATGTGTTCTCCCATCGCAGTGCTTGCAGCGGCAGTCGCTATTTATACTTTGAGATGTAATTGACATTTGAATGGAAGTGTCTGACCCAACTGCTTCCACCCTTTTGATGAAAATCACTTCATATCTCTGTAGACTGCCAGTATAGGGTGACACATCGAACAGTGTACTTGCGATGTCATGGCGTGATACTTCTTACATAGCGAACTGGGCAACAATAAACGACTGAATCTTTGCAAAAAGTTAAAACTTTCCACACCATTCACAATGAATCGCAAACCACGAATAGTATCTATGATTCTACGGAATCTTGATGGAGCTGCACAAGTCCCACTTCCGTTCGATTAATCGCAGACTGCACCCGTTCTGACTCGAATGCGTCTTCCGTCAGCATTAAATAGACATCACCATCTAACTCTATTCTTGAAAACCCGGCTTCTTCTAGAATTTCAATTTGATCCGTCTTTTCGTGTAGCTCGATGTATACAAAAGACTATATGTTTGGTGAACGTAGCTCTCATTTTGATTGGCTGAAATTGACAGCTCTCACTCATTTTGATTGGCTGAAATTGACATTTGTCCATTGGTTAGGAAAGAGCGGGGTATAAAGTGACTTACGTAGAATAGCATATAGCCTGACTTAACTTACTGGCTCAATTAGATAAAATATAGAATATAGTGTATATTTATTTGCCGTGACTTCGCATTTTTCTTAGGTCAACCCCAATTTACATTCTGCAGTGTTACAAATATTAGATTAATTGCCCCGTTGGTACAACGGAAACTATCTAATATATAATAACAGAATTCATGTCGTCGACGCATGCGCTCTCCCGCACCTAAGCGAATATCTTGATCTAAGTATAAATTCAATTAAGTACGCGATCCCGTACCTAGCCGAAATTCAACTGTACGCACGTCATGACACTATGACAAACGTATTGCAAGTTTTAACAGTCGTTTTGTATGGAATTCAGTTCTTCTCGAGGTTAGGGTCGACAAACTCCCCCCACCTTCGGTTTTATTCTTCGATTTACTACTTCTGGAGCAAGACGAATGGATCATTTGTCGAAAAGGTAAGGGTGTTTGCGGAAGCTTGGAGGAGAAAGTTATTGTGTGTGTGTGTGTGTGTGTGTGTGTGTGTGTGTGTGTATGTGGTAAAGTAATAATGGAAATGGAAAACAAGCGTTTGCTCTCGAAGAAGAGGTGCGACAACTATGCGAAGAGGAACAAACGAAGCACACAGAACTGTGGAAGCAGCGACTGTACAGTCGTGTGGAACAATTTCTAATGGGCAGCCTGGACATGCGTCATTGGTGGTGTGGCTACTCGACGCTAATGGTTTTCATGATGCGCGTACTGGAGCTATATCCAACGACTGAGAGCGTATGCGTCTTCTATAAAAGGATGATACAACAGCTCCAAACGTGCCGTAAATGGTACGCATATTACAATAATTTGTATAGGATGATGCATTGTACTTATACGCAATTGTTGTGTATTACTTCGTTAGCGTGGATATCTACCATGCGTCGATGTAAAGCATCCATATCGAGCTCGAATTTGAATTTACTCCTGATTCTATTAAGTTATTCTTTCTCAAATTACAAGGGATGGATGCTCACCGAATCCAGCGCCAGCTAGAAGAAACGTCCATGGGTGCTTCATCAGAGATTCTCGCACTCACGCTGTATGAGATTTTAACTCAAAGGCGACTGCTTTCGGACTTTCGTATCATAAGAGTGTTTTCAAAATTGAGAGACGCTTGGAAAAATTATGATGCGTGGTGCTTACTGACAGCTCTTTTGTTTTTGTATATTCAGTGGACTTCTTCACAATTCTCGGATGTGAATACTAATCAAAGTTTGGAAAGCCTGAGCGGTTGTGCTGAAACACACACACACATCTTTATTTATTAATGGTATCGCCCGATTCTGCTGTGAAGTGATGACTTTTTTCCGATTAATTCCTTAGCAAACGCTACTTTTGCACTGTTGTACTGATTTCATTGTGATGATTCATGTTTCTCAGGGAGTGGGCAAAGAAAATGGTACAACATTTCGGAAAAATTCAGCTAACCGTTGATGATGGGAAAAGGCATTATATGCTTGACGTGTTGGATGAGTGGATGTGTATTATTGAAAACGAAGAATTCAACAAATCTTTGTTGTTGCTTGACATAAACACGACCAAACACCTTCAAGACGTAAGTATCCGTGTTGTATGGGACTCACCACGAGCCAGTTGCTCTTTCACTTCTTTTTCATCCAGACTTAGACACGCACGATCGTACATCGTCGCTTCACCGGGACGAATTTGCGAATTACGCAACTTTTGCAACCGCTCATTCGTGCAGAAGCAACGATAAGCGTGGCCACTCTAGCTCCAACCAACAGTCAATTCTATCCTAAGAGGTAACTTGAACTTATTTTTACCTTAACTAACTTTTCGGATTCTTCTTGATAGATTGCAAGTCCCTGCGATTGTATATAGGGACCGTATGGTCCTCCAACATTAGTCTCTGCACTTGACCGAGAAAATGGTCACTATCATAAAATCAGTGCAACATCGAGGACATCAGAAGCTTACCTTCATCTTCCCGAATTCCGCACCACTTGAGACTGTCCAGAAGCGGTAAGGTATACAATACCTTTCTCCTCCAAGGTTCCGCAAACACTTTTACCTTTTCGACAAATGATCCACTCGTCTTGCTCCAGAAGTAGTAAATCGAAGAATGAAACCGAAGGTGGGGGGAGTTTGTCGACCCTAACCTTGAGAAGAACTGAATTCCATACAAAACGACTGTTAAAACTTGCAATACGTTTGTCATAGTGTCATGATGTGCGTACAGTTAAATTTCGGCTAGGTACGGGATCGCGTACTTATTTGAATTTTATACTTAGATCAAGATATTCGATTAGGTGCGGGAGCGCGCATGCATCGACGACATGAATTCTGTTATTATATAGTAGATATAGTAGATTACCTAAATTAAATATACCCTTATCAAAATGTTAGACCTGAAATGTAACCTACAAATGTACCTGCCTATTTTACTGTTTAATCGCTACTGTGGTGAAGCGAAGAAGAAATTGTACGGTCAGTTTATATCGGTATATCGCCGACCGGTTTTGGAGCGATTGGGTTGGTTAAAAGTGAAGGGGTTATTGATCCGATCGTTTGTTAAAAGTATCAAGTATGAAGTTCTAGGTAAGTCACACGAAGTTTCATGTAGTTTACATATTAGGTTTTTAATGGATATCAATACTGTGTGTGTTTTTCTTGGTTCCAAGTTACTACTTACGCATAATTCGCTCCCGCCAGCCGCGGGGTGTTTGGGAGCGGAGGGTTAACAGCGTCTCCTTCAGCTCAAATTGCCCGTCCGGGACGCGTTACAGACGCATTTGGCCCGCCGGAGTTCCCTCAATGGGAACGCGTACTTGGCTCATCACTCACTTCAGCACGCACACGTTTGGAACGTGTTATTTACATCAATTGGAAAGGTTTACGTGGAGATCTTGTTTGTGGAAACCTTAAGCTTTTGGATACTTGTGTTTGGTTGTTCTCGATTGGATTATTGAGCTCTCGTTTTGGTCGGATCTTCGATCGGCTATACGCGATCTGCCCTGGAAGCATACTGAAACTAAGTATATTTCATATATTCACGTATTTAGGGTGACGATTTTTGCCGTAGGTACACCCTACCCCAGAAGTGGATTGTTACATATCGATCCCTACCAAATTAATATTGCGCGAAGGTCCACCGAGTGTGTAACCACCCAAACCAATGGGTACACAAGGTTAGAAACGTGAACGCAAATCGTACCAGGCGTCCTACATCACTGATCGGTCGTCAGACAACGACAGTCGATCCGATCGGAGCTTAGGCGAAGGTTCGCGAGGTACCCCACCTGTAAGTTGGTCGGCTGGACACGATGGTGGTCGGGTTCAGGAAACTTCGATGTTCGAAATTGAACTTGACTCCACCACATTACCGCTGGAACACGTCGATAGTTAATCCTTTTCCACGCATCCTAAATTGAAAAGAAAAAAACATCTTTCATTAAAAGAGTAATACAAAAAACTTGTAGCGATACAACAAGTCAACTAACCATCAAAACGTGCAGTAATAACAGCTGTCACCCGGCTGCTTGTATTTAACGTTACTTGATTCCTTACGTCTTTATTTTGCCAAAATTTGATGAGGGAACATCTCGTAAATTGCTTTAGTTCTAGTAACTTAGTCTAAGAGAAATAATTGTAGGGCATTTTTCTGGTTAAAGTGTGGAATAGGCAGCGAGGGATTTTGGAAATTGGTTGTAGAGAACGGAAGCGTCTTGAAAGCGTACTGCGGTTTTGATTGCATTAATGCAGTGAATTGCTATCGGGGACTTGATAAGATCGTGAACTGTTGGAAATAGATGAAGTCATTTTGTCTTTTACGTCTTTCCAAGATGGTGAAACCCGTTGGTTGAGAGATGGGGAAGAAAACAGGGAATCGCTCGGACGTCAAGATCTGCTGAAAGGGCAGCATGGAGGATAGAATGGACTGATACGAGGGAGGCAGTTATAACAAGGGCTCAGCCCACCCCGAAAACCGACAACATAACCCGTAAGCCAAAGGAATCCAAGGGAATCATTTTAAACCTGACAATGAACGCCAGTGGGTGTTGCGAGGGTATGTTTAGGCTTTTGTACCGACAAACCGTACCTTAAGTAAGCATTACAGTATAGATAACATATGAACTCAATTTGTTTCAGTACCTTAATGACACAATTCCATTAATTACAATTAGGTCCTTTTTAGCACTTGCATTCTTAGCCAGATACTGTTGGAGCTAACGAGGTTACTGCTCGTTCATGTACTAGATCATCAAACCAGTGCACAAATAACTCGATCGACTTATGCATCTATATCCTTTAAGCAAAAAAATATTTCAAAATCTCACCTCTTCTTCTCTTCTGACGTCTTTGTAAAAGCTACGAGATCGGAATCATTGGATGTGCTCCCTATCTTTAATAATTTTAATTTTTAGAGGTCCAACGTAGCACGAAGAGTACAGCGTGAAATTATGAGCATTAATGCAGAAGCGTCTTGCTAATTTGATACAATTATGGTATAGTGTTAAAACTTCTTACTTATTTGGAGAAAAAAATAGAGCGTCTCCACCGTTTCTGAGTAAAATTAAACTAAAGTTAAGGTAAATATGCACAAAACCTAGATTTAAACATAAAATTTAGCAGGTAATCCACCGGGAAAGCAATTAAAACTCAACTAAACTTAAAACTACCCACTCCCACCCATCATCACCCCCCTTACCATTACCCTTCCTCACCTCCTAGACAAATGGACTCTGATAGTGCCGCACTGAAAATCTTCCGTTAGTTTGAAGATGGCGTTGAGGAGGACGTACTTACTCTCATGGCGGGAGTCGGGGCACTTGAACAGCCAAGTGCGCGTCACGGCGATCGAGAAAGGGCAAGCGACCTAATTTCGAGCGGTCCTGGCGGTTTCCGGCGAGACGGCAGTGAAGCACGCGTGCACGCGTTCCCAAAACACGGCAACCTTTTGTTCGTTTCCGGCTATCTGGTCTTGCGCTATCTCTAGCCACGACGCAACCAACTGCTCATCTTCTCGCTTCGAAAAGTTCTTTCTTTTCTTTTGCACCAGGCAAGGTGAGCACGGTTCGGAGACAGCACCTGCTACGGATGACGTGTGTGTGAGGGTATAAAGCTCATACTCAAACGGCTAGTGTCGTGGTGTCGTCGCGTCGTTGCTAGGATTTTTACTCAAACTATAGAACTTCGCAAATATAGTCAACTTTTCACTGTTTCTAAATTTTTACTAAATTTAGGAGTGATTTACTTACCGGCTCAGTGCTCTTTGAACGGCGTATGCCGTTGCCTCTTAAAGGTCCAATAGGTCGAATGTAATTACAAAGTAGCCTGGCAAACCTGATATGGATCCGTTGCAGAAGCGCCATCAGTTATGGCAGTGATATGTAAAGTTGGATGGGTGATCTCCATATTTTACTATGGAAGACGAGGGTAAGATCCGCCATCTTTCTACAACACGCCACTACGTTTAGTTTAAGGGGAAAATCAAACAGTACCGTGTCCAAATACGCTTATTTAGAACTCGATTTTGATTGTCTAGCCGCCTCTCCACCCAGTTCTGGACATGCTTGTTTGCCGATGTCTTCTTTTTGTCGTGTTTTTCTTTCTTTTTTTGTTAAGCACTATGATTTGGAGGTAACTCTTCGCCAATGTGATCGTTTGCGACATAGGTCTCGGCATGAGCTGGCTCTCATCCGTGGATCCGTTGAGTTCGTTCCTCCAGCATTGCATTATCTTCACGAATACATGCAAGTTTGCGGAGAAGAAAAGCCAGACACACACCACACCTAGCATACACGACGACACCGGGCTCACAGAAGAGCTCGTATTTTACAGGCAGAACGAGAACCCGTACACGAGCATTACAGTAAGGTTAGGAAAGGCACTCCTAATGGTATTGAAGAATTCCTACGTAAATTGAGAGGTTGACCGCGACCGATTGCAGTCGAATATGTACATGGCTCGCCTATCTACAACGTCAAATAACATCTTGATCAGTCAATATGGATCGTGGCGCCTTCCCTTCCACCGACCGTAGAAAGCAAGTGAATAGCCAACGAAATGATTCCGCAGTTTCGTGCTGCAAAATCCCACAACCAAATTGAATCGTCAAACCGTTGTTGTCAACGCCTACGATAGGGGCAAAGTAAGCTTAAAATGGTTGAGCGCATAGGTGGTGTCAAAGACTAACACATCTCCGAAGATCTTGTAAAGAACAACGGCATCAGGACATATCCAGAACGCGTTTGTGAGCCTCCCATCCTTATCTGTTTCGAATTCAAAAACATAACCTGGGTTCTCAGCCACTTTGCGGCAAAAGTGGGAGGCCATTACAGGCAAATCTGTCTTGAGCTTGATGGCACGCTCTTTCACCAGAAAGTTCTGCAAGTCCATAGGGGTAATGTCGATCTCACTTTGGCGCAACATGCTTAATATGGACGTGTTGTCCAGACGGCTCGCTCGCCAAAAAAATATATTTGCCTTTAGTTCGTCGTCCAGTTTTCGGTATGCAGGAAGCATACGTACCTCTTCACCATTGAGGAGGGGGTGATTGTGACTTTCCTCGAAGTGGGCAACCGTCCAGTGGTCATTTTTCAATCGAGTAACGGATAGCCTCGCAGGACAATTTGTGCGACGCGACGAAGCCTTTCGGATGGTGGCAGACGAGGTATAATTACCTGCCCTTGTGCAATGGTACTAGGATCTTGAGATCTTCATTGACTTTGAGCTCACGTTAACGTTTCCCTTTCTTATGGCAAAACCATGCGCTTTTGCAAGAAACTTCGTAGAACTTGTGGATGCCCTTGTGGTGGAGTGAAGTTCAAAATTGAACACCGTAGTGTCGAGAAACCGACCACCATCGTGCCCAGCCTTCCAACTGACGGGGGGGGGGTACCACGCGAACCTTCGCCTACGATCCGATTTGATCGTCCGCTGCTAGCAGACGACCGATCATCAGCATAGGACGCCTGGTACGATTTTTTGCGTCTCCATCTCACCTTGTGTACCCGATGGAATGGGCTGGTTACACACTTGGTGGACCGCTGCTTGGTGGAGATTTTATAGAAGATCGATATGGATGTACTACTTCTGGGGTACTGATCCAAAATTCCAACGAAAGATAATTCGAACTAGCCGATCTGCAAACAAATCGGAAATCTTCACTCTGAATGCGATTAAATCTGGCACTTGACCGCCCGAGGCAGTAAATCCTGCCACTTGATTGCAGAGAAATGAGTAATCCAGCCAATAAATGTTTCTGGCACTTGACCGCAGATCGCGATGAGTAATCCAGCTATTCCTGGGACTTGATCGCAGCAGATCGCGGTGAGTAACCCAGCCAAAAAATAACCCGCTTCCCTTGAGCGGGGCCGAACTTGAGTGGTGAGTGAACGTAACGAGTGCTCCCTGTCGTGGGGTTTCCGGTGGAGCTCTGTCCTGACCGGGCTTATAAGCGTGAGGGGACTCTGTCAGACTCCCGCTCCCAATGACTCAGATCGGAGCCATAGATAGCAACATATCATTGAAAATTTTTGTCAGTAGCTCTATGGGTAAAAATCCTGGCGACTTACGCAACCCAATGTAATACGAACACTATATTATTTAGCCAATAAAAATCCAATATGTAAATTATATGTAAACCGTGTGATTACCTTAAATCCGCGTACATAACACTCCAAGCACACGATTGGCCCAAAATACTCCGTCATTTCAGCCAACTAGATCGATCTGCCTTGAAAACTGGTACACTGGTACAAACTCGTCAACAATTTTCACTTGCACTTCACCACAGCCTCCCCTGAGCCTGGTCGCAGCCGAACAACGGTAGCGTCCCCATCTCACAAACAGTCTCCGATTCCATGCAATCTTCCGAATCCAGTGTACCAGGTAAGTCCAGTTAACTTCAGACCGCCACATTTTCCACTAACATTTATCTTCATAGGCGATCGGCTCTCGCACCCCCCGCATCTTCAAACTGCTGACCGATCGGACCATTCGGACGACTCGGGTGACACTCAGATCGTCACAGAACAAGATGAGTCCCGAGTCGAGGTCGATTGGTCTCAACAAACCATTGATGCGCTCCGGGAGTAGTTGAGAGTTGCGCTCGAAAAGCAAACCGTGACCGACATCGCGTTTCATAAAATGCGCCGAGATTCCAAACAACTTTCCAAGCTGATCGACGCTATACATCGGATCTTTCAGACTTGATGGACGATAATATACGTCTCAAGGCCTTGGTTCCGCAACAGAACAGGTCAGGTGCGCCATTCTACTGATAACTCTATGTTAGATCGATCCTAACTTCCTTCTATATGTATATCCACTGGTCATCGATGTCTTCCCGACTGTGCATACACTTGTCTATACCGTTCGGCAGGTGTACGGCCACTTCGATCTGCTCCAAACGATGTTGGAAGGGATGATCGGCACTCGTCACGACATGCGTCGTCTCGATATCAACCGATCCCGTCTTCAGGAGCTGCACGCAGTGGTCGTTCGACAATGCTCAGAGCCTCAGGGTGATCGGTCGGTCATATACTCTCAACTACTCGAGATGGATCGGCAGATCGCTGAGCTAAAGCTCACGATCGACGACTATTCCGGCAGAATTGGTGCCTCCCAAGATCGGCTCGGCATTTGGACCCAAGAGTCGAATCGACTCTGGGTAATCGTCTGCGGGTGCCATGATGAGTTGGCTACGTGCCTGTTCAAGTCTCTGGACGCCGATCACATTCCTTGCGGAGTAGCACCAAGCGCCCTCGCGGACCCACAGCCGCATTCAGGTTGTGCGATTTCCCAACAAATTTCGGGTGGAAATTCTCACCATTCATTGGCTGAAATTCCGCCCCAAAATTTGCGCACACAACAAGAAACGCAATGGTGCATCAAGAGGCGCGAGGGCGCGGGAGCTAGCGGCTGACCTGGAGCGAGAAAAGAAGCTGGTAGCGGTGCAATTGCTAGCCAAGACACGGGCGCAACTTCCAAGTGCGGCGGAGGATCCAGTTATGGAGAGGAAGGCTTCGAAAAATCCCGCGCCCTCGACCCGTTACGCCGCTCAACCGGGATCGGGTGGATCATCGTGCCGCTCATTGGCCAAAAATCCGACCCACAGAATTTGCAAACAAAATCGGAAGCGCGAAGAAGCGTGGAGAGGCGCTAGGGCGCGGAGCGTAGCGTGCGACCTGGATCGTGAAAAGGATCTGGAAGCGATGAAAACGCAAGCAAAGACACGGGCGCAACTTCCAAGTGCGGCGGAGGATCCAGTTATGGAGAGGAAGGCTTCGAAAAATTGCGCGCTCTCGACCCGCCACACTGTTCGGTCCAAGTCGGCATCAGCTTCGCCTGGGGCGGATTCGGAGCGTGGATCGGTGGGTTCAGATGAGCTGCTTCTAGCTTTATCTCAATCCCAATACACCCAGCGTCGTCGATCTGCTGCCGCAGTTGAAGAGCCGACGTTACGAGCAAAACAAGTGGTGCACCCGGAGGGCGACAGCGCTAAAGAATCGTCGAAACCAGCTGTCGAGGTGCCCAAACCAAATCTTCTGCGCGGAATTTCTCGTCTATATCGTCTTGATTCGTTCGGGGGAATTGAAAGTTGACGTGCCTTTCCCTCCTTAAGGTCTGGCTGCTGCCGACCCTTGGTCTCCGGAGCAGATCAAAGGAGCCGATCGGATAATCGTCGTTCATATTTCATTAATAATAGACTCCATTTCAGATCATCCTATCGTCCTATTTGGCATAACCTTTATCAACATTGGTCACGATCCACCCTTACCACATCCAACTGTATCCACATCGAAAGATTCGTTATCGTTTCCACCGAGAAAATTCATCCACAACCTTAAGCCACTTTGTCATCACCGAAATATAATCCATTCATCATAGTTCTCCACACACCCGTAGTTGTAATCACAATAAAGATCACAAATTCACACCGGTCGGTATTGCAGATCGGTAGCCGATCGGTGTCACCCGATCGGCACTATTGCAAATCTTGTTTTCCCACTTCGTAAGTCCGTGTCTCCCCAAAGCCATTCTGATTCCGTTGGTTTCGTTCGGAATTTTCCTGGCCAGATCGCCATAATTAAGATCGGATTCACCGATCCCAATTGTTTCCTTGCGATCCTTCAAGTGAATCGGATACTCCCGGTGCATTCGACCACGGCACGTCTTCTGGGCCGATCTAACATCCAAATGGGTGGTCGGCTTGACATCACCACTGTCGATATCAGAAATACCCACCCTTCCCGATCAGCAAAAATCTTTTCTTCCACGTTAATTCCTTGAGCTGATCCGTCCGATCGGGGTTTTTGGAGGCTTGCGGATTGTCCATAGTCACCTCGAGCGGATCGGTTAACACAGGTGGGGTAGCCACATTCCGGATCGGATTCGCCGCTCCGTCAACGCACTTCTCCCCGCCCTCGTGCATACACACCAGGTCATCTGGTGAGGCGATCTTGATCGGTCCGACCCTGTCAAACGGGCAATGCTGATTCTCGTCGACGGGCTGCCCTTCTGTGGTACCGAATTGAGTGGATGTGCCACCATACCCGTCTCCAGCGATACTGCGATCGTCCCCATCTGCCGTCGCTTCCACTGTCACCCGATCTTGTGATACAACTGCGTTAACAACTTTCGGCACATCTTGATCGCCACATGATCTGGCATTTCCGTCCAAGATGGGAGGTCTTCTTCGGATGAATTTTCGTCGCCGATCCGATCGGTGGTGGCCTTACGAGCAAAGATTTTCCACTGCATATAACGTCTTGATTCGATCGAAATAAATCCCATCCTCCACGGAACTTTTCCTTCGGCCAGCCACATACCGACGATCGTACCGTTGCCTAACATCAGCGGTTTATTACCGACGTTATTAACTCGTACGCGATCGCTTCGATCTCCACCGTCCACAAACGTCGGTACCCAGTGATCGACCCTGGTCACCCACAAGCGATAGTCCTTTCCAACCGAGATATCTACCAATTGACCCACAGGAATGGTGATACACTTGAGCATCTGATTGAAAATGTGCACCATCTTGCATTGCCCATCGTCATGAATCTCTCCACATGCCTTGCACCCAAACAAGCAGTGATCGGTGGGTGGCCTCGTCTTTCACATTTCTTACACGTAATTATTCGTCAACAGCCCCGATCACTGTGTTTGGTCGACCCGCAGTGAGTGCACTTCTTGTACAGCGAATCCGGGTCCGATCTGTTGCCGTTTCCTACCTTCCATTCGGCACGGCGTGACGATGATCGATCTCTGGGTACAGACTGGTCGACGAAAATATGACGGTACTGTTCCTCGTCTGTCCCCAGACTGGACCAGCCACTACTCTCCCTTTCTGATCCGGAGATCATATCAGCCACGATCGCTCTGATCGCTCTGGACGGTCTGGTCGCAGGTCGCTTTACATGATCATCCTGCCCTTTCGATCGGGGTCGGTTCGATACGACAGCAATCTTCGTCCTCATACTGTGGGAGTGGCGCAGCATACGTAACGTCTGTTTAACTTCTTCCACGTCCCTGAGGCGCAAAAGGTCAGCTGATCGGCCAACTCCTGATCGTCCAGCGTACTGATAAAGTGGTCCACGTGTTCTTGGGCAGCGCCGATCGGTGGATCGGTCTCCTTGATCGGGATCCCCGCACGAATCGCAGCCAAATTTAGCCGGTGAAGGTACTCGATTGGCGTTTCATCGCCCCTCTTCCTCATATGGTGGTACCTTCGCGCAGTAGAGAAGCCGGAGTGACATTACTGCTTTCAAACTCCATGCACAGCAAACTCCAGTCAGATCGGACATCCCGACTTAACTGCTGGATCCAGTTCGCAGCCGGTCCCTTCATCAGATCTCGGAAGATCAGACACCGTTCTTTGTTCGGCGTCTGATTCCGGAGGAAGGCGGAATTCGTTCAGCTGAACCATGATCGGGCTTGAACCTCATAAGCATCCTTGCCCGTAAAGTACTTCAACTCGGTGCTTGCGGCCATGCGGCTCCTTGGGATCACCGTCAAATTGAAATCAAACGCCATCGTCGAGGCTAAGTTCGCCATACTTTTCCCGACTCTGCCCGTACCAACGTAGTCATCATCAATTTCGCTGATCGACTCCATGTCGAAGTCGCTGCTACTTGCCGATCGGCGGGGGCGGATTCGGCGTGACCTGCGTTTTGTCTTGAAAACAGGTATAGCACCTTCGTACAGCTTTTCTGTTGATGTTATTGACTGCATTTCAACGTCCACACAAATTGCCTCGTTTTCCTGAGCAGATCGGCTTGGTGAACGAGGGCGCAGAGGTGATCTGCCTCGATCAGCGGCGTAACGTTTCATCATAGCCTCAAACATGGCTTGCATGCTTGCTTACATCAAGGGCGAGGTGACTGAATCGGTCTTGAGGGGTGCCGATACCTGTGGGCTCCCCTGGGGCCCCGACTGGCATGCCGTCTCTCGTTGCCGAACGTCCCTTTTTTGTTCCGTGCGAATGTTACCGTGAATGGTACAGCGATCCATGGTCATCCGCCCCACGCCGACCTCCAACTCGGACGAGCACTTGGAGGAAGGTGGCGGCCCATATAGCGAGCTATCCTCGGAGAATGACTTCTCGACAAGTGATCGTACGAGGTTTGGGGTTTCTAACGCGATTGTGGGAGTTGGGCGGCGCACCGCCCCCCCCAATGGCGTCAGATGGTCATGTAGCATTGACATCGCTTGTTTCAACTTCCACGTATCCATTTCAAATAGCTTGCCAACGCCATTAGCATTCTTGACCTTTATCCCAGCCTCTGCTAGCATCGTCAAATGATTCTTGACCAGTTGCAGCGGCCGATCGGAGTCGATCGGTTCTGTAGTCGATCCGTGTAGACGATCCGCAATTAGGGGCTTGATAACTTGGATGACCTCGTTCTCGCGAACGAATCTCTTCAGTTCGTACATGTAGTACATCTTGGTCACCTCCTCGTCATCCACAGTCCCGCCATCGATCGGCGACTTTTCCTCCGAGTCGTCATCGTCCGAAAGCATTGCGAGCCTCTGCTTGGTCTTTTAAATTGGTAATTTGGGCAGATCGGAGTGATCCGCCCCCATAGTGTTCTTCACATGCAATTTTTTTGTCGATATGGATGGGATCAGGAACAGGGTCCTGATCCCTACTGGACTATGGAAAAACTTGCAATAGTCCCGATCGGCTCCGATCGGAGCCTTGTGAGGAGGAATAAACTTGTTTAGTCTCGATCGGGTCCTCCACCTGGCCAGATCGATCATCTCCAACCTTTTCCGCGACCACAACACGAGGCGATAAGCGTTCCTCGTGCCGATCTGCTCCTCCAGGAGCGGTATGGGGAGTCGTAAATTCATTAATTTCGATCTGATCCTCCCCTTTATCAGATCGAACATCGCCATCCTTTCCAACAATTAGTACACAAGGCGATATGCGTTCCTTGCGTGCTCTCCAGAGAGTATCCATATTAAAATTCGTAAAATCCACACTTTGCTGGATATCGCGGTGATATCCACGGTCACCAAATGATCCGGGCACGCACACCATTGTGGTGGAGTCAAGTTCAAAATCGAACACCGTAGTGTAGAGAACCTGACCACCATCGTGCCCAGCCTTCCAACTGACGGGGGGAGGGGGGGTACCCCGCGAACCTTCGCCTATGATCCATCTGATCGTCCGCTGCTAGCAGACTACCGATCATCAGCATAGGACGCCTGGTCCGATATTTTGCGTCTCCATCTCACCTTTTGTACCCGATGGAATGGGATGGTTACACACTTGGTGGACCGCTGCTTGGTGGAGATTTTAGAGAAGATCGATATGGATGTACCACTTCTGGGGTACTGATCCAAAATTCCAACGAAAGATAATGCGAACTAGCCGATCTGCAAACGAAGCGGAAATCTTCACTCCGAATGAGATTACATCTGGAACTTGACCGCCCGAGGCAGTGAGTAATCCATCCAAGAGTAAATCCTGCCACTTGATTGCAGAGCAATGAGTAATCCAGCCAATAAATGTTTCTGGCACTTGACCGCAGATCGCGATGAGTAATCCAGCCAGTTTCCGGCACTTGACCGCAGATCGCGATGAGTAATCCAGTCATTCCTGGGACTTGATCGCAGCAGATCGCGATGAGTAACCCAGCCAAAAAATAACCCGCTTCCCTTGAGCAGGGCCGAACTTGAGTGGTGAGTGAACGTAACGAGTACTCCCTGTCGTGGGGCTTCCGGTGGAGCTCTGTCCTGACCGGGCTTATAAGCGTGAGGGGACTCTGTCAGCCTCCCGCTCCCAATGACTCAGATCGGAGCCATTGGCGACTTACGCAACCCAATGTAATACGAACACTATATTATTTAGCCAATAAAAATCCAATATGTAAACTATATGTAAACCGTGTGTCTTACCTTAAATCCGCGTACATAACACTCCAAGCACACGATTGGCCCCAAATACTCCGTCATTTCAGCCAACCAGATCGATCTGCCTTGAAAACTGGTACACTGGTACAAACTGGTCAACAATTTTCACTTGCACTTCACCACCCCCTCCACGGACGTGATACCCAAGACATCTGTCAGGTTCATACCTACGTACGACGAAAGCGGCAACGCCGACGAGGATGAAGAATGTGAAGAAGAATCAGTAAGTAACGGAATGTCTGGCGGCCGAAGACACGTTCAGATCGGTGCAGTCGACGCCCATTGACGCGTCAACGTCCAAATGAACTGCTGCCGCGCGATCACCGGCGTCGTTTTAAGTCGTGCTAGCTATTGTACAGGTGTCTGTTTCTTTGTTAAGTTTCCGTGTTCAATTGGTTTGTTGGTTTCTTGTTTGCTTGGTGGGATGGGGTGGTATATGTGAGACAGCGGAGAGGCGCTAAAAAAAGAGTTGGACCCCAAAAAATGCAGGTTGAAAACAGCCAATCAAAATCGAGTTCTAAATAAGCCTATTTGGACACGGTACTGTTTAGTTTTCCCTTAGTTTAATGGGATTTTAATGGGAGAAACTAAACAGTACCGTGTCCAAATAGGCTTATTTAGTACTCGATTTGGATTGGCTGTTTTCAACCTGCATTTTTTGGACACGGTACTGTTTAGTTTTTCCCATTAAACTAAGGGAAAAACTAAACAGTACCGAGTCCAAATAGGCTTATTTAGAACTCGATTTTGATTGGCTGTTTTCAGCATGCAGGGTTTAGGGTTTAGGGTTGATTGGCTGTTTTCACCCTGCAGGGTTTAGGGTTAAGGGTTTAGGGTTAGGGTTTAGGGTTGTTTGTTTGTTTGGTAAGGTTCCGTGGTCAATTGGGTGGTTGGTTGGTTGGTTGGTTGCTTGCTTGTTTGCTTGGTGGGTTGGGGTGGTATATGTGAGACAGCGGAGAGGCGCCAAAAATGAGCGGGACCCCAAAAGAAAGCAGGTAGAGTTTAGTAAGCTGGCAAAAGTGCATTTTAAAAACATTTTATCTAGGGGCAAAGGTGTTGATGGATTTCTTCTGTCATTACTTGAGATATAGCATGGTGTATATTATAGTCAAATTTATCAAATGAAGGCTGAAACAGCCAATCAAAACCGAGTTTTAAATAAGCCTATTTGGGACGAGCCCTAAATTCACTGATAAAACCCTAAATCCACTGATAAAACCCTAAATCCACTGATAAAACCCTAAATCCAGTGATGAAAACCCAAAATCCACTGATCAGTATGCAAAGAATATATGGAGTGGAACTTCGTACGACACCAGAATACGCTCCTGATTTTGTAAAAGCCGTACACTGTTTGTACAATTACTTATGTGAATCAAATACTTTTTAAATTGATGACCACAGATGATCGTGACGAGCCCAAGTTAACGTTACCAGGACAATTGACATCCTCAGTATCAGAGTCCTTGTCATCATTAGCACCGAGGCAAGTTTCCTCGACAGAATAATCCCAGCTGTGAAAGTTACTAGTTATTCCATACTCATCCGTTCCTGCTAGAAAAGACTGCGACTCGACACCAAGTGCATGGAGTTTCCCAGTAGAGATTTTATCTTCCGTGGCAGAGAACCACTTTTTATTTCGTCGAAATCGCCGTTTTTGGCGGCATTCCAGGTTACCAAAGTCGCGACCGAGTTTTCGACATTTGCATGCTGGCATCTCGAGCGTCGTTCGATGACACACAGTAGTCGAGCTTCGCTTCTTTTCAACAAAAGGCGTAGAGCAGCGCGTCGTTTTTGGAAAATCCGTTGCACGTCGACGTTTTTTGCCTATAAGTGGTTGGCTACAGCGGTCAACAGAATCAAATGGTAGTTGATTGTGCATGAAATCCGAGCAGAAAACGTAACTTGATGCTGGGGCATGCAAACTCAGCTTATCCAAGTCCAGGTATAACATCTTAGAGGTTTTATAAAAAGGCGCTTGGTGTTGAGAATCACGTGATCATGATCACGTGATCAGTGGATTTAGGGTTTTATCAGTGGATTTTTGGTTTCATCAGTGGATTTTGGGTTTTATCAGTGGATTTTGGGTTTTATCAGTGGATTTAGGTTTTTTTATCAGTGGATTTAGGGTTTTATCAGTGAATTTAGGGCTGGTCCTATTTGGACACGGTACTGTTTAGTGGACCCTAATTTAATTACCCATTTAATCACCAACAGTAGAGATGCTTTTAGCGAATGAAAACGCTTCAATTATGAGTTTGTCCCTATCTTCACAGCGTTATCGGATTGGTCAAATAGTGAATATCGAGAAAATTCGATTGCAGATGAGTGCGAGACGGCAACCCACTACCGTACACACCACTAGCCGCTATGGCGACTGTGCCTGCAACGACTGCTTCGAAGCTCGACGTTGGTGTAGATTCATCTCACCTTTCATCTACAAGTAATGGCTTTGATTCCAACTCAGTTATCGAACGCACGAAGGAGGTCAGAGTGGACGCAAATGACTATTCGCGCTTTAAGAACATTGGTGCCGACTCGGACAGTGAGGACGAGAAGCCCAAAAACGAAGCCAAAGTGGTACCAACGATTGATAATTCGAAGTGCCGCAATTGTAGCAACACCAGCGCCAAGCTCAAGTGTGGCGTGTGTAAGAAAGTTGTGTATTGTGCCCGCAAATGCCAGGCGAGCGACTGGCAATTCCATAAGCGCATCTGCAAGAAGCCGGAACCTGTTAAAAAGCCAGAACCCCCTCGTCAGCCGTCCGCAAAAAGCTCAACATCCAGTTCCAAAGCATCAGTACCAAAAACGACGAGTAGTCAAGTAAAGAAAACCACGACGTCCGTTATGGTGGAAGATGAACCAGATTTGCCGCAAGACATGCGAGGCTATAAAAATGGACTTCCGTACTTTCATCGCGAGCTGTCTACGGAAGAGAAAAAATTGATTGGCGATATTGCACCTCAGAAGATTGAAAGGAAGCCCGTTACGGTACGTGAGAAGAAGACCGAGTACGCATCGAGTTGTGAAGTCACTGATGATTAAATTGCTTAATATACTATGATGGTGTTTTGGCAGGCGGCGTCGACGCGACATGATGGATCTGCATGGAATACAGCTGGCACTTTCGAAGAGCGCATCGTGACCAGATGGGCAAAGGAGAAGTGGAATGAGATCTTTACAGGTGCGATCTACGAGGAGGGAGCTATGCAAGCGACTCTGAAGGTGCCAGAGACTATTACGGGTGATGCAAGTATCTGCGTTGTGCGGGGTAAGAAGCGGTATTTGTTTGACTTTAACTTCAAAGTACCCTTCGAAATCTCGATTAGCGGTGGCGACACTTGCAAAGGCTCGTATCAGCTGAATGACATCTCGAATGACGAGGACTACGAGGTACGGCCGTGTTCTGACATGGCGACGACTTTTCTCATTTTTTTCTGGTGTTCATCGCAGATTTCGTGTACGCTGACCAAGAAACCCAAAGGCGCCAGCGAACAAAGTGCGGTACAAGCGTTTGTTTCAATGAAACAAAGCGGACTGCAGAAAGAATTGGTGCGACTGATTGGGGTATTTGCTTCTGAATTTCAACGACAATAGATACGCATTTTGTTTCATACAGAACACTGGATACATAAACATACTTGTCCATCATCTTCAGTCGTTTCTTGAACGTAAGTCAAACTTGCGAGTATAGCATTTCAGTGGTCAAGCTCGGGCTGATGGCATGCTCCGACGCAAGGCTCTCTCGGGCAGCGACCATGCCGAGGTGACAACTATAAATTATATCATGTCCATTTAACAACCCATAAACAGTTCCTCCCACCAGACTATCTCCTGCCACAACAACTTCAGATTAGTTTTTGTCGTCACAGTCACGATAGCGCGGCTTTCATACCAGCTCCCGTGCAATTTCTTACGGCGATGGCCGTGCCCGGCAAATGCACCATTGTAATCGAGAAATCGCCGTGCACGTGGTGCATGCCTAATATCTCGAGTGGAAAATCACAGTCGTCCACAATCTCTCGCCAGCTGTCGAGACATACGTTGATCGAGGCAAGGAGGACACCATGTTCACCTAGCGTCACCAAGATATGCTTGACTCTGGTACAATCACCGTCAACCATCGCAAGCAGAGCTATTTCAAATACATTCCTTAGCACAACAGTACCCTCAAAGCTTCATCTGCTATCGTACCTGTGATAAGGTCGTTCTTTAGTTGAGCCATTTCCTCCAGAGGAATAAAGCCAGATTCCTTGGTGAGCACGAAACGATCGTGTAAATTTGTGTTTGTGTCCCTATCCGCTCTCTTGAACTTTTGGCGAATGGCCGTGCTGATGGCGTGAAGTTCATGCGCGTTCGGCGACATGTACGTCATCGAAGACATCCCGTCTCCACTTACAATACGAAGCGCTTTTTGTGCAGACGTTGGTTCAAACCACGTGTCCACACCAAAGCGACAACTTCTCTTAAAAAGGTCTCCGAGTGTACCTGGCGTTAGATTCCCATCTGCAATCACAAGCTTAGCAGTACTAAGTGAGCTGTCGGAGATGTTCTGATTTGTCTGATTTTGCATTGATAAATTAGAGAATGCCTCTCTTAAATGGCAAACACATGATAGCGCTTACATACAACGGATTCAATGGCACTCATATCGGCAATAGCAGCATCCAGATCTCCGTTAGAGTTTAAAACAGCAGAGTATACAGCAGTGGCAAGCTTGTCGGATCTGTTTATACCACTGGTGTTCATACCAAGCATTTTCAGATTTTCTAGCAGGACAGAGCCTGCTGCATCGTTGCCCACTGAAGACACCAACAAAGGGTCAACTTTAAGACGGTGAAGGCATTCAGCAATATTTCTTCCGACACCTAGCAGTCATGGAGTCAAGTGACGGACGTATCAAGATATTGACACTTCAAACAGTTTCACCTCCAGTGGAATGCGTAATGGTGCCGATATTCGAGGTGCTTCGAATCAGTGGCGCCATGGAAGTGCTAATGATGTCGAGCACAAGACCACCGACAACGAGAACGCGCTTGTCGTCGCTGGACATCACTGACGAAGCTTTCTGGAGGTCAAAACATGTTTTGATTCATTGGAAAGCACGACAATGCAAATATGACCCCACCTTTTCATCCGCGAGGGAGTGTCCACTAGTCACTTTCGCGGCAAATGGGTCGACAAAACCATTCTCGACGTCGAATAATGCGCACGCAATCTGCAACATTATCATTAAAAGAGGTCAATGTCATTTTGTAAGTACATGAAATAAAATATCACGAAGGTATAGATACCTGACTGCCGACAATTGCATTGTTGTTAACTAAATTAATGTTTGACTCGAGGGATGCGCCATGAGTGAGTTCGTTCACGCGCTTGAGCAAATAAGGGGTCACAGCTTGACCGCAAATCTTCTTCTCGACTATTTCCTCAAGGCCAAGCTGGCAAAAGACGAAGACGCACAGAATTAGCTGAAATCAAACAGCAGCTCCGACCCGCCAGATTCTCACCTTGATGGCACTGTCGATAAGCTCAGAAGGCACAGGTTTTGGATTGGGAACAGCAATAATGTGGCCATTTGGCAACTCCAGAGCTTCGCTTTCATGGATAATCTGCGCAATTTCATGAGGTGTATCTCGACGCAGATGTGCTTTTTTACCACTATCTTGCGTGAAAAAAGCAGGAAACTGGTTCGTTCTGTACCCAATTACTGGCACGCTCTACATGGGCGACACAAGAGTACACGCAAAAAAGGATACAAATCAGTGCTCCGTTCTTTTTTGTCTCGCGTGTACTTTGAACCTTACATAAGTCTCAAGAAATTCCAACGTGCGCGGAATGTCAAGAATGGATTTAACGCCAGCGCACACGACGGCCATTGGTGTACGTGACAGCTCCATCAAGTCTGTCGAGATGTCTATAGCAAACAAAAAACCAGCCGGAGACTCACTCAGCCCAAAGACCTTAGACGACGACGGTACCCTACGTTCCAATTACCCATCGTCTCCTCACAAAAGCGATGCACGCCTCCAATGCCTCCTGTCACAAACACTTTGATCCCAGCTGCATGTGCTATGCGCCTAATCGAGATCAATTAGTAAAAATGCTAGAACTTTTCTCATGTCTACCTAGCTTACATTGTACTGGAGACGGTCGTAGCACCCACCACCTTTTTATCTGTCAATGCAGCCGTAATGTCCCTCGTCGAGCATTTCCTCGCGCCGGTTCCAAGCTCCGCCAGCTGTTGCAGATCTTGCTCCGTTAGTCCCACCTTTAGTAAACCATTGGCAATACAAATAGTGGCAGGACACGCTCCGTACGAGCGCACGATTGTCTCCACATGCGTAGCCATTTCCAGATTCTGTGGAAACGGCATCCCGTGGGAGATGATAGTGGACTCGAGCGCCACAACGGGCTTCTTTAGGAGGCCGTACAGAGCCTCCGATACCTCCTCGCTCAGCACCAGGCGCTGGCTTAACGCTGAGCTATTACGTCGCCACATACTTCGTCCGCAAGATACGTTTCATAAAATGTAAATGTGCGCTTCAACGTTGGGGGAGAGATAAGGAAAGAGTGATGGTCAGATGAAAGAACCCCCCCCTATTAGGGGGGGTCAAACTTTTATATCAATCAAATATCAGGTTAGATCAAATTTGATATGCACCCCTGCCGATCTGAGTGACCCGAAATAAACGTTTATTTCGGATATGAGCAGCTCGAGAGCTGTTCATTTCAAAGTGTGTATATCGTGTGAAATAACGTTCATATCGCGAGTGTTTATTTCACGAAATAAACACTTTTTTTCTTATGTCTGCCCCCCTTGGTTTGTTTCGTCACATTACACATTTTTGGATCAAACCAACCAAGTTTGATTGGCCCGGTATCGAAACCGGGACTGTCAGGTCCCGCCGTGAGCGCTTAACCACTCTACCATGGTCGGTCCAAAGACCACTCCACCATGGTCGGTCCAAAGAACCACTTATTGGTTGAATTCGTCACATTTTACTTTCTGAAACCAACCAACTTGGTTTGGCCCAGGATCGAACTCAGGACCTTACGGTCCCGTAGTGAGCAGTGAACCACTCGACCAACTGGCGTCTCAAGTTTTCTGCCGTGCTTGGCCAACTACAAGTGAATATTACTATGCCAAATTTCCGTGTCCAGGCCCAGGATAAAAACATTTTCCCGGCGAACGACGACATTGCCGAGCATACGGTGGATTTGTTACTTGTGTTTAGTCGTGCCGCTCATCTGCGGACGCAACGTGTCCAGGTGCTTGCTAACGATGACGACACGCACAAACGCAAGAACAAAGCCTTAAATAATGAAAGCGCGGCGTTCGCAACGGGCTGCCACTTTCAATTTGGGTACAGTCAGCATCTTCACCTTCGGCACTATTTTTCCGCTATCACGCTTCGAGTGGAGTATCGCTTCTGGCCTCCCCTCCCCGTTGGGAACGATCCTGACAGCTGATTACAGTACTGAGAAGAAATCAAAATTAAAGTGATTTATTAGTGTTACGTTAAGTACTTAAACTAATAATATGCCTATATGCAATTTGCTAGGATTTTGCTGAAAAGACATAAACTTAATGAAAGTCCTCGTAGACGCTGAGTGCTGCGCGAATTGCGCTCACTTTCAACAAGAGCAATAAAGAGAGTGAGGAAAGAAGCGCGGCCTGTATATTGACGAAAACGCTTGTATGATGGAATTCTTACGTGTAAGGGAAGGTGTAACCCTAACCCTAACCCTAGGGGGGGGGGGGTGCGCGTAGAAATTTTCAAAATATTTTGTTGGTATTTAAATTTTAAAACAGCAGCAATACAATATATTGGTATTGGAGACGGCGGCCAATACAATGTATTGCTCGCAATATATTATAATAGATTGTTCGATAAATATATTATTCCCAATCCCTGATCTAGAATAACAGGTCAACATTCCGATCAGCGCACGGGATTGACAACCAGCTAGATCGGCTGTCTCGTAAATGTCTTCCTTTTAGATCAACGAAACATACTGATCGAAGAGAATGACGTGTGAAAAATGCGAAAAGCGTGGACACCCTACTGATCACTGTTTCTCTGTGTGCAAAAACTTGTGGAAAAGTTCACGATGTGTGATTTCGTGTCCGATCGAATACTTCTTCAACAATATATATACCCGAGGTAAAGAAGATTTTAAACTAAATCGGTTGCGAGGTGGAATCTGGATCGAGCCGACCAATCTACGTTTAACATCTATGCATATGTCAGTAAAAAGAATAACAAAAGGAAGAAGCATAACCGACAATTCATGCTCGTTTCCAAACAATGCCGATCTCTGCTTTATCAAAGTGGATGAATATAGGTTATGATGAAGCTGGATCGATAACCTGGGCGCGGGATCACTCTCCCGACAAGTTTAAACAGGCGGGCAGAAGTCTCCCTAGTTGACTACGCCCTTTGCGCATAAGGTCAAATATCACATTGATGACACTCAGACAATAATGTGTAGTAAATCGCGCGTCAAGCGGTTCTTTGATCGATTATTTCAATGCTTGGGTCGGCAAATTGACGGTTAGGACGCCATTCTGGGCATGAAGATTATGGTAGAGATAGAGGCTGGCGCCTCTATGTCACGCATGTAACGTTGTCGCCACCAGATGAGTTGTAACAGGGTTACATTCTGGTTACATTCAGTTATGTTGTGTACGTAAGTACACTACGGTTGGGGTCAGTATTGACCGGTCCGAAAGGTTTGGACCTATTGGTTATTTTAACCAATCAGGGCAGGAGCCCTTGATGGAGGCGTGGCAGCCTGCCACGTGTTAGTACACAGGTTCTGTACATTACATTTAGGCTAGGTACGAATGGAGTAAGTTCTGCTTAGTATTACATATAGTTTACATTAGTTTAAATTAATTTAGGCTAATTACATATTAAATATACATTCAGTTTACAAAACACACTAATCCAGCTAGACGCACGACCTCGACCGGTCGCGCGTGCTGTGAGTATTTGTAGCCAAAAGGAATACCTCCCTTAGCTACTCCCTTCCTAAGGGAAGCCTTGTTTCAAGGTGTTAGTTAACTCTAACAAGTAAACCAAGGGAAATATTGGCCCCGAGTAATAGAGAACTCTCTTACTAAACCCTTTTATAAGGACGTATCAGCTAAGTAGCGGCACATCACCGCTTAAGGAAAGTCTTCCTCTGTGCGCTAGCCGCACCGGGCGTATACGCACCGGCTACATCTGGTAGCACTTGTAGTCAATCCAACACCTGTGTTGGTAGACGACAATATCCTTCGCAAAGGATGAATCAGGACGATTGGGATAGGCTAACCCTCGTCCAGCAGGAAGCCTTTAACAGGCTGTTATCCTTACTGGATGACGAAGACATGCAGCTCCTAACGGAGAAGGGCCTTGATGCCGTAAAGGCGAGGGTTAACGCCCTCATCGCCCATGAGGCGAATTTTCGTGGAAGTTTTTCCACTTCCACGGGGGTGCGCCCTCCGTTGTCCTTTAAGATAAAAGAATTTACCGGTGAAAAAGGTGATAACCTTGATGTGTGGCTTCGAGAGGTCGAAACGGCCTTCGCCACAGCGAATGTGATCGCTGATCACTTGCAAGTGGGACTTGCACTGACCCATCTCACGGGTAAAGCCCGTGCATGGGCGTTCACGTTTTCGGAGTCTGTAGCCGGTGCGTACACGCACGGTGTGGCTAGAGCACAGAGGAAGACTTTCCTAAAGCGGCGATGTGCCGCTACTAGCCGATACGCCCTTATAAAAGGGCTTAGTAAGAGAGAACTCTCTTACTCGGGGCCAAGATTCCACTTTGGTTTACTAGTTAGCACAAGCTAACGCCTTAACACAAGGCTCCCTTAATAAGGGGGTAGCTAAGGGAAGAACTTCCCTTACGCTACTACACTCACTACGCGCGCGACCGGTCGAGGTCGTGCGTCCTGTATTCTTTGAGTGAAATGTAAACTGAATGTATATTTAATATGTAATTAGCCTAAAATAATTTAAACTAATGTAAACTATATGTAATACTAAGTAGAACTTACTTCATTCGTACCTAGCCGAAATGTAATGTACACACCTGTGTACCAAGTGGCAGCGTGCGTGGCAGGCTGCCACGCCTCCACCAAGGGCTCCTGCCCTGATCGGTTAAAATAACCAATGGTCCAAACTATTCGGACCGGTCAATACTGACCCCAACCGTAGTGTACTCACGTACACCACACATACTAAATGTAACCAGAATGTAACCCTGTTACAGAGTCGGTCACGGACGTGTTCCCAACCTTGGAAGTCCTTAAGCAGAAGCTTATGGACATGTATGCCACGCCTTATCTGGTTTTCCAGAATCAGCTGGCGTTTCTGAGGTGCCGTCAGGGCACTAGAGACTTGAAAACATATATCCAAGATCTGAAGACCCTGCTGGCAGGGATGTACGCGAAAGCGTACTCGGACGATGTGTCCATTCCCGTGTTCATGGGAGGCCTGAGAGAAGGACCAGCACGTTCGGAGCTATTCCAAAGCCGACCCGAATCCCTGGGGAGGCGTTCAAGATGGAGTTCAACGCCGAAAGGAACTTTCGGGCCTCTAAGGTGGGTCTCGATCCCATGGACCTGAGTCAGGTGGAAGCGGAAGAGAAACCTTCCGCTAAGAGTCACGCTGACTCTTCCTCTCTGGGTTCTGAAGCGGATCTCCTGTCCATGCTGCAGCGGAATGGACCGCTGAGATGCTTCCTGTGTGGAAGCACGGATCATCTGCGGAACAGATGTCCGATAAATCCCCAGCGAGACTCTCGCTTTAAGGGGCAGAAGGTGGGTAAAAAGCCCTTGCCCAAGCCTTCGGGAAACGACGGATCCCAGTAGGCGCGGGGCGCCCTACTGGGGGATCCCTCAGTGCTGTTAAACCCCATGGTAGGGGCCGACAGCACGAATCCCCGAGGGAAACGGTTCTTTCTAGCATCGAGTTGGTGTACCAGCGATGTTTGCTGGTCGTCCTTGCGGACGTGAAAGGCTTTGATAAGCCTTGGAGAGTCTTGATAGATTCTGGAGCGTCTGAAAATTATGTTAGACGAGCTTCTGTGAGAAGAGTCGGCTGTATGCCGAGGCCCTAGAGGCACGTTCTCGTGACGTTGTCACGGTCCGTCTAGCGACGGGCGTACAGGTTTCTGTACCCAAGGTCTCGATTGACCTTAAGCTGAAGTTTGCAGACTTCGACAGCTTAGAACGTTGCCTAGTCCTGGATTTGGACTCGAGGTATGACCTCATTCTGGGCATGAAGTGGCTGGAACGCCACGAGCCATGGATAGACTGGAAGTCTAAGTCCATTGGCTCAACGCACCCGCGATCGGGTGAAGCATTGGCGAGTCATGAACCCACCTTTGCTCGATCGCAAAAGCAATTCTGGCGGGAGATGCCAGAGATTGGGGTGTCTAAAATGATCAGTCCCAATGAGGTCAAGGATGTGTTCCTTGACGAAGGGGATTCGGCGATTAATCCCCGCGCCGATGTAGGCGAGACTGGTGAGTCGCCAGTGTTAGTGGTGGATTCCTCTGAGGTTAAGCGCAAGGCGCTTCCTAGAGAAGAGACCCGAAGTTGTCTCTTCTAAAGGTCGGGGTTCCAGACCACGCCGTTATAGGCGAGACTGGTGAGTCGCCAGTGGCAGAGGTGGATTCCTCTGAGGAGACTCCAGTGGTAGGGGTAGAGACCCCTGTGGTTAAGCGCGAGGCGCTTCCAAGCGAAGAGACCCGTAGTTCGTCTCTTTCGCACGTCGGAATAGATTCCGACCACGCCGTTGTAGGTGAGACCGGCGAGGCAACGGTGGTAGAGGTAGAGACCTCTTTGGATAGGCGCGAAGCGCTTCCAATAGACTGGGCAATTGACTCCCCCCTTATGGGTCCCGGGAAGAGTCCCGAGGCCATTAGTTGTCACGGAAGGCGTAAGCCTGGAACGGTTGCCTGGGTAGGCGAACTGTTGTCGTTGGAGGAGATGTCCTTCAACGAGTTTGAGACTGCTTTGAAAGCAGATGAAATCGACGAGGTCGTCGTGTTGCGTCTGGAAGAGGAGTTGAACTCCTCATCCACGATGGAAGAGTCAGTTTTGGTGAAAACCAAACAGGCATTAAATGCCCGAAGCGGGCTCAAGATCCTCGCGGATCCTGAGGACCCTTACCATTCCTTATTAAAGGAATTTGGAGATGTCATTAGTGACAACCCGCCGATGGGGTTACCACCTGATCGGTCAGTCCGACATGAAATCGATTTGGTTCCTGGAACCAAATACTTCGTCACTAGGCAGTAGCCTCTACCCAAGTAGCAATGAGACGTCATCGACGCATTCTTCTAGGGGAAAGAAGAGGCAGGGATGGTACGGGAGAGCAAGTCTCCCCACTCATCTCCCAATTTTGTGTTCGTAAACCGAACGGAAAGTGGCGCATTGAGCATGCGTACAACAAGCTGAATGCAGCTACTGTACCCATGCAGACTCCGATTCCTCGGGAAGGATGTCCTCCAGAACAATATGGCGGGCTGTACTGTGTACGGTGCCTTAGATCTGGTGGACGGGTATTATCAGGTGCTCATGCGAGCGTCCGATATTCCGCTTACAGCGGTCAGCAGCCTAGTGGTATGCTGTGGGAGTGGCTTGTTATGCCACAGGGGCTTTCGAATGCACCAGCGACTTTCAACCACTTGGTGACTCAACTTGTCCGCCCTCATAGAAAGTACGCTCAGACGTACTTCGACGATATATTCGTTCATAGTTGCGCGGAAGGCGACTCGTATGTTGTTCAGGAGCATCTGATACACCTTCGAGCGGTTCTCGAATGTATGCGAGAGCATAAGTTATATGCAAACGCATCCTGTATTTTTGGTGCTGAGGAAATTCCTTTCCTCGGATGCTTCATCGGTAAGGATGGAGTGCAGGCGGATCCCGCGAAAGTGAAAGCCATTGTGGAGTGGCCTTCGCCTGTAAATCGTAACGATTTACGGAAGTGGCTTGTATTAGCCAATTATCTCCACAAGTACAGCGAGAACTACGCTGAGATGGCGAAGCCATTAACTGACCTTCTTAAGAAGGACGTGGATTGGTGTTGGGAAACCAAACACCAAACCGCCTTCGAATCGGTTAAGGGGAGCCTGTTAAAAGCTCCCGTACTTGCTCTCCCAGATTCTGGGAAACCATTAAGCGTCGTCTGCGACGCCTCCGATTTCGCAATCGGATGTGCTTTGTTACAAGCAGCTGATGCGGGACGAGAACGCGTGATTGCGTTTGAGTCGAGGCAGATTAAGGCTGCGGAACGGAACTATCCCGTTCATGACAAGGAGCTACTTGCAATGAAGTATGTTCTTGTCAAATTTAGGGTTCACCTACTCGGCTCAAAGCCGTTCGTGGTTTATACTGACCACGCGTCCTTACGGACAGCGACGAAGTCGCCTCATTTCTCCCAACGGATGGCCCGTTGGCTCTCCTTCTTTGCGGAGTATAACTTTGAGGTTAAGTATAAACCTGGCAAACAAAATGTGCTTTCAGACGCGTTGTCGCGTCGTCCCGATTACGATCTCGCTCACGCGACATTCATCACCTCGTCTGTGGTGGATCTCATACGCCAGGCGTATGAGAAAGACCCACAATGTACGGCGCTTATCAGCGCGTTGGGTGGAAAGGGACTTGGCCCATCTGAGCCTACACTGTCGAGTCGAGCTAGATCTCGGTTACACCGTTACATTTACTGTGACGGTTATTATAGCACGAGCGCGGAGGACACTCCGCGGGTGGTTGTTCCTCATGATGAGGAACTGAAGTATCGAGTCCTCTTTGAGGCACATGACGCCCATACCGGGGGTCATTTAGGTCGGGATAAGACCTACAGCGCTTTAAGCGCTTTGTATTGGTGGCCCAATATGTATAAGTGGGTCGGTGCGTATATTTGCACCTGTGAGACGTGTCAGAGGGTCAAACCCTCTGCAGATTCAGCGGCGCCTTTGGCGAGCTTATCCGTTCTTACGGAGTGTTGGAAATCCATTAGTATGGATTTTATCTTCGGTTGTCCGAAGGATAAGGCCGGGAACACCGGCATATTGGTCTTTGTAGACCGTTTGAGCAAGATGCTCACCTGGCGGCGGTTCCAGAGTCCATTGATGGACAAGGAACATCGAAAGTGTTCCCAGACCGTGTCTTTCTACAGCATGGTATACCCGATTCCCTTGTATCGGATCGGGATTCCCGTTTTACGGGACAATTTTGGCGGGAGTTGTTTAAGGTGCTGGGCACCAAACTCCTCATGTCCACTGCGGATCATCCGCGGACGGACGGACAAACGGAACGCGTTAATCGCGTTGTGGAAGATATTCTCCGGAGTTTATGCCCGGATTCTCCAAAGACTTGGAGTGAGATGCTTCCTATGGCCGAATTTGCTATAAACAATTCGGTCCATGCATATACGGGGTTTACCCCGTTTTACGTCAACGGATGAGTGAATCCGAGGGTTCCGTTAACGCCACAAGTGTGTGGCCCAGGGCTTGTGGGGGGAGGATTCCCCGATGTCAGCCCTATATCTGTGCGAAAGCACATCGGTAAGTTTTTATCGACGCGCCTTAGTGTCTTACGACACGTTTGCGATGCCATGGCGGAAAGCCAAGACAAGCAAAAAGAACAGGCCGACCGCAAGGGCCGGCGTAACGAAAGGGCTTATAAAGTAGGAGAAATTGTTTTATTAAACGCTAAGAATCTTCCTACACATGCAGATTCCAACCTGTTACGGAACAAACTGCGCCCCAGGTTTGTGGGGCCTTTCAAGGTGCTAGCCCGAAAGGGCTTGGCGTATACCTTGGACATTACGAAGGCGATGAGTACACATCCAACCTTCTATGTGGGTATGCTTAAGCCATACCAGAACCCGGAGGCGGGTCCCCTCGTGGAGGAGGTTGAACAGGCGGATAGCCGTGAGGAACGGCAGGGCGGAGTACAAAATCCTTCAGGTTCGAAATGCGACCACGAAGCTCCGCAACGGAAGACTCGAGAGAGTTAAGCCGTCTCTCGATGCGGTCAATCGCATCCCCCTCATCGTGGAGTCCCTCCTGGACTTCCAGGATGCGACGTGTGGAGAAGCGTGCCCAAAATTTGGCACACTTCTGGTCAAGTTTCGTCAAGGCATTTGGTCTAATTTCGGATTGGCTTAAACAAGGAGGGCTTTTCAGCCTATCAGACTCAAGAAGTGTCAAGAACGCAAGTTTTGGTGAGTCACCCGACTTTGGGTATTTTACATATTTTTGTGGGGGTACATTTAGGGACTATAGGGTAGTATTTTAGTTTAGTTGTGGTTTTGCCTAATAAAGTAGAAGTCTTTTGGTTACAGGATTTTTCTAAGTAGAAATCCTTTGGTATGGGTTCACACCACAGCTAGGGGTCGCCGTTCTTCCCTTTTCGTACGCTAGTCGCCTCCGCCCGCCGCGGAGTGTTTGGGGGCAGAGGGTCGAATTATTCCCTCTCGCCCATTATACCCGGTCTGGAAGCGCCGCACGCGCACTTTGGCCCACCGGAAGTCCCTCGACGGGAGTACGATTTGGCGATCTCAATACCTCAACTCAAGTACGTTTGGAACATGCTATTCACTGGATTGGTCTTGGCGTGGAGATATCGTTTGTGGAGTTTCACGAGCATATTGGGTCTTTACGCGGACATATTGGCTTGTTTGAATATTGGTTAGAAACTAGACCGGTTTTGGTCTTATTTCGTATTGGTCAGGGGATAGACCGGAACGGTCGGTCTACCCTCTATTATTTCGTATTGGTCAGGTCTTGATCGTTTGGACGATCGACATATTGGAAGTTATCTCTTGGAAGTGTTTTTGGTCTGTTTGTGTCTGGGGTGAAGAGTTCCGCCCCAGAGATACCTACCCAGATCGGTCTTCTATATTCAAGACCACTTCGATCCAATCTGCGATCCCGATCCACCGAGTGTGTAACTAGCCCATTCCATCGGGTACACAAGGTGAGATGGACACTAAACAATCGGACCAAGTGGGTTCTGATGACGACCGGTCGTCTGCTTGCAGCGGACGATCGGACCAGATCTCGAGTGGTGGTCCGCGGAGTACCCCCTCCGAAAGTTGGAAGGCTGGGCGCGATGGTGGTAGTAAGGTTATCGATGCTAATGTTTTCGATTTCTAACTTGACTCCACCACAGACGGCTTTGTCGATCACAGCTCTCATGATCCTCACGTCGCAATTGCGCGACCTCCTCGTCCAGTTCTCGTTACGGAGGGTATTCCACATTACCATGTGGAGCGTCTGATGGCGCGACGCCATTATCGGGGTTAAACCCAGTATCTCGTGTAGTGGAAGGGTTATCCACATTCACATAGTTCGTGGGAGTCCGAGACTCCCCTACGGCAGGATTGCCAAGACGTCGTTGACGCTTTCGAGCGGGAGAATCCCGCTACGAGTCGTCTACGACCAAAGGGGCGGAAGAAGCCCCTTCACTACCAGTAGTTGGGAGCTCTCCGGAGGCAGATGCATAGCTTGCATTGCTATCCGGCAATACAGTGATGGCGCGGGCGCTAGCATAGCGCTTGCAATAAGCGGCAGGTAATTGCTCCATCGCTTTGGCTCTGGCAAACGCCAAGCGCAATGCCCTCTCTATCCGAACGTCACGTTCGGAATAGCTGTTGTACAGCTTTAAAAAGTCAGGGAGACGTTTCTCCCTTTTCCGCCCAAGCGCGGAACTTCTTCTTTGCTTCTTCGGCATCTTTTTCTTGTAGGAGAATGAAGGGAGCCCCGCGGAGGTTGTCTACAACGGCACCCTTTATCTGTTTCCGGAGGCGCGCTCGGTACGAGGTGGCACTGAACTGCTTCTGAGTGAGCAGTTTTTCCCGGAGTTGTTTCCGGAGTAACGATCGTTCTTTGCCCATTTTAGGGGGTCAAGAGGACCCGCAAAGCGATATGCCGCTCGGGAAGGGCGTTTAGGGGCGCGTAACGCAGCCTCTCGTGCCTGTACGCCAAGTTGAGCTTCCTGAGCTCATTGGTGATGGTCGCCTTCGGCGACCCGGATATGTCATCCGAAGTTGGTAAGGGTGGCGCGCTAATTAGCGCATTTTCCCATGTGTGGGGAAAGGATTAGGCTGCCTACATCGCCGTTCGGCGTCGTCGGAGCGGTCATCCTTAGGGGAGCTATCCCCAAGGGCCACCTCCTCTGGGATATCGTCGCCAGAGTAGAGGACCTCCTCTTCTCGGGGAGAATGTTCGTCACAGCTAAAGGTGTTCATTTGAGGCCAGAGTTCTGGCAGTTGGAGTCCCCAACTATAATTGATTATTGCGAGGCAATAGTCTTGATGGGGGAGGATGTAACGGGGTAACATTTGGTTACTTTGGTGTCCGTAAGTACACAACGGTTAAGGTCAAGTATTGACCAGTCCGAAAGGTTCGGACCTATTGGTTCTTTTAACAAATCAGGGCAGGAGCCCTTGGTGAAGGCGTGGCAGCCTGCCACTTGTTGGTACACAGGTGATGTACACTACATTTTGGCTAGGTACGAATTAAGTAAGTTCTGCCTAGTATTGCATATAGTTATATTAGTTATTAAGTTAGGATAATTTTATATTAATAAATAAATCAGTTTACAAATACACTGAATACTGCTAGGCGCACGACCCGGAACGGTCGCGCGTGCAGTGAGTGTGATAGCAAAGGGGAGCACCTCCCCTAGCTACTCCCTACTAAGGTAAGCCTTGGAATAAGGCGTTAGTGTTTACTAACTGTAAACTCAGGGAATCTTGGCCCCGAGTGAGAGAGCAATTGTGGTGGAACGGATGATCGAAGTTTTTGAGACTTGATCAGGCGGTACCACGGCGCCCAGACTGCCGACTAACGAAGGGGGTCCTACGGATGTCTTCGACTGCTTGTGTTCTTGCTCACCTTGTGTACCCGACGGCTAGGCGTGGGTCGCTCCTCAGGTGGCGGGGACAGCGCACAGCGAATTCTTGGTGCAAGATTGAATTAACTAACTTGTGACGATACAACCGATGCGATCAGGCGTTATCACGTGCGATCAAGTGCTTAAACCACGTCAATTAGCCGCGATCAGGCTTGATCAAGTTTGGGCCGATGCTAATAACCGACGATCAGCAATATTCCGTCTTGATCGCAAGTGCGATCAGGCGGCAGTCCGACGCGATCAGGCGCTGAAACGATGTAGACCAGTGGTAATCAGTCTTGATCAGGCTTTGGCTGACGTTAATAACCGTCGATCAACAATATTCTGTCTTGATCGCAGATGCGATCAGGTATCTTGATAGCAAGTGCGATCTGGTACTGAAAGGCTCGATCAGGCGCTAAAAACTGCTGCCCAGTCGTAATATACCTTGGTCAGACTTGATCAAGCACCGGAAGTCGTTCAAGTAGCAGTTAGCGCGATTTGCGATCAGCGATCACGATCACGATTCGCAAAAAGTGTCGATCAGGTGTTGATCGGTAGGGGGGGGGGGTACTTGATCAGGTAGCGGGAGTCTTCACTGCCTGATCGCGGAGCCTCTAAGCCGTCAAACAGCTAAGGAACGCCCAAATCAATGCGCTCCTAGCCTAGACTATATGAGGAAAAGGTATTTATACTAAAATCCACCTAGAGTTCCCGTGGGGCGCTTAAGGCGGCCGAACTCTAGGGGCCAAACGTTAATTTCACGGGGAAGGGGTGAGAGCACTGCTCGATCACGTTCCCAAAACCAAAAACCTTTAAACGAAGAACCGCAGACACTGCGGGCGGAGTTGCGGGGTGAGTGAGTTCTCACACTCTACGCCAACCGGTGGGCCAAAAACGCACTTAGTGCTCCCGCCCGGGACGTAGAGGTTTCAATAAGGTGGGGGCGCAAAGGTGCCTTCCCAAAAAAACGATCAGCGCGATCGTACGCAAAAGGAGAACTTTATTAGCAATTAAACCCTTAGATCTACCCTGTTCCTACTTTCAACCAATCCGCATCGTCCATTCGAAACGCCTTCCGTCCATCAGTCGACCTGATTTTTCCGCTTGTTCCTTGTTTGTTCGCTGGTGTCCGCCGCGTACCTGTAAGTAATCAGCACATCTTCCGTGTCCCTTCTATATCCTGTCTATGTACACCACGGTGGTAGGTACTACTGTACCCACCGTGGTACACATGACGGTACCTAGTTATGTACTACTGTATCCACTATCTGCGTCCACTATCAGGCCCCTAATTTAGGTCCTAATATTAGTCATAATATTAGACCCCCTATGGGCCTAATAAAATGTCCAACATTAGGCTCTATTTTAGCCTAATAAAAAAGTCCGCTTTACGACACAATCTACCGCTAAGCCGTTATATAAGGGCGTATCGACTAAGTAGCGGCGTATCGCCGCTTTAGGAAAGTCTTTCTCTGTGCGATAGCCGCACCGTGCGTGTACGCACCGGCTACATACCACGATCTGGACGCAATCTTTCGCGCCGTCAGCAACTTAATACCTTGCGCGGGCGTGATATGGATGTTAAACACGGATAGCATTTTATCCTGATATACCACAGGGCGGGTGTCTTACACCACCACCCTTCGACTTGTCTATTGTAGTAGAACTCTGCTGGGCCCGCTAAGTAATGGCCCAGCAGTTCCACTTTGACATATTCTGGCCACGGAAATCCACACGCGGCTTCACCTAGACTCACTTGCCGCAGGAATTTCCTGCCCCACGCTTGGAAACCTGATCCTAGTCCCTTGTAGGTCTCGTTTCCGTCAAAGTGTCGTATTTGTAACTGCTTCTCCTTTAAACTTGGTGCTCTGAACAAACCAAAGTGCTGCGGCGGCACGTTTGCGTGCCCACCTTGGACGTTGTGCCCACCGTTCACATCTGCGTGCTGTTCATAGCGCGCAGCACCTACAGGCACCCTCTTCTTTGAGAAAGCATCCTTGCCTGCATGGCAAATATCTTCGAAGCTTTCCCTTCATTCAAGGCCAGTTAAGAAAACTCGCTTGTCCTCGTTGCTGTCGCCTAGCGACGCAATGCTCATTCTTGTGTCGATTCTATGCGGCTGCGCCACGTTCTCCTTGAAAGCTTGTTCTTCCTTCGACATCTAGATCTTGTTTAGGCGATCCATGGTAGCGAGCATATCCATCATACCTGACTCCTTGTTGTCTTCGTGAGCCTTAGGCTTCTCCTCAAGGTCGGTTTGCCCCACTTTTGGGCTCATAACCTGTTCGTTTACGGCCTCGTCTGCCATCGCCACTTATATGCGCAAGGTTCGAGTAGTTAAACGTACTTCGAACACAAAAAATAGCGTAACAGCGAAGGTAACGTAATAACACGGTAATAAAATCAATCGCAACTTTATTTACTTCAATTAATCACTCGTAACATCCCACAAAGTAAAAACGTGAGTAGCCACAGTCTTCCACAGTAACTTAATCGCTCATGGAGAAACAAAATAGCGTTCCGCCCTCAGTAGGGCGTACTAGCTCCACTAATGAAAGAACTTGACTTGAGTCCGAAGAACAAAAACAAAAAGTGACTATATTAAATTAGGTTTAATACTTAACCTAATAAATGCAAGTATAAAATAAGGTATGACCCAGAAAATTAGGTACTTACCCAAATACATTTTGTCGAAAAGTTGCGACCCAATTGCGTCCACCATCGGCTGCAGCCGGGGCGCGGGTCTTTCTAACAGTTTACTTAAGGTGTGGGAGGATACGTCCAGCGGTCTCAAAGACGAGGTCAATAGATATTTCGCTCAAGATGTTCGCCAAATTTGGTCCGTCGAATTGGTGGAAACAAATCCAACCAAAACCGATTTCCGACGTAGCAAGAATGGCCAGAACCATACTGTCGATTCCTGCAACAAGTACGCCTTCGGAGAGAGTGTTTTCGTCTGGTAGGAGGACTCTTAGATGGGACAAGATTCTTGCTGATTTGAAGGTAGAACGTTGTCACCGAAATTTGGTGAAGCTCTAGTGTGTCGGAAGGATTTCTATAGAAATAATCTCTTTTTTGATTTAGAATAGGTAAACTTGATTCTCTGTCACAATAAAAATGACGCCTTTGGCCCTACATCAACAGAAATCAGTGTCATTTGACGACAGCCGAGTTTCTGCTAGTAGGGTTCCATGGATCGTGGATCTAGATCACGGATCAGATGGACTGCCAAGTATCTGGATCCTGGTTCTTCACGTATCCAGATCTAAGATCCATGGGTAGTGGCCCCAGTCACAAGGTTAAAAAGGTGGGTGCTTGATGTAACTGCATGACAGAACTTTTCGATGATAGCGCGTGGCAATTAGCGACAACGGAGTGCTAAAGTCGCGATCTACGGAATGTCAACCTCAGACTTTGACGATATCTTCGGCGAAACATCAAGATGGATGTGACTTCACCTACTCTTACGAACTTCAATGAAGATAACAACGATTTTTTTAGGATATTCCAGTGGTAAGTTGATGAAAATTGTGGAGACCATAGCTGTCAAACCGCCTTGTGATCAAGAAAACTGGGAGCAGGACGACTTTCTGTCTTGGATGATGACGACAAACCTGTGACAACCACGCGAGCTACAAAAGTTTCAACATATCAGACACCAACATTTTCGTCGGACGTCGTTTTTCAACTCCACCAATGGTCGTGATATAAGCTCGTTTAATGATGCGTTATTTGACGACGATAATGATTTCGAAAGGATGTTAGAGAGTGGAACGTCAAATATTACCAACAAGTAAATCCATCTTTGCACGCGACTAGATATTGACTATCATTGGGGTTTGACGCGTACATTTGCACCGCTGACCCCTTCATCCTGATTTTTTCGAGATGTTAGCAGCAACGTGTCGTTGATTTTTACCGAATATTACCAACAACCTTTCACTTCGTTGTTTCGCTACTGATCGACGGCCGGTTCTTAAGTGTCTGTTGTTCTATCATGTGCCACGTCCTGCTTCTCACTTTATGAACATTTCCAACATGGAATCATGAATCTCTGGAAAAACACGACGATACAAAAGAACATCGGTGCCTCATGAAGTTATTCCTTCGATATTCAGACGGATTAAAGAGCACAAATGTGGATCACTTCGGTACTTCATCGTTGACGGACGTGGTGTGGAAGAACTGCGTGGTGGGAAAATTCCTACCGCGTTTCATTTGGATCCGATTGCTGTGACCGATACTAAATGTGCTCGATGAAATTCTTGTCACTCTCGAACCTTTAAAAAGCGCTGGAGTTCACATTTGTGTCACGGGTACGAACACGTTGCTGAAGAGTTGTATCAATTCAGCAAGAGCGAAGTGTAGCTGCATCTTATCCGTTTCACTTGAGCGAGGGGTTTCTCGAGACGAATGCAAATGACGAAATGCGTGCTCAAGCCACTACTGAGCTTCTGGTCAAGCACGAATTCCCACGAGTTATTATCCTGGACGGAGACTACGCTGTGCTGCTCATGGATACCTCTTCCACTCTCCTAAGTTGACTGTAAACGACCTCACAGACCACGACATACTCAATTGCAAGCTCTGCCAGTACTACCGAAGCATGCAAGCTATTCTGCTGAGTGCGATGAGGGTCGAAAAAAATCCGCGTGAAGTTCTATCGGGAGTTGTGGCTAGGACAAGGACTGAAGTTTAAACGCGAGTGAAGCAGTATCGAGTAATGCTATGGATGCTTCCTGTTTCACGGATTAACAATCTCTCGTCAGAGATTGTTGGCACTAAAGTCGCGCTGCTGGCACGTATTACTCGAGTTTCGCCGGTGCTATCAAGAGTGGAAGAGTCACTATTAAGTACAACGATGGACGGCACCAAATGGCTTCTCAGAAAATCTGCCACGACCAGCGCCAACGCTGCAACCCATGTTGGAATCAAACTAAGAGCATGCAAGGTTCTACAAACTAGAGCAAGACGTTCGGTATGCCTGCTAAAGAGTCTGGAATGCCCAAAGTGAATAGATAGCGAAACTTGCGAGTGGCAATTGGATCTGACAGTCTTGACATATTCAGAAGGTTGAATGAAGCCGCTGTGGCTACAAACGCCACAACTACCAAAGTGCGCGTTCCATTTCTTTCGACGGTACCGCCCACATCGCAAAAGACCGAAGCGGCTCTCATCTACTATTGTCAAATCACCCTCCATGAGCTCAAACATTGTGGTACCACTTTCTCCAGAGCGCGCTGGCGTTTCAGCTGATCTTGCTGATAAGAAGTTTGTTCGGCAGATGAAGGAAGAAATGTTCACGATTGATGATGGCGATGAAGGAAATGAAGGGCATTTTGTTCAAGACACCACATGGAGCGAGGAGCGCATATCGTTTGATGACCAGTGAAGCTCCATTTGTCGCTGAAGCAGTATGGCTGTTTTTCACCAAGTAATCAAGGGCAACATCAAAGATCTGGCAAAAAGGCATGCTACTTAGTCGGATGCAATAATTTCACCAAATGCGTGCAACCCATTCTTTGGTTGTTACAAGAAGAAGATATCTGCTGGAACAGCTTCAAGCACGTTTATGCATCCACGTTGGATAGTCGTGATGGAAAATCATCCGTTGGTACTCCAATCTGCTGCGCGCAACGACGATGACATGTTGATTGTGAAATCAGGTCATGCCTTATCACACATGACGCGAATCACTTGCCTGAAGAAAAATGCGCTCACGGTCCGCATCTACTACAAGTGGAAAGAGAATGATGGACAAATCCTGGAGCGACGCAACTTCAGCAACGCGATGAGTTTATCATAGATGTCAAGATGCATATGGAACTATGATACCCAAGATTTAATCGTATTCTTCTAGTGCATTGCATTTGTATCATGTAAGACTTAGGATGAAGCTCAGAACTGCGTATCTCTTCGAAGACACATGTATCTCATGTCAAATTTTCATGTAGCCATTTTGGGGTTTTGGATACAGACTACAAATGCATGGGGATACATTTGGGAAATTTTCAAGTTTCAATCTCTTAGTGAGTTTAAGATTTAAAAATCTTTCTTTTCTATAATATACTTTCGTTTTTTTGCATCTTATCGACTCATCATGTCTAACATCGGCCTAGCAGCTGCCCCCTCGCGCTTAATTACGCACATACTATCTGATCAAAAGTGTCAGGTTCGATAGTATACACTGCGCTGATCCTTATTTAGCTACAGGTTATGAGCTCAAGGGAATAGGTGCGCAAGAAGTTTCTCGCTAAGTTTGTGGTTTCACGAGTGATTTATTCTCGCTCACGGTCACGTCTTGGCTCTAGTGGAATTCCCCTCACTTTCGGAGGGCTAGTGGTTTTGGTTTTTCGCTTAGTATGATTTTTCTTTTCGATTTTGTGGATTCAAAATGAACGAAGATGAAGAAAAACGCACTGGTGACTGTGAAGTGGATCAGGGTATGGTGCCTGAAATAAGTCCAGACACGGCTTTTGTCTGTGGAAGAGGCTCAATGCTGGATGTCGGTTGCGAGCCCGGCGTCTGGGTCGATAAAAGATTCCCCGGTCGCTGTTTGTTCCGGGAATCTTTAAGGAATTACGGTCCGTTCGGTCGGCAAATGATCTTGAACGACCTGAACGGTGATTGTGGGGTAGAGATCTGTGGGGTGTCGCGTGGAAATTTGACCAAATGTCCAAGGTGCCATGCCCAATATATGCGGCATCGGTGCACAGTCCGAAAGGACTTGGACCGAGCACTACCTCTACCTAATAGTTCATCCGTAAGAAAGCGGGTCGAGTGAAAATTTTCTAGTTGAAAATATTGCAAAATTCGCTGAGCCAAATTTGAAGATTGCAATCATGTCCAGGTATGATCCGATGCGTCAGGATTACCTGTGCTATGTGCAAGAATTGATATCGTGGGGCAGGAACTAGCAGATGATGTTTTGAAAGTAAAGCAGTAGACGAAGATGCACGCAAATTCGGTGGAATAAACCGATTAAAAGACAACGTTCTACGGATGTAAAAATTCCGGTCATATCAAAAAGAATTACCCCCCCCCAAGGAGAAGAAAAAGAAGGGCTGTCTCAAAAAGGAAGACAGGAAGTCCGATGGTTCATGGAATCGAAAAGTTACCCTGCAACTACAGACATGATGGAAGAGTTTCCCGCTTGACTTAATGGAGGTGGCATTCACCTGAAAATTGGTGGATCATTGACGGTGGTGCTAACAGACACCTTTCTCTGACGAACGTTTACTAGAAGAGGCTGTCGATTGTAGACCGACCGATGGATTTAACCTCCCTGATAGTGTTATGTTATCTGTTTCTAAAGTCGGAAAGATAACGCTGTGTACACAGGGTGAAGAATACATAATCATTGAATTGTCTGAGGTGTGTTTTTCCCCTAAACTTGCCAAGAATCTCGTTTCGCATGGAAAGTTATGGGAGAAAGGATGCACGATAGCAGCCAGTGGAAATTATTTGATAATTAAGTGGGAAAGTAGAGTTTTATTTCCAGTTCAAATCTGTGGTTCTATTTTTGTTGCCAATATGTTACCGGAGAAGCTGAGCGGCTGAACGCAACAGTTTTCCAGCATGCTGCTGAATACTGTTGCGGAGAGTGCATGAAATGATGCACAGACAGGCAGCTTGCATCATTTCCACGTCGCTTGGGTCATTTGGCATATAATAAAGCTTAAAAGCTGGTCAGTGATCCCAGCTCAGGCATGGTGCTGACGGATAATAGTGGACCAAATTGCCTGAACTGTGCATAAGGCAAAGGAACTCAGAAGAAGCAACCTGAAAAGGATAAAGGGCAAAACACACCTATCGAACGAGTTGGTGGCGTGATCTGCAGTTACCTTAATGGTCCGATCACACCACGCGATAGGCGAAGAAACCGATATCTCGTTGATTTTGTTGCCTACTTTCAAACTACGTACCAGTTTTCGATGCTCGTACAAAAGACCGTGAAGCGAAAATTTTCGAACATTTTTTAACGTGGCTCGAAAATTAATTGAATTGTCGAATTCATGTGTTACATACAGATGGAGGTGGAGAGTACCAGAATGTGGATTTGTTTTGTAAAAAAATCGGGATGCGAAGACAGGTTACGGAGACTGGAATTACAGCCTCAAAAAGGAAATCCGAGAGAATGAATCGGACCATTTTCAACATGGTCCGATACATGATCTTTAGATCTGGCATACTGGTCGGAGGCGGATGATTGTGCGTTTTATATACTCAACCGCAAACCATCGCGTGCCAACCCAGGAAAGCTCTCCATTTGAGATGTTGACTGACGATAGGCTGTCCCTTGAGGAAATTGTTGTTTTTGGCTCGCCCTGCATGGTTTGGAGGGATCCGATGAAGAAGGTCCTTTAGAAACATGCAGAGTGCTCCTTAATTCTTGGAAATAGTGACGAGAATAAGTGTTGCAAAGTACTCCTAGTCAAAGACGAAGTAATCACTGTCAGTCGTCATGCCAGTGACATCGAAACGCTTCAAATAGGCGAGTGACAAAATTTTGAAGAGCCTCGTGAGTACGGACGAGGGGGAGCTAAGGCAGCTTGCTGAAAATCGAAGCAAGGCTGGCCAGCCCCAAGAAATTTCAATCCAAGCCAAGTTTCGAATAAAAGTGGAATTTCGGAAAACGATGAACGTCCTAGGATGTCTGGACCAAAAAAGAAAAATAACCCGATAACACTTGCTTTCGAAAAAAAGCAAAAAGAAAACAGGAAGCCAAAACCCCCCGGTTGTATCGAGTGAATATACACGACAACCCAGCATGAAAAAACGTTTCAAACATGATGGAAAGAATGGAAGTGCACGGTTCGCATATGCAGTGTGCGACAATATAAATTTTGAAAGTGGTTTACATATGGAGATCACATATCTGAAATCTTACAAAGAGGCCCATAAAAGCAGAAATGCTGACATGTGGAATTTGGCTGAACAAGCCGAATAGAAATCTCTTGAGGGTCTGGGAACGTGGAAGTCGGTAACGAGGCGACATGAAAAGGTACCCCTACCAACAAATTGGGTATATAAAACCAAGTTTCGCTCCGACGGAACTGTCGAGCGATACAATGCACGTTTGGTTACAAGAGGCTACAAGTAGTTAGTTATATGGGCAAGATTACTTCTTCACATTTTCGACTGTTATGGAAATTAACAACCTAAAAGCAATTTTTGTCATGTCTCCAATTTGGGATGTGCCCAGTGCCTACCCAAAAGCAAAACCGAAAATGGATATGATAGCTATCTGAAGGTGTCACAGGGTATGCAATTTACCCCGGAAACCCTCGAAGGTTTGGGCGTAAGTTCAAGCGATGAATTGGTGTTGAAATTGCAGAAACAAATGTATGGATTAAAGCAAGCTGGAACACTTTGGCACCAGCTGCTTCGCGAAACTCTGGAAGGAATGCAGTTCACGCAGTGGGTTACCGACACTTGTGTTTTCGTAAAAAGTTGGAAAATAAAACCATTCTGGTTGGTGCATATGTGGATGACCTTTTGGTCACTGGGATTAGGACCGAATTGGTTGTCGAATTTTTCAAAATAAGGCAGTCCTCGAAGGATTTGGGTGACGTGGAAAAGTTTTGGGGACTCGAATTAATGGAAATCCCAAGGACGGTGTCACGATGGAATAGATGGCTACTATTGATTGAGCTCTTAAAGTCGCATGATTTAATCGAGGTAAATCCAGCAAGGACACCTGTGCTCGATGTGGAATCCGTCAAATAATTCCAAGAACTATTACTAGCCAAGTCACGTGAGAATTCGCCTTGTGTAAAACGTTTTCAGTCATTAGTTGGATGTTTACTTTGGATATCTCGTTGGGCGACCGGACATCTCGTTTGCCGTGCGCCGCGCAACGAGACGGACTCACGCACCGACATTAGGTGGTTACAAGGCAGCAAAAAGAGCGGTTGAATATCTAAAGGGCACCAAGTCTTTGAAGATCCGTTGAAGCATGAGGATGAATTGCCTATGCCAATTTGAATCACATGCTATACGGATGCTGATTTCGCCGCTGCAAACTGGACTGTAAAAGTGTTAGCGCTGCGGTTGTTTACATAAATGGAGTCGTTATTTGTTGGAAATGCAAAAAGCAGAGCACGGTCACGCTATCTACAGCTGAAGCTGAGTTTGTTGCAGCATCAGTGATCGGCAAAAAGGCCCTCGGTTTAAAAGAATTGTTTTTCGAAATTGGGATGCACACCAAGACACCTTGGGTGATGAAGATTGTCAATAAAGCATGTGGACAGTGAATCCAGTTCTGGAGGTGCGAAGTATGTGAAGTTTTTAAAGGACTATGCAAGGAAGGGCGTTGTGAAGGCAACCCATGTGCCAAGTTTGGAAATGATTGCTGATCTACTTACGAGGGACCTTAGTGCGCAACGGATTCAAGACTTACGGAAACAAATTGGATTGAATTGATTGATGGAGTTATAGCTCGCGCCGTTCAAGAGGAGTATCGAACTTGCATGTAGCCATTTTTTTGAGTTTTGGGTGAAATGTAAATCCGGGATACGGAAACGGATTGGCTATAAATACGCGGTGGGAAGATTTCACGTTTAAATTTCTTAGTAGTTTAAGATTTAGAAAAAAAATATTTCTATTTCTATAATTAATACGTTCGCTTTTACACCTCATATATTATGCTCTTAGCTGCGATGTCACCAAATTTGTCGACACGTGTGCACAAATGCTGCAGCCCTTTCGCCGACAAATGAAAGCATTCATACAAGCAATTATTTTATGGGCGCCACTATTGCCACAGACGTTTTGTCTATTGCCACAGACACAACCACCACAGCCAATCGGAAGCCGCCGTCGCCTTGGTTATAAACCTAAGTTGTTTTTTTTTTTTTCTTGACATAAACTTTATCAGAAGCCGAATTAGAAGATGGACGACGATGTCAAGTCCGCGGCAAATGCCATAATGTGCGTGGGTATCAGTGATTACCATAATGTACTTACTTTCATTTCCTATTTCTCATTTACATGCTATGTATAATACTTATGAACACAGTCAACGAGTAACCACCCATACCCATTAACTATGTGTCTACGGTGTGGAGTCGTTGCTAAAGTTCAACTACTGCCTAGAACGAGGCGGGGTCTATGATGTATTTGAGTGTATCTATGCATCAAAGAACGTACCCTAACTCCATGTAACAGCATTGCAAATCACATCGTTTGTTGACACGCTGTAGATTAATCAACGTACAAACGGCGCTACAGATTAGAGATCAAACGAGGTATTTGACTTGTCCATGTCGTCTTCTTCAGGCTCAAACTCCTCAGCAGCCTAGTCCATAGCATTCAACATTAGCTCTCGTCGATAACGCGCAGTTCCTTATGTTTCAATTGTACCTTGTATTCTTCCCACGAATCTTCGACAAAGGACAGGAAATTCACGAGCAAGTCCGTGACTGCCGTATCATCTTCGGCCATCATCAAAAGCGGATGGAATTGCCTGTAAACTCGACTCCCCGCTTTTGTCCTCGTTTGAGAATGTCGGTGGCATTCTCGTACTCTTTGCTCTGAATTAATTCCAAGAGCACGGGCAAGAAAATTTGCCCATCAGGACACACGTCTTGCTCGTTCACTAACTCTATCAGTACGTCGGTCGATTCTTCCATTCGCTTCGCTTCCACTAAAGCTGTCGGTAAGCCAGCATAAGCTGGTAAGTCCAGCACGACTGCTTGATTCTCAGCTTCGTCATACAGCTTACATCGAGACAGTAGCATGAGCTCGTCCACATCAAAGTGCAGTATTAGAAGACCGTATGACATACCTACATCGCGGAATCGAGCAAAGCGTAGACACGCATCCATGACATAGATGGATGCTAACTTCGTAAAATCATCGGGTTTTAAGCCGGGTACACGGTAGACGCTCCGCAGGATTTCAAACGAACGGACGGCATGGTTTCAGCTCTTCTTCTGTCTAGCCAAGAGCACTGCGAGTTTCTGTAGTAGCTGCGGCTGTGGCGGCGACTGAAGTTGCGCTAAGTGACGCAGCGATTGCGTCGGTATAGCGTTGATCCATGGAAATAATTTTTTAGGTGGGCAAATAGCCAAAATGGGGAGGCAAATAGCGCTTTCCAAAAAATATCAACTTATGTTTATAAAGGCGACGGCGGCTTCCGATTGGCTGTGGTGGTGGTGTCTGTGGCAGTAGACAAAAAGTCTGTGGAAATAGACAAAACGTCTGTGGCAATAGTGGCGCCTTTATTTTATACCCATAACCAAAGGCTACGTCCAACCATATTTAAGTTTACACATCTTCACCATTGCTAAGGCCCCGACGCCTTATTCGTTGCGGTAACTCTTGTCGTCCTGTCGTATGTAAACATTCGGGAGACGCAGCACGGCAATCAGAGTTGTCTATCTACACATCTGCTGGTGTGGGAGGCGCCGTTATAGAACCTCGGCGTTCTGTTCGATGAGGGATTGCGTCAGCTCCTGCTGCAACAATTCCAGATGCACTAGCAATACTGGATACGGACGACTGTTTCGTGATAGGTGGAAGCATGCTTAATGTAGGCGATGATAGAGGCTCCATCCCACCAACCTGTGCGTTCTCATCCAGCAACACCAATTGATTACGTAGCTCCTCAATATGTGATAGCACCACGCGTCGATGCCCCTTCTTAACGCCCATGTCAATGAGATCATCCTCATCGATGGTAGCCACACCTCTCAGTGTATCGAATCCATCCTTTTCGAAATTTCGTGCATATTCTTCCATTTTGAAAATCTTGAGCCAGTTATAAACCGTCTGAATATCTGAAAACCATCGATATTGTAAGACCATCTCGAATTCTTTCAAACGAGCATGGTAACACCTACTCCTGCCTCGTGAAGCGATATTTTCCTCTTCATCACCCGCAGGACGGCCACCGTCATAGTCGAGCAAGGACGTCGGGGTCTCGTCGTTTGTTGAATAATCGTCATTGCCTTCTTCCCACGCTTGTAGATAATTCGCGAGAGAGCTATGACCGGCTTCAAATGCACAGCGCGATGGACTCTTGTTTGTCTAGAACGGGATAGCATGAGCAATATGTCACTTGTGAAACATCACATTCGCACTGCGAGCAACAGATACAGCATGAAGGAGCTACCAGTGTCAATGAAAGGAACTCGGATGGATTCCGAGACTTTCGAATTAGCCAAAACGCACACTCCTTATTGCCGCCAAGAGCAGCACTGTGTAAGGCGTTACGACCAAACTTCAGCACAAAAACAAAAGCATCGTACGTCACGTATGATCCGATCGTATCTTGCTGACACCAATTTTTTCACTACCTTGTCAACGTCCGTCCAAACAGCGAAATGCTCACTTAATAACTTTAACGTTGACAAGTGGCCAAACTCTGCAGCCCAATGCATCGCATTCTTGCCGTTCTATAACATAAATACCAGCGTATTAACTCTTTGACTCAGGACTCAAACACTCTTCGATAACACTCTACCTTGTCACGCATAACTTGCAAAGGATATGCACCATTAATCTCGGAAATAATTCGAACAATTTCTTCGTCATCTCCTTCTTCCGCACCATGGACGAATTTCTAGAGTATGAATAGCATACCATGGCGGTGTCATCGGTAACATCACGCGCAGCATTACACAATCAGTGTACTACTCATACCTCTGACGTCTCGTACCAGCTCTTCAAAAATTGTACACACTTTTGTTTGTGCTTGTCTTTGGCTATCTGATACGCCGTTTTGTTGTCCTGCTCCCGATCCAACAAAATGTCCGTGAAAAAGCAATCAAGGAATTCAACATTATTCAGACAGCAATTACATACATAGCTTGTGATATGGATGTCAATGCCTTTCATGCAAAGATACTGAATAACTTCCTTCCGTCCTTTCGATGCCGCCCAATGTAGACATGTGCCGCCATACTTTCCATTTTTTTATTATAACGGTATCAGTATCGCTGCAAAAAAAATCTTCAGTTTCGGTGAACCTCAACTTACCTCGTCAACTGCATTAATATCAATCGAGCTAGGACATTCCTCCAGTAAATATGCTACGACATCCAAGTGTCCATTAATTGCTGCAGAGCAGTGTGCCAGGCGTCCAAACTTGTCTGGAGCATCAAGTGGCACTCCCTTCTCTACAAGGAACTGCACGACCTCTAAATGTCCGTAAAACGCAGCATAATGCAATGCCGTCTGGTCGTCGTGGTCTGTAGCGCTCCAGTCGACGTTACAATGTGCGCCCATCCATTGCACGACGTCCAGCTGACCAGCCGCCGCCGCTCCGTGCAGCGCTGAGCAGCCATGCTATCGTATATGGAGACACACAATACTGTCAGTCAGATAATGTAACACTCAACTCAATGTGCTGTAGGCTGAGACAAGTAAATGCGACCTGAATCTTACCTGGTTGCGGTAGTTGACATCGGCGTGAAGCGTCTTGACAAGTTGCTCAACCTCCAGCTGTTTACCACGATTAGCTTTGCAAATGAGCACGTCACCAAGCGTGTAGCTCTCTACGACAGGAGGAGCGTTGGCGCCAAGCGGCAGCTGCAGCACGCGGTTCATGACCCTTGACTGAGCCCTTCACCAAAGTTGGGTGTGAGGTGACAAGAAGGTTGCGCTATACCGCACTATTGTTAATGTCGCACGAAAAAAGGAAAAGAAGATTTTGTATAGGATAGGGTGGGTGTCCCATCGCGCAATCCCGTGACCCGTCCCATCCCACGGTCCCGCGTCGTCCCGCATCCTATGAGGCCTCCTACCATCCAATTTTAATCCCTGATTCCCTCCTGAGCATTTTTTGGTAAGTCGTTCCACATACTGCTCCTGGTTACTCACCGCACATCTCACTAGGTTTTGTCTTCTGCGTCGCCTTGTCACCCAAGTCTTGATCGAGGCCGATACGGAGGCGATTTCTTTGGCCCCTTCCGACAGCTCAGTGCTGTAACTTCCACATCCGCAGCCCGCATGGACGTTCTTAAGTCGCATCGCATCACTCAGAAGGGAGCTCCAAAAGGGACCAGCAACACTAATGCGTTCCTTTCCGCCCGGGTGGGAGCTTCACGGCAGCGGGGTTGAGTCGCAAAACTTTGAAAAAAGATGTGCTCAGGCTGATCGGTGCAGATGTAATGCGCAACGCAGAACCCTTCGAGTGCTTTGCGGCTTGAGACCAGATCGGTCGAATTTTGTTCCAATAATTTGAGTGCAATGTTTGCATCACCACGGACACACCTGGACATCGCCCAATCACAAGGCAATAATCGGAGTGACTCCACATTGGGTTGACTCTGATTGGACGTTGCGCAGACTTACCATCGCTGTAATACAAATACGGAGAGACCACAGAGGTCGCAATCTTTCCGCGCACTTGCTCCGCAGTTTAAATGACCATCACCTTACCTCCAAGCTGTTTTGCATCACTGCCGACAACGCCTTTTCGAATCACACCATGGCCGCACACCTCGCGCAGAGCATACCCACGTTTTCGGCTGCGGACAACTTGCTTGGGTGTATGTCCCACATCATCAACCTTGTTGCCAAAGACCGAATTCAGATGCTCGGATCTTCAGGAAATGATGCTGTGAAGGCCGGGGAGAATGCTATGACCATTGCGAGTTTGGTTGGTCCGCGGGATATTCTTGTGGTGGAGTCCAGCTCAAAATAGAACACCGAAGTGTCCAGAACTGAACCACCATCGTGCCCAGCCGACCAACTAACGGAGGGGATACTCGGCGAACCTTCTCCTGGGTGTCGGTCGGGTGACCGATCGGCAGTACAGGGCGCCGAGTCCGATTCGTCTCGTGTCTCACTTTGTGTAACCATTGGTATGGGTGGCTACACAGTCGGTGGACCGTTGCTTAGTATGCACATTGGTGGGTGTTGATACAGGTGTACCACTTCTGGGGTACTGATCCAAAATTACAACGAAAAGATAATCCAATATGGCCGATCGGCAAACGAAGCGGAAATCTTCACTATGAATGCAATTAAATCTGGCACTTGACCGCACGAAGCAGTGAGTAATCCAGCCAATAATAGTTTCTGGCACTTGATCGCAGATCGCGATGAGTAACCCAGCCAAATAAAAACACGTCTCCTTAACGTGGCCGACCTTGACGGGGTGAGTGAACGTAGTGGACGCCTCCCGTCGTGAGACTTCCGGTGGAGCTCTGTCCTGGTCGGGCTTAATGAGCAAGAGGGGACCCTGTTAGCCCTCTGCTCCCAATGACTCAGATCGGAGCCACTGGCGACTTACGCAGCCCAATGTAATACGAACCCTGTATTTAATATCCAATTAAAATCCAATATGTCAAGTACATGTAAACCGTGTTCCTTACCTCAAATCTGCGTACATAACACTCCAAGCACACGATTGGCCCAAAACACTCCGTCCTTTTAGCCAACCCGATCGATCTGTCTTGACAACTGGTACACTGGTACAAACTGGTCGATAATTTTCAATTGCACTTCACCACATTCTCAAGAGTTCTGCTCGCATAGTTGAGAGAATTCTAGCGCTCACCAAAATCTTGTCACACTCCACGCAAGCAAAGAGAAGTTTGAGAGAGTTGTGGGGCTGCTTTCTCCGGATTCCGCAGCCAAAATCATTCAGCTCGATGTCTGAACCCGCTGGAACTCGACGTGGAGAATATTATCCACGCCTCACAGACTGAAAAATGCCGCGGATGCGTTCGTCATTGGTTAAGACAGATTGAAGCATTTGCTCTTGACCCATGATGAATGGGACTTTGCTTTGCGCGTAGCCCAGCTGCTCGCGCCTTTGGAAGAAGCCACGACCATGCTCTCTGGAGTAGGATACCTTTCCATCATGATGGCTACACCCTTTCAGGCACTTGCTTCTCCAGCGTGTAGAGAGTGTTCTTTCCTCATATGAGGGCGCAGCGTTGCGGACATTCGTGAACGCAATGATACAAGCTGAGGCAGTAGAAAGCAAAAATGGACCAGCAACATAACGTCAATTACGTAGCCACAAACCTCGATCCGCGTACTGAGCTCAAATTCTTCTTCGATATCAGCACGGATATATCCGCCGTGTGAGCAACGTTTAGCCATTCGTCTAAGGAATTTCACGCTCATAATTGTAGCAACCAACCCAAAACATGACGCTATGCACCGGATCCGCCCAAGACGACTACACCAACGCGATCTTCAAAAAGGTCGCACGGCCTCCTTAAGAGACGAGACTTAGCGATATCTGGATGGTGAAGTGGAGGAGGAGGGGTTTTGTCCTTTCCAATGGTGGAATATTCTCACAAATACGTTTCCAAGTTTTTCACGTATGACGCGCGCATATCTGGCGATTACGGCAACCCGAGCGAGCAGCTGTTCTCAACAGGAGAGTTATCAAAGACTAGAGGGCGTCACTGAGCGCTCCTCCGATGGAAGCGCTAATGTGTATGCAGTACAGGGCATGAAAGGTTTTCTGGATTTTTGAAAGAACTGCTGTACTTTTCAATCTTTGAAATAAAAAGGGAAAAAAGTTGGATTCAGCCAATCTCGTGGGATCACGCGGGCGTCCCAGGGGACAGGTGGGATGGGACGCTAGAGAGCCTGATCCTGTCCCACCCCGCGCGGGTCGGAGCCCAAGTTTTGTATTCTGCATTGTGTTGATATGCTGCTACACGTAGCACAAACCACTGCTACCACTTGTGAGCACTTCTTCTTTGCAGCAAGAACGCTGGTTGTACCGATACTTAGTAATGCGTGTTCACCTTGATCCCACACGTATTTACAGCCAGCAAGGCCGTTACTTTGGCTATGCCTAATTAGTTCTTCTTCATCGGACTCGAGATGTCTTAATGCTGTTGATATCGACAGTGTAACAGGACTGATCCTGTTACAGGCTTACACTGTATTTGTGAGAGGAAGCGCGCAATACAATTAGGGAAGGATTAGTTGGTAACAACTAATCCTATAATAAAAGTAAATATATTAATATTCACTTATGCCTAAGAACGCAAATTAAGAGTGTTTATTTAATGGGTGGTTTAGAGGCTAATAGTATAGTAACTAACTAATTAATATAATAACATCAAGTCTTTAACTAACTGTACTATTAGCTAGCCTGCAATATTCGGTATTTATACCGAATCGACTTTTCCTTCTTAGATTATAATAACTTATAATCTCTTATTTAAATTTCAGACAACGCGTCTGAAATTAAACTGTGATATTCTAACTTGAATATCTATTATTTAATGGCACCCCATTACATCACCTCCCACTTAAGGTGGTTGTCCAATAATAATTCTTATTTTGGCCAATCATGGGTGTCACTTGTTGGTCGGAATTTCTCATTCACCAACTGATTGACCATCGACTCGATGGTCAAAACACACGGCGGCGCTCTAAAGAGCCCTGCTGAAAACAATGAAGGAGCTTCTTCCTCCGCCTCAGCACTAGGTGCTGAGGTGTTGAGTGACAACGGTGACGCTGCATTAGCAGCGTCAACTACGTAAAGGTCGGAAGACGTACCGTCTTCGACCACAGATGCCGCTAAGGCGGCATCTGACAAGAAACAGGGAGATGTTGCTAATGCAACATCTCGCACGATGGCAACTTCCGAATGGCGTGTTGCCAAGAGGGCCATGTTCGGGAGCTCTGACTCCGAACAAAGTGATGGGGATACAGATGTCCCCACTAAAGGATCTAGCGAGTCGAAACTCGCTAGGTGCTCATCGCCTAGCAGCGATGACGACTCTGGTGTCGCTGTCATAGCTGACAGCGACAATGATTAACACAGGTGGTTGCGGGAACGCAGAGCCCCACCTGGACCAAGTACTTCTCCACGTCGGGGTGATTTAACCCCGGCGCGTGGTTTTGAAGCAGGCGGTTCTCCTCCTGCTAAAAGGGCTCGAACAGAAGCGGCGGCTGCCGCTTCTAAAGAGTACCATCGTACGGAACCACATGTTCCGTACAAAGTGGGGTTTTGGACCCCTAGCTGGGCTATTGCCCCCAACATTGGCGGTCACCGTAAACGGGACTGCCAGTATGCGTTGTTCGATATCAACGTGCTGGATGACTACGAAGACATCCAGTCACGTCGATTTGATCGAAGTACAGACGATAGACGTCTGTACTTTATTGACCTCTTTTTCCAGGTTCGATATTATTCGAGCCGGAAAGGGTCAAGGAAGAACAGGGACGATAAAGACGCCCTGACTCAGAGTTGGAACGCTTTTTTTGACAACTACAACAAAAGCCCAAATGATTACGTGAATAAAGTTCACGTAATGCGCGAGCGCTTTTTAAAGCACTCGCGAACAGGCAAAATGGAATACATCCATTTTGCTTGCATCAAAGAAGGGTTAAAGTGTGGTGTCCCTTCTCACCTCGTTTGCCCGTGGTGTACGCAGGGCGCTCCTCGTCTGTCAGAGGAGGAGTTGCGGGGGTACGGTGGCTTTTCCGTACCCGCCGAAATTCAGGGTTTAATTGATACCCTGAATGGATCAACACCTACTGTTGATGCTACTTCGCATTATGAGTTTGAGACTTCTTCTCAAACTCAGTTAAAAGGTCTGGGGCGTCGGCCCTCAGAACCTCAATCGGCTCCCAAGAGTCGAACTCTTGGGGATATCCCAGCCAGCGTACCAAGTACTCGGTACGCTGCCCCTTCTTCAAAGGCACCGAGCGCTTCGAGATCAAGCGCTCGAGGATATATCACTTATTCCCCTGATTATCCATCAGGGGCAGCGGAGGTTGAGAATTCCCTCACCGTTGTTGTTGAGGAGCATGGTTCTTCGCTCCGCAAGCTCGAGGAGGGTTATTCCTCCTTGAGCAGCGATATGTCTCACTGTGTGAAGACATATCGGTCTCTTCGCGAGGATGTCCGCGACATACTCGGGGCGCACACTTCCCTTCAGCAGAAGAATGATCTTCTGTACATCGACCTTTCCCGCTGTAAGGAAGATCTCGATCGGCACAAGGCTGATCTTGAGCAGTCGAAGGCGGAGGTAATGACTCTCCGCTCTGCTCATCAACGGCTGGAAGCCGATTACAGGTCTCTCTTGGGAGACTTAGAGAAGCACGGTATCCTCCGTGGTTCTGTGTCTCGTCGTAAGACGAAGACGAGTGATACGGCTTGAGCCGCCCAACATAGAATGTTGGGTGAAGCCGCATTGCTGTGGGAATGTCTAAGGTATAGGCATTCCCCCGAATCTCTTGGACCTTGAAAGGACCAATGTACTTAGGAAGCAACTTCCGTGTAGGGAAGTTGCTTATTGCATGTGTAGGCAAATTAGTAGTACTTAATAATACTAATTATCTTTAAGAAAGGGGTTTTGTTCTTCCTTCCTTGTTTATCTGCATTTTGCTTCTGCTTGTCAAAAGCAGAGGCAAGTGCATCTTTTACATAGCGTATTACAGCTTGACGCTGTAATACGAATTCATCTACTGCTTTATCAGCAGTAGGTGCATTGTCCTCATTGTCTGCAGCCATTGCTGCAGACACATATTTAGCGTATGCAGCTTCAGTTTCAATTGAAGCTGCTTTCGCTTCTACTGTATTTTCAGTAGAAGGGCGATCGTTTTGTTCACAAGTTGCAGTCGCAAATTGCGCATTGACTCGCTCAAAGTTTGAGCGGGTCCCTCCCCCACTTAGATTTGGCGTACCGCCAAGTAAAGCTGGGGTTCGTGGATTCCTTAAGGCATTCACGTAGAACGGTGTATGCTTAGTTGAAGCATGCACCGAATTGTTAATCGCAAATTCAGTGAGTGACAGGTAGTCACTCCACTGTTCAAAGGCATATGCGTATGATCGCAACATGTCTCCGAGAACGCGGTTAACCCGTTCCGTCTGCCCATCCGTTTCCGGATGGTCCGAAGTTGACATCTTCAACTGGGTTCCCAACAATGAGAACGTTTCTTGCCAGAAACGTCCTGTAAATCTCGGATCTCGATCCGAGACAATGTCTTCCGGCATTCCGTGCAAACGGAATACCGTATCAACGAATATCCGCGCTGTTTGAGCGGCGGTTACGTTCGCTTATACTGCAGTAAGATGTACCATCTTACTGAAACGGTCTACAAAGACCACTATTCCGGTCTTCTGACTATTGTAGGGTGGAAGACCACTATTCCGGTCTTCCGACTATTGTCGGGTGGATGACCGAATACGAAGTCCATTGAAATGGACTTCCAACACTCTCACGGAACCGGCAGAGACTGAAGCGGAGCCTGTGCAGACTGCGCAGACTTAACGCGCTGGCAAATCTCTCAAGAGCGTACGTATTTTCGTACCCACTTGTACTGGTTTCGCCAGTAAAGTCACGTGCGAGAGAAGCGTATGTCTTCTCTCGACCTTGATGCCCCTAAATCGGTGGATCATGATACTCAAACATTATTTGATGTTTGAGATCATCGTCGTTTGGAACGACGATGCGACTTTCATCTTTTTGGTCTGTGCTGTAAAGCAGCAGACCATCGTGCAGTCGATATCGATGCACGCAAGCGCGGAGGAATTCTGGGAGTTCGTCGCGTTTCTCACTTGATTGATTACGTAAGTAATCAATCAACAGACGTGTATCCTCGTCTGTTTTGTACGCCTCGCGTACTTGTCGTATAATTGACGACGACAAAGCAGTGCAACGGATCGCGTTTGCACTGGCCCCTTCGGTTACGGACGGTTTCGTCTCGTAATCGGGCCTTCGTGATAGCGCATCCGCTATCACGTTCAACTTTCCGGGTTTGTATTCAACCGTAAAGTTGTACTCAGCAAAGAATGACAGCCATCGAGCCATTCTTTGAGAAATGTGTGGTGAATTCACGGTCGTGCGTAGCGACGCATAATCCGTGTAAACCACAAACGGTCTATCTCCCAATAGATAGATCCGAAACTTAGCCAGTGCGTACTTCATGGCAAGGAGTTCCTTGTCATGCACTGGATAGTTGCGCTCGGCTGGGCGCAACTGTCGCGATTGATAGCAGATTACGCGATCACGATCATCGCGATCACGGTGCATCAAAGCACAGCCGATAGCGAAATCGCTCGCGTCGCAAACGACGTGGTACGGACGCTCGTTATCGGCTATAGCCAAGACAGGCGCTTCAGTCAAGCTTTTGCTTGACTGCATCAAAAGCATCTTGGCATTTGGTATCCCAATGCCATTCAACATCTTTCTTAAGCAATTGAGAAAGAGGTCGTATCAACCAAGCATAGTTGCACGAATACTTGTGCAAATATGTTGCCAAACCAAGGAACTTTCGAAGTTCCTTTACGTTGTTTGGCTTAGGCCATTCAATCATCACCCTGATCTTTTCTGGATCAGAGCGCACCCCGTTCTTTCCCACAAAGCATCCAAGAACGGGTATCTCAGGTGCACCAAAGGTGCACTTCTTCAGATTTTGCATAGAGCTTATGCTTACGCATAAGCTCTAACACTCGACGTAGATGCTCCCTATGGACATCTACATCGCTTTTATCGTGTTTACCTTTACTATGGATGAACACGTCATCGAAATAACTCGGTGCGAATTCTCGCACCGGGCGTAATAGATGCGTTACGCATCTGTTAAACGTAGCAGGGGCATTTCGAAGCCCCTGCGGCATAACAAGCCACTCCCAAAGCATGCCGCTTGGGGTGCTTACCGCCGTGAGAGGAATATCCTTCTCACGCATTAGGATTTGATAAAATCCATCTCTTAGATCTAGAGCACTAAAGATGGTGCTCCCGCACATGACATCTATGATGACATCTTTTCGCGGTATCGGCGTCTGTGACGGTACCGTCGCTGCGTTCAACTTGTTGTAAGCGTGAACGATTCTACACCCACCTGTGGACTTTTTCACACAAAAGGTGGGGGTAGAGTGCGGTGAGGTAGACTCCCGCACTTGGCCTGATTTACGACGAGCTTCGAAGAACTCGTCGATCGCTTTTACCTGATCACGCGGCAACGGCCATTGCCGCGTAACACAATACTTCGTGCCTGGCACGAGGTCAATCTCATGACGAGTTCCCTTATCCTTAGGGAGCTCGCTAGGTACTTCTTCTGGGAATACGTCAGCGTATTCTCGAAGTACCTCATAAAATGAGGAATACGCTTTAAGCAACTCCCAGCTCTGCGCTTCAAAGCGCTGAACTCTCGTTTGATCATTGGGAACCTCTTTCCCAATGTTTTCCACTTGTAATGTGGATATTCGTTCACGAATATCCACTACATCATCTGTTGCAACGATGATACAGATCTGTTCGATCTGACCATCGTGCAAGTTTCTCATAAACTTCTTCCAGCTTAGCGCTGGAAGAGCCATCACCTCCGAACCTTCTTTCGGAGGGTGTTCCATCAACAGAGACTGGGTAGCTAATCCGGTCTCCGTTTGCGTCAAGACGTTGATCGTCTCGACGGAACTGCCCATGCAATCAGACGCACTCGTCTGATTGAATGCTACACGGTGATTACGATTCACCGAGTGCGAATACTCATCATCATGGTGGCCACTGCCTACCATGGAATTTTGGCGATCAGATGTGCTCGTCTGATCGGCCGCCTTTTCTGCGACACGGTGATCTTTATTACCCGTGCGCATGGCTAACGCAGCGTGGTGGGCACTGGCCACCACGGAGTTTTGCTCACGATTGCACTCGATCGTGAGTTCACTCTAATCAACACGGAATTCATTCGTCGTGTTGGAACCTTCCGTCTCACAGTGGGTGTTTCCCACTGTGGATACTATTTCATTCTCACGGTGGTCTTTATCACCCGTGGAATGTTTCTCTCCAACACGCAACGACTCTTCTGTTGCGTGTGGTAGTCCCTCTGGACTCTCACCAGCTGAGGTACCTTCCGCTGATCGTGTCAGAACAGACCTGGTGGTGCCATCGCTATCCACCAGACTGTCTGACGCTGCGGTTGTATCCTCTTATACAGCCGGATTACACACAGGGTGATCAGATCCTGTGCGTCCGCCGCATTCGATCGATAGGTTAACCCAGTCGATCGAAGGTTGAAACTTGGATATCCATGGGATTCCAAGTATCACATCGAACTTGTCTTCTAAATCGAGGACGATGAATTCATCCTCGAATGACAGTTCATTCAACTCGAAGCGTGTTTTAATTACACGCTTTGGAATAGTCACGGTTGCACCTGTTGCTAACCGGACTGACAACATACTTCGTGGGTTCTCTACCTCCACGAAGCTCAACAGCGTTAGACTCTGAGTTCTAACGAAATTGTTTGACGCTCCTGTGTCAAACAAAGCTCGCATGGGGACATAGCTCCCGTGCGGCTTAACCTCCAGGGTGATAAGAGGCTTATCATCACCCTGCACCTTTTGACAGGACATAGTCCCGTCTGGGGATATTACCCTCACATGCCCTATGTCGGCATATGGGATAACATTCCCAGTAGGGCGCCCCGCCCCTACTGGCGATTCTCGTTTTTTTCACCAACAGGGTGATGTCCCTGTTGGTGTCGCCGTGCAGCGGACGGTTCCGTCCGCTGACAGCGTGGCACCGGACGCGGTTCCATACACTCATGGGCAAAATTCCCCATTTTCGCGCATCTATTGCAGCGAATATTCTTCTTAAATTTCGGTTGCTTAGTGTTCGAAGCAACCGCAACCGATAGTCCATCGGCTCTGCACCTTCACCGCCCATGCTCTGGCGCGGGTGGCTGTTTCTTTAGACGAAGTGTGAGCTTCGTCTGCCTGACTGCTGATTGTTGACATGCCGTTGCGGCATGTCAAAAGCGAAGGGCTGTTGAGCCCTTCGGCTGTACCCAGCATGCGATGACGCTGATCGCATGCTGAACTCCTCACGGATGCTCATATCAATGGCATCCCTCAGAGTATCTGGCGGGTGCCGATAGAGACTCTGTTTGACGGGACCATCATTGAGTCCCTTCGTGAAGCCAGTGACCTGCATAGCAGGGGGATCCGACTCATACACAATATTTGACAGAAAATATTGCGTCTTCTGAGCGTAAGCTTGAAGGTCAAGCTTACCTTTCCGGAGTTCCATAAACTCCTGCCGACTACTTAGCTCCATTTTTGGAGCTTCAAAGTTGAGCTTTAGCTCAGCTTTAAATTCCTTATAAGTAAGGAACGCAGAGTCATCAGTGGCTCTGCGACTCATCGCCCTGCCCTGGCTCTGCCGCCTAGACATGTTGTGGCGAAGTACGCCTGTTGACGTTCGTCAACAATATTTTGCGCAGAGATGGCATCTTCTACCTCTGCGAACCATCTACGAAGGGGATCGCCCCCTTCGCCGGTAAAGGGCCGTACTCGCGCCTTTACTACTTCAACGCTATGCGTTGCAGGTGCAGTTGCGGTCCGCGCTGCCTCTGGCGCGGGCCGTACTGGATTTTCTAGGTGGTTTAGCCTAAAGCGGTTCACCACCTGTACCATTTTCTCCGGAGACTTACTCTTGAGGAAGGTAATGATGTCGGTCCCCATAGACCGAATCATTTCCACCGTCGCGTCTTTACTACGCGACGAGAAGTGAGGGAAGTGTTTATTCACCTCTTCCAGCGTTCTTTCTCGCTCGGCAGCGGCCATGTCTCGCGACATGATGCCGAGCGGCTCTTAATCTTCGCTTCGCTAGTTAACTAGGAGAACGGAACTGTGGTCGTTAAGACGGACCAAAAAGTGATACCAGGTGTAACAGGACTGATCCTGTTACAGGCTTACACTGTATTGCGAGGAAGCGCGCAATACAATTAGGGCAGGATTAGTTGGTAACAACTAATCCTATAATAAAAGTTAATATATTAATATTCACTTATGCCTAAGAACGCAAAATTAAGAGTGTTTATTTAGTGGGTGGTTTAGAGGCTAATAGTATAGTAACTAACTAATTAATATAATAATATCAAGTCTTTAACTAACTGTACTATTAGTTAACCTGCAAGATTCGGTATTTATACCGAATCGACTTTTCCTTCTTAGATTATAATAACTTATAATCTCTTATTTAATTTCAGACAACGCGTCTGAAATTAAACTGTGATATTCTAACTTTAATATCTATTATGTAATGGAACCCCATTACAGACAGGCTCTATGTCGTAGTCGTCACAGCGGATTGTATATATCCGCTTACGAGTATATTTTATACATGACAGAGGTTGCAACCTAAGCAACGTCTGCAAAAGGCGTTCTGCTACAGGGTCGCACAATCCTGCGTCTCGACGTCTTAAGACGCTTTAGAATCGCCTGTAATAATGCCTAACTTTCTGCTCGCATCTTAGCGTAAGCTGCTAATTACAATACCTTAATGTCAGTTGCAGCCTTAGAAGCGCCGCTGTCTTTGATGTTTATTTTGACACAAAGAGCATTTTGTTAGTTAAAAATAAATAATTCCAAAACCCAAAAGTGTCACCTCCGACTAGCCAACAATACTATCGTCCAACCACCTTAAGCACGGGGTGCTGTAATGGTATTCTACTACATACAAAGTAAGGATACTTAACCTCAAATATAATTGTTCTAACTTGAACTTCACGTTTTTTTCTCACGAAAAAAGTGTATTTTAAAATGTTTATATTGCGATAAATTTTGATCGGTACGCTCAAGTTTATAATTAAATCAGTTCATATTAAATAGTGTATTCTTATTTAGATCTAGTTGTACACATTAAACCTAATCCATCAATAATATCGTACTATTCTTTTACATCTTAAACACTTAAGTGTTTTAGTGTAGAAGACGGAACAATTTTATTTTTATTTTATATAAGATTAAAGCTATTGAAACAAAATTGACATTATAGTGTGCCCTTCTTCATGATAAGCAAGTAACATAAACATGTTATATGTTTATGCTAGCCAAGGGTTTCCGAGAGAAATAGTTCTTTGATCTATGGATAAAGTATACGGACTTGTTGCGGCGACGGTTCTTTTTATTTTCCGATTGCCTTGATATCGAAGAAACCGCGGCCGGTATGTCCATCGGTTCTGGACCCCCGACTCAAATGCCATATTTGTGGTACGGTGGACGGTGAATTCTCGTATTATAACCGTCCAGCACCTGTTGCTACACGTTAACGTTGCAGAGATCGTGCCCGCTTCAAGTGCCTCTAGTACTGGGTAGAAGCCCGTATGCTGAAATCCTCCTGGATGCTTGAAAAATATCATCCTTCAAACGCTTTGTTTGGTTTCGTTTAATATATTGCTTGACGGACACAGTACTCAGTCCTTCATGCATGCTTGGAGGCTCATTCACAGTAGTTGAAAGCGTATATTGAGCCATCTGCGATATCTACCTTACCTTGACGCGGATCAGAAATTCAGATCGGCATAGGTATTTTTCCTGGAGGCTAAATTTTAGTAGTCAACTTTCTTTTGAATGTTTCATAGTTTCAAACGCAGACGGGTCTGCCGGCATGCCCATGACTTGTCGCGCCCTCCAAGACGGGTGTGAATTCGTCTGACACTTAAGCGCCGGACTTGCACGCACTCGAACTACGTATTTAATACGTAACGGGTTTTGTACTGTTCTATCGCTTATATTACGTGGCTGTCCATCCAATTGGAAGGATGTATGCGGAATAATTCTTCCGCAAAAGATCGCTTCTACCAGCCACTTCTGTGACGATGTATGCGGACTCACATGTTCTGCAAGAGATGCAGCGTGCTCTAGGGTACTGTAACTCTCCTCGACCCTTCAACCATTCAGAGGAGATGATCACGAACCGGAATATACACGTTATTCGATGACGACATCTTAACAGGACGGTAAAGACTCGTTCAATTGCTAGTTTGATCAGTTTTATTCTTCAAGTCTCGATACTTATCTAGCTGGAAGTCATCGAGGAAGAATAGGGAACGTAATAATTCCCTTGTCAAAACCTGAAACGCTTTTGTTGATAACTACTAAAAAGCCCTGAGGAATACTGCGCAAAATACAAACGTTACGCCATCTTTTCCTAAAACACTCTGTTAGGGAAAATAGAATTGTTACACTTTGAGGTATTGAAACAAGTATTACTCGCCGATTCCCGGTGCCCTCGTTGTCCAAACGGTGCACTACGCATCGCCGGAGAGAGGATGCATGTGTGCAGATGATAACTAGTACAGACCAAGTGGCACGTTGGATTGACTTACTAACGCGAACAAACCTAGTGATACTGAACGCAGTAAGTTTGGGCTCGAGCAGAAGCCGGCTATTTGACCACTTCTAATAGAGATTGGACGTCATCCTTCAGCTATTTGAGTATCAGAAGCTTGGGAAAATCTACCAAGTACTCGTAGTCTGGTCTGGACCAGTTTGTTATAAGCGCTTTGTTTTAAGCGCCCAAAAATATAACACCGAGTCACCTGACTGGTGGAAATAACGGCGGATTGCATACCGCCGTAGACGTCAAATAGAAAATTAAGAAGCGGCTTGTCGAGCGTGAGAAGGATGAAGCTGACCTTTGAATGCAACTTGCGCTTCGTTCGCCTTGTTCACGTTGAAATTTTGATCAGGAACCTCTGATTGCATTTCGTGCACTTCCAAGTAAAGCTGGGGTACCTGGATGTTACATGTCATTTACGTAGGAAGCTATTTTCTTAATTGAAGCATGCACCAAGTTATTAATTGCACAGTCAGTGACTGGAAGTGTTCTTCGAAGGCATGCCCGTAATAATGCAGTATTTCGCCTAGAACGCGGATAGCCCTTTCTTCCTATTCATTTCCAGATGGCAGAACAGGCTATCCGTGATTGCATCTGAACACATACGTTTCTTCCAACAACGTCAGGTGAATCTTTCTCTATCCAAGATAATGCTCTCGGACATTCCGACTTTCTAAGTTGTCGCAATAGAAAAGATTTAAGTGGTGGCTGCTCATATTTCGCACACCTTGCGTGCTCACAAATCTCGGAAGCGCGTACGTACTTGGGTAGTCACTTACACTGGTTATTCCAGTAAAATTTTCGTGCAAATAAAAGCGAATGCTTTCTCTCAACCTTGATTCCTCGATATCGGGATCATGATGCTCAAACATAATTGCATATTGAGGGTATCATCGTTGAGATAACGGTGCGACTCTCATCATTTGGTCTGTTCTGTATATCGTATAATCGATACTGATGCACACACCTGTAAGAAATCTGGAAGATCGTTGCGTTTCTTTTCTAATTGATGGCTAAGTAATCAATAAATAGACGAGTCTCTTCGTCTGTAATATATGTTTCTTTTACTTGCCGTACAAGAGGCGAAGCAGGTGCAGTGCATCGAACTATGCTTGCACTGATTATGTTGAATATGGATGGTTTCGTCTCGTGCAGACGTGATAGCGCATCAGCTGCCACGTTTTTAGTCTTACCTGTTCGTATTATTTGTGAATTTGATTCTGCAAAGAATGATATAAGATGTGGTGAATTTACGGCCGTGCGTAAGAACGAAAGGTTAGTATATAATGCAGACGTTCTCTTTCCAAATAGATCGAGGTACAAGAACAACAACGCACATGTTAGTCACGAGAGTATCCGAAATTACGACGGCTTTCTTTTCATACACTGAATAGTTGCGCCTATCTCGATGCAGATGACACGATTGGTAAAGGATTACGTGATCATGATCTCGTTACAGCGTTGAATTAGTGCAACTCAATAGCAATATCACTGGTGTTGCAAACGACGTGATCCTAGCGGTTATTATCAGCTATCGCGAGTACCCGTACTTCATTCAAGCATTGCTTGCTGCATCAAAAGCTTCTTAAGCTTGTCTTCGACGTCCGTCATAAGTGATTACGAAAGAGATATAATTTCCAAGCGTATTTTTGTAGATATGTTGCTAATCCAAGGAGCTTGCGAGGTTCCTTGACCTTTTTTTGCTCAGGCCATCAACTACCACACTGATCCAGAGAAGATCAGGGTGATAGTTGATGGATAGAGCGGCCAACAATTCGTACCAAGTGTGCATTTCTTTAAGTTTCATAGAGCTTACCCATGAGCTCTAAACACTTGACGTAGGTGTGCTTTATGCACTTCTATATCATTTTTATCGCGTCCGTCGATGCTATGGATGAATACATAATCGAAATAACTGTGAAAATTTCCCCACCGGGCGTAGTAGTTTTGTAAACTTCTGTTGATCGTTGCAGGGGCATTCATAATCCCCTGTGTAAACACCATCCATTCCCATAGCATCCGGCTTGGTGTGCTTACCGCCGTGAGATACATTCTTATTACGCATAATGCGTTGATACAATCCATCTATTAGATTCAGATCACTAAAGACGGTGCTCACGCTCATGCATGCCACCTATGTATGGCATCTTTCCTTGTAATCGGTGTTTACGCCGTTACCTTAGCGCGTTCAGCTTGATATAAGAGCGATCGATTTGTCGACCTCCTGTGCACCTCTAGACACCAAAGATCAGGCAAGAGGGCTGTTTAACTCGCGCACGTGTCGTTTACGACGACCTACAAGGAAATCGTCGATGGCGTTTCACGTGATCACACAGGTAATGGCGATTGCTGCGTGACACACCATATTATGCCTAGTACAAGATCAATCTCATGTCGGGTCCCTTTATATTTTTGACCTCGGCATCATAAGGGGATTTTGCTTTAATTGACTCCCATCTTTGTTCTTCAAAGCGCTGACCTTCAGTTTTATCATCTGGAATACGTTTGTTCCCGATATCACGTGCATATAACGAGGATATTTGTTCGTTAATACCCACGGTTTCATCATCGGCAATGATGGTACAGATTGTTTAGCTTTTCGATCGTCGCATAAGTTGTTTTACGAATTTCTTCCGAGTAAGAGTTGAGAAAAAGCTGAAAAAAGCTCCATTGTCTCCCGAATTGGAGGGCTACTGGGCGTTAGAGATTGGTCATATAATCCGGTCTTTGTTTGCGTTAGGACGTGTATCGTCCCACATAGAGCCTATACTCCAGATCATGTGTATCAACGCACCAAACTGGTGCGTTCAAAGATGGGGAAATTTCTCGTGGATGATCCCATATTTACACAAGTCTAGGGTCATCCTTGTCATGAATCTTAATCGCCTTATACTTTGATAGACAGCTAGCGGAACGTACCGGCGATCGTTTAGACGACCAACAAAGTGTTACCAGCTGTAACTGTTGGAAGGACCCGCGCCCCGGCTGCAGCCAATGATGGGTCAAATGCAACTTTTTAGCAAAATGCATTTAGGTAGTACCCAATTTTATGGGTCATACCCAATTTTATACTTACATTTATTAGGTTAAGTATTAAACTTAATTTAAAATAGTCACTTTTTTGTTTTTGTTCATCGCACTCAAGTTACGTTAGTACACTATTGGTGCAAGTACGTCCTACTAAGGGCGGAACGCTGTTTTATCTCTCGTGGAGTGTTGGAATACTGTGGAACAATGTGGTTTGCTCACGTTTTACTTTGTGGAGTGTTACGAAGTGGATAATTGGAGTAAATGAAGTTGTTATTGATTTTATTACGTTGTTATCTCGCTAGCTTCAATGTTACGTTACTTTACACGTTTGTAGTACGTTAAATTACTGTAAACTTACGTATACGAGTACTGGAGGCAGACGATACGATACACAAACAGGTTATGAGCCCAAATGGGGGGCAAACCGACCTTGAGGAGAAGCCCAAGGCACGCGAATGCGACGAAGAGTCAGGTATGATGAATATGCTCACTACCATCATGGATCGTCATAACAAGATCGAGATGTCGAAGGACGAGCAATCTCGTAAGGATAATGTGACGCAACCACACAGAGTCGACACAAGGATGAGCATTGCGTCGCTAGGCGACAGCAACGAAGACAAGCGCGTGTGGTGGAGCGGCTGATCATAATTTGAGGTTCGATCAGGCATTCCCACAGCACCCGGACTGCCGAATAACGAAGGGGCCCTCCGGTTGTCTTGTGACTGGCCTATGTCTTGCTCACCTTGTGTACCCGACGGCTTGGGCGTGGGTCGGTCTTCAGGTGACTGGGACGTAGATCCGCGAGGTTCCGATGCAAGATCGAGATGAATTCGTAGCGAATCGACCAGTGTGTCGATCAGGTGCGATCAGGTGTAATCAGGTGCAAAAAGTCGATGATCAAGACCGCCGATCGATGATCTTGTGATGAATGGACGAAATTTCAGATGATCACAGGTCGAAGATCAAGATCTATGATCAAGGGTTGATCAAGGTCGATGATCGATGATCAGGGGATGATCAAGGTCGATGATCGATCATAAAGGGGTGGTTAAGATCAATAATCTATATTCGCAGATTGCTGATCGATCAAGTTGATCCTGCACGAATTGGCGCGATTGCGGGATGATGATCGCAGGTCGCAGGTTGCAGATTGATGATCGCAGATCGACGGCGTCGATCTAGTGGTGATCAGCGAAGGGGTACTTGATCAGGTGGCGAAAGTCTTCACCACTTAATCGCCGAGCCTCTTAAGCCTAGATCACTAACGTAACACCCAATATACTATGTATTTCTAGCTTAGACCTAACAGGAGGGGGTCGATCTACACTTCGTATGTGCAGATCGACGGATTTCACACAAATCCACCTAGAGTTCCCGTGGGGCGCTTAAAGCAGCCGAACTTCTAGGGGGCAGATGCGAACCAATGGGGGAAGAGGTGAGAGCGCACTGCTCGATAATTTTCCCAAAAAAAAACTTTACAAACGAAGAGCCGCTGATACAGCGGGCGAAGTTGAAGCTGAAATCCCAAGAACTCCACGTCTGCCGGTGGGCCAAAAAGTGCACTAGGTGCTCCCGCCCGGGACGTGAAGAGTTGCGTGTACAAAGGAAAGGAAGCGCGAAGTTAACACGCCGTCTCTGTGATCGGGCGCAAAAGGAGAATTTTATTAATGCTTATATTCTAAAATCCACCGAACACCTAATATAAACCAATCAGAGCTACCCATCCTGATGTGTTCCACCGACCAGTCAACCTGATTTCTCAGTCGTCCGTCGCTTACCGTTAGGTACCTGTACCAGTGCCGTTTCTAATCCGATGGCCCGTCCATGTTCACCACAGTTGTACCCAAAGTTGTACCCAAAACCTACGGTTCGCTTCCACAGTTAGTCACAAAATTTACAGTACGCTTTGCCACAAGAGTATTCCTAACGGGTCTACAAGGAAGACAAAGCTTGGAGATATTTGACATGCGGGCAAAGATGCGTTCTCAGGAAGAGGATGCGTGTAGGTGGCGGACGTTATGAGCAGCAAGCAAATGTGAATAATCAGCACAATGTCCAAGGTGGGCACCCTCCGCAGCAGTTTGTATTGGTGAGAGCACCAAGTATGAAGGAAAAATAACTGCAGATAAGGCACTTTGATGGAATCGAAACCTACAAGGGGTTAGGATCAGGTTTCCAAGCGTGGGGCAGGAAATTTATGCGGCAAGTGAGTCTGGCTGAAGCCGCATGTGGATTCCCGTGGCCCGAAGACGTGAAGGTGGAACTTCTGGGCCATTACTTGGCGGGCCCAGCAGAATCCTACTACAATGGACAAGTTGAAGGGTGTTGGTGCAAAACACAGCCCTGTGGTACATCATGGATAAAATGTTATCCGTGTTTAACATCCAGATTACGCCTGAGCAAGGAATTAAGTTGCTAACGGCAAAGAAAAGTACCTCAAGATCATGGTCCGACTACTACTTATATTTGACGGCGGTCGCTGAAGCAGTCGGGTCCAATTGTGAGTCGTTGGTGCTGAACAACGTGATTTATCACGCAGCACCGGAGATGAGGCAAGATCATCATCTCCAAGTACGATTCCGCCCGTTAAGACTACCTCAGGCAAGCTGAAGAGCTGTGTCAATTCGCCCAATCAGTGGAGTTTGAAGACAAGGGACCAATATCATATGGTGGTGGTACAGTGAATGTTATATCAAGAAAAAATAAGAAAGCGTCGAAAACAAGGGCATGTTTTGGATGCGGTACAGCTGGGAATATGTTGTGAAACTTCCCCAAGAAGAAGCACAAACAAGAAGATTTTGTGCTGAACGTGTCGAAGCACACACGTAAAAAGTGAAGACAAGTGGATTTAAGACAGCGGTGCCAGCATGCACCTGACCCACGAAGTGACTTGTTTGGTGGATATCGAAGAGGTATCTGGTGTCTGTTATCAAGCATATGGCCAGCGTTTGTAGATAAACAAGAAGGGGTCTGTCTACTTAAACGTGATTAGTGGAAGCAAGGAAACACTTCTCAACATTACGAATGTTTTCTATGTGGAATCACTGACCAGAAAAATTCTCTCCTATGGAACCCTTGAGGAAAAAGGATGCGTGTCGTCGTATGTTAACTGTAGAAGGGTATTAATCAAGCAAGATACTGGAAGAGCCATTCTGGACGTTTTGATGACGAATAACGTCTTGACGGTACAAGAAAGGGTCGATCAAGACCGAGTTAGTTTTGACGACACGGTTATGGCAGTGCTGCGCGAAAACGAGACAGATTTTCAAGCTAACAAAGATGTGCAAAGTGTAAGTCTAGTGCAATTCCATGCACACATGGATCATTTGAATTATGACCGGATTATTGCAATGACGAAGGACGCGAAGTATGGAATCAAGATCACGGATTTAACGCGTCGTAATTGTTTGACCTGCGCACAGGGAAAACAAGGCAAGAACGATCAGTCGAAAGGACATGGGTGAGCGCGCACCCATTGACCGCATAGGTGGAGTGATCTGTTCAGATCTTAGAGGACCAGTGAATCCAAGAGATAGACTTGGCAATCTTTACTTGGTGAATTTTATCAATTATGAAAGCAATTACGTGCGGATTTTCCTGGCTAAGCCCACGGACATGGTCACTAACAAGTTTGAGATTTTCTCGCTTTCTTGAACGAAGATTCAATTGTAAAATCCACGTGTTGCGCACGGACGGGGCGAATAATTCAAGACACTTGATTACTTTGCAAGAACACTGGGATATCAAGGCAGATATCGGAGGCGAATAATCAAGCCAGTAACGGGAAGACAGAGCGCATGCATCGGACCGTGATGAACATGGGACGATGCATGTTGTTTGCAAGTATCCTTAATTTGTCTTTCTGGGGTGATGCTGCGGAGTATGCAGCGTATGTGCTAAACAGAACGCCTACAAGTGCAAATGAAAGAAGAATGTCGCCATTGGAAGTTCGGAAGGGTTGAAACCCAATCTAGCGGAAATTGTGACATTCGGATCGTCCTGCACCGTCTTCTGGAATCCAGGAACTAATATATTGGCGCATCTTGAGTAGATCGGTATCATCATTGGTAAAAGCATGGAGACAAGGGGTACAAGGTGTACCTGAAGCGTGACAACAAGGTCACGGTAACACAACATATCAAGAATATAGAGACGCTCGACGAAACGCAGAGCAGGTAGTTAAGAGAGCTTTTCGAAGGTGAAACCGAAGATATCTCGGTGGATAATGGAGACGGAAGGTCAGATGGAGCGGTTGCAGAGGAGACATAATGGAAATGACGGTGCGGCAGAAGATGCAGCTTCATCAAGCGCGAAGAAAAAGGAACCGGAAGAAAAAAGTCGAATAACACGTCCAGGTGGACGCGCGAAATACATTAACGAGAAGATATGTGGAAATCATGGCCGCAGAGAAAACGAATGATGATGAGATCAAGGAAGATGAAGTTCAAGAAGTAAACATGGTACTGGAGAGTGATCCAAGAAACTACAGGGAAGCAGTGAAGAGTAGAAACTACGCTAACTGGATTAAAACCATGAAAGAAGAACTTCAAGCATTGGAGGAAAATCAAGTGTGGAATGTAATTCCAAGACCGGACCACGCAAAACCACTGCATACTAAGTGGATTTTTAAGACGAAGACCGATGCTAAGGGAAATTTGGATCGGTTCAAAGCAAGGCTGGTAGCCTGCGGCAATGACCAGCGGTATGGAGTTGATTATGAGTTAACTTTCGCGGCCGTAATGGAGATGACTACAGTGAAGTTTATGCTTGGATTAGTGAGAAAGTGGAAATTAACGCACTACACGGTAACATACCCAATGCATACGTCAAGGCATTGGAGACGGAGCATGAAAATTTTCTCTATTTGCCAAGGGGATGGAAATAGACGACAAGAAGCTTGATGAACTAAAGGTGGAAGACATAAACAAGCTGGTTTTACGATTACACAAGACACTATATACAAGACACTATATGGATTGAAGCAGGAGGGCAGGCTTTGGAACCGCCTGCTACATGAAAAGTTGATGAATTTCGGATATGAACAAAGCATTACGGATGGTTGCCTGTATTTTAAGAAGATTAATGATGATATCGTGGTCGTAGGCGTCTACGTAGACGACCTGCTGGTGACAGGCACTAACGCAGAGTATGGGGAAAAGTATTTCGATGAGATGAGTGTTTTGGAAGTGAAGAATCTCAGTGAAGTTTCGAGATTTCTTGGCGTACGAATTAAGTATGATATGAAGCTCGGATATTTTCTCGACCAGGAGGTGATGATTAAAGATTTGTTGATGAGGCATGGGTTACAAGACGCAAAAAGTACAAGGACGCCGATAGCTGATGATTACGAGGATCAAGAGATGAAAGAACATGAAAGTTTAAGTGAAGCAAAAAATCCAAGAAGTGTCTCGATAAAGGATTTCGAGTCGCTAACTGGAAGCTTGCTGTGGATCGCACGATGTACGAGACCTGATATCGTATATGCGGTCCACAAGGCAACGCGGTGAGGACTGGATTTTAGCTAAGAAAATTTACGTTTTCTGAAAGGAACGATGGATTAAAAGCTACAATGAGGTGCGGAAGAAGGAGATTACTCTAGTGGGATTTTCAGACGCAGATTTCGCTGGCTCGAAGACCGACAGAAGGTCGACCAGTGGTGGATTAATTACTATGGATGGCATCATTATCCAATGGATGTGTAAAAGACGGCCGTGTGTATCTCTATCTACGATGGAGGCGGAGTTTACACTGCGTCTATCATGGAGTGAGAGCGGCCGGGCCTAAAGGAAATGGCGTGCGAAATTGGTTTGGCAGTGAATTTACCGATGAAACTCAAGTGCGACAATTAAGCAGCTATCAAGACACTGAATGGTGATAATAAAAGTTCAAAACTAAGGACATTGATGTGCGCGTGAAGTTTGTGGTCTCGAAGTGGCGTGAAGGGCTGATCGAAGTCGTGCAGGACGCCGAGTCCGATTTAGCTTCAGTAATCTCACCTTGTGTACCATTGGTATGGGTGGCTACACACTCGGTGGACCGTCGCGCAGTATGGGTCTTGATAGGTACCGATATGGATGGTACCACTTCTGGGGTACTTGTACCAAAGAACCAACGAAAAGATAATCCAAATAGGCTGATCTCCAATGGAGCGGAAATCGTCACTCCAAATGCGAAGAAAACTTGGGGAAGACCGCGTAGCGGTGTGGAGACCCAACCAATAGACATCCTGGGGCAGACCTCGTGCAGCAGTGTGGGGACCCAGCCAATAGGAACTTGGGGCGGACCGGCGGAACGGCGCGTTGATCCAACCAATAATCTGGGGCAGATCGCTCGACGCGATGTGGGGACCCAGCCAATACAAAAGAGAAGAACACGTTCCAAACGTGTGGGTCTTGAGGGGTGAGTGAACGAAGTGGATTGCTTCCCGTCGTGGGACTTCCGGTGGCGTTACGTGTCCTGTCCGGGAAAAATGAGCTAGAGGGGACCGTGTTAATCCTCTTCTCCCAATAACCCATGCGGTAGTGTGGTGAAGTGATATTGAAAATTTTTGACCAGCATGTACCAGTGTACCAGTAGTCAAGTTGGAGCGATCGGTTGGCTAAAAGGACGGAGTGTTTTGGGCCAATCGTGTGTCTGGAGTGTAAGTTACGCAGATTTAAGGTGAGGCACACGGTTTTACATGTAGTTTACATATTGGATTTAATTGGATATTAATATAGTGTTCGTTTTACTTTGGGTTGCATAAGTCGCCGCTCCGCAGGAGTTATTGGGAGAAGAGGGCTAACACGGCCCCCTCTTGCTCATTATTCCCGTCCAGGACACAGCTCCACCGGAAGTCCCACGACGGGAAGCACTTACTACGTTCACTCACCCTTCAAGCCCCACACGTTTGAAATTTGTTATTTCTTCCGTATTGGCTGGGTCTCCACATCGCGATCTGCGATCTGCCCCATATATTGGATGTGTTCCTCACTGCTGTGTGCAGCAGCCGACTGAAACGATGTTGGTAGATGTTTTCACTAAAGCGTTGAGAGGATTAAGGATGAAGTGCATGCAGAAAAGACTGGGATTGTGTGCGCTTGAATATGGATGAGTTCGTTTCACTGAAAAGTTGAGAAGGAGTGTTGCAAGGACCCGCGACCTGGCTGTAGCCGATGCTGGACGCAAATGGGTCAAATGCAACTTTTCAGCAAAATGCATTTTGGGTAGTACCCAATTTTATGGGTCATACCCAATTTTATACTTACACTTATTAGGTTAAGTATTAAACTTAATTTAATATAGTCACTTTTTGTTTTTGTTCATCGCAATCAAGTTACGTTAGTACACTATTGGTGCAAGTACGTCCTACTAAGGGCGGAACGCTGTTTTATCTTTCGTGGAGGTTGGACACTGTGGAACACTGTGGTTTGCTCACGTTTTACTTTGTGGAGTGTTACGAAGTGAATAATTAGAGTTAATAAAGTTGTTATTGATTTTATTACGTTGTTATCTCGCTAGCTTCGCTGTAACGTTACTTTTCACGTTTGGAGTACGTTAAATTACTGGAAACTTACGTATACAAGTAGTGATGGCAGACGATACGATACACGAACAGTAACAGACAAAGCTCTTACGCAACACACTGTATTGCATTACGAGCGTTTAATATAGAAGGAACATTTGTTTCAAGAGCTCATCTTGTATTAGTAAAATTAATTATGTTTTTATTGTACTTCTACAAAAAATAAAACTTAAGTGCTGGAAGGAAAATTAAAGTTGAGTTGTTTAGATTTGATAGCTATAATTTAATCTAAACATAATAAAAAAATATACAAATATGTAAAATGTAATTGATTTAATTGTGAATTAATTATTTTGCATTTGGTAAAGCGTACCGGAATCATGTGAATTACTATGTGATTTTGAATAAAAGAATTAATTATCGAAATTTCCCCTTCAGAACTACCTAACCATTCAATTAGGGCAATGGTATTTCAATGTCTTTTTGTTTAAATGACTTTTTGTTTAAATGTAATGGACTCCCATTACGTTTTTCCATAGTACACCGCAATTTTTCCGTGATGCGCGGTGTACCGTTTGGACAACTGGTGCACTTAATAAGTAGTCCACAGTAGAACCATTTTTCACTTTAGTAATGTTTTAAGTAGCGTTTGCGTATTTTCTGTACCTTGCGCAAGAAATCGTAGGGGCCTTTATATTGTACTTGTCAACAGCATCCCATGACCAGCATTTTTCTATCCTTTTTTGATGACTTACGGCTAGCACAGTACCGATACTGGAAGAAAAAATGAATCGAACTACCGACGTTTATCATCAATATTTGGATCGAGTAGTCGTTAAGGTCGTCTTCGGAGTCCTCCAGGAAAACGACATCAAACAGAGTTTGTCGATAGTCGGGGATGTGGTAACCTCCACTGTCTGGCTCAAGGGTCCCGACAGGGGTCCATTAACACACGTGTGCAAAACGAGTGGTTCCAAAACGTGATTTTTGCAGAAATGGTTGGTGTCACTTCCGAGCGCTGTTTTCTCTCAAGCGGAGCGCTGGGTGAGACAACCCTAGGCGCGGAGCCTTTTCTGGACCACTTCGCGCGTACAGTGAAGGCAGAACCTTTACGTTGGCTCTCTTTATAAATCCTTCTTCATCGTACTTGGAATTCATTATTGTCGCTACAGGCGACATGCTACATATCATAAACGTCATGTAGCATTTTAGGCATGTCAAACTGCTCTTGGGCCGGCTTTAACGTGACAAGTGCCTTAGCAGTGGGGTCATCTTGCTCCCTAGATCGCCGTCTTAAGACGCTTCATTACTAGCGTCTTTCTGAGCTGATGTCTTCGCTTAGCGTCTCATAGCAGAACGGTAAGACCGAGAGTTTTTCTCTCAGCCGCATACCACCTTTTACCAGACATTATTGGGGGGGGTCATACATAAGAAAAGAAGTGTTTATTTCGTGAAAAAAACACTCGCGATATGAACGTTTATTTCACACGATATACACACTTTGAAATGAACAGCTCTCTAGATTCTCATATCCAAAATAAACGTTTATTTCGCTTGGTGAACGGGCCCAATCAGGCCGCATGAAAGGACTCGATGCGTCACCTAGCGACTTTTCCGAAGCAAGAGCGCGCTTTGTGATCGAGGAGATGATGAGATTTGGGTACCGCCCTGTTGGCTCGAAAGGGAATGAAAAGTTAACACCGCGTTACTTGTTGCAACAAGTAGGTTCTAGCGTTTTTGCAACCGGTTTGCGAGAGAATCAGATTGGGTTTTGCACTGAGGATTCTTGTGTCATTGTGTGGTATTCTAACTCTATGGTTTAGATTGAGGATATTAAGGCCAGCAAACCGGAAGGCGTGCACGTGGAAGTCGATGTCCAGCGCCCCTCGGGGGCCTTAGGCGTGTACTTTCCCGCGCAATTTCAAGACATTTATGCCAATGTGACCAACATTCTCGCCCGAGTCGCGCGCTCTCCTCCAACCCGTGAAGCACGAAACAATTCACTCCTGATTTCCGCCCACTACGATGCTGCGATAGGTGGCGCAGCAGCTTCCGATGATGGCGTGAATATCGCGACGATGGTCGAGCTGCTCCGACTCTTTGTACGGTCCCCGCCGGAACATGCCACGCTTGTGTTTAATTTTAATGGAGAGGAGGAAGCGATTCTGCAAGCGGCGCATGGGTTTATTACCCAGCATCCGCGGACTCGGACCATGGCGATTCAAGGGATTGGTGAGGTGACAAAGAGTTTATTAACTGTGTGATAGAAAAAGGTGAATTATACGGCGTGAGACAGCGTAACGAAGTAAGAGACACGCGCGAGGCAGCCTGATGGACGGACGGACACCCATGAGCAGTTCTGGCGGTTTTTAACGGTGTGCTGGCACGCGAACGGACACTATTTTTGGGTCCTAAGAAGGTGTAGCGACGGAAGTGCCAACGGACGACCATCCCTTACGTCCCTAAGCTCTACTTCCTTGCACAAATAGCGCTCTCTTGTACATACACCTCTACATTCCTGCTTTAACCTCTTTGCGTATTTGAAGTGAAATAAACACTTTTTTGAAGTAAAATAAACGGGTCACTCAGATCGGCAGGGGTGTTTATCAAATTTGATATAAACCTGATATTTGATTGATATAAACGTTTATTTGGTTTGGGCTAAACTTTAAGTTTGACCCCCCCTATTTTGTAGTTAACTTCACTTTCGCTTACTCCCGACTTTTTCCGAATGGACTTTGTAACTGGTCGGGTTCTTGTCCATCTCTTTCTTTATACATCTTCTCTTTTTCTTTCAAAACATCCTCTAATTTTGATGTAAGTAGTAATCACCACTCTGGCCTTGGGAAATTGATTTAGTATACCATCGTTCTTTCACACTAGCATCCTGGGTCGTGCACTTTTCGAGAAACTCTTCTTTGTATACGGTACGATGTTAGCCAAATAACCACGACTTGTTCCAGATTGGGTGCCTCTTGGATTATCTTCATCGGCGACGCTAGCTCCGAATTGTCATTACCGGCGAACGGTTCAGGATATAGCCCACTAGCCGCTAAGGATACCGCATCGCCACAGAATGTACCGGTAATCCAGATGTAAAAATTATACACCACGTCATAGTCATGATCATTATGTGCATTTGTTCTGCCTTTCCATTACTACTTCAATTTTTTATCTACTCCTTTGTCTACCGTCCATTGCAGATTAGCTCCACGTTCTCGTTTCCTCCCTGGGTGTGTCTATAGCGTGGATGCGACAGTTAACCTTTCTAGAAGAAAATATTTGAATTTCTTTGTCGCAACGTCTTTAGTCCGCGCTGAGAACACACGGAAATAGTTACCAATGGTTAACGAGATTTACCAACCTTCCCAACTTTTCCTTGGTGTTATCAACGCCTTTACTCGGAAGGAAGCACCCCTCAAATATGGTCAATGGGTGCATGTTCTCTGCTTTCCTTGTCATTTCTCGACTGTTTGCCTTTTGAACATGAAAAGCAAGGAGTCGAGAAATTGATGCTTTCTACTGTCGTTGCCATTTCTCAACTCATTGCCTTTTGAACACGTAAGAGAAGGAGTCGAGAAATGCAAAACATGCACCCAGTGATCATATTGCTGAAAATTGACCCGCATGGATCCGGCAACCAGATCCCGGATCTCGTACTCGCGAATCGTTTGACTGCCTCGAATTTGAGTGTCCAGGGCTTTAGTGAAATTCCATCAAGATGTCCTTTTGTGAATCTACCCTCTCTTTGCCGTCATCACCGAAAAAAACTTGTAATAACACACCATCGCCACGCCCTTTATGTCTTAACCACCGCATCGTTTCCGTGGGGAAAATATTTCTTGGTAGGTCCACATCAAACGCCACGCATCTCCCTATCCTTTGCAGTCACCACTCGTCTGCCGACCTATCACATCAGTCTATCTCCATTGTAACTTAACTTTGTATAAGAAATCAAGATGTGCCGACGCCTCTGTCTTATATATCTCCTTTCCACAGGCAACTTAGTTATCCTCTCTTTTTAATTTGTAACAACTCTCCATTTTTTACTGCATACATGTCTCATTGCACGTTTTACCTTGTCCTACCATGAAGAAATAACCGCATGGCCCACTGTCAAAAAACGTCATCCGTACTTCCTAAACTTCTGACTCTCTAGTTGCTAAATCCAAATGTCCATTTCGCTCTCTTCAAATTGCGGCTTTCAAAGTTTATGTGCACTACCTTGCCGCAGTTATGCACCTTCATCATCCTTTAGCTTCCTTCTTCAACAAAACCAACATTTCTTCGTAAATCTGCCTGCAGCAATAGACCGTCCATGTTTCATCCATCTTTGTCATCAACAATGTTCAGACAATGCGACGCATTGTTATTTAACACTAAGTAATCAGCTCTATCTCCACGCCTCCGATATCACCAAGAGATAGTAATCAGCTACGGCGTCTTTTTCTCAGTGTGTAAATTACTGCTTGTTGCTGCGTGAAGTTTGATTTGAATGCGTCCACCACTCGCTCTATCACATATGGGGGCTTTGGTATTTGTGTCTACTTGCTTGTCGTAGTATCTTTCTGCCATTCAGGAAAAAAGGGTCATAGCAAATCCACTCTGACCACTGAATACTACACGCTAATGGTCTAACACGATTTGTCTCATGAATCGCCGTTCCCACTGTAGGGAACCAGAACTCATTCCAGCTTATATACTGCTTACCAGCGAACGACTTTTATTGCCAGCTTCTTCTGCCGAGGGTTTGGATAGCTTACATTTATATTACTACGAACTTACATGCAGGGTACCCACACCTGCTTCCGGCATCGCCTATTGCAAGGCCGTTGCCTTGTTTGCTCTCTATGCCGATTCTGCTGTGTTGCTTCGGAAAGCGCTATTGCGCCATTTCTTACGCACATACATAGTACGGTTGTTTTTTTTCGGCGAATTGTCTGTGGTGTATCTGCGATCACGCCAGTGGCACGCTCATAGGCGTCCTGGGATGACGATGATTTATTCAAGCAATCAACAGCAGTCATTGCCCATAGCTAGATTACATGCTTCCATTATCATCACGCAAACATTAATTGTTCTATATATGTATATATCATGTAGAAGTAATAGGTATCAATAAAGGGAAAAACTAAACAGTACCGTGTCCAAATTAGTCTTATTTAGAACTCGATTTTACTCGATTTTGATTGGCTGTTTTCAGCCTGCAGGGTTTAGGTTTAGGGTTTAGGGCTGTTTGTTGGTTCGTTGAAACAGCCAATCAAAATCGAGTAAAATCGAGTTCTAAATAAGCCTAATTTGGTCACGGTACTGTTTAGTGGACCTCATCAATAAAATCAGGTGCAACCTTTTCTTGCCCGATATTTATCGCTTATACATTAATCATCTTTGCAATCCTCAAGGCTTTTGTGGGACTTGAGCATAATCAAAACCATTCAAGAGCCTAAAGCTCGTTCTTTCTGGCCTCCAAGTTTTCGAACGGCAAAAAGTTAAAAGTGCGCACAATTCATGGAGCGCCCGGCGTCGCCGGTGACTTTTATTTGGTTAATGACTTTTCGGTAAAAACCTTGCACATTGCATATATGCATATTATTAGTTTAAGTACTTAACCTAATACCAAAAGTGCGTTCGGAAGCGTATTAATTTCAATAATCCGTTATTTGAGATAACGCATTTTCAAGATGCCACCGGAATAATGCATTAATCGGAATAATCCATTTTGTATGGGTGTACGGATGTCACATTGGAAACGCATTACCCCACATCAATATTGCACGCATTACGCAATCGCAATCCCCCGCATCAAAAACAATAATTAACGCATTACGCACCGTCTGATGGACAAAGATGAGAATGGAATATTCGGCTAAAATTGAACGAAGATAGCGTATATCTTCAAGATTTATGTACCATGATTTCCTTTTACACCGCTGTTGTCATGAAACCCGTTTTTCCGTTCCCGTAGAGCGTTTTGGATGAGCGTTTCGGCTAAATTGACGAAGATAAATGAATTATTACGCTTTCCTGCTACATCGCAATTGTCGTAAATCCGTTTTTCCGTTCCGACAGATTCTTCTGGATAAGAGGTTTCTTATCTAGGTTAGCACAGAATAGCATTAGGAGCAGGAAGGCATAAATAGGGAGGGTAGTTTGGTGAATAAAAAATGATTAAGGACACTCAATATTCCCAGTGGCAATTCGAGTAGAAACGCGAAGTCCTGTAATACGTGATGTCTAAACGCTAGCGACCTAATAGCGATGCCTTCGGAGAGAAGGGGTCGCGCGCTAACTAGACCGATGGGCAGGTATCCTATCTCGTTTCAGCTATTCACGATCAAACGCAGGCGGAAAACGGCGAGAATGGCACCCTGAAGCGGCAAGGATGGAAGGCAGTGGCTGATGCGTTCCAAAGGCAATTTGCCGTGGCTTACACCGTGGATCAGTTAAAGCAACGGTGGCTCATCGTACGTACTCATCCGATCATCTTTGAGTGCTGCGCGTCCAACGCTAACCTCCGCTCTTTGTAGCTAAAGGGCAACTACAACACAGTAAAAAGAATTCGAGACAACTCCGGGCTCGGCTGGGACGATGAAAACCAAGTTATTACCTGCAGCGATGATGTCTGGGAAGAATATGTCACGGTAAGGAGCAGGGAAAAATGTACCTTGACAGCTTGGTAGTATTCTACTGACATATACGATGTCACTGCAGAATCATCCAGTAGCTGGGCCTTGGCGGACGACCTCCTTCCCCCTTTTCGACAATATTGGCGAAATTATCAGCGGGGCGGTGGCAAGTGGAGAATCAGCTCTACTCCGGAGGAAATATTTTTTGTTCACGAGAATCATTTGGACGACGACACGAACGACGAATTGACGTTGCGTCGCTCTGGCGCCCTGCGATCTGCAATCTGGAAATAGCTCGTCGCGGGACTCGGTGATGGCTAATACGGAGACTCGGCGCTTTTCCGCCGCCTCCTCCCCCAACTCACGCCCTGCCTCGAGTTGGCTGGTTCGTCAGCTGCGTCATCTGCTCCTTCTACTTCATCCACTTTGCACAGTTTGGAAAGGGCGCTCATCCCTGGCATACATCGACGTAAACGGACGCAGTACCAGCGGGATGAATTGGCGTCGGCGGTGGCCTCCCTGGCAGCAGCATCAAATCGCCGGAGTGATGTAAGGGATGAAGCGAACATTCGGCAGAAATCAAGGATAGATGAGGATGTGGAGCTCCTGGAAGCGAAAAGGAACGAAGAGAGTGATGTCAACAATACACTGGACGCCCTATCAATTCTTCAAAATGATTCACAAGCCACCATCTATATAACAATCAAGAATCGAGCTTTTCGCGAAGCTTGGTTACAAAGAAAAATCGAGGAAAGACACCAGTAGCATGTAGTATTATTTGCTATATTTGCCGGTTTCTAACTCTAGAAATAGAGATATAATCTTCCCACATTGATTTGGCGATGTTTTCGCGTTTCACTGCAGCCTCTCGCCGTTCTACGACAGAAACTGATTGATCCCTTGGCGGTTCTCCTTGATCGTTCCCACTAATAAGTTCAGGTTCCTCGAAAAGTTCGTACTCACCCGAATGTTTGATGATGAAGTTGTGGATCGTCAGCGTATAAACTAGCTGCACTTGCGTCTTGACCGGATATTGGCAACCCTTTGCCAGTATTGGGAAACGTTTTCTCAGAACGCCAAAAATACGTTCCACCGCATTTCTGAGAGAGGAGTGCCGAAGATTAAACAACTCCTCGGCATTTTGCGGCTTGAGAAAGGGTATTGCTTGTTAGAAGATGACTTCAAAAAATGAATGGTAGTGGATATGTAGAAAATAGAAATTTATGTTTGCCTTTGGTTCACGCGACCCCATTCCTTCAAATTATATTCTACTCCGCGGTATGGAGTAAGTACGGTATTTGAAATGCCATATCCAGCATCGCCGAGGAAATACTTGCCAGAGGGGACAATGAATCCTTTCGTACGAGAATCTTGCAGAACGCAGCCGTCGTGCGCCGATCCCTCCCAGACAGCAAGCACATAGCAGAAGCTCAGATCGAAACGACAGGCTGCGAGCACATTTTGGATGAGAAAGCCTTTCCGATTGTGGAAGGCTGTTTGTCGATGGGCGGGAACGTGGATGGGTATATGTGTCCCATCCAGCGCTCCGACAAAGTCGCGGAAGTATGGGAAGAACTTTCTCGAACGGGCGATGTCTGCGGAAATAGGATCATCCGCAGTCGGCATTGTTACGACCGCCGTATGCAGCTCCACAAGTGCTTGCAGGACGCGTTTGAAATTCCAGTGAATGGTATCGCCGCTGTGCTGAAATCGTTCTTGTGTGAGGCGGCTACTTGCGTTCTGGCCGCAAATGAAAAAAAATATTTCCACTTGCTCATCCACGTCTACGCCGCGGGTCGCCTGCAGACCATGGTAGTTTTGTAGTGACTCGCACAGCTTCTGGAAAACATCGACCTTCATACGTAGCATCTCTTTCGCGCGTCCAGCGTGACCACGCAGGACTTCGTGGACGTAGGAAGCGCCGGTGAGATCTGACGTACGGCACGGCATTGGCTGTGGTCGGCAGTAACGCTTGGCAATAGCCAGACACGTTTGGTCAACAGCGTCTTCGAATTCTAAATTGGATGAGGGGATAGAGGACATTGGTGGGGGATGGGAAAGGGCAAGCAATAAGGAGCGGAAATGGGTAGAGGGAAGGGGAGAGAGGAGAGAGGGAGATATGCGAATAAGCAAAGCTGTACTGTACTGTATATTGTGGAGGTTGGAGGTTGTGAGCAACAAAGAAAAAAACAGGTCCCGAGCAGTTTATTTTGCTGTATAGCAATAACGCATTACTTTCACAGATAATGCTTTATCAAAATGGGGAGTGATAGGTGTACCTCACCCCCTTGTGACATGTACCTCACTTTGATACGTGTACCTCAGTCTGTAGTAAATTTGGGGTGTGAAAATAACATTGACCTATATAACATCCGGGCCTGTCCTCATTTTTCTGTTCAGTTTTTATAGTTTGAGCTGCTCGATGGTTTCTTACTCTTATGAAAAGCACTAGAAGAAAATTAAAGAGATCATACACACCAAGTGATGGGTCGACCGGGTCAAATGGAACCGGCTTTCAGAAGTCTGTTCTCACTATGTCATCGGTCTCTTTCTAAACAAGACAAAGTTGCTCTATATTAATACTACGAGATGAGCAGGATCCGTTACGAGGCGTAGAGCTAAAAGAAGTACATTTACATGTACATGTAGAACATGTAACTTCAGTTTGTTTTTTTGCCGTGCAACTCCAATGGCAGCAACAAAGTTCTAGTTTAGTACGAAAACTACTTATACTCGTTGCTTAAAAGACCCGTAGCTTGCGTTCCCATATCCAAGAGAAGATGTGTAAAGTCCATACTCCGGGTGTTTGTGGCGCTTGTGAATGCTCTTGAGCTCGACGAGGCTAAGCACACTCTAACCAAGACCCAATAGACAGCCTGAAACAAAAGGCAGTACACATGCCTGGAACGAAAACAACACCGAGAACGGGTCCATGAACTGCAGCGTTGACGCAAAAAAGAAGCCGATCATGGCAAACATATTTAAGCCTGTACATATTGAGACGAACAAAGTCAGCCGTAGATATATTATAGAAAATAAGATGTATAAACGTACCAGTGACCCAAGTCTCAAGCGTCGTGAGTCGACATGAAAACCATTGGTGGACAACCTCGACATGCGCAAGGTAAGCGCTAAGTAGTAGCAAGAACGATCCAGCAAATAACGGCACCCATTATCCCACGATGAGACGCAGACCATTGCGTTCAACGTCTACGATTCAATAGTTTTCCGTGTCTGCCCTTGCGCATACATAAGCGCGAGCTAAGACGTAAAGCATTGACCCCAGAATACCGAAGATAGCAGTCCAAAAGTCAATTCGACTTGGGAAAGCCTACATACTGTCGTTCGAGTATCGTCTTGGTACCGTGGAAATACTCTTCTAGCCAGATCTCGAGGTTGTGGCAACAGTTAATCACTTCCAGGTACGTAATAGCGTGGTAAGCGAGGAAAAAGACGGCAGCTAAAGCAGGGGCGGATCCACACTTAGGTGAATCTGGTTGCCCGTTTCACGAGCGGCCGTATACCCACCAGCAGCGTGGGCTATGGCTTCAAAAAATAGCACCTGTGAAGAACAGGGTGAAGGTCACAATGGCACAAAGGACTCCCCAGAAAATTAGCTAGAAAATCTTCCAATTCTTGCCATGCCACGCACATAGAGTGTTGTCATCATCTTACGATGCGCACGCGAGGACCAGACAATACGTTTCTGGTCCATTGTGAAAAAGTCCACGAGCGTAGGTGAGAAGACATCGACACCATAGTAAACCAATTTGACACTGTCGGGGACTGGAACAATAAGCTCTTCAGAGGCCACGCGTGAGTAAAGCGAAGAGACGGTCGAGGTGGTTGGGCTCGTGGCAGCGTAGCCACCGGGATGTAGTAATGGCAAGTCGTTTTTGGCCACCATAGTCAATATCGAGGCAAATTCTAGACTCAGGGTGCAGGTGAGTGGTTGTTTCTATGCTTGAAAATAGAAATAATTCCTGCGTACGTTCTGAGGTCGTAGGTTGAATATCTGACTGAGTTGGTGTACACGAGCTAAATGTACTTTGTGGATAAAGGAGCTGCTGGGTAGATGTGCTTACTAAAGGAATAGAAACTTAATGGCGTTTCTCAAGCGCCAGCCGGAAGTTGTAAGAGGATCGTTTTTATGCAAAGGGGATTGCGCAATGACGACCGTCTTTGAATTTAGAGCCTTGTTCAAGTAAGAAATAGAGGTAAAAGAAATAGAGGTCTCGGAAACTGCGCGGTTCAGACTATAGCTACAAAAATCAATATCGATATTAAAATTCAGTAACTGGTCATGTCTTCCAGTGCAGCTGACAACGAGGGCATTGTTCACGCCGTGTCGGTGGTTCAGCCCCGATTGGTTCCCGCATCATCCGAGGCGCCGGCCGCTGCCAGCAAGAAGCGCGGTCGACCGAAGAAGACTGAAACTGAGGTTGAGCCAGCCCAGTGGACTCCTGACATGATTCGGGATCTCCGTGAACAGCGCCAGGCGCTCCGAGATGAATTCTTTGACAGCAAGGATAAGATCAGCTTAGCGCGAGGATGGTCGAAGATCTTTCTTTATCTGCAGACGGTTTGTGGATTCGAAGTGTCGACTGCGCAAGTCAAGACCAAGTATCAGGCCTTGCAGAAGCTATACCGTCAGCATAACGCTGCCGACAAGCAAACCGGCAACACCCCTATTCCCAAGAAGCCAGTATTCTGGGATGAACTGGTGTCACATTTCGGTGGCCGAGCCGGCATGGGCCATGACTGCTTGCTATCCTCCCAACCCTCGATCCATCAGGTAAATGCTTATAACGCTCATATGTTATCGGGATTAATATGTGATGCAGGAAAGTGATGGAGCGTCCATGTCCTCTGAAGAGCATCAGTCGCCACACACGATGATTCCATCATCGAACAGATCGCGGCGAACTATGTCTCGTCAGGAAGACAGGGTCGTCGCCTACGATGCCCTTGGATCTCGCATTCAGCGAGGACTGGAGGCGATCGGCAAGTCGATGTTGGCACCTGTCGAGAAATCGTCGCAGGATATGCAGTATCTGCGAGAAATCGCGACATCAACCAATCTTCTGCTGCAACAACAGAAAGAGCAAACAGCTGAAATCTTACGAACGCAGCAGTTGATGGTTCAACTGTTGGCCGACTTGCTGACAATAAATAAGACCAGAATTGCTGCTGAAACGACAGCAGCTCCAACGTTTCGACTGCGACTCGTCATCTATATTAATTTTTCAGTCAGAAATAGACCTCTGGAACCTATATTTAATTAATAGAGGTGACCCTCTGGATCTGACCAATAAAATTGCAGCGCAATTTTTTGGATCTCTATTTTTTCACCTCTATTTCTTACTTGAACCAGGCTCTTATGCAAGAATTTTTTTATAGTACACACATGCTATTTGAACAGACTGAGGTACGCGTATCAAAAGTGAGGTACATGTAACAAGGGGGTGAGGTACACCTATCACTCCCCTATCAAAATAACGTTTTTTGGCCTTCCGAACGCGTTTATTGGTATTAATGCATTATTACAGTGGCTTCCGAACGCACTCTAATACAATCAATTTGGATTTTGATTTGTTCCTAGTACTGTGATTGATTGGAAGCCAGTACGGTGAGTTACGCTTGGAAGTTTCCTGATATCGATTACGTGGAATTGTGGACTAGTTACGGTGTTTCGTTTCGTATTACGTGGTGGTTGTTGAAGTGGAACGTAGATAATAAAGTTGTTTACGTTTGATTACTCGCATTGCGTTATTACCTCTGTTGCTATCGTTTACTGTTGGAACTGATCGCTCAAGTACCCACTTATTGTGTCGAAACGCGCGTGTACAAGTACACTGTGTGAATGAGCGATTCAGAACAGGTTATGAGCCCAAGTGAGGGCTGTAACGGATCGGATGAAGAAGTCAAGGCTGCGGATGTAATGCGGCTGCTCGGGAACCTGATGACGCGTTTAGAAAGGCTAGAGGTGGTTATTAACACGCCTAAGCAGCAGAAAAAGTCGCCGCCTAGGTCCAGGGGAGATGCCAAAATGAGCATGACCTCCCTTGATGACAGCGACGAAGAGAAAAGAGGCTTCGCGAATAGGCGACAAGGGAAAATGAGCTTCGCGGAGATTAGTCACGCTGGAAAAGATGCTTTCACGCGTTCTGGATGTCCTGGTGCTGGTGTGCCACAGGTGCCGGTGCAAAATGGTGACCAGGCACCAACAAGCTTACGGATTACCTGGACAAGTGCCGGTCCAAGGGTATACAGTCCCACGCCGAAGCAAAGAACTCTTCCGATAAGGACGTTCGACGGCAAAGAAACATACAAGGGATTGGGATCCGGGTTTAAAGCTTGGGGCCGGAATTTTTTACGGCAAATTAATCTTGCCGGACGTGCCTGTGGATTTCACTAGACTGAAGATGTGAAGGTCGACATGCTGGGCCATTATTTATCGGGCCCAGCAGAGTCATATTATAACAGGCAGATCGAGGGTTGGAGGTGCGAGACACCAGCCCTCTGGTACGTTATGGACAAGTTACTGTCCGTATTTCACGTGCAGGTGACGCCGGCCCAAGGTATGAAACTGTTTATGGGCCGGAAAGAACCTGGAAGATCGTGGCCGGATCATTTTCTGTACCTGACTGCTGTTGCAGAAGCGGTCGGGTCAAATTGTCAGAACTTGGTCCTAAACAATGTGGTGTTTCACGCGGCGCCGGAGATGAGGCAGATCCTCATTTCCAAATACGACAACACGCGCGAAGATTACCTCCGGCACGCAGAGGAATTGTGCCAGTTCGCACAGGCCGTGGAGTGTAACGAAAGGCCGATGAAATTCGCGCAGGGTGGCGCGGAAAATTTGATGGCTGAAAAGCCAATGAAATTCGCGAAGAAACAAATGTGCTACTCGTGTGGTGAGGAAGGGCATATCAAAAGATATTGCCAGAAGAATAATAACGTAAAGGAAGATTTTGCGCTGATGATTGATGAGTCGTGTGGCGAAGTGTTATCGGACACGTGGGTACTGGACAGTGATGCGAGTATGCACATAACGTCAGACCTAACATGTCTGATTGAAGTGAAGAATGCTACGAGGGAGTGTTACCAGGCAGATGGTAAACGAGTCAAGGTCACGAAGAAGGGGACGCTATTTATAAATTTTGTATGCGGAAACACTATTACGCGAATTAAGATTAGGGACGCATATTACGAGGAAGGAGTCGCGAGAAAGATCTTCTCGTACGGGATTTTTGAGACTGGAGGAATGGTTTTATCGTATAAGAATGGAATAAGAACGCTGGTAAAGCGTGATTCCGGTGTTGGAATCGTCGAAGTTAATGCAGAACATAATGTGCTGACAATTCAAGGGAAAGTGGACTTAGGAAGTCTCGGAAAGAAATGATCATGTCCGTGGCGGCAGCAAATGATGCTGATTTCGTAGACACACAAGATGTCCAGAGTGGAAGTCTCATGCACTTCCACTCTCGGATGGGACATTTGAACCTCGACACTATCGTGGCATTGTCGAAGGATCCTCACTACGAGATCAAAATTACGGATTATACCCGGCGCCACTGTGTCACGTGTGCGCAAGGTAAACAGTCGAAGAATGCGCAGTCGAAGAAGGACAGCGGGAATAACGCGCCAATCGATCGGATCGGCGGCGTGATCTGTTCCGACCTTAAGGGTCCGATCATGCCGAGAGATCGGTTGAGAAAGCTTTACCTTGTCAATTTCATTGACTATAAGAGTAAATACGTCATGATTTTCCTTGCGAAAACGAAGGACGTCGCCGCGAAAAAGTTTGAACATTTTCTGGCGTTTTTTTAACGCAAGTTCAACTGCAAAATTCACGTGCTGAGGACGGACGGCGGCGCGGAATTTAAAAACGTTGCTTACTTCTGCCGAAGCACCGGGGTTTGCACGACAAATCAGCTAGGCGGGAAATCAAGCGATCAAGGGAAAGGCGGAACGCATGCACCGAACCGTCATGAATATGGCTCGGTGCATGTTGTCCGGAAGCGGATTACCGCTATCGTTTTGGGGGGATGCGGCAGAATACGCAGCGTATGTGCTGAACCGCACCCCCACAAGCGCGAATGCGCGACGAATGTCACCGCTGGAGCTATTGACAGGTATCAAGCCAAATTTTGGCGAGATTGTTACGTTCAGATCGCTGTGTACTGTCTACCGGAATCCTGGAACAAACACGCTGGCGCATCGCACGCAGGTGGCCGTGATAATTGGTTGCAGTGAGGAAAGGAAGGAATACAAAGTGTATTTGGAGAAGGACCAGAAGGTTACAATAACTCAGCATGTGAATAATGTGGAAACGCCGACCGATACGCAAAATCGGCAGCTCAATAAAATGCTTGAAGAGACTGAAGGCGAACGGGATCAAGGAATAAGTAGAGGCTCAGAAGGAGAAGTACAAGCGTTAGAAGGAGCGGTCCAAGTATCTGAAGATGATGGACACGCGTTGGACGCGGAACAAGTGGCAAAAAATAATGAAGGGCAAGATCAAGCGTGATCAAAGAGTTCGAAAAAGGGAAAGAAGTCGCGATGGACTAGGGATCTACATCTCACGAGCCAACACGCGAAATCGAAGGCTGCAAGAGAAAAGAAGAGTGAAGATAACAGCGATTTGGACGGCCGAGGGGAAGTGAATCTGCTTTCGGATGTCGATCCAAGGAATTTTCGAGAGGCAATTGGTAGAAGCGACGCTAATAAATGGATTCAGGCCATGGATGACTAAATCCGAGAGTTGGAAGCCAACGAAGTTTGGGACATTCTGCGAAAGCCGGATAATGTTAGGCCCCTTCACACGAAGTGGGTCTAAAAGACAAAAACGAACGCAAATGGCGCGCTGGTGCGTTACAAGGCGAGGCTCGTTGCCTGCGGCAACGAGCAGCTATACGGGGTGGACTACGAGTTCACCTTTGCTGCTGTACTGAACATGACGACCGTGAGATTTATTTTCGCAATGTCAAGAAAGTGGAAGTTCAGGCAATGCACGGGGACATCCCCAACGCTTATGTCAAAGCGTTGGAGGATGAACACGATATTTATCTTTACGTTCCAAGTGGTATGAAAATTGGAGAAGATAAGATGAAGAGTTGGAGATTGAAAACACCAATCAAGCGGTGTTAAAGTTAAAGAAATCGCTTTGCGGGATAAATCAAGCCGGCAGACAGTTGGATCGACTTCTGCACGCAAGGCTGACTGAGTGTGGATTTTACAAAGTTTCACGGATGGTTGTTTATATTATAAGAAGATTAACGATGACACTGTGGTTGTAGGGGTCTACGTTGACGATTTGCTTGTGACGGCAACGACGAAGCATCATATTGAAGGTTTTTTGGTGGCTTGAAAGATTTGGAGATAAAGAACCTCGGCCATGCCTCAAAGTTTTCAGGCATGCGAATTACTTACGATGACGAAAATGGATATATGTTGGATCAGGAGATTATGATCGCTGGCCTGCTCAAGAACTACGGTGTGGAAGATTCTAACGTGATGAAGACTCCGATCGCGGACGAGCACGAGAACGAGGCACTCAAGGACCAAGAATTGATGAAGAATGATGCACGCGGAAATGAACCGTCAGTCAAGAGTTTTCAATCGTTGACCGGCAGTTTGCTATAGATAGCACGCTGTTGCAGACTGGACATTGCGTACGCGGTACACTGGTCCACGCGCAGGGCGCATGCGCCCACGAAATTCGACTGGGAAACGGCGAAGCGGATCTTGCGTTTCTTAAAAGGAACAAGCGATTTGAAGTTGAAATTGGAGATTTGTAAAGAACAAAAGGCTGAAGACAAATATGAAATTGAAAATACTGGTTACTCGGACGCTGATTTCGGCTGGTCCAAGGATGATCGGAAGTCTACCAGTGGTGGAATAATTATGATGGATAGGTGTCTAGTGGACTGGTTCTGAAAAAGGCAGACGTGCGTCTCGATATCGACGATGGAAGCGGAGTTGTACGCTGCGTCGGTAGTGTAGTGTGAAATGATCGGTTTCATGGAGATGGCGAAAGAAGTTGTTTTTAATAAGAAAGTGCCTATGGTTCTGCGTTGCGACAATCAAGCCGCGATTACGGTGATGAACGGAAATGGAAAGACTGGAAGGACCAAGCATATGGATGTTCGGGTGAAGTTCTTTATATCAAAGGCAAGCGATGGATTAATCACGCCAAGTTACGAACCTATTGAAACTATGTTGGCGGGCGGGATTACCAAAGTATTGGGTCCTACGAAATTAATGTTGATGCAAGAGGGACTCGGGTTGAAGGCGATCAAGACGAGCTAGGTGTTTGCGGACGGAAATCCAAGAAGGAGTGTTAAAAGTGCGCGCAATTCATGCAGCACCCTGCCTCGCCGGTAACTTTTATTTGGTTTATGACTTTTCGGTAAAAACCTAGCAAATTTCATATATGTATATTATTAGTTTAAATACTTAACTTAATACTAATAAAATCAATTTGGATTTCGATTTGTTCCTAGTACTGTGATTTATTGGAAGCCAGTACGGTGAGTTACGCTTAGAAGTTTCCTGATATCGATTACGTGGAATTGTGGAGTAGTTACGGTGTTTTGTTTCGTATTACGTGGTGGCTGTTGAAGTAGAACGTGGATAATAGAGTTGTTTACGTTTGATTACTCGCATTACGTTATTACCTCTGTTTCTATCGCTTACTGTTCGAACTGCTCGCGCAAGTACCCGCTTGTTGTTTCAGAACGCGCGTGTACGAGTACACTGTGTGAATGAGCGATTCAGAACACAAAACGTGATAGGACCCGATTTACAATGAAATAACATTTAAAGGTGCATCTACTGTGAAGGTTGAGGTATAATCAAAAGTGAGAGTTAGGTCCTTAGTTCGCTATCTGTGCTACTTCTAAGCCTATCCTTCTAGAAGGTACTCTATAACGTACGACGTCATGACGTACTCTGTAACGTACGACGTCATAGCGTACTCTATATCTTACGACGTCATGACTTAGACATGTAATATAATATATGTATGTTCTAATCTATTAGGTATGTGATATATCACGTACCCCACGATCTGACATCTACAGGACAAGAGAACATCGAGTGTATTACTAACAGAAGCCTTTCTTTTTAATGGAATAGCACTGAATAAAAAAAATTACGATGAAGATGGTTAACTGCTTATCTCAACAAACAGCGAATCACTCTAAGACAACTTTTGTTATCATTTTTCCGTTATCGGGGATTGTCTTCCTGTCTTCTTGTCGTGATTTGCGCTTTTCATGTTTATGGACCCACTGGGTTAACACTGGTTGTTCCCCATTTGCACCGTTTACCTGATTGTTCGATTCTTCGAATCTCCAATGGATGTTATTTTTGCACCCCCCAGACACGCTGATCATATTAGTGCCCACACACTCCAATCCCTACTACAATCAACTCAACCGGTCTATCAGCCGCTCTTGTTTCATTCTAGTCAGTTTTGGTAGCCTTTTAGCTCCCTTTGACGGCTCCGATTCTAGCCATAAGTTTGTGGGTACAGCACAAGCAATTGTTGGACCAGGTCCAACCAGGTTTTTATTCTTTGTGGAGTTCGTGATGCTCCACGTAGGAGTTCCAGCTACGTTTTTTTGGCCGGGAAGAGCGACTGTTACGCTTCCGCTACTTGCCAAACCCTTCCGACCACTTGCCTTACTACTGCTAATTGTTCACCGCCATGCTCTAGGAATCATCCGTATACTGTTCCACCTCCGGTTATTGATGGCTCGTTATCCACCGTCTCCATTGAAGATTGGATAACTGGGTTTGTGTCGTCATATTACACTTTTTGTTGAAACAAACCAGGTTGTGTTGGGACGTTTGGAAATCTGGGACCGTCTTGTGACGTAACGTTTCAGCAAATCTGGCTCCTTGTCTTTCAAACATAAGACCATCGCTATCCTTCCTGGTGGATAAGGATCCTCTGGCTTGCAACCTTATCCCACACTCCTAATCTTCTCTTATCTATCTACCATATCTTCGTAATGTCAACATCCCGTTCCAACTTTCGCGTATTTGGAGGGTGGCTTTTTTGCAAATTCGGCATTTGATGATGTGTTTGTTGGATAAATAACGGACTCAGCCTGTGTTCTAAATTTTACGTTCCTTTGAAAATGGTTGTGTTTTGCATGAAGCATTTTGTCAATTTCTCGGTGCGGGTGTCACCAGTAGTTGTACTGTATACATACAGAAATCAGTGTCCAAATGCTACATTTAGCGATGGACCGTACACGTCCACGTCTCGACAAATGCAAACTAGTCGTAAATTCTTAATCATAGCAAAAGACCGCGCCTGTAATTGACACGAAAATGCTCCAGCATCACGAATATTAGACAAAGAAAAATGTGCACAGTTGAAGCAGAAATTGACGCCAGAATATTACCAGTGTGGTGGAGTCAAGTTCAAAATCGAACACCGTAGTGTCGAGAACCTGACCACCATCGTGCCCGGCCGTCCAACTTACGGGAGGAGTACCCCGCGAACATTCGCCTACGATCCTATCTGATCTTCCGCTGCTAGCAGACGACCGATCATCAGCATAGGACGCCTGGTCCGATTCGTTCGTCATCTCATCTTGTGTACCCGATGGAATGGTCTGGTAACACACTCGGTGGATCGGTGCTTTAAATCGATTTGGGGTCTAAAAACGTGAGACCGTTCTAGGTAGTGTAACCTGGGCGGAACTTTTCACCCTGGGTACGGGCAGACCATTTATACTCCAAGTAAATATACTTAAAAGGTCAGATCGCTCAATCGATCGTAGATCCCAAACAATACGAGAATAAAAGTCCAATACTCCAATATAGAGATCCAATAAGAACGTGATACACTCCACGAACGATATCTCCACGAAATAATCCAATAACTTGATAACACGTTCCAAACGTGTGCAACTTGCGCTTGAAAAGCCGAACAATGTGTACTCCCGTCGAGGGACTTCCGGCGGGCCAAGTGCGCCTGTAACGCGTCCCGGCCGGGTATAACAAGCTAGAGGGGATTAATCGACCCTCTGCTTCCAAACACTCTGCGGCGTGCAGAGGCGACTGATGTACAGTGCGAAGAAACGACTTCTTGTTGAGTGTTAAAGGCTGAAAATTAACGACTAACCAAAACTATCTCCCTATGGTCCCCAATATGTACAAAACATAAAAATATGTAAGTGCACGCCATATCATGTGACTCACCAAAATCCGTGTTCTTGACACCTCTCTCACACGATTGGCCCAAAAGCCTCCTTGATTTCCACCAATCCGATCGCCGATAAGCCGATCGGTGTGCTGCTGACGCAAAGCGACCAAAATTCTTGAGTCCGCTTCACCACACCAGACCTAAGAAACTTTCGCTTTAATCAAGCCACGTACATGACAAAGAAACAGAAACGATACGTATTCGATGTAAAGAAGATTATATTAATAGATGGGTCAGCGGAAGAATGAAATGTATCTATAGGAGAACAATAATTGAGAGAAGTATGCCGCAGTTCTTTAAAAGAATCATGACAACGAAGGATCGTTTTATCTTGTTTATAACGATTAAAATTCAGGTGAAAGGTTTCCTAAATCATGGATCCTCAAAGATAAGTACCGAGTAAAGAGGTCTCCCAGAGTACAAAGGGCCTTGATGAGATCATTGCAACGGCAGCAAAAATATGACGAGTAGTAGCCCAACAAGCGGCTAACATTAAGAAATGGTTACAACACAGCCTAGCATGAAATTCACTTTCCCTTTTTTCACACGGGACATGAACGATAGTATTTGAACGTGAAAGTTCCCGGTCAGATCGCCTGCGAAATGAGGAAACGGAAGGCGCGGAACCAGTATCGACATGGAATTCACTGAAAATTGAGACACCATAATGAAACAAGCGTATAAAACACAGTGGTGTTGTGGAACTTGAGCAGTTAGACGGATATTAACAAGATCTGGTTGCATTCTTAAAGCCATTGATCACCATAACTTTCCACATGGGTGACTCAGACGATGCGAAATATATCCTGAACGCTGGAGGTAAATATTGAAGCGGAATGGTTTACTCAGGCGCTAGTAGGTTTTATTAATGTAGGTTTAGAGCTAGTTAGTATAATAGTTCTCCATTTATTTAATACCGACCCTGTGGTGCAGTGGTTAAGGCACCACCACGGATCACGGGTTCGAGTCCCGCAGTGGACAAGATTCCTAGTTCGGGTAGAGTCGCGGTCCACGTGTAATGAAGAGTCCCTTTCAGCGCACGCTTAACATGACTTACACCTATTCCCATTAAATGAGGAGGTTTTCTAACAGCTTCATTTATTTAATAAAAGCTGGGAGTGGATAAACAGCCTCATAAGAAAGACTAAATAGCCTCAAGTCCAGCCTCAAGTACATAAAAGGCAGCATTACATCCATTTTCGGAATTTTGTGCACGTTTTTTGCGCAGCCTCTGGCCATCAATGGGTAGCGCAACGTATTAACCAATACTGATCTATGCAATAAAGGCAGTGGGACGGTGGAAACGCGTACAATACCCGCGTCCGAAGCGCTGCAAGATCGGCAGGAATTGAAAGTCAAAATTCCGGCGCAAAAACCTGGTAGAAACTCTGCGTTACTTTAAAAAATCACCTCGTGAGAAAGCTCATATTTTGTGTAGTAGTAAGATTGGTTTGAGGTTGGTTGAAGCTACTTTTGTTTTCATCGTGACCGTTTGTTTATTTTCAACCAAAGATACAATGGAAGTGCCGAAGTATTTACTTCTTGATTAAAAAAAAGAATTATTTCTTAAATGATAATATGAAGTAAATATTTTACTAAACATCAAAGATGTTTCTAAAAAAATAAAACTAATTAAAAAATAAGGGAATTGATCGGGTCACACACACACCAAATTGATCGGGCCACACCCCTCCCTTTTATGTCCAAATGTGTCAAATGTGGGTATGTTTTGGGCTTCCAAAATAACTTTTAATTTATTCTAGCTTTGTTACTTAGATCAATGCTACCCTGAGGCCGGGGACCTCGTGACACTCTCTTAACCCGCGGCGCACGCCGTAGCCCATGAAGTTTGCAGCCGTGAATGTAAACCTGAGGCCCCTGGCCTCAGGGTAGCATTGCCCTAATTAAAACTCCGATCGTTTCGAAACTGCATTCGCTTAATAAAAGGGTAACAACGGAATTCTACTCGCAGACGAAAAGCATAGTACCTATAGTTTGCGTCAGTTGCGTTGTCACGAGAGTTGGAGGTGTCATGGCCTGGTTTGTATCATCTTCGTGACGACTCAGTAAATGTTGGGAAACGCGAGGCTGGTCACACAAACGAAAAGTCGAACCGTTTGTTCGAGTTATCTGAGCACCCTATAGCAAATCATATAATCTGCCGATGATACTTTTAACTGAAACGTCACGAAAATGCTCATTACGTCAATACCATTAGTAGATGACTACTTACTTATGCTCTTCCAATGAAGGCAAATCACTACAATTCAATTCCAAACCATGCATCTCGCGAAGAAGTGCCTTGGCTTCCACTTTCTCTGGTCCTTGCATATCGAGTAAACAGTTGAAGAAAATGGTTGCCTCGGAAAATTGACCCAGGTGCTTATAATAATGGGCAAGAAACACTATCGCTGCCAAGGCTTGGGGGGTATCCACGCGAAAATTACCATTACTTCTGCCAAGAAAAATCAGCACTTCTCCTCGGTCTTTACTATCGCGGTCCTGTCCAATCGTCTTGAATCTTTTGATGACATCTTGATCTTGCTCAAGTGATGGTATAACGCTACGAATTCCAAGATTTATCTGATAAAACTTTGCAGCATCATGTTGCAGCCCACGAGATGCATAGAGGCGGCCGAGGTGATATGATGCGATCCCTTCACGATCCTGATTTTTTACGGCACGATGAAAACACGCGACGGCTTCGTCAACCTTATTCAATTTCTCGTAGCATCCACCCAAAGCGCACCACATGCGGGCATCGTAGGGACGAATCGCCACACATTTACGGTAATAGTAGATACTGTACAAAAACATGTTGAGAACTTCATACGCTTGACCAAGTCCATACCACGCACGATAGCCACGAGCGTTAAGATCAACCGCGTGGCGGTAGGCTTCGATAGCTGCAACGGTATTCTTCATCTCGATGTATTCATGCCCAATAAACGTCCACGCCGATAAGAAATTAGGATCAAGCTTTAGAGCTCGGTAAAAATAAATAATCGCGCGATCATCCTTGTTTTTGATCGAGTAAAAGTTTTCGATGATACAACACGTCTCTTGTCGGTACTTTTCCACTTTTAAGGCTCGGTGTGCTAATCGGCTGAGCTCTGTCTTCTTTTCGTTTACGTACAACACGTTTGAATACACATCCATATTTTCCATTCGATACGGGTCTTGTGCAGCTAGTCGCTCAAATTGCTCTTGAGAGAGATCAAAATCACGAATGTGGTAGCTTGTCAGCGCTTGCTGAGCCAAGAGGTAAGTCCTCTGTGGAAATTGATTCTCTAAACCATGTTTACGTTCACGGCAACGAACTTCATGGGCTACGGCGTGCGCCGCGGGTTACGCGAGTGTCACGAGGTACCCGGCCTCAGGGTGGCATTGCTCTAAGTAATAAAGTAGCATAAATTAAAGATTAATTTTGGAAGCCCAAAACTTACCCACATTTGACGCATTTGGACATAAAAGGGAGGGGGGGGTGGCCCGATCAATTCCCAACAATAATAGGTACAAATCCAGATATTGTTTTCTTTTTATATCTTAATTTTTCATCTTAAATTTTTATCATAAAGCATATCTTCAGTCACTTCTTCAGTGGGATTCACAGGATCTGACTATGACCCGACTGAGGTTAAAGTCAACAGCGAAATAGAGGAAAATGGCCCAACACCCACTGACGAGTACGTTGACGTTCACGAGGATGTAGATATTGAGGGCATCGCAGCAGAATGCGGAGTCGAGATTACATGCGAGGATCAGTTCGAAGACGAGGAAGAAGAGCAGAGGCCAACCGACGACGATGAGACCTCTCCTGGAGACAATCACCCATCCGCTATTGTGATCGAAAGTGACGGCATTGCACCTGATCTATCCGCCCATCTCCATCAGGAGAAGTTCAGCTACACCACTATGACTGAGGCATACGATGCTCTTCGTGACGAGTCCATGCCCACGGCGTTGTCATTAAAATCAGAGATAGGAAGAATGAGGATCGGCTAGAAGGGGCCAGAACTACAAGGGGTAGAGAGTATAAGAAAAAATAATATGTCATTTGCGCTTGTGGAGGCAAACCACCAAAGGAAAAACCTAAGGTGACACCCACGGCAGACCCCGAGAACAGAAAAAAATAAATCCGCACGAAGCGGAAGCAATGCCAGTGGGAAGTTCAGATCGCAAAAGTGGATGGTACGTAAGTTTCGCTTTAACCGGTCAGCATAATCATCCGGCCACTGCAGACGTGCGAAGCTACCCCACAGAGCGCCGTGGGACTACCGAACAAGAGATATTCGTCTACAATCTCATAAAGGTACGCACGAGCACCGCGACCATAATTGAAAACCTCAAAGAGAAATTTGGTGATTCGTGCTAAATTATCAAGAAGGACATTCAAAACCGACGGCAGAACTACCGTGCAAGGCAAAAACAAGGACTGCCGGAAATGGAAGCATTGGTACTGTATATGATGGCTGACGATGCCACCTTCAAAGTCAAGCAGACACCTGAAAGGCACATCACTCACTTACTGATCATTCCCAGCAGCGTCCTTCAGCTCCTGCGGGAGGCAAAAAGAACCCATGTCCTTCAAGTCGACGGGACCTACCGTACAAACGCGTACGGGGATGGAATGCTTCATATTATCAGCTCGACCAATACAAACGTTACTTATACCCTTGGGTATTTTTTCATGGAAACTGCGCAATAAGCAGACTTGAGATGGGTTATATCAACATTTGTGAAAGCCGGTATTATCATTGATCCGGGAGTTATCGTGACGGACGCGGACAAAGCACTGATGAATGGGTGTAAAGCCGAATTTCCCAAAGTCCATCACCTTTTATGTTTCTGGCATATCCAGGAAAATATCAAGGCTCAACATCTCCGAAATTTTCCCATCGAAGAAGTGCAGTTGACAACGAATCAACAATGGACATTTACAACATTCCTGAAGAAGTGGGCAAACCTGGTGTTGAACACCAAAACGAAGGAACTTTTCAACGCCGGATGGGAATCCATGAAAACTCACATCCCAACAGCGTGTGCCGAATATATCGAAAACAGATGGATTGGTCCACACAGAGAAAAGTTTGTCGCCGCGTGGCTGATTGGTGTTGAACATTTTGGCCAAATATCTTCTTCTAAGGTAGAATCTGCACACGCTGTCTTCAAGAGGGCGCTGGGAACATCGCAACTGCCGTACTTTTCAGTCTATCCCGTGATGAAAGTGATTTGCCAACGGCAAATGGAGCAGATAAGTTTACTGCGAGAACGGGACAAGAACTTCAAACCTGTGACCCCCGAGAAAGTCTTCAAAGGTTTGTACGGCGTAATTGCAAAGTACGCACTTCGCTTGATGCGAGCTGAGTTACGAGCTGCGAAAGAGGAACTTCCGAGAAGGATGAATACACCAGCAAGCTTGTATGGACCTTTAGAATGTGACGGTCTATGTATGACCAACTTCGGCTTGGTTTGCCGTCACGAACTTTTGGAGCTCATGGCAAGCGGTGACGAAGATGCTCACGGACAGGTCGATCCAGCAACAATAAACGCCCATTGGTTTTTAAGAAAAACTTTCACCCCCCAGAACACACGCAAGACTACCTCCATCCTTCCTCCACGTAAACGACTGAAGAACGCGCCCGCCCGATTGAACATCGGTGCAGAACATGCGGAGGAAGAGCAAAGCAAAAGCAAAATCCGATGCTGCTATTGTAAACACTATTGCCATAACATACGAGGCTTTCAGAAAAAGATTGAAGACGCAACCAGACCGCACAAGAGAAAGCCGCCAATCAAGCGTATGAGCAGCAGCAACAGGTATTTCCCATGCATGCGCAGTCCCAACCTGTTTACTTATGAGTGATAATCACATCCTGGAGATGGCATCACCCCTAGCCCCACGCGGAAGTTACTCATCATTTGCTATAGAGCCAGACAGAGTCACCGCCCCTCGTCGTCAATGCTATTCGCAACAGTATGCCACAAGTTATTATCCACATCCATCTTCAAGTTGTATGCTCCATGCCTATCCAAGTTCTATCACCGCCCCCTCTTACGAGCAGCCGGATCCTCATCACCCGCAACCCACCGTATCTCCTCCAGTGTACTATAATCCGCGTCCGTATCAAAGTTCTATCCCCATCCAAGTTCTATCGCCGCACCCAACGCGCGCCCGGAAACTAATCAACCACGGTTCACGCAAAGTACTCAGGATCTCATTCATACTACCACACACAATCCACAAGTTCCGATCAACTCTACTACTCGCACAATTACCGTTTGGACCGCGCACAAAAGGGTCCACGAGACGTAGCGTAAATATAGGATTTATCTGATTGTCAAAGATCTCGTGCTATTTTTCATCAGAGCTTGCCGTATCCTTCTTATCATAGGCAATGAGCTCGATGATCTCGTGTCGTCCAACTTTAAGTTGGCGCAGCGCCGCTTGCGTCATGGCAAACCATTGCGTCGCTTCTACTTCATGAGTCAACCACCGCTGCCTCGCATCTCCCACATCACTAACAAACTCCTTTTTGTCGTACTGCACTTAACTTTATGCCTTGCTGTCCAATTCTTGGTATTTGAGTGCCGTCATAAGAAATGGAGTCAAAAACTTCCGTGCATCACGGGGAAGCTCCTGTACTCACACGCTCCATGCTCTCGTTTTGCTACTACAGAAAAAACTGAGTAGATAGTGCAAATGAAGTCTTGCGCCATGTTGACGCAACAGTAGCGACCACCAGGAGCCAACACACGCTCTAACTCACCAAACATTTTGGAAGCATCTTTCTTAATCTCTAACTTGTTTTATGCCATTTAAGCATCTAATGCACCTTTATCCATCACAAGATCAAAACTTTCGTCTTTTAGAGTCTTCATGTTCGCCATATCCATCACCTTCCATTGCAGCTTCGGATGTTTAACCTTCATACCATCTATGACGCGTTCACTAAAGTTCACACTCAGTAAATTCGTAAAACCATCAGTTCGTCTTTTAGAGTCTTCATGTTCGTCATATCCATCACCTGCCATTGCATCTTCGGATGTTTACGCTTCATATCATCGATGACGCGTTCACTAAAGTCCACACTCAGTACATTCGTAAAACTATCAGTTCGTCTTTTTCTAGGTCGAAAAGGATCTACTATTGCTGAATTAACTGAAACTTCAGTAGACAAAATTGCTATTTTTTCTGTAATTGTAGCAGCTACAGCTTCTGCTTCAGGTGCATTACAATATTTAGCTCCTTAGCCTGCTTTTTTGGTACGGATAATAAAAGGTTCGAATCCTTTTGCTTCAAAAGGCCCTATTACTGAGTTTGTTAGAGTATACGCCTGGTAAGTGTAAGAAGTCAGTATTTCAAATCAACTTAGACCCATTGGATAATTAGCTCAATTAGTAGAGTATTTCGTTTACATCGAAAATGTTATCGGTTCGAATCCGCTATTATTCTAATAGGGGGTTCACACCAGGGGTGTGCGATATTGATACCGGTATTACAAAATACCGGTATATACCGGTATTGAATACCGGTATTTTCCCATACCGATACTGCTACCGGCCTTACTAAAGTTGGTACTGAGCCAGGGTATACCATACCGTCCCATGTAAAGTCGGTATGAAGTGTCGGTATACCCTACCCTGCCACACAAAGTCGGTATCAAATTGCGGGTATACCCTACCGCTCTACACAAAGTCGGTATCAATTACGGGTATACCCTACCGGTCTACACAAAGTCGGTATCATTTGCGTGGCTACCGTACCGCTCAAGACAAATTTGGTATCGATTGTCGGTATACCATACCGCGCTACACAAAGTCGGTATCATTTGTTGATATACCCTACCGCCCAATACAGAGTCGGTATCATTTTTCGGTCTCGTTAGAGAGTGGTATGACGTGGCCCCACCAGTAGCCTCCAGCTGATTGACGACAACAGAAGAAGCTATCTGAACTCTAATATATATTGCGAGCATCTCAAGTAGTGGTTGATAGTATACTATTATAAGGACGCAGAGTAATGCTACAAAACTCCTCCTCCAATGTTGTTGGTGTCCAGTGCCAATCCTCACCTATCACGAGTACCACGTTATATATCTACTCTGTTAATAGAGACTCAAGCTTTAGCACCTTCTTCCAATACCGATGCTGCAAGCATTATACCACGGCTTTTTGCTGCCACTGCTCTCCTTCGCATGCTGCTACGGCAGTTTGCCTGATGTTGCCACAAGTGCTACTGTACTGTACCCCTCTCACAGATCTCTATAATAACTACCTCTCACGTACTCTAATAGCTGTACTCTAAACTCGGTGTTGGTACCGGTATTAGATACCGCTTTTGCTCAAAGTCGGTATCTGTACTGGTATTGGATACCGCTTCTTGGCAAAGTCGGTATTGATATCGGTATTAAATACCGCTGCTGCCAAAAGTCGGTATTGCTTACCGGTATTAGGTACCGCTCTCTCGTTGTCTCGGTATCATACCGGTTGTATCATACCGGTTGTATCATTCCGTGTGGACTAAAATCGGTAATGGTACCAGTACTGGGGTACCCTTGAGGCAAAAGTCGGTAGCAATACCCTAATACCGATACCGTTGATTTGAAAATCGGTATCATATACCCAATGCCATACCCCTCTATCTATTTTCGGTATTCACCTAGAAATACCATACCGAACCTTAAAATCGATACCGCACACCCCTGGTTCACACCTAGGAAAATTGGCTACTGATTTAGGTTTGCTGATTTTGTAAAATAAACGTTGTAATTAAGTGAAATCAGCAGGATCTAAACAAAATCAGCAACCTCTAAAGGTAGCTGATTACGTCCACTAAATTTAACGAAATCATCAGGATTCTTGCCTCAAAATCAGCAAAACAAAATACCCGCTTTCCTCATCACTTTTCCAATCGATAACGCGCAATTTTAGCACCCTCACAGCATCGCGCTGAGGAGTTTCTTCTACGTACCGATAAAAACTGAAATTGTCATGTACTTGAATACAGACTGTCATGCAGAACCGCGAATCGGCTATTCACGAGGTGCAACATGCGAATGCTAGCATGCAACGCAATAAAGTGCGATTTGCAGCTGCACGAGCAAGTAGTGGCGCAGCGCCTCTAGGGCCTCAAAAAACTGCATAAGTGCGCTTCTCGGCGGTAATTCCGCTCCGCAAGGAATGTTAAACTCGTACTCAAACCAATTTTTTGGTAATTACTAAAGTACCCGTTGCTACCTTGAGTAGTGCGCGGTATCCATCAGCACGCTGCATATCGGGTTGTTGCACATAATAGCCACCAGGTACGACCAAGACCGGCCGCAGCGATTGGGGGCACGTTTATGTCGTCTGCAGATGCAGCGAAATATATATATCACAGCTGATATGACGACCACGACGCCAACCACGCCGAGCAAAATAGCCAGAATTATCGTCGTATTGTAATTATCACTCGAGGTGATGCCGGGTATGCCACCGTCGCTATCGGGCCGCCAAAATTATTGCCTGCCGTGATGTCACCGGATGAATCGGACGATGGTGGCACAGCAACTGCTTTGGATCCAGGTGTGCATGTACTGTTCTCAACACATAGAAGGTCATCGACTTGTTGACATTGCACCCCGTGTAAAAGACTTCCAGGATTTTTTCGCCAAGGATCCAAGTGTTGGCGTATGTATCGCTAGTGGATGTTGCTTGTAGCTGCACCAGAACCGTATCGAGACCTAAGGCCGTAATGTAATCATACTTCTCGAGATAGAATGTCACATTTTCAAACGTAAATGCAAGTCGTGGCAGCTCCACATCAACAGGACACATATACACAGCGGAGTTCAGTGTGCAGCCAGACGAGTACGTCTTTACAAACTCCTCATAGACCGATTTGGGCATGGAAAGTAGTGAAGTGCTAGAATCAACAATCGTGTCGCAACTCCCTTACTTGATGTAGGGCACGGGAATATGGCCGCAGTATCACCAATTTGCATGGCCGTCATGCCAATCGTCCAGTGAGATGGATTGGCCGTATTTAGTTCTATTGTGTACGGAGTTAGGCCATGGGACGAAATGTGTGCGGCATCGACGCCATTTATCACTAAGAAACTTCTTTTTGGTTGGTCGTCTTTGGTCAGATACATGGAGAAGCTCGTAACATAATTGATAAACTGTCCACCAGGTGACGGTAGGGTGACGAGAGAATTATATACAATCAAAAAAGTCCTTGCGCGTCTCCTACAAGCAGGGACGCTGCGTTACTGGGATCGACATTCGACCCTTGCGCGATACCCACAACGTAATTGGAAACAGTGACAGCACCGAATTCAATAGTCGCCGACGTGCCCTGGAAACAAACATTACCGGAGCCATAAGCAATGATGTTTGTATCGGAAGGACACGTTGCCTTGCACGTGACGTCCTTGAGATAGTAGCACGAGATCCACAAATCGGACGACCCCGTGTCCATTTGGACTACATAGGTACTGCCATCCACTTGAATGTCAGCAAAGTTGATAGTTTTCCATCTCGACAACAACGTACCTTGGCGTTCAAAAGCTGCTTCATTATCTCAGTCATGAGCGATTCCAACGACGCATGCGTCCCTGTGGCGCAATTTGTTGCTAGGTGTATGAATAAAACCGTAAGATTAGTTATTACATAACACCAGGGTATGAAGTCGCTAACCTTGTACATTGCCTCGAGACGCTTAATTTTGAGATGTTGTTTTATTTGCCCATAATTGATTTTGGATTACTGGGTTGCAGCTAGTTGCCACTGACTCAGGGTATATTTGTTTTACGTCAAATCAGCAGTATTTCCCGATTGAAAGCAGCAGGGTAACTCAGGGTGTGAACAGCATGATTTACGATTATAATTACGAGTCAAATCAGCAAGATTTTAACAAAATCAGCATGCTGATTTCGTTATCGTATTTTGACCTTAAAACGCTAGGTGTGAACCCCCCTAATAAGAATATATTTATTACAATAATTTGTCAAAAATTAACCAACTATTTCTTAAAAAAACAAAAAACGTTAAAAAGAATGCAGCATAAATAAGAGATTTTGTCCACAAATCATGGTATTTGTTACGTGGCCAAGTCGAAAAAAAGTGTCAGTGTCTTCTTCAGCATAGCGTTCCTTCTCCTGCTCAGAATTACCAATTTGGAGCATCCTATTCTTCCGATAATTTTCTTTAGCACGGCGGACGGCGTAACAGCGGAAATTGTAGTTCTACCTGATTGAAAAAAAGTAGCACATGTCGACAAAATTAATATGAGTGTAGCGCGTAGAAACAAGTAAAAGCATATCCCAATAAGATACACACCTCAAAATTTCCAGTATTTTAAGGTAACCAGTATATTAAGGGTACCTTATTAGGGTTCGTGTGTGCCTAGCGCGGATGTGTGGGTGTCTAGCCATTCCCTAAATTTAATGTATATAAACTAAATCAAAAAAAGCAAATATATAATATGAGCTGATTTAATTATATAATTTGAGAATAACGAATCAAAAGGTTTAAAATACGATTTTTTCGTCAGAAAAATAAAAAGTTCAAATTGGAACAATAAGATTTAAAAATAAATATCCTTAATTCGTATTAGTAGAATCCCATTACAGCAGTGCTCAAGGTGGATGGATGGCTGATAGTATTGTTGACCAGTCAGAGGTGACATTTGTTGGTTTTGGAATTTCTTTTTTCAAAACTAACAAAAAGACTCTGTCAGAATAAGAGGTAAAGACAGCGGCGCTTCTGAGGCTGCAGCTGACATCAAGCTATTGACATTAGCAGTTTACGCGAAGACGCGGGCTGAAGATCGGGTGTTATTAATGACGCTTCTAAAGCGTCTTCAGTCGTAGAGGCGCAGAAAAGTGCGACCCTGTAGCTAAACCCCTGTCGCAGATGTTGCTTAGGCAACCTCTGTCACGTCTAAAATGTACAGGTAAGCAGATAGATACATCCCGATATTACGACTACGACTAGAGCCTGTCGATTACAACAACAGTAAGAGATTCGAGTCCTATGAAGAAGAGCTAATCATGAAGAGCCAAAGTTACGACCCTCCTGGATCTACAATGCGTGGAATCCAGGTCAAGACTCTGTGTAGCAGGTGTGTATACGCACGGTGCGGCTAGCGCACAGACGAATACTTTACTAAAGCGGCGATACGCCGCTACTTAGCCGATACGACATTATAAAAGGGCTTAGTAAGATATCGCTCTCTTATTCGGGGCCAGGATTTACCTTGGTTTACGAGTTAGTATAAACTAACGCCTTGATACAAGGCTCCCTTAATAAGGGGGTACTTAAGGGAAGGTATTCTATTTCACTACAACGCCACTGCGCGCGGCCGGTCGAGGTCGTGCGCCTAGCAGTCTTTAGAGTGAAATGTAAACTGATGTATATTTAATATATAATTAGACTAATTTAATTAAACTAATGTAAACTATATGTAATACCATGTAGAACTTACTCAATTCGTACCTAGACGAAATGTAATGTGCACCACCTGTGTACTAACACGTGGCAGGCTGCCACTCCTCCACCAAGGGCTCCCTCCCTGATTGGTTAAAATAACCAATAGGTCCAAACCTTTCGGACCGGTCAATACTGACCTCAACCGTAGTGTACTTATGTACAAAACATACCCAAATGTAACCAAATGTAACCCTGTTACACTCTGCACCAAGTGTCGGTACAACCAGCGCTATTAGCGGTCACAAGTGGCAGCATCCACTTCTGCGAGGATATATGTAGACTCACATTTCCGCAAGAGATGCAGCGTGTCCCGTACAAATTAGGGTACTGGATCCCTTCCTGGGCCCTCCTTCTACCATGCAGCGGAGATTATCAAGACGCCGACTTTATACGTTATTCGATGTCTACATCTTAACAGGACTGTGAAGACCTCGTTGAATCGTCAATTTGATATTTTTTAGATTTCAAAAGGATATTTTGCTAGCCGGATGTCATCGAAGAAGAATAGGGAAAATAAAGATTATCTTCTCAACTCCGGAACGCATTTGTTTTGATAACTACAGCAAAAGCCTTGAGGATAATTTGCGGCAGTGGTATTTGCCGACACTACAATAAGACGTACCATTTTACGGAACCGGTCTACAAAGACCAATATCCCTATCTTCCGACTTTTATCAGGCGGATGGGCAAAAACGAAGTCCATGGAAATGTACTTCCGACAATTTCTTAGAACCGACAGGGTTTAAGCGGAACTACGCATACTGTGCGGGATTTACGCGGTGAAAACATCTTAAAAACGCGTACGTATATGCATACCTACTTATACAGGTTCCTTCAGAAGAAGTCGCGAGCTAGCTTAAGCTTATTTCTTCTACCAACAAATGATGCCCCGATATTGGTGGATCATGATAATCAAACATGATTGCATGATAGAGATCATTATTGATCGTTACAACGATGCGATATAATGCGAAGATTCCAAGATAGCTTGAGTATGTGCATCGTTAAAATGTCCAAGACGATCTAAAAACGAGTTGATCCAAGGAGTCGTCACAATGGTGCCCAGATCGGAGTGAAGTAGGACCCTCCATGGCTTGGCCTCGTAAAGACGGGATATTTGTAGCCCCGTGACGAGATCGGTCCGCCACTAATAAGGGTCGGGATGACCTACAGCTGGAGGAAAAAGCCAGAAATATGGGCAGACAGAGGTCAAGACCAATCGGATCAGAAGATCGATATGCGCCGGCGACCAAGGGGAAGCGGCATCCATACTCTGATCGGAAAGAGGCCGATAAGCGGCCTTCAACCCTCCTAATGACACACGACAATACAAACCAGAAGTGCCAGTTGGAGGAAAGGTCCAGATACCCCATCAGCTGGTATCGATGTTTCCTCAGCCCTGTCGTCGTGTAGGTCGATCACCTGATCGGCATCTTATGTGGGATTTCCGGTAGCTGGATCGGAACGACGACGTTGGGCGGATCGGGGTGAGACACAGCAAGAAGTAGTTCGTCGGAATCCACCGACCCGCCCTCTGAATCCCCCTAGACGATATCTGCGGATGTTTGGATCGAATAGCATGGGGGTCGAGAGCGTGTGACTTATCGTGGCTTATCTCGTCGCAACTGGACCCGCCTTCGTTCTTGAAGGATGCGCCTGCTTCTTGGCTTTCTTTTGCACCGCCTCTGGTTTCTCTTCGTATTCCAGATCGCTGGATGCATCTCGCGCCCTAGCTCCCCTCGCCGCGGCCTTACGTTTCCGATGGAGTTTACGGATTTTACGGTATGGATTTTCAGCCAATGAATGGCGCGATGATCCAGCCGAGCTCGGTTTAGGGGCGTGATTGGTGGAGCCCAGGTGAAGGTCCACGAGGGTGTCCGAAGCCTATCAGTCGGCACTGGAGCGGGCAATCGGAAGATTGGATAACAGATTGGTCAAATTATGACGGTACCGATGTATGGCTGTCTAACGACGATTCAACTTCTGACTCCAAGCGTCCGATCGTCCCTGGAAGAATTTTACCCTCTCAGCGTGACCTGTACCGAATGTTGTAGGTCCGTGATCTGCCTCTCCAAGTAGCACTGTTGAGAGTGTAGAAAAGGCCGGTCAGACTGATTTTCCAGCCTCTGTCGAGTGATCAGCGTGAGGTGTTCCTGAAGATGCAACTTGTAGAAGTCAGATCGATCCATATCGTGACGATAACCTACCAGACCATCCATTATCGGTCGGAGCGGATTGAAATGGTCGTGCACCTGATGATCGGCGACGAGCAGCGCGCTTACTGCTTTGGCGACACGGATCGCAGTGGATCGACATGTGGGAAAATTAAGAACAGATTTGAGGTGGAGTTAACGGACGATCGACATACCCTGTTTTGCCTGTTGTGAAACCAAAGACTGGAGACGTGCATTATCGACCATGGTCCATTTTTGGCGTTCGGTCTTTTGGAGTATGTCGTTTACGTTCAGAAGCCGATCGATCTCGACCTGAGACTCGTCCTGTTTGTCGACAATTTGAGTGTCACAGGAGTCATCAGATCGGTCCAATCGTCTAGGGGAAAGAATGTGCCGGGACTGGTAGCGACGATAGTCTACTAAAACAGGTGTTAAAGAAAGAAACGGGCGATCGGAGATCGAATGCAAATTACCTGGTGGAGTAGATCTCGTGATGCATGAGTATAATGGAAACCGTTGGTGAAATCGGGCCGCTACCGTTGTACGGCTGCGACCAGACTCAGGAGCGGCTTTGGTCAGGCGAAGAAGAAATTATATGGTCCGTTTATACCGGTTTATCACTGATCGGTTTGGAGCGATCGGGTTGGTTAAAAGGGAAGGGGATTTTTAGCCAATGGTGTGTTAAAAGTATCAAGTTATCAGTTCTAGGTAAGTCACACGATGTTTCATGTAGTTTATATATTAGGTTTTTTAATGGATATAAATACAGTTTGTGTTTTTCTTACTACTTACGCATAAGTGGCCCCTGCCTGCCGCGGAGTCTTCAAGAGCGGAGGGTTAACAGGGTCCCCTTTAGCTCAACTTTCCCGTCCGAGACGCGTTACAGACGTACTTGTCCCGCCGGAAGTCCCTCGACGGGAACGCGTACTTGGCACATCACTCATTTCAGGCCTCACACGTTTGGAACGTGTTATTTACATCAATTGGAAAGGTTTACGAGGAGATATTCGTTAGTGGAAATCTCAAGCTTTTGGATACGTTTGTTTGATTGTTCTCGATTGTATTTTCGATCTCTCGTTTTGGTTGGTCTATGCGATCGGCTATACGTGATCCTCCCTGGAAGTATACTGAAACTAAGTATATTTCATATATTCACGTATTTAGGGTGACGATTTCCGCCCTAGGTACACCCTACTCCAGAAGTGGATCGTTACATATCGATCTCTAACAAATTCATATCCGCGACGGTCCGCCGAGTGTGTAAACACCCAAACCAATGGGTACACAAGGTGAGAAACGTGAACGCAAATACGGACCAGGCAGGTTCGCGGGGTCCCCCCCGTAAGTTGGTCGGCTGGGCACGATGGTGGTAGGGTTTAGGACACTTTGGTGTTCGAATTTTTGAACTTGACTCCACCACAGTAGCAACTCGCATCTCAGAAATTTCAAGAACAGCAGAACGGTCGCAAAGAAATCTCTTCCCCTTCGTGACCATTTCACGTCGTCTGTAATCACATTATTGTAGACCCAAGCCAGTCCATAGCAGAACAAAAGCAATCGGTTGTAACTTCTAACACAAAGATCACCAACAACAAATGTCGCTAGAGCCACGACTAGTCTCTTGAAAACTACGCTTGCCTCGAGAGGTGATCTCGTGCAAGCTCTGAACGAATATACTGCTATTTAAGGCTATGTACTCTCGGTAAAGAAGTCGAAGAAAGAGAAATACGGCGCATTGAAGGTAAGTTCAAAGATTAATTCCAATGCGATCGCGATGGTACCTATCGAAAAAACACACATAATATGGATTATAGCAAAAGGCAAAGGAATACCGTAACACGTAAATGCGGATGTAAATTCCTGTTGGTAGCGAAGGAAGATGCGGAAGGAAGATTGACTTTCACCTTCTCGAACCCGTCACATAATCACCAGGCTTCAAATAAACCCTCCGGCCATGCGATCCACCAACGCCTAACACCTGCGAAATAATCGGCGGTGAATGGTGTGCTTGAGTCTAAAGTTCCAATCAAGACAATCAAGAAAATCCAAACGGCGCTCAGAGAACAAGGCGCAACGATTCCTGCCCGGAAACTATTCAATCAGAGGAATAAGATGGTGAAGAATGAACTCGATGGAAGAGCACCTTTGGATGCACTGAGGAACGATTTTGAAGAGGAAAGCTATGAGATCCATTTCAAAGTTGATGCTGATGGAAAAGTCACCCATATCTTCTTTGCACATCCGGAAACCACCAACATCTTGCGAAGAAACTAGAAAGTAATTGTCATGGACAACCTACAAAACAAACAGGAAGAAGTATGAAACATAATGCGCAGGAAAATGTTTCATGAAGAATGAAAACATCGCTTCGTACTCTATAGCTGTTGAATACCTGCGTGGGATGTTCAGCGACTATGGAATACCATCCGTGTTTGTGATCGATTATGAAGACGCTTTGATAGCTGCTTTGCGCAAAAATTTTCCAAGCGCCGACTTTTTTCTTCTCGTTTGGCACATCGAAAAAAATCTGGTGAAGAAGTGCAATTCTGAATTTCCTGAAGAAGAGGCCTGGGAAGGGTTCTTAAAAGATTGGAACTTGGTACGCTTTCATGAGAAACTACCTTTTTGCCAAAACTGAAATTGAATTCCATCAAAAGGTTGTCTACGCAAAGACGTCACAAGGGGAAGGCGCACATTCCTGTCTGAAGAAATACATCGGAAAAAGCACGTTCGATTTGCGGTAGACTTTCCAACGCATCAAGCAATCCATGGAAAACTTTCGGACGGAACCCAAATCAGATTTGGACACGCAACAGATGAATGTCCCGAGGTATGCTCAGGCTGCTATTAGGCCGAGGACGGACATCTTTCAAAAAGTCGTTAGAGGAGTGTCACATTTTGCCCTCAAGAAGGTTGATGAGCAGGTGAGTTTGTCGTAGCTTCACAATCCATTGAACTGCGGTATAATTGGGGGGATCGATCTTGTTTGTTCAGTTGGAGAAAGTGAGACAAGAGTCGAGCGCCGATGATCCTCCTTGCTGCACCGCTTTTAAAACTATCTGGGGATTAACATGACAGCACGTGTTGAGACAGATGCTTGCCGAAAGAAAGAAACTCGAGCTGGAACACTTTGATGATCACTGGCACCTTCAGCATAATGTACCACTCTTCCCGGCGCAGGTTGCGGAACTTGAAGCAACCCTTCCGGTGGTACTGCAACATGTAACGACCAACTTTTCCAATCTCCCTACGTACCAATAGCAGGCAATTGTTGAAGATCTGCACAACGTGTCACAACAAGTCCCCCAGCCGCTGCTAGATCCTGACGTTGCTCGAGCGAATGGAAGACCGGCGAACGCTGGAGCCCAAAGGAGCGATTCATCGACTTGGCGCGACCCATCCGGTTTTGAGTAGTCAAGAAATGCTGAGTCGAGAAGTGTTGGCCTTGCGGAGAATTAGGGCATATAAACAATCCCAAAAAGTGTAGGTTGAAGGGGATCTCTGCCTCCTTGCCGCTGGCTGCAATCAACTCAATTCATCGTCCTCCGAAAGTGGTACCACCAGCAGCAGCGAAAGCGAATTCGCAACCAGATAATCAACAGCCTTTTTTTGGGCCGACGGAGCCTTCATTTGCGTCCGATGTTCCAGTGTGATATCAGATTGACCCGACTGCTGTGGCACAACATTTGATGGGCAACTCGCGAGTGCAAGGACAACCTTGGGTTCCAGGATCGATTTGGGTTGATAGAAGAGGGCAGATGAACCTCCTGGGAGGATCATCAATAGAAAATAAACGTTGAAAGCTTTGGGTCTGGCAACATGTCTCATGATACCTGATACGTCTGGTATATATATAAAATAATACCGTCTGTACGATGGTCCTTTTCCAGGCTTTTGATTGGTCGGTGCTCTGTCATGTGACCTCGATTTCGGTGACTTACACACACACACGCACACACACACACACGCTCACTCGCACGCGCACTCCCATCTCTCACAACTCGTGTGGTGAAGTGCAACTGAAAAATTATTGACCAGTTTGTACCAGTGTACCAGTTGTCAAGGCAGATCGATATCGTTGGCTGAAAGGACGTAGTATTTTGGGCCAATCGTGTGCTTGGAGTGTTATGTACGCAGATTTGAGGTAAGGCACATGGTTTACATATAGTTTACATATTGGATTTTAATTGGATATTAAATACAGTGTTCGTATTACATCGGGTTGCGTAAGTCGCCAGTGGATCCGATCTGAGTCATTGGGAGCGGGAGGCTGACAAATTCCCCTCACGCTTATAATCCCGGCCAGGACAGAGCTCCACCGGAAGCCCCACGACAGGGAGCACTCGTTACGATCACTCACCACTCAAGTTCGGCCCCGCTCAAGGGAGACGGGTTATTTTTTGGCTGGGTTACTCATCGTGATCTGCTGCGATCAAGTCCCAGGAATGGCTGGATTACTCATCGCGATCTGCGGTCAAGTGCCAGAAACGTTTATTGGCTGGATTACTCATTGCTCTGCAATCAAGTGCTAGGATTTACTATTGGGATGATTACTCACTGCCTCGGGTGGTCAAGTGCCAGATTTTATCGCATTCGGAGTGAAGATTTCCGCTTCGTTTGCCGATAGTCTATTTCGCATTATCTTTCGTTGGAATTTCGGATCAGTACCCCAGAAGTGGTACATCCATATCGGTCTTCTCTAAAGTCTCCACCAAGCAACGGTCCACCGAGTCTGTAGCCACCCATACTAATGGGTACACAAGGTGAGACGTGTGATGAATCGGACTCGGCGTCCTGAATTGCCGATCGCTCACCTGATCGGCACCCTGGCGAAGGTCCGCGGAGTACCCCCTCCGTTAGTTGGTCGGCTGGGCACGATGGTGGTTCAGTTCCGGACACTTCGGTGTTCGATTTTGAACTGGACTCCACCACACTCGCGCTTTTAGAAAGCTGCCTGAATAAAGAACCTGTGCACAGCGCACGAATGGAGAGAAATGATGGCCCATTACGTGTTGTTGAAAGCCCACGATCACGTCGAAATCGTCTCAGGCGGGAACGGCGGGCGAATCGCACACAAGAACAGCACGGGGCAGATAATGCAGCGCATGCTGCTCGTAGGGCAGTCCAAGTAGAAGCGGTGGCCCGGCAGCCGGTGGAAGGAGCCCGGGGTACACTTCGACATATGCTGGAGCGGATGGACGTCCGATTTGCATCATGCCAAGCGTTACACTGGGTGGAGGAGCGATTAAAGCGATCCAGAAGGATGAATGCGGTGTTCACGATGTGTTGCGATGCAGGCAAAGTTGTAGACATCGAGCCTCTGACCACGCCACTAGAGCCTCTTGTCACACTACTGAGTGCGCAGACGTCATCTGCAAAGGCGTTTCGCAGGAACATCCGGGCGTACAAGAACGCGCTGTAATTCACATCATAGGGGGAAAATATAGATGAACGGTTCACTCAAGGCGGGATCTACACATAGCGGCTCCAGGTAGCCCTGTACCATCGCATGGGGAATTTGATGCAGAAATGGGCTGGAGAGGCCCTGCTTGAAGTTGTACAACAACGTCACGGTCGTTCACGCTGCCGTCGTGTCCATCTCCGACCATGATGCCGCCGATTTTTCATCCGCAGTTGGTGCATTGTAGCGGGGATTGTGACCACATTAGTATAATGTAGAGTAAGTATATTGATGCAATACATGGTATGAGGGGGATGGAACGGTGATGCGCCCGTGGAATCTAGGGTACCTACACAGTCGAAGGTCTGCCTGCAGCTTCAGCTACGTCCACTTGAACCACCCGTCGCTACCCTAACCCTGGAAATACATGGGGGCAAGTTTTGTAGACGGACAGACGTTTTTTATGCCCTGCCTTGTCGGTACGACGGGTACCTACACTTGTATTGTATATTAATTAATCGATCCTGCCGAAAAAGTGTGCTCAAGCAAATTTGCAGCGTGTGTGCTACTGAATAACGTGTGTCCGCACTAAATAGCGTGTGTCCGCATAATTTTCTTAAATAATAATCTATATATATAAAAGAGTACCGTGTCGTCGTGATCCCGTACCTAAGCGAAGTCGAACTGTACTATCGATTTCATTTAATTAGCTACAAATAGCGCTTTTACAGTTGGGAAAAACTAAACAGTACCGTGTCCAAATTAGGCTTATTTAGAACTAGATTTTACTCGATTTTGATTGGCTGTTTTCAGCCTGCTGGGTTTAGGGTTTATGGTTGAATGGCTGTTTTCAGCCTGCAGGGTTTATGGTTTATGGTTTAGGTTTTAGGGTTTAGAGTTGTTTGTTGGTTGGTTGAAAAACAGCCAATCAAAATCATTGGTTGGTTGAAAACGGCCAATCAAAATCGAGTAAAATCGAGTTCTAAGTACACACATCCCCCTCTTAGCTTATGACTTTTGGCGGGAACGAGGCTCTTTCTATGAGGACTAACTTATATCTTATAAGTTATAAATCTTGGAAATTTATAAGTTCTTCGGGGGAAAATATCTCACTTGAACCAGGCATCAAGGGTGCATTGGACAGTGGCTGAAAGGCGGACGCCAGTCTGCAGGTCTCTAAGTGTCTTGGCAACCATCCGATGCTTTTCGTCGGATAGATCAAGCAGAGAAAGGGAAATTCTGAGGGCCTCAAGCTTCTTGGTCTTTGAAATCTCTTCCTCCATCACCTCTTCGTCATTGTCCTGCTTGTCAGCCTGCACCAAGGCGATGAGCTCCTCGTCACTCAGCTCAGAGTGAACGCTATCCTGCTCCCCCTCCACGTTGAGTAGGTCGGCCACCGGAACCCGGTGCTGGAGTGAAAGTCGGTCGAGGGCCTCCTGCAGCTCCTTCTCCACGGCGGCTTCCTCAGTCGTGTGCTCAAGGGGACGCTCGTGTGGACCAAACATGAGAAGCGGGCATTCTTCGGCGAGGAGACCGCTCTTGCGGAAGCAGTTGTGGATCGTGTCGGAGGAGATCTCGTCCCAGGCAGCATTAGACCATCTCATAGCCGTGAGTTGGTCGACTTTGTAGAACTCTTTCTCGTTGCGATCCTCGCTGTCCGGGGTTTTACGCATGTGGAAGCGTCGGTAGTGGCGCTTGAAAGCGGAGATGATTCCCTGTTCCATGGGCTGAAGTTTCGACGTAGTGTTGGGAGGCAACGGCTGAACCGACACATTGGTGAACTCAAGGTCGGTGAGTGTGTGGTAAGGGGCATTGTCCATCAGCAGCAAGACCTTGCGGCCATTTCCCTGTCAAACAGCAGCTTAGCAACACATCCTTTGATAACATTGGCAGCAAAACCACCCACCCTTATTTTCTTGTCAAGGTCAGCCAGCCACTCCTGGAAGAGGATGCCAGTCATCCATCCTTTCTTGTTGTTGCGGTAGTAAAAGCCGAGTTGTGCGACGGTCTTTTTCTTGAAGCATCTGGCTTCTCAGCCTTGCCAATGATGAAAGGCGCCAGTTTGTTTGATCCGTCTGCGTTTACAAACAGTGCCAAAGTGAAGCGAGTCTGAGGAGATGTTAGCATTTGATTGGCAATCTCAAAGGCATGGATCTCACTGTTCACCTTGTCCTTCTTTGTCCCTTCCACAGGCTGCTGGGCAATGGTACGGTCTGGAGCCATGGAGAAGTAGAGTCCTGATGACATTGAGCAATGTCAACAAACTGTTTAAGAAACTGTTTCACAATCACAAAAAAACATTAAACTCACCAGTTTCATCCATGTTGTACATATCCTTCAGATTTTATGAGGAGATGAGCTGCCTCGGGTCAGGCAGAGACCTTACCATAGCATCAACATCAGCCGAACAACTCTCTCCACGAATCTTGAAGGACTTCAGCTTGTGCCTCTGCTGGAAGCGGTCCAGCCAGCCATTGGAGAACTACAGCTTTTTGTCCAACTGCAGAACCTCTTGGAACTGGAGGCCCTTCTGCTTGATGAGCTCTCCCACTGAGGGAAATGCCTTTATGCTGGCACTGCAGAACCCAGGTGGAAATGGCCTCCTCCAGCTGATTGGAAGTGACTTTGCAGGCCCTCTTTTACTGAAGGGAGGCTTTTTCCAGTTTCTCCAGCTCATTCTTCCTCTTCAGAATGTCGCTGATTCCCGGCTGACTCAAGACCCGGATGTTGAACTGTTGCACAGCACACTTGGACAGCTCTGTCTGGCTCATGCCTGGATGGGCTGCACTGTGTTTGCAGATAGCCAGTCTCTGCTCATTTGTGAAATTGTCCTGTTCAAAGTTTGGAAGAGAAGATGTCAGCTGAGGCAGCACAGCTGCTGAAAAGAGCTCTGTGCACTTGCCCTATGAGTTCTGGCCTTTGCCCTTGGCGGCCCTGGTGGCCTTGTGGATCTTGGTCATGGTTTGTTTTGGTTTTGACGTGGGTGTGGGTGGTGGAGGTGTTGTTGGTGACCGATGATTTTGACTGTTAAATTAATTTATTTTCCGGCCAATGAGTCATTGGTACCCCTTCTACCTTATAACCCCTCATAAACTTATCATTTCTGCTGTCTACCAGGAATATAAGCTAATAGGGGGATGTGTGTAAGCCTAATTTCGACACGGTACTGTTTAGTGGACCTCTTTACAGTTAAATAAAAAAAAACTATTCGACTTTATCATTGGTTAGAAATAGCAGCTTTACATACCGACAATCTTCAGGCGGTGAAAGGATTGTTGTCGATGCTGAACTTATACTATTTGATTTATGTTCCTTCGATTTGCTCACTTTTTTGTTGCGGCAGGCCAACAGGTCCAGGGGCTCTATGAAGACCTAGCGCAGGTGCATCGACTGCTCAAGACGGCTACGAAGGAAGATTTAGAGGCTACAGATGATAGTGGTCGCACGCCGTTACTGCCCAAGGATTGTGACCACACTAGTATAATGTAGAATATATGTTTTCGCTACCCTTACCCTGGAAATACATGGGGGCAAGTTTTGTAGATGGACAGACGGTTTTTATGCCCTTCCCTGTCGTTACGACGGGTACCTACACTTGTGATACATAAAGGGGAATGTTAAATCGCCCCCCCCCCCCGCCCATTTCTACATCCCGGATGTGCATTGAACAAGCGTCTCACTACGACTACTACGAATAGGTAGGACTTACGTCCGCTTCTGCAAGGGAGAGTACAAAAGCACTAACGTTATTCATTTGACCATCAATTGTCTCACTTAGTTGCTGCACACGATCGTCAACTTGAATTAGTGCATTTCCAAACACAGAAATGACCGGAATTTTAGTCGTGGCACTAGCCATAAAAATGAAACGGATACCTGGCCACGTAATTTGACAAAAACTACCTCCGAGTCTCACCTTAGACACGTGCGACCGTAATGCATATGCAGTCAGCTGCAAGATGCTGTGCTGCCACTTCATCTACACAGCAGCTACCATACGACGTGTCTCCGAGGACAAAAACAAGCTCCCATTTTCCCACCAGCTCTTCTTTTAATTTCTGCTGAACTAAAGGAGCATTTGGCAATAGCGAATCGGGAAACTGGAGAGAAATTTTCTTGTAGGCACGAAGACGGAGCTGCTCGACGGTGCGTTAAATGTCATAGTACTCACAAATACCATAATCTTCTACGGATACATCATCGCTTTCATTCTTTTTCACTTTAGCTTTAATAGCTCGCGAGCCATCGTCACTTTCGAAGGCTAAGGTGACGGTCATTAGCTCTAACTTATTTACAATATAAAAAGGGGGGACGAGGAAAAAATCACCCCAGCTTTTTCACAAAATCACCCCAACCGTGGGCTTTTCACCCCAACCACCCGACCGGCGCTCGTTACTGACCCATCGATTGGGCGAAACTGTTTTTTCCAATCTAATTATTGTCGTCCTCTCTCTTGTTATTAAGAATCAATTTGATCCATAAAAACCCCTGCTCCAAGGTGGCTTAGTTATTTTTTTTCAAGTAGGGATGTTTTATGCAAGCGAAAGGCTTATCCGGGATGGAGGATTTTATCTATCCGATGCACTCGCTCTCTCTATCACATAAACCCTACGCGTCATCACGTTATGATGCTTGGTTTGGATACAGCGCGTTTAGAGAATCCAGGCCGTTTTCTTTTTTTCACTCTATACATCCACAGGTTCGTCGAGGCATCTCCATACAATTCACGAAGTTTCTGCAGCCGCTCGTGCGTCTCGCGCGTTTTCTCCTTCTCAGGCGATGGTGAAGTGCTTTGACGTCCTCTCGCTTTAGACAGTCCTGACTGCACGACCACCACTTCCTCGCGCTTCGCTGGACTACCACCACTTCCTCGCGCTTCGCTGGACTACGCGACCGTTCCCGCGTGGTCCAGCGATCGAGTTTCAGCGATAAGGATCCCTTATAACTCGCTGGTCGGGAAGCATAATCGCGTCCAACCGCTTCGGCTTTGCGTCGCTCTCGTTCGCGCACTTGCTGGAGCAAGTCGCCCGTGTTATCACTAATAGAAATGCAGTCGATTCCAATTACGAAAAAGAACGGTACCGAGGGGGTACACACCGTACCCCTAAACGAGCATGCAACGTACCCTCGCGACAAACTGCGACTTGGGCGACGACGACGGCCATCGCGCGAGAGCGATCGCGACGTGCTCCGGGATCGATGACGCCCGCGTGACCGCGAGCGATCACGAGGACTGCGACGGCGGCGGGTGCTAGGTCGTGGACTGCGGTGGGTGCCATGATCGTGCGGGTTACGCTTCGGCGACCGCGAGCGGGATCGAGACGACGAGCAGGGTGGACGACGCGCTTTCGTCTTGCCCAGCTCAATGTCACCGAGACTGACCTTTTCCGTATTGCCGTAGGCCGGGAACGTCACCTTTAGGACACAAACAGACGCGTCAGGAGAGAGCGTTTGCAGATCCCTGACGATGATGCATGGCTTGGGGTACGCACCCAAAAGTGATGGCCTTCGTCCACTGCGTCAATCACGGCGTCATACATCTGATAGAGAGACATCACGTCCACACGAGGATAGAGACAATTTTTTTTCCAGTCCATCTCTCGATCACCATGACACGATCGCTTACCGCCGGTTCATTCTCTTCATCCGCGTACATGGCACGAACTTTCGTACCCGGTTGGAGTCGATCCAGGATCGCCAGGTTTTCTCGTGCACGCTCCTTCTTGCGAGAAACCAAGAGCCACTACATATAATGCACACACGTTAGTCGTCTCCGCCGTCGTGTTTTTTCTCCATGCAGATGCAAATGGCCATACCCAGGGGTACGCGTACCACCCTCCGTGCGCATTACTGTGTCCCCCCTCCCACTCACCTTGACTTTAATGCCATCCTCTATCTTTTTCGGGATGCGGGGCAAGATCGTGCCAAAATACGTATTTTCTTACAATAGCCGCACGAGCCAGTCCCCCATGGTGCTAGATAGGATAGAGAGACAAAATCGTACCACCCTTTTACGGGCGAGGGAAAAATCATCCCAGGTGGTTGGGGTGAAAAGCCCACGGTTGGGGCGATTTTGCGAAAACGCTGGGGTGATTTTTCCCTCGTCCTAAAAAGGGCATTGTTACATCGATGTGTAGAAATGGGGAGGGGGGGGGTCGATTTAACATTCCCCTATATAAAACATCTCCCCACTACATAAGATGTAACACGACCGACGCTGACGACGGTTAGTGGGTAATATTCTGCGGTGTATTTTTCTTCATACAAAGTGTTGTCGCTACAATATCATACCTTACCCTTCTGTCCTTCTTAATGCTGCATTCGCATTGGAAAATGGTACAACTTTTACGAGTCATCAACAATCTTGGAGCCATCAAGCACGCTCATTCACAATTGATCGTGATGGCAATCCGCACCTCGAACAAAGACACGGAAGATTGAATTATGCTGCAAGGGAGCGACGATGACGCGAAGATCCGAAATTGCTGTTGTTTCCCTCGTGGTCGATCTTGTCCGAAGCACAATCAACGAACTTACACATGAAGACATTCGACCACTTGTTATGACTTCGTGAAGTGCTTTCTTTTGCGTTCTTTGCCCGCTCGTCAAACACGCTGCTGCAAGTCGTGCATACACGCTTGAGATTCGAGCGTTCGTCCGACCGGTTGCGATCAATGTAACCAGTAAAGGAGGCCGGGAACGCTTCAATTTCAATGGATTCATGCGAGCAACGTCCACAGACGAGACGGCCGCAGTGGCGACAGTGATGACGACGGGTACCTAAGCCGAGATGACTAAAGTCCCGCAAGCAGCTCATGCAGCTTTTACGAGCTGTATTAGGAACCCACACTGGTGGATACGAAATCTTGTCGCAGAGTTGGCGGAGGATCTTCTGGTCTACTTTCTCGAAGACCATGCACCCGAGTTCGTCCTTAGCGTCGAGGCGGGCACCATAGCGCACTAGACGGTAAGCGATCTCGAAGAATTTCAGATCTACAGCCTTATGTAGTAGCGTGCTGTTGCCTATGGAGCCATTGGGGTCCGTCTTGTGCTGCAACAGCATCTCTGTGATGAGCGGATCGTCACGCTTGGTCGTAAGGATGTGCACTGCCAACGGTGTCTGGTTACGGTGATTGACGCGCAAAGCGTTAGCGCCGTGCTCTAGCAAATACTTGGTAATTCGACGCGACTTGGCCGCTGCCAAATGCAACGGGGTATTTTGTCGACTATCCACGGCATCAATCAACCGCCTTCGTGTTTTTTTTTCGCACAACACTTGAATAGCGTGGAGCTGACCGAAACGCACAGCGATGTGCATTGCTGTTTGGCCATGTATCGGGTCTCTTTCGGTAATGTCAGTCTTCCTGTCCTCTAAGCATGCACGCAGCAATTGGAGGTTGCCGGACTTAACTGCCCGAAGATACACGGAAAGACCTTCTTCCTTAACGCGCGGACCAAAATGAAGGACTGAGCCGCGTCCGCTCATCGCGTCTGCGCTGCGGCTACTCCCGAATGGTCCTTGATACTGGCTGCTGTCGAATACGTTGCTGCTGCGACTCTTGCCGAAAATGTCCGAGTTGCGGCTAGCATCGAAATTGTCAGGTGCCAAGCTATCACGCGACATCATAGTTGCTGTGAAATCTTGTGGCTTCAGGTCACTCGGACGGTAGCGCATCATGCTCTCACGAAACCCATCTTTTTCAGTTGCAAAAATGTTTATTGGATCTTTGACGGGTGAGTCTGACCTCTTTTTCATAACTGGCAGCCTCCACTTGCCTGGTGAATTCACATGTGAGCGCGTCATCTTGTTGGCATCATTTGGAACAGTGACAGTTTGGTTCATTGGCACGCTGCTGCATTTCTGGAGCTTTGGATCCGTCGCAAGTTTAGTGTTGGAGTCGTCACACTTCTCGCGGCGCATATAAGCGTTGGGACGAGGCGACTGAATATGTGACAACGTGGATTTGTCGTTTTGATTGTTACTTGATGTACTCTTGCGATGCTTCTCTTCATCCTCCTCGTTAACATTACTATCGAAATTAGACATGGGGCTGGAAGTCTGCGAGTCCGTGACCGAGACATTGGACGCCTTCTTCATGAGACTGGGGGATAGAGGGGGCTGAAGACTGCTGCAAGGTGCACTCATCCACACCGGGTCATCCGACACATCGTCATCACTGTCTCCATAGTACGATGATTGTTGGTGGTGCTGCTGCTGGTTTGACACGCGCACAGAGAGACTATCACGCATGGGCGGCACGTTATGATTTATGAGGCCTTCATGGTACGGCATATACGTCAGCCCCAACTCGTTGCTGCCACTTGAGTGCAACATGATTGTGGAAGATGTAAAAGAAGTTTTCTGTCTTGTTAAGACCTAAACAAGGCTTTGTGACCTGCTAAGAATATTCGAAAGTGTAGAGTACGTCTACGGTTGTTTGTTTGCAGCCGGGGCACATCACCTCTTATACGATAAGTCCCACGCTTAGTGGCCGAAACAGTAATGTTTATAACCTGATGGCTGTCCTATCTCTCCTAGTTACCTACTGCATATTACCATGAATATTACCAACTCATACTCGTCGACACCTAGAGCGGTTCTTTAAGCTTCAAGCTCATCGATTATACGATTTGCCAATACAACAACTGGGCAGGAACCTACCAGCTGGAAATGCTTTATACCAGCGCGATAACACGTCTGGAGAGACTTCTATGAATTAGGAGTCTTCCACTGCCTGGGACATTTACAATTTATTTTTCAATTTGATCGACACGTATCCAGTATTATGATGTCGCGTGTCAGACAGGCAATTGTCGATGCCTGCCTGGTCTGATGACGAAATGGATTTTAAGATTTTGGTACACAAAACAATAAAACCTGTTATAACTTAGATTTTTGACGCTTAATTACTGTTGAGATCCAGAGTAGCAGATGTATATTTTAACGTGTGAATATGAAACTTCACGACGCAAACCGCAAACCGTTGCTTTGTTGGCGGGAATGTTGATTTGGATTTGCCGGCAACGAGATATCGGTACGCAAAGTGTGTATATTGACTGGCGATGTTTTCGCAGCCCATTAATATTTGAGGTACTGATTATGTACAGTACAAGAGGTGAATGCTTTTATAAATTGGTCAAACCTGAAAAACTAAAGTTCGGAGGACTTATTGTTTTTGACTTTAGCGATTCTTGTTTTCAGAATTCTGAATTTGAACTGATGATAGGTGCGTACTTCGACATGCCGTGTTCTCGTAATCGCTCTCTATAGACATCAACTTACCAATGATCGATACAGAAGCTCAGCTGTCTATTGTAAATGCTGATATAAAAGTTCCTAACTCCATTACATTCGATGTCGTTGTTGGATTGTTCTTGATTCCTCAGTTATCTAGAGTATTCTACGGAATAATTTTCTGCTCAAGTGATGCAAAAAGGTTATTACATATTCAACCTAGAACTGTCCATATAGGCCCTCGTCTTGATGTAATCGAATCTGTGGCTTCTTGCCTTGCAAGTGCGCCAGCACCTGCACTAGCTGGAACTTGACTTCTTCATTCATCTACACACAGCGTCAGAAAATTTGTCCACTCGCAGCGTAAATTTACTACGCACCATCAAGTTTGTGTTAGAATCTGCTTCCTTTGTATCTACAAATTTTTTTAGCATCTTCGACGCTGCTTTATCAGTAATAGCGGTTGTCCTGACCACTTTCATCTTGACAGTCTAGTCAAATAATAACCAGTACTATAAGCTCATCGAAGCAGAAGTGACGTTATTAAGTAACAACTTGAAGTTGTCTTATTTTGCATACGATCATGAGGCTCGATACTGTATTCCAGTGGCCCCAGTGGGCGTCTGCATCTTGTCTCGGGCTGCTTGCGTGCTTGTTGTCTTTGCATTATGTCGAAAAATCCATCTCAACACACAGAAATCGTAAAAGCCTTGTCGATGAGGTCGACGCAACCGATGACAACCGCGCGTTTACGCTTTTCCAGAGGCAATACTTGGTCGTTTACGCCTTCGTCATGTTCGCTGACTGGTTACAAGGCACGCATATGTACAGTCTGTACCAGGTTGATGCTGAGTCGTTTTCACCTTTTCACCTTCACCTCTTATTTTGCCATTATAAATCTGCGTGTTTTACAAGAGCTACAACTTGAACGTGGGTGTACTGTTCCTTACTGGCTTTTTTTCTTCCATTGTGTTTGGCAACTTTATCGGGCCGCTAGTTGACAAGTACGGTCGACGTAAGGCATGTTTGTTCTATTGTGCATTGGAGGTCAGCTCTTAGCTCTGATTCGATTTGTTTTCAAGACGGTCGGCTAACTGAATGTGTCTGCTACTATTGTATTGTGAATAGGTTGTCATCAATATTTTAGAGAATATTCCTAACATGGTCTTGCTTCTGGTTGGAAGAATGCTTGGTGGCATTTCGACGTCGCTTCTTTTTTCGGCGTTTGAGAGCTGGATGGTTACTGAACATCGAGCTCGTGGCAAGAAGATTTAACGTTGTGTATATATTCGGTTTATATATAAATGCTCACGGCTCTTGATTGATCTTCAGGCTTTTCAAAGAATCTTCTGGCAAAAACTTTTGCTCTTGCATCTGAGATCAACGGCATAGTCGCAGTGTTGTCAGGGCTTATTGCCCAGATTGCAGCAGAGGCAATCGGAGATATTGGCCCTTTTCGTGTTGCTGTGGTTGTGACTATAGTTGCGGCTGCATTTGTTTTCAGCTGGTCTGAAAATTATGGATCACCACTGAAGACCGTTAACGAGAAGCTCGAGAAGATGGGCATTTCGGAAGACAAGGAAGTAAGAAGCAATGACGACAGTGACATGTCTGGGAATGCGTACGCCCTAGGCTTTTGCTACTCGCTCTTCGAAGGAGCGATGTACGTTTTTGGTGAGTTTTACACTCTTCCGTTGATACGATCACGTGCTTATACTTGTGTGCAGTCTTTTTGTGGCATCCAACTCTTGAAGTTGTCGTTCCCGATATGAGATTGCCTAGCGGCCTCGTGTTTTCAAGCTTTATGTTGAGCATGGCTTCTGGTGGTAAAATCTTCGATTTGATCAATACATTAAGGTTTCGTGAAGAGCTCTTGCTGTTTATGGCAACCGCTGCTTCTGCCATTTCATTACTTATTCCTACGGTTGCTTGGGTGTTGTTGTTCATGTTATTCGTTGCCCCAATAACTAATAACTTATATCTTGGTGCCTGACAGGTTACTGAAGATTATAGGTTCATATTTGGAGGATTTCTGGCTTTTGAGGTGAGCTGTTGTGGCCGTAAGCGTTATTCTGACTTGATCAATGTGTTATTATCCCCCTCACGGCGTAGTCTGACTAAGTATTATTCTCGCCACCACAGGTTTGTGTCGGAATAATATCGCCATGCTGCGCAACGCTTCGCTCACGATATTTTCCAAATGATCAATTAAGCACAAATCTTACCCTGTTTCGGCTTCCGGCAAATGCGCTAGTAGTCATTGGAATTTGCGGTGCTACGTATTGGACGCGCGAACAACTGTACTATGGATGCAGCGTTGTACTCGCAGCAGCTACTGGATGTGCTGGAAAATTGGCTCAAGCTTCGATAGCTGAATCTACACGACGTAAAAAGCTTAAAATTGTGTAAGATCAACATTTCGTTCTGTTGGAGCACTTCATGAATTTCCGTCTCTATCCTACATTATCTTTCGAGTGTTTACCGTTGGTCGACTTCGCTAAACGGATTCTTCACTTAGCTAGTTTTGCCACCACTCCCAGGTACCTTGCCCTTAATAAACAAGAAAAGGAGGCCAATGCAAAGCTGTAACGATTTAGAAATGTATCAGCAAAGCCAATTGCAACATGTAAGAAATCACACATACCACAATGATTGCTCCAATTGCAATGTTCATTTTAACATTTTCCCACCACAAGTGACGACGAAGATTTGTGCTAGACTTTGCAAATGCTGTTGATTGGGAGCTACAAATTAAAAATTAAGTTATAGAAAAGTGTAACCTTCACGAAAAATAATAAGACCAGAAGATGTGACTTACTTGAGCTGGTCTGTCTTACTTGTCAATAATTCAACTTTATCACCACGTTCCAACACTTTATCTGTTCATTTGTTATACAAGCTCTTTTAAGTCAGCACTCAACTAATGAGCAAATATTAGCTCCAATAATTTACTTACGAATATTTTCTTGAGCGTTGCTTTTAACCTTATCCATGTCGTTCTTTAGAGCTTGTAGCTTTTCCGCTCCTTTACTAGACGAAAACATTTCCTTAATCATACAAATGCAAAGTCAGCATCCACATACTCTATATTCCTCACGTTTCTTTACATTTTATGCCTCACCATTTGAAGCTTTAGTGTTGGTGCAAAGTCCCGATTCATATCCAACTTAAGTTTCGTGGCCTTTCCTCGAATGCCAAACTGCTTATCGAAAAGCTGATTGATATGCTTGAGGAACAGCGCCGCCGAGCTACCGTTAGAAAAAACAATGGTTATCCACAAGATCAAGATGAGATTTTTTACTTAAATGTACCTTTTGCCAAATGCTGCATTGGTGACACAAACATAAGCCACCTCACTGTCTACACGGTAACTGTATGTCCTGCCTTCAAAGTCCATCGACTCAACCGCATTCTCAGTAAGATTAAGCTTTTTTAGCAATTTCTGAGCAAACTCGTTCATATTTTTGTCGCCGCCGATGCTGTACTCAGCCAGCGGGCAGTGAATGTTAGCCACGACGCAGTAGAAGATGGACATTTGAATTGGAAAAATGAATACAATTTGAATACAGCTGTAGTACTACAAAAAATCGGTACAGTACTACAGTAGAGCCTGTCTAAAATAATACCCATGGGGCTAACCCTGGCCGATTAGTTTACGCAGGTTATCAATTTACGGAGTACTATGACATCTGACGCTTCGTATTCCTGTCAGAAACTTGCCGTAACCGTCCACAACACCGAGAGACCACAACCATCAACCGGACAACCCACACGCAACTCCGCTCAACATGCCGCTACAGGGAGCAAAGCACACCACAATGTCGGATAAGATCCGCATTGACCTTTGCAAGCACCACGCTGCAAAACCAAAGCTGACGCAGAAAGAGCTTGTGAGCTGGCTTCAACAAAATCATGATGTCAAGGTCAGCCAACGCACCGTCCAAAACACGCTCAAACGGTCGACAGAGCTGCACAATCTTGACCCGGAGGTTGCAAGCCAGAACAGCAAACGCCAGCGGGGGGTCAAGTATCCAATGATGGAAGACGCACTCGTCGCTTGGTTCTGTGGTGGAGCGGCTGATCAAAGTTTTTGACGCTTGATCAGGCGTTACCACGGCTCCCGGACTGCCGACTAACGAAGGGGGTCCTCCGGTTGTCCTTTGACTGCTTGTGTTCCTGCTCACCTTGTGTACCCGACGGCTTGGGTGTGAGTCGCTCTCCAGGTGGCGGGGATGACACGCTGCAATTCCTTGCTGCAATATTGAGTTGACTTGTGATGAAGTGACTGTTGTCTATCAGGCTTGATCAGGCTCAAATAGTCGATGATCAGGGCCTCTGGTCGTTGATCAGGGGGTGATCAGGGGTGATCAGAGCCAATATCGAAAATCAGATCGTGATCGACCTGATCCGTCTGATCGGTCTGATCGATTTAGTCGATCAGGCACTAGTTGGCGCGAGTTGCGAACAGATGAACGCAGGTCGCAAGTTGCAGAGTTTCGATCAAGTGTTGATCGGCGAAGGGAGGACTTGATCAGGAAGCAGAAGTCTTCACTGCCCGATCACGGAGCCTCTGGAGTCTTAAACATCAAAAAAAACACCCAAATATATGTATTCTTAGCCTAGACTTTACGAGGGAGGGGAATTCCACTAAATCAACCTAGAGTTCCCGTGGGGCGCTTATAGCAGCCGAACTCTAGAGGCCAAACGAGAACCAAAAGGGGAAGAGGTGAGAGCGCTTCTCAATCACGTTTCCGAGACCAAAAACCTTTACAGAAGAACCGCTGACACAGCGGGCGGAGTTGCGGGGTGAGTTCTCACACTCTACGCCTACCGGTGGTCCAAAAACGCACTTAGTGCTCCGGCCCGGGACGTAGAGGTATATACTAGTAAGGGAGGCGCAAAGGTGTCGTCCCTGAAACGATCTGCTCTATCGTACGCAAAAGGAGAACTTTATTATTGCTTATATCCCTAGAACTACCAATTACCTAATATCCACCAATCAGAACTACTCATTCCAGCGTCCTCCGTCGACCAGTCGACCTGATTTATCCGTCGTTTGTCGCTGTTCGTTGCTGTTCGTTAGGTACCAGTACGTAACCGCCCCATCTCACGATGTCCCGACTATGTCATGTCCATGTACACCACAGTTGTACATACCACTGTATACACAGTGGTACACACAACCGTACACGCAATTACGCACCCGGTTGTGCCCACTGTCACACCCATAATAATGCCCACAATTGGTACCAATTTTATGGCACACTTTACCACAGCCGCCCCTGAACCTCGTCCCAGCCGTACAGCGGTTGGGCGGGGGTCGATCATGCCGTTGATCACCGAAGACCATGCCACCGTTGATCGTGTTGTCCACATCCATTAATCATGACATCCCCGATCAGGCGATCAGCACCCATCAATCTGCCCTTTCTCCCGTTGATCAGGTCACATTCGATCAGGCCTTTACCGTTTAGTGGTACACCCATCGCGATCAGGCGTTCGTCCTCCACCAACCGTGACATCGCAGGCTCCCGCGATCAGGCATTTCTACATTTCCATCATGCGAGCCACAACAGACGATGCCCCAGCGACCACAGCTAACGCTCTTGCTCTAGATAGGGCCACGCTGATCAGCTGATCGCCGCGGTCAATCAGGCTTACAGCCTGCAAGAGACACTCCACGCACGCGATGAGCAGATCGTTGTGCTATCCAGCTCGCTCGTGGTGAGCGAAGACACTATCTCGGAGCTTCGACAACAGCTCGCTCGCGCCAATCGTAACGTGGCGGATCGTGATGCCGAGATCGATCGGTTTGCCCTTAAACAGCTTATTCCCCTGCGTGATTTTGTCGGCGCTGCAGTCAACGATCTCAAGTCCAAGTTAAGGACCGCCGAGGAAACCATAGCCGATCAAGAAAAAACCATGGCCGATCAGCGCGCCCAGATACGCGATCTGGAGAGCATTCGTGATCGCGATCGTTATCTACGATCGGTGCAAGAAGAAACCATCGCTGATCAAGCGCAAGAAATCTCACGTCTCACGGCATCTCCCGATCAAGCGACGTTTGATCAACTTCAGCAGCGCGTGAGCGTGCTGCAAGAAGAATACGATCAGGTCGCTTCCAAGAACCAGCGCTTGGTCGATCAGGTGCTCAAGCTCAGCTCCGAGGTTGAAAGATGCAAGCGTCAACACAATCGCCTCCGGAAAAAGAATAAAGCCAATAGCCTGCTGATGGACGACTATAACGCCATCATAGCCCAGATTCAGGAGATATGCGAACGTGTCGAGGGTATGTCGGATCTCAAGACCGAGATGGAGGATCTGCACGCCGAGAATACCCAGCTGGAGAAATAGCTTTCCGCAGCGCAGCGCCGCTTCGATCCAGTTTCTGCAGATCGCGACACGCTACGCAATCAGCTACCGCAGGCTCGAGACGAAGTTACGCAATTGCGTTCGTTCCACTCGGACGTTCAAGACCAGTTGGCTGGCATGTCACTCCAGATGCAGATCGCCCCGGTAGCCAGTACCTCTCTTGCAGGTTCTGATCCGGCTGCATCGCTTGCTGGCCTTCCAGATGATTCTCCAGACAGCTCGGTCAGCCGATTCGCTTCTTCGTCTAATAAAAGACGTATTCAACGTTCACGATCTTCATCTCGGTCCAAGCGGCCACTCCTCCGTATTTCGATGCGAAGTCGGAAGATGATGATCCTCCAAGTCCTGATCAGGACGATCAAAGTAGCCCCCCTGATCTGATCGCTTCAATTCCATCTACTCCGACGATCAGCGAGTATGGGAGCGAGGGTCCGTTTGATCAAGGCTCCGCCGGGTTCCTTTTTCCTCGTACGGGTGATTTCAAGTCGTTGATCATGGTGCCTGATGGTGCAGCAGACGAAGACATCTCTCCGTGGATTCCCAGTCAACTTAGTGGTTTCGATCTGCGTAGTGTCTCGGCTCAAGTGGTCTTTGACTACTTGACCCGCCCCGAAGGATGGTTGTTCCCAGTCGCCACGCACGTCCCTTCGGCTGATCAGTGGTTTTGTCACTTGATCACCCAGCCGGAGGTAGAGCGGTTATACTCCCAACGCCCCTGGGACATTTTCACGACCATGTTTCCACCCGTTTCTTTCCGCTCAGGCGGCTTGTTTGCCGACTTTGAAGCGAAGTACCGGTCGTTTCTCAACCATCACGCGCAGGCGATCTGGGAGTCCACACATTATCTCCCCATCGATAAGAGCCTTCGCGAGAATGATGACTCTTCCAAGGGTATTACAACGGTCGGCGTCAGCGCAGAAGCCGTGCCGGGGCAACATGGAAGAGAATTGTGGAGTTTGTTTTGCAGGGGATGATCGACGGGAAGTGTGATCTAGACATCTTCCTGGACCCGTCGATCACCCATTGTGCTCGAAACCGTCCCTTAAAGATTGCCCCGGCCGACGATGGGGCGTGGTACCCCGGGCTCCTATCGGACCCGCCACCTCGGACCCTATCAGACGCGTTGAGAGTGGCTGATGAATTGAGCCTTGGCGGGTTCAGTATCGTCTTTCCCCCTAAGACCACCCTGGCCGCAAAATTCCCCGCATCCGTCGCAAGTTTTATGGGTCTGGTTAGTTGGTCGATCGCTTCCCTTTAATCAATATATACTCTTGATCATGTCATTTCCAACCGTTGCTTCGTCACCTTTTTTCATCCATAACATAGATCGGCTTTACATTGGCTCATCTGCCGCCGTTCCACCACCTTACTTCGAAATATCCATCGTAAACACACCACTTCAAGTCATTCATCATTTTTTCATCCATTGTGGTTTCATCAATCATTTTCTTCAAGCGGAGGTTCTTCGATCATAATCCCACGATCGGTTCATCGATCACGCATTAGTTGGACTCTTCGTCCACTTGCATTATATCAAACCGATGTCTGTTGACTATCTTCCTTTCTAAATCCTTGATCAGAGCATCACAGTTCAGATCTGCCTCGTCTACCCACGACGGCTCAGCATGACCTTTCCAGTAGACTTGGTATTCGCGTAACGTCCTTCCATACCTAGTCTTTCGACCAGATCGGACATCGGTGATACGATCAACTTCAAATTCATCTGGATCTAGCGTCCTTTCCCAGCTGTCTTCGGGTAGCAAAGCTTCATCGAAGTCGAAACGATCCTCTACCCCAGCTGTTAGCGCAGTAGTAGGGCGATCAGGAAATTCCTTGACCAATTTCAATTTTGACAGGTGGACCACTGGGAACATGCGATAGTCGGTGCCATCTGTAACCAGTCTCGACGCATGATTACCGACCACCTCATCGACTCTGAAGGGTCCATGCCACATGTGCGCCAGTTTCTTCACGAACCCTTCTTTCACCCGATCGAGTTATAACCAGACTCTTGATCCATCTTCGATCTTGTGTGGTGTCACTTGATCATTGTGCTTCTCAGCTCGATCAGCCATCGCTTGGTGCAATCGAGTGCTCCCTTGACCACGGGCGTAACGGTAGTCTTTCTGCAATTTATATCCCCATCGGCGAGCATCCCGGTCTTTGCGCCGAATTCCACCCATTTGTAGTGTCGATTCCAACGACGATCGTGGGTCCCACCCATACGCCAAATAAAATGGTGTTTCTCGACGAATGCGATCAGGGGTTGAGTTTAGCGCGAATACGAGTCGCTCTGCGTACGAGCTCCAATTCTTCTGATACATACATCTTGATTGCCCGTGTAATCGTCTGCACCGTCCTTTCCGCCTTGCCGTTCGCCTATGGACGGTATGCCATAGTGGCGCTCTGTCGTTGTCCCACGATCTTGTTGAACGCACGAAATACTTCCGACATAAAACCGGGCTCCCGATCATGCCTGATCACCTCACTAGCCCCAAATAGCCGAAATACACATTCTTCATAATTTTTGGCGACTTTCTGCGCTGTGTGGGACGATACAGATTTCTTGATCACCATACCCGTGAACAGATCAGTATAAATCAGCAGTTCTGTATGCCCATCAGTTGATCGGGGAAGCGACGGGATATGATCCATGGTTATCCCTTGGAATGGGTACGTGGGCTAGATATTCCCCGGCGACATGCCCTTGATCTTAGGCTGACCCTTCCCCGTCTCACAATCTACGCATTGTCCAATAAATCTTTGTACGCTGCGAAATAGACCACGCCAATGAAAGTGTCATCTGATCCGCTGATATGTACGCCCTATACCTTGGTGTCCTCCTTCCAAATTCACATGGTAATGGTGGAGTACATCCGCATGTAGGGTCTCAGGTAAGACCAGCTTGATTGAAGAGCGTCGACCGTCTTGATCATCTTGATCATCGCTGGCTTTTCCTTTAGCTATATTTCCACAGTAAATCAGCAATCCTTGTTCATCGACATCGTAGTTATCGGCAATTTTCGCGCAATCCTTTACCTCGTCTGCGCTCAATTGTGAGACGTCACCATACAGATAACTTCGCAAATCATGAATCCATTTCTCTTCGTCCTGCGCTTCTTTCACACGTTCCGCCCTTATCCCGTCTATGGATATATCGGGTCACGTTGACGGTCGCGGTTGACGGATGTTACGTGATCGTGTCGTCACTAGCATTTGTGGGGCAGTGGGATCTTCATTCCACGTGATCACTTCCGAAAATCTGTTGAGATCGGCCAATTCCTTTATCTGTTTCTCGTCATCAATCTCACATCTTGCTCCACCCTGCATGGCCATAGTGGTGATAAGATCTGCACTCTTATTCCACTATCGTTTAACATGCACCAGATCATAATCGGACCATTCGCGGAGGAGGTTAAACGCACGCTGTTGCAACACTTGCAATCGCGGAGCTTTACATTCTATTTCACCGCGCATTTGCCTGATTACCAAATTCGAATCTCCATACACGATAATCCTTCCTTTGGGGTATCGTGACAGTAGGTCCAAACTTAAAAGCAATCCATGGTATTCATCTTCGTTAACCGTGATATCAGATGCATGATCAGCAACCGCGATCATAATCTTCCACTACAGTAATTTCCACACGATAGTGCGAAACGCACCCACAAGTCGCTTGACACTTGCAGATCCATCGAAACTGATCACATAGAGTTCTTCGCCTTTCTCAACCGTAGGAGGTGGTACTTCAATCATCTGCTGCGGTTGCTTTTTCGGTGCGATCGCAATAATTGCTTCATCAATTTTGGTGCGGGGGGTGATACTTGCAGCTAACTACCTTAGAACCTCCTCTTCTCCATGTTCACATTTCTTGATTTCGAGGTCCCATTGTGATAAGATCGCAGCCCATATGCCCAATCGTCCGTCTAGCCCGTTGGATGTTAGTAACCATTTCAACGTGGATCGACGTGACAAGACAGTGATAGCCTTTCCAACTATCATCGTGAAATAAACGTCCAAAACCCGCAGAAGCGCAAGAAATTCCTTTTCAACGGGGCTGTAATTCAGCTCGCCGCTCTTCAATGTTCGACTGGCGAATGCGGCGGGACAATACACTTGATCATGTTCTTGTACTAGCGCGGCAGATACTGCCCATTTGCTGCCGTAAACCACGATCACCGGTGTTTTGGTCTGGTCAAAATGGCGCAGGGTTGGGGCTGACTCAATCTTCGCTTTCAGCATGCTGAATGCCACTTTTGCCCTCATCAATCGATCGCCTTCATGATTCGAATTCTTCTCGACCAATGGTCGGATCTTCAACTCTTGATAATCTATTTCTCTTAATTCGTAGAGCACAGCGGCATAGATCGCGAAGTCTTCAATAAATCGGCGGTAGTAGTTAAGACTTCCCAGAAACGATTGCATAGCACGTAAGGTACCAGAAAAAGGCAAATCGATCAGATCATCCAAGTTTGTTGGATTTTTTTCCAAACCGCGGCTATAGACATGATGCCCTAAATAAGGGACTTCACTTCGCCCCCAGTACAATTTAGTCACGCTGATCGACAAGTTCCATTGATCGCACTTTTTCAACAAATGTCGCACCTTACACACAGGGTGGTCCAAGTAGGTGCGGGGATAAATATATCATCGATATATGACCGCCGCTGCAGCACAGACGGGCCCGGTGCTTGGTCAGGATCTCCCACAGTAAATACATCAGCCGACTCGTCGGCACCATCCTTAACCTTGATATACCCGTAAATTGCATTATCTATCAACCGCTGGTAGATTTGCGGAGCATTCTTTATGCCATAGGGCATCCTATTCCATTCAAACAATCCAAACGGAGAGACAAACGCCAAAATCTGACGTGCTCGATCGGTCATAGAAACGACCCAAAAACCACTCGCCATATCCAAAGAGCAAACCCACAACGCTTTATCCAAATCTTCGAGTAGATCAGAGATCAGGGGAATTGGGTATACCATCAAACGCGTGAGTTGATTCACCGCGCGATTGTCGATACATAAGCGAATATCAACCCCATTCTTCTTCACAATGATCACTATAGGTGATGCCCAGGGTGACGTAGACGGCTGGATGATCTTAGTAGCCAATAGCCCCTTGATCAAGGCCGATAACTTCTCGCGAAATTGCGGATCCACCTTTCGACACTTTTGGGCGATCGGGCGCGCATTACCTACATCGATATCACAGACAACTCCACGCGCAGCAGGAGGTAGCGCGCTCCCTTTCCCGATCAACAGATGTTTCTTCGCCCAAATGATATCGCGAAGTTGGTCAATTTCTTCTGCCGTGTTGATCAAGGGATCACCGACTTGCAAATCATCCTTAGTCACTTCTTCGGTACTTGCGGACACTTCAGGCAGCGTATCAAGCTGCTTCTCCAATTCTTGCACGTACAAATCTCCGCCTTCATGGTAGCAAACTTGATCATCTATAGGAATCACACCAAATTCATTATGATCGGCTGAGACAGGGTGATCGCGCGTATCTTGATCCGGCTCATCTCTTGTAACTGGTTGTTCAACTTCGTGATCCAGGGTCGGACCTTTCACCCTCGGCTCCTGATCGCACCTCTCTTGCACTTCTTGTACCTATTGCGACCCTCCGGTTACTAATGCCACAGACGTCACGATCGGGTCTGTAGGTCGTACTAAAATACTTCGAGGAGTAGGATACTCCTTCTTCTCGACTAGGGGACCTTGATCGACACTTTCTTGATCGTCATGTACAGAATCCGTACAAGCTTAAAACGCGAGATTTTGCCACTCCTTATAGCGATTGGATCCCACCGAAATAAATCCAGGGCGACGGGGTACGTCATCTTTGTTCATCCAGATACCTAAAATCCTATCGTATTGTACAATGATCGGGTGATCAACGACGTTCGTAACACACAGATATCGTAAATTACCCACGCCCCTAGTGACAGTGGGGACCCAATCTTTTCCACGAGTAATCCACAACTTCCGAGATCGCTGATCACGAATCCGGACATCAGCATATCGACCTACTGGGATCTGTTCGTACTGATCAAGTTTCATGTAGTTTCCACTCGATCCGTACAACTGTTGACGTCCTTCTAATGGGATGATCACCTCATCATTCAAACTTAGTGCACCATGGGCGACGTCTAATCGAACACCAGCTGGTATCATAAAATCCATACCCAATATAGCATCTTGACCGACAAGTCTGCTCACCCATGCAAGGAAATAATAAACCAACGAGCCCGCTAATGTAATCTTGATTTTAGTGCGCCCTTCTGTGAGGTATGCACTTTCTCCAATGCCGACACATTCTTGCGTTTGACTCGTGTCGATCTGAAAACTCACCTTACGAGCAAAGGTTGAGTCGATGATCGACACTTCGGCACCAGAATCAAATAATAACGTGGCATGTTCGTTATTAATTTTACCGCTCGCCTTGGCTTGTTTAAACCATTTCTTTGGAGAGTGGTACTTCCAATATCCACGTGATTCACCCGGAAGTAGATCGACTTCCATGATCACCGGGGACCGAGAAAACTCATCAATACGTAAATTAGCCAAACGTGGTAAATCAGGCTGATCACATTTTTCATTATCTATTTCTGCTGCTTGATCAGCCCTCTTCTTATCCACATATGCAAAAAATATACAAACCAGAACGCTCGTCTCGTACCAGATTCCAACCTGGCGAGCGTCCTAGTTTAACAAATCTTCGGCTTCCTTGGACAACATTCCAGCATGTTTGTTGGGATTTTACCACTGGAGAATGCGATTAAAAAATTCTTCCATAGGGCACTTGCCCGCATCGTGAACTTTGCCGCATGCTCGGCAGACATACAAGCATTGATCGGTCGGATGTCCCTTCTTGCCACACTTCAGACAGGTCAGGCGCTTCCAGAAACGCAAATTATCGTGCCTGATCAATCCACAATGACTGAACTTCTTCATCGCTCCTTGATCAACTGAACTTGAATCACTTCGTTTGCCCGATAGCGACATATTCATCCATTTTTATGTGATTGGATTCGTTTTCCTCCCGGATGCGATCACGTTGGTGATTACGTCTTTCAGCCTTGGAGTCAAGCTTGAACGCCTGCTCGATCAGGCGCTGGTTCTTAGCGACGACTTGATCATACGATTCTTGTAGTACGCCCAAGCGTTGTTGTAGTTTATTAATCATCACTTGATCGGGGAGTGCCGCAAGACGCGAGATCTCCTGCGCGTGATCACCTATGGTATCCTCTTGAACAGACAGCAGATTGCGGTCCTGATCGCGGCCGCCCTACAGATCGCGGATCTTAGCGCGTTGGTCGGCTATAGTTGCCTCAGCAGCCTTTAGCTTGGACTTGAGATCGTTGACCGCCGCACGGACAAAATCACGAAGGGGCGCAAGCTGCTCACGGGCCCGCTTGATCTCATCATTGCGATCAGCAACTTAACGGTTGGCGCATGCGAGTTGCTTGCGAAGCATCGAGACGGTGTCCTCGAGCACCGAGAGCGAGTTGGATAACACGACGACCTCTTCATCTCGTGTGCGGAGCGCCTCTTGCAGAGTGTATGCTTGATTGACCGCAGCAATCAGCTCATCGGCCTTAGACAGATCGAGGGCAGGAGTGCTGTACGTGATCGCTGGAGCGCTGTCCGTGATCGCTGGGGCGCCGCTCTTGATCGATGGCATGATTGAAATGTGGAAATGATTGATCACGAGGGCCTGATCGCTGATGCCACGGTTAATGAGTGGTAACAACCTGATCGATTGTGACTTGATCGATGGGAGAAAGGGCTGAGTGATGGGAATGACTGTCAACGGCGTCACAATTGGTGGGTGTGGACTACATAACCAACAGTGGCATGGTCCAGGGAAGGCAACGGCATGATCGACCCCTTCCCCAACCGCTGTACGGCTGGGACGAGGTCCAGGGGCGGCTGTGGTGAAGTTTATCATAAAATTGGTGCATAATTGTGGGTGTGACTGTGGGCACAACCGTGTGTGTAATTGTGTGTACGATTTTGTGTACTACTGTATATACAGCTGTGTGTACAACTGTGGTGTACATGGACGGTAGATAGACGGGACATCGTGAGAAGGGACGACTAGGTACGGGTACCTAACGGATAGCGACGGACGACAGAACGATCAGGTCGACTGGTCGACGGAGTACGATGGAATGGGTAGTTCTGATTGGTTGATATTAGGTAATTGGTAGATTGATCAGACGCAAAAGGAGAACTTTATTAAATGCTAATAAAGTTCTCCTTTTGCGTCTGATCACTCATATCACCTACAGGGACGGCAACTAGCGCCTCCCTTCATTAAAACACACCTCTACGTCCCGGGCGGGAGCACTTAGTGCAATTTTTGGCCCCCCCCCCGGTAGGCGTAAAGTGTTGAAAACTCGCACTTCGACTCCGCCCGCTTTGTCAGCGGCTTCTTCGGTTGTAAAGGTTTTCTTCGGGAACGTGATCGAGCAGTGCGCTCTCACCTCTTCCCCATTGGTCCACATTTGGCCCCTAGGAGTTCGGCTCCTCTAAGCGCCCCACGGGAACTCTAGGGGGATTTTAGTGGAAACCGTCGATCAGCCCGTTTCTGATCGACCCCCTCTTAAGTTTAAGCGTAGAATACATAGTATATTGGGTATTCTATTAGCGTACTAAGCTTGAGAGACTCGGCGATCGGGGTGGTGAAGACTTCCGCTGCCTGATCAACTTCGCTGATCACCACCAAGATCGACGATCTACAACCTGCGACCTGTGATCACCTGGTCGCAACTCGCGCCAGCTTGGGATGGATCGGCTATATCGATCAGGAACTTGAGATCATTGATTATTGGCCCTGATCGTACCTGATCGCACCTGATCGCACCTGATCGACACCGGTCGATCTACTACGAGCTTACCCCTATTTTGCATCGGAAACTCGCGGGTCTACGTCCCGGTCATCTGAAGAGCGACCCACTCCCAAGCCGTCGGGTACACAAGGTGAGCAAGACACAAGACCAGTCACACAAGACAACCGGAGGACCCCCTTCTCTTCGGTAGTCGGCAGTCCGGTCGCCGTGGTAACGCCTGATCAAGCTTCAAACATCTGATCAGCCGCTCCACCACCACACCATTGTTTGAAACCGATACGAAGCCCCGGGTATATTTCTGCTCCGGAGAACTTTTTGATGCATAGCTTCGGAATCTTGGTGCACCAAGCTTGACCAAAATTGCGGAGATTGCACATTTTAGGCCTGTACAACTGATGCCGCCTATGTTTGGCACATCACCTTTGGCAACTACTGGGCACCTATTCCAATCCCTCAGTCCCCGTTTAAATCGTTCAAGGTCATTTGCTGACCGAACGGACCGTACGTTTTCAATTTTTCCCGGACCATACTGTTTCGGGCAGCTAACGGGGAGTCTTTCCTCGACCCGAACGCTGTATTGCGACCAAAATTCGTCCTTGTGGATCTTCAACAAAAACAAGCCGTGTCTGAACTTCTGTAAGGATTTCAAGAATAGCCTTTAGGAGGTCTGTCTCATAGTCATCACTGCGTTTCTCCATATATTTTCCATCTCGTAACCACGAAAATCGACACGAAACACAAATCAAGAGAAAAAACCGAACCACTAGCCCTCTGAAAGTAAGGGAGCTCCAAATGTGACCTTAAACGAGGAACTCCACTTGTGAGAAACACAAACTAAGCAAAAAAACACTTCTTCTTGTGCCTATTCCCTTGGGCTCATAACCGGTAGGAAAACTTAGACTTGGTGCAGTCTTATACTATCTGATCTGAAAATTTGATCAGATGGTACACGCGTAGATAGGTGCTTGCTGGTGGATGTTCGGCCACGAATAAATCATAAGGATAGGAAAAGAGAAAGTTTATTATTATAAAATTTAAAGAATATCCATATATATATAGACAATCCGTTTCCGCCCTTTGAATTTACATTTCACCCGAGCTTCCAAACATGGGTATATGCATGTAAATCCAACAACTGACTAGTTAATTCTACATTAAGTCATAAGTGAAAGTGTCACTATGAAGCGATACAAACCTAAGATTTATACATGCTGTAGGGGATGGTACCTGTCGTTCCGACGAATTGTTTAATTAAAATTTCATTGAAACTAGACTATATCTGTTTACTTTGAAACAAAAAGAAGATATTTTTGCTGTCAATAACTGCGTGTGCAATCTCGTACATCGACTACTCCCATCATTGCGAGATTTTTCAGCCTCATTCAACGTATAGCTTTGTCATAAACGACGTTGCGCTTAGTCGCAGTTCAGTATAGTCAGCTTCCAAAAGGACGAAGATGTTCTCCGGTGCTGTCAACCTTTAGTAGGCGATATACAACTGGTCATTCGAGATAATGCCGTCGTAACTATCTCCCACCATGCTGGCACCGACCTCGTTGTGTTTTTTTTCTTCTGTCGTTCGATTGCAGTCAAAGCAGACGCAGTTCCAGATATTCCACTTGACCCCCCCCATCCGCTGCCGCACCTGCTTGTACAACTGCACGTATGGGTTGTGCTATTCTAAAATGGCTTGGAGTTTCCCCACTACACGCAAATCTAGATGTTGAAAGGAATTCATGCATCCACCAAGCGCCATGCTGTTATCGGTGATATACAACTGCGAGAACTTCTTTGGCTGACCGGGCTCCGGCAACAGCGATCCCATCCGGTGGTACAGGGAACTTTGAGGTCGAAAGGCGTACACCCTTTGTAACAGGACTGATCCTGTTACAGGCTTACACTGTAATTGCGAGGAAGCGCGCAATATAATTAAGTCAGGATTAGTTGATAACAACTAATCCTATACTAGAAGTAAATATAAATATTTACTTAGGCCTAAGAACGCAAAATTAAGAGTGTTTATTTAATAGGTGGTTTAGAGGCTAATAGTATAGTAACTACCTAATTAATATAATAATATCAAGTATTCAACTAACTGTACTATTAGTTAACCTGCAAGATTCGGTATTTATACCGAATCGACTTTTCCTTCGTAGATTATAATAACTTATAATCTCTTATTTAAATTTCAGACAACGCGTCTGAAATTTAACTGTGATATTCTAACTTGAATATCAATTATGTAATGGAACCCCATTACATCACCCCCCACTTAAGGTGGTTGGCCAATAATAATTCTTATTTTGGCCAATCATAGGTGGCACTTGTTGGTCGGAATTTCTCATTCACCAACTGATTGACCATCGACTCGATGGTCAAAGCACACGGCGGCGCTCAAAAGAGTGCTGCTGAAAACATTGAAGGAGCTTCTTCCTCCGCCTCAGCACTAGGTGCTGAAGTGTTGAGTGACAACGGTGACGCTGCATTAGCAGCGTCAACTACGCAAAGGTCGGAAGACGTACCGTCTTCGACCACAGATGCTGCTAAGGCGGCATCTGGCAAGAAACAGGGAGATGTTGCTAATGCAACATCTCGCACGATGGCAACTTCCGAATGACGTGTTGCCAAGAGGGACATGTTCGGGAGTTCTGACTCCGAACAAAGTGATGGGGATACAGCTGTCCCCACTAAAGGATCTAGAGAGTCGAAACTCGCTAGGTGCTCATCGCCTAACAGCGATGACGACTCTGGTGTCGCTGTCTGCTATGACAGCGACAATGATCATCACAGGTGGTTGCGGGAACGCAGAGCCCCACCTGGACCAAGTACTTCTCCACGTCGGGGTGATTTAACCCCGGCGCGTGGTGTTGAAGCAGGCGGTGCTCCGCCTGCTAAAAGAGCTCGAACAGAAGCGGCGCCTGCCGCTTCTAAAGCGTATCATCGTACGGAACCACATGTTCCGTAAAGAGTGGTGTTTTGTACCCCTGGCTGGGCTATTGCCCCCAACAGTGGCGGTCACCGTAAACGGGACTGCCAGTATGCGTTGTTCGATATCAACGTGCTGGATGACTGCGAAGACATCCAGTCACGTCGATTCGATCGAAGTACAGACGATAGACGTCTGTAATTTATTGACCTCTTTTTCCAGGTTCGATATTATTCGAGCCGGAAAGGGTCAAGGAAGAACAGGGACGATAAAGACGCCCTGACTCAGAGTTGGAATTCTTTTGTTGACAACTACAACAAAAGCCCAGATGATTACGTGAATAAAGTTCACGTAATGCGCGAGCGCTTTTTAAAGCACTCACGAACAGGCAAAATGGAATACATCCATTTTGCTTGCATCAAAGAAGGGTTAAAGTGTGGTGTACCTTCTCACCTCGTTTGCCCGCGGTGTACGCAGGGCGCTCCTCGTCTGTCAGAGGAGGAGTTGCGGGGGTACGGTGGTTTTTCCGTACCCGCCGAAATTCAGGGTTTAATTGATACCCTGAATGCATCAACAGTAGGTGTTGCATTATGAATTTGAGACTTCTTCTCAAACTCAGTCAAAAGGTCTGGGGCGTCGGCCCTCAGAACCTCAATCGGTTCCCAAGAGTCGAACTCTTGGGGATATCCCAGCCAGCGTACCAAGTACTCGGTACGCTGCCCCTTCTTCAAGGCACCGATCGCTTCGAGATCAAGCGCTAGAGGATATATCGCTTATTCCCCTGATTATCAATCAGGGGCGGCGGAGGTTGAGAATTACCTCGCCGTTGTTGTTGCGGAGCATGGTTCTTTGCTCCGCAAGCTCGAGAAGGGTTATTCCTCCTTGAGCAGCGATATGTCTCACTGTGTGAAGACATATCGGTCTCTTCGCGAGGATGTCCGCGACATCCTCGGGGCGCACACTGCCCTCCAGCAGAAGAATGATCTTCTGTACATTGAGCTTTCCCGCTATAAGGGAGAGCTCGATCGGCGCACGGCTGATCTTGAGCAGTCGAAGGCGGAGGTAACGACTCTCCGCTCTGCTCACCAACGGCTGGAAGCCGATTACAAGTATCTCTTGGGAGACTTGGAGAAGCACGGTATCTTCCGTGGTTCTGCGTCTCGTCTTAAGACGAAGACTAGTGATACGGCTTGAGCCGCCCAACATATAATGTTGGGTGAAGCCGCATTGCTGTGGGAATGTCTAAGGTATGGGCATTCCCCCGAATCTCTTGGACCTTGAAAGGTCCAATGTACTTAGGAAGCAACTTCCGTGTAGGGAAGTTGCTTATTGCATGTGTAGGCAAATTGGTAGTACTTAATAATACCAATTCACCTTTCAGAAAGGAGTTTTTGTTCTTCCTTCCTTGTTTGTCTGCATTTTGCTTCTGCTTGTCAAAAGCAGAGGCAAGTGCATCTTTTATATAGCGTATTACAGCTTGGCGCTGTAATACGAATTCATCTACTGCTTTATCAGCAGTAGGTGCATTGTCCTCGTTGTCTGCAGCCATTGCTGCAGACACATATTCATCGTATGCAGCTTCAGTTTCATTTGAAGCTGCTTCCGCTTCTACTGTACTTTCAGTAGAAGGGCCATCGTTTTGTTCACAAGTTGCAGTTGCAACTTGCGCATTGACTCGCTCAAAATTTGAGCGGGTCCCTCCCCCACTTAGATTTGGCGTACCGCCAAGTAAAGCTGGGGTTCGTGGATGCCTTAAGGCATTCACGTAGAACGGTGTATGCTTAGTTGAAGCATGCACCTAATTGTTAATCGCGAATTCAGTGAGTGGCAGGTAGTCACTCCACTGTTCAAAGGCATGTGCGTATGATCTCAACATGTATCCGAGAACGCGGTTAACCCGTTCCGTCTGCCAATCCGTTTCCGGATGGTCCGCAGCTGACATCTTCAACTGGGTTCCCAACAATGAGAACGTTTCTTGCCAGAAACGTCATGTAAATCTCGGATCTCGATCCGAGACAATGTCTTCCGGTATTCCGTGCAAACGGAATACCGTATCAACGAATATCCGTGCTGTTTGAGCGGCGGTTACGTTCGCTGATACTGCAGTAAGATGTACCATCTTACTGAAACGGTCTATAAAGACCACTATTCCGGTCTTCCGACTATTGTCGGGTGGAAGACCGAATACGAAGTCCATTGAAATGGACTTCCAACACTCTGTTGGAACCGGCAGAGATTGCAGCGGATCCTGTGAAGACTGCGCAGGCTTAACGCGCTGTCAAATCGCGCAAGCGCGTACGTATTTCCGTACCCACTTGTACTGGTTTCGCCAGTAAAAGTCACGTGCGAGAGAAGCGTATATCTTCTCTCGACCTTGATGCCCCGAAATCAGTGCATCATGATACTCAAACATAATTTGATGTTTGAGATCATCGTCGTTTGGAACGACGATGCGACTTTCATCTTTTTGTTCTGTGCTGTAAAGCAGCAGACCATCGTGCAGTCTATATCGATGCACGCAAGCGCGGAGGAACTCTGGGAGTTCGTCGCGTTTCTCACTTGATTGATTACTTAAGTAATCAATCAACAGACGTGTCTCCTCGTCTGTTTTGTACGCCTCGCGTACTTGTCGTATAATTGACGACGACAAAGCAGTGCAACGGATTGCGTTTTCACTGGCACCTTCGGTTACGGACGGTTTCATCTCGTAATCGGGCCTTCGTGATAGCGCATCTGCTATCACGTTCAACTTTCCGGGTTTGTATTCAACCGTAAAGTTGTACTCAGCAAAGAATGACAGCCAACGAGCCATTCTTTGAGAAATGTGTGGTGAATTCACGGCCTTGGTTAGCGACGCATGGTCCGTGTAAACCACAAACGGTATATCTCCCAATAGATAGATCCGAAACTTGGCCAGTGCGTACTTCATGGCAAGGAGTTCCTTGTCACGCACTGGATATTTGCGCTCGGCTGGGCGCAACTGACGCGATTGATAGCGATCACGATCATCGTGATCACGCTGCATCGAAGCACAGCCGATAGCGAAATCGCTCGCTTCGCAAACGACGTGGAACGGACGCTCGTTATCGGCTATAGCCAAGACAGGCGCTTCAGTCAAGCTTTGCTTGACTGCATCAAAAGCATCTTGGCATTGGGTATTCCAATGCCATTCGACATCTTTCTTAAGTAATTGAGAAAGAGGTCGTATTAACCCAGCATAGTTGCACGAATACTTGTGCAAATATGTTGCCAACCCAAGGAACTTTCGAAGTTCCTTAACGTTGTTTGGAGTAGGCCATTCAACGATCACCCTGATCTTTTCTGGATCAGAGCGCACCCCGTTCTTTCCCACAAAGCATCCAAGAACGGGTATCTCAGGTGCACCAAAGGTGCACTTCTTTAGATTTGCATAGAGCTTATGCTTACGCATAAGCTCTAACACTCGACGTAGATGCTCCCTATGGACATCTACATCGCTTTTATCGTGTTCACCCTTACTATGGATGAACACGTCATCGAAATAACTCGGTGCGAATTCTCGCACCGGGCGTAATAGATGCGTTACGCATCTGTTAAACGCAGCAGGGGCATTTTGAAGCCCCTGCGGCATAACAAGCCACTCCCAAAGCATGCCGCTTGGGGTGCTTACCGCCGTGAGAGGGATATCCTTCTCACGCATTAGGATTTGATAAAATCCATCTCTTAGATCGAGAGCACTAAAGATGGTGCTCCCGCACATGCCATCTATGATGACATCCTTCCGCGGTATCGGTGTCTGTGCCGGTACCGTCGCTGCGTTCAGCTTGTTGTAAGCGTGAACGATTCTCCACCCACCTGTGGACTTCTTCACACAAAAGTGGGGGTAGAGTGCGGTGAGGTAGACCCCCGCACTTGGCCTGCTTTACGACGAGCTTCGAAAAACTCGTCGATCGCTTTTACTTGATCACGCGTCAACGGCCATTGACGCGTGACAAAATAATTCGTGCCTGGCACGAGGTCAATTTCATGACGAGTTCCCTTATCTTAGGGAGCTCGCTTGGTACTTCTTCTGGGAATACGTCAGCGTATTCCCGAAGTACCCCATGAAATGGAGAGTTCGCTTTAATCGACTCCCATCTCTTCGCTTCAAAGCTCTGAACTCTCGTTGATCATTGGGAACCTCTTTCCCGATGTTTTCCACTTGTAATGTGGATATTCGTTCACGAATATCCACTACATCATCTGTTGCAACGATGGTACAGATCTTTTCGATCTGACCATCGTGCAAGTTTCTCATAAACTTCTTCCAGCTTAGCGCTGGAAGATCCATCACCTCCGAACCTTCTTTCGGAGGGTGTTCCATCAACAGAGACTGGGTGGCTAATCCGGTCTCCGTTTGAGTCAAGACGTTGATCGTCTCGACGGAACTGCCCATGCAATCAGACGCACTCGTCTGATTGAATGCTACACGGTGATTACGATTCACCGTGTGCGAATACTCATCATCATGGTGGCCACTGCCTACCATGGAATTTTGGCGATCAGATGTGCTCGTCTGATCGGCCGCCTGTTCTGCGACACGGTGGTCTTTATCACCCGTGCGCATGGCTAACGCAACGTGGTGGGCACTGGCCACCACGGAGTTGTGCTCACGATTGCACTCGATCGTGAGTTCACTCTCATCAATACGGAATTCTTCGTCGTGTTGGAACCTTCGGTCGCACAGTGGGTGTTTCCCACCGTGGATATCACTTCATTCTCACGGTGGTCTTTATCACCCGTGGATATCTCTCCAACACGCAACCACTGTTCTCCGTTGCGTGTGGTAGTCCCTCTGGACTCTCACCAGCGGAGGTACCTTCCGCTGATCGTGTCGGAACAGACCTGGTGGTGCCATCGCTATCCACCATACTGTCCAACGCTGTGATTGTATCTTCTGATACAGCCGGATTACACACAGGGTGATCAGATCCTGTGGGTCCGCCGCAGTCGATCGATAGGTTAACCCAGTCGATCGAAGGTTTAAACTTGGACATCCATGGGATTCCAAGTATCACATCGAACATGTCATCCAAATGGAGGGCGATGAATTCATCCTCGAATGATAGATCATTCAACTCGAAGCGTGTTCTAATCACACGCTTTGGAATAGCCACGGTTGCACCTGTTGCTGACCGGACTGATAACATACTTCGTGGGGTTTCTACCTCCACGAAGCTCAACAGCGTTAGACTCTGAGTTCTAACGAAATTGTTTGACGCTCCTGTGTCAAACAAAGCTCGCATGGGGACATCGCTCCCGTGCGGCTTAACCTCCAGGGTGATAAGAGGCTTATCATCACCCTGCACCTTTTGACAGGACATAGTCCCGTCTGGGGCTATAACCCTCACATGCCCTATGTCGGCATGTGGGATAACATTCCCAGTAGGGCGCCCCGCCCCTACTGGTGATTTACGTTTTTTGCACCAACAGGGTGATGTCCCTGTTGGTGTCGCCGTGCAGCGGACGGTTCCGTCCGCTGACTGCGTGGCACCGGACGCGGTACCATACACCCATGGGCAAAATGCCCCACTTTCGCGCATCGATTGCAGCGAATTTTCTTCTTAAATTTCGGTTGCTTTGAGTTCGAAGCAACCGAACTCGATAGGTCGATTGGCTCTGGACCTCCACCGCCCATGCTCTGGCGCGGGTGGCTGTTTCTTGAGACGAAGTGTGAACTTCGTCTGCCCGACTGCTGATTGTTGACATGCTGTTGCGGCATGTCAAAAGCGAAGGGCTGTTGAGCCCTTCGGCTGTACCCAGCATGCGATGACTCTGATCGCATGCTGAACTCTTCACGGATGCTCATACCAATGGCATCCCTTAGAGTCTTTGGCGGGTGCCGGTAAAGACTCTGTTTGACAGGACCATCATTGAGTCCCTTCATGAAGCCAGTGACCTGCATAGCAGGGGGTACCGGCTCATACACAATATTTGACAGCTAATATTGCGTCTTCTGAGCGTAAGCTTGATGGTCAAGCTTACCTTGCCGGAGTTTCATGAGCTCCTACCGACTACTTAGCTCCATTTCTGGAGCTTCAAAGTTGAGTTTTAGCTCAGCTTTTAATTCCTGATAAGTCAGGAACGCAGAGTCATCAGTGGCTCTGCGACTCATCGCCCATGCCCTGGCTCTGCCGCCCAGACATGTTGTGGCGAAGTACGCCTGTTGACGTTTCATCAACAATATTTTGCGCAGAGATGGCATCTTCCACCTCTGCGAACCATCTACGAAGGGGCTCGCCCCATTCGCCGGTAAAGGGTGGTACTCGCGCTTTTACCACTTCAACGCTATGCGTTGCAGGTGCCGTCCGCGCTGCCTCTTGCGCGGGCCGTGATGGTGTTTCGAGGTGGTTTCGCCTAAAGCGATGCACCACCTCCATCGCTTCCTCCGGGGTCTTATCCAGGAGGAAAGTAAGGATGTCGGTCCCCATAGACCGAGCCATTTCTACCATCGCGTCTTTATTACGCGACGTGAAGTGAGGGAAGTGTTCCGTCACCACTTCCAGCGTTCTCTTTCGCTCGGCAGGCGTCATGTCTCGCGACATGATGCCAAGCGGCTCTTAATCTTCGCTCCGCTAGTTAGCTAGCGGAACGGAACTGTGGTCGTTAGGACGGACCACAAAGTGCTACCAGGTGTAACAGGACTGATCCTGTTACAGGCTTACACTGTGTTGTGCGAGGAAGCGCGCAAGACGGGAGGGGTAGGATTAGTTGATGACAACTAATCCTATATTAAAAGCAAATAGAATATTCGCTTAAGCTTGAGAACGCAAAATTAAGAGTGTTTATTAAATGGGTTCTTAGCGGCTAACAGTATAGTAAATACCTAACTAATATAATAATATCAAGTATTAAACTAACTGTACTATTAGTTAACCTGCATGATTCGGTATTTATACCGAATCGACTTTTCCTTCGTAGATTATAATAACTTATAATCTATTATTTGAATTTCAGACAACGCGTCTGAAATTCAACTGTGATATTCTAACTTGAATATCAATTATGTAATGGCACCCCATTACAATGTGGCTCGGCTCAAGCCAGCCACTTAGCCACGGCTTGAGTATACTTATTATATTGAACGTTGGTGATATGTATCGTAAGGACAGAATAGGGAGATAATGCATGTATTAATGCGTAAAGCACAGGAAGATACAGCGGACGGGCTGCCTTTTTACACACATGCAAAGCTATCTAGAAGGTTCTATGAAATTCTCTACTCCGCCCATCACGTCATCCTCCGATTCTCATTAGTTGGGTAGAAACTTTTGAGGTGCAACAAAGTGTGAGAAAAATCCATCTGCATATATATATATATCAGTCAGAGTCTTCTGAATTCAATCTGTTTTTGCAAAAATGGCAAGAACATACTTTTGTATCCTTGATATTCAGAATATATTCATACAAGAGAAAAAATTGGAAAACGGCTCAAGCCACGGCTTGACCGGCTTCAGCCGAGCCGTTTTCAACACTAGCCCCGAGTAAGAGAGTTCTCTCTTACTAAGCCCTTTTATAAGGGCGTATCGGCTAAGTAGCGGCACATCGCCGCTTTAGGAAAGTCTTCCTCGGTGCGCTAGCCGCACCGTGCGTGTACGCACCGGCTACATGCGTGGCAGGCTGCCACGCCTCCACCAAGGGCTCCTGCCCTGATTGGTTAAAATAACCAATGGGTCCAAACCTTTCGGACCGGTCAATACTGACCCCAATCGTAGTGTACTTACGTACACAACATAACTAAATGTAACCAAAATGTAACCCTGTTACACTTGCAGTCAACCAAAGCAGCGAGCAAGTATGTTACCTGGGCTGCTGTCCAAGAGGATCTTGGCTTTCTAACTTTGTCGCTTGTTTTTGTGCCTTTGGGCATGAGTGAATGCGTGAAAGAGGTGATCAGGGGCGATTTGAAGGGCGTGGGTTTTATTTAAGGGGTCTGGGGGGGTTGGCAAACGGGCCCTTACCGTTACATTCGCTTATCGTACTATTTCAAGCAAATATCATGATATTCAAATATTACAATATTCTTTTATAACGCTGCCAAACGCACTCTAACGTCGATTAATAAGATTTTGCATTGAGACAGCCGGCCGATACAGGCTTAATAGTACTTCAATTATAAGTCGCCACATTATGGCCACCAATCAACCAGCGTTGCTTCCACTTGATGTCCAGTCTCGTGAGCGCGTTCCGGGTAGTCCCATAGTTCCGGGTGGAATCACCTGGTCTGAAGATAGTCGTCTTGCCATTGTATCCGACTCCAGTGTTGTTGTTTCTACCTTTCGCAGCCGTGACCTCGAGATGTTCCAGCCAAAAGGCCCCGCTGTGTCCAAAAACTTTGTTTTCTTTTCGGAAGACAAGAACGAACAGGAGCACATTCCAGTGGCAATTCCTCCTGTTGTGAAATCACTTACGGCCGGACTGCCTCGATCTAGTATTACGTACTTATTACTTAATGAAAGTGATCGACATCAATACAACCCCAAAGAGTTGTCCCTGTCCAAGAACGCTGGCAGAGCGTTCATTGCAGCAGTGTGGGGACCCCGAGGCTCAGCTCCTAATTCTTGTTGTGCTCTATTGGTATTGACGGCAGAATCCAGAGTGACGCTGCAGTTCCCTCCTAGCTTTCATATGAATTGGAAGGAAGTCGCTGTCTTTTCCGAAACTTTATTCGACTTCTTTGAGAAAAAGAGCTTTCGACTTGGATCCTCGCATGACAAGGCGTTCAATCGAGTGTCAAGGAGTACGATCAAGACAGAAAGAGGGGTAGAACAGTCTGGAGGAAAGAAGAATAACAGCAAGAGGTTCAAGGTGGATCCAGAACGAGGACGTTTTGCGGTGAAATCTGTTGCCCAGTATACGCATAAATGCGCCATGATGTCGACCTTGACGATTGCCTGGTCAGCCTTTATGGTTACAGTAGATAAGCGAAATACAACGTCGCTTATTGCTCTCTCAGGACGCAAAGTGAGTACCATATGGGCGTATGCGTATCCATCTTTCGTGGCGGGCGAGCCGATGCAGCCACTTCTTTTATCAACACCCGTTGCATGGATTGATACGGAAAAATATGGATGGGTTTCGACAAGTACGTGGCAGCAGATGCGTAGATATGGAACAGCTCATCCAACACACGAGTATCTTGGGTTGTCTCTAGGAACATCAGACGGTAATATTTTAATTGTTACCGTTCCAGTAAGAGCAACTACAATCAATGACTCACCCCAAGAACTGGCAGTAAGCCGCATAATTGTGGCGCCTCACTCACAGCCAGTCTTCGGTCTTTGCATGGGTAATCGTTGGACGTATTCAAACAGCCCTGGAAACGATTTGATCGTCGCATCAGGATCAACGATTTCTGTGTGGGATCTGAAGATGGAACAAGCACAGCCAAATGCAAAGTGGAAGGCACACGAGGGTAATATTACTGGAATCGGCACCAACTACTTTGGCGATACGATTTTTTCGGCTGCGTTGGATGGAATAATTAAAGTCTGGGAGAAAAAAACTGGCAATATACTATATTCCAGCGACGTGACTTGTGCAGATCCGCATAACAAGCCTGGGGACACAACTCCAGCTGTATCCAATGGAAGCAAATATCCCGTGTTCGGCTTGGCGATGTCGCCCAGTTCCGTCCAGTTGGCATGTGTCTTCATCATCCCACCAGCTTCCCGACCCAACCGGAAATCACAGGCCGACGTTTCGTATAGTCGAGTATCGAGCTCCCTCGAGTACATTCCGTCGCCTTGGGTACGACACAAAGAACAGTTTGTGGATAGTGTGTGCCGCATTCTAGTCGAGGGTCATCCGCTTAGCAGTTTCATGGACGTAGTATGGCTATGCTTTAACGACAACGCGGCGTCGCTCAATGGGGCAACAAAATTGGCCATTCCCAGCGTGTTAAGCAAGATTAAGGCTGCCACTGTCGAGAAGAGTGATAGCGACGTGCTAATGCGACGACCAATTTACTTGGATCTGTGTGAAGAGCTTGAAAAGCGCTTCTACGAGTCTGCGCAAGACGTCAGTCTTACAAAAGGAGATACTGAACCTCCTCTTCCGTTGCTCTTACAGGCATCGTTTTTGCTCCGTACCGCAATCACACCGGCTGATCACCTAATTGCAGCTCAAAATGTTGTTTTAGCGAAGATTAGGCGTACCTTGGGTGTCTACTGGGCAGAGCGTTGTTTAACAGCATTGGTAAGGGCCTCCAAGAAGGCTAAGAAGGAACTCCGCGACTATGTCGCTGATTCGTCTTCTGAAAAGACGAGTGCACTATTAATGGCCGACTTCCTTAGTGTTCAGAATTTATTGACGGAACGCGGTGAGGCTCTCGTTACGCATGTCTTTAATCAATTGGACTCTACAGAGGGTGTCAACAAATGGATTGCGTATATAAGAGCAAAAGCGACTATAGATGACGACAACCCGAGTGTCGTAGTCGACAATGCTGCGGCAGTCTATTCCCCTCCATCTCGAGAACTATGTTTTATTTGCGAAAAGCGTGTCCCATTTGGAGAACTGGAGCTTGTGTGTGAATCGGGTCATACTCTTGAGAGATGCTTTCTCTCGTTTCGTTGTATACGTACTATGGAAGTATGGAAGTGCATGGGGTGTGGGGCTTCAGCATCTGAAATGGATTTTTCGAGTGGCGCGCCTCCTTTTTATTTATTAAGCGCCGAGACTGATGAAAGCGATGAAGTCACTAATATTCCTGCTGTTGCAAAGATTATCTGCCGTCTTTGCGGTAATTACTGCAGTTTTTCAAAATATTAGAGTGGACACAAAAATTATTGCCATGTAAAAAGAATGTTTATCTACAAATTCGCTTGCTTTTTCTATATCTTTCCCGTCGTCTCACTTCAGTTGGATTTATGAACACCGCTCCGTCTCGCTGCTTCCAAAGTCCTGCGCCCAGTAGTACTTGTAGTAAGAGGTCTTACTGTATGCAGAGCCACACCCAAACATGGTGAACTGAGGTCGCAAAATGTTGTCACGGTGATGGGGAGACGCCATCCACATTTTCATTACTGCGGCCACTGAGACTTGCCCGGCCGCCACATTTTCGCCACAACTAGAAAGGGCGTAACTTGCACTTTTTATTCGCTGTGTTGGACGCCAGCCATTCGAACCCGTGTGCCCCATGAAATTATGGATTGCCATGTCCTTTGCATGATTTTGAGCAGCTTTCTGCAACTTCCAATTCATGCACAAGCCTCGTAGTCCATGAGCGGCACGTTCTCTGTTGACAGCAGCCAATAAGTCAGTCTGGAACGAATAACCCTCTGGCTGCAGACGGCGAAGGAGTGTTGTGTTAGCGACAACATCGGTGGAAATAAGCGACGTCGAGTCTTCGTAGAAAGCGTCACCAACGTCACCAAGGATCGGTGACAGAATGCTAGCGACTGCATCCGGTTGAACATCAAGTGCTGTTGAAACGCCGAGCAGCGTAACAAGCAGCACAAACAAGGACGTTGTAGGCATCGCTGGCAGAAGAGAATGGGAGAGACGAGGGAGCAAATGAAAAATGGCAAGTTATCGAGATAATCAGCACAGAATTTATCATAGGCTTGTGCTTGATCGATGGGTACAAAATACTAGTTGCCGTAGCTATGTAGAATCTTTAGCGCCAGATGGTTCGTCGTGTGGTCAAACAGGCTACAATCATGCTGGAAAAGAAGTATCTATACCTCATAATTAACGCAAAAGACATGAAACCTGCATGCCCTGGGAACCCGTTTGTGCTGAGGATAGCACGCAATATTAAAACCTGAGTTGAATGAGTAGCCTGTCCACCAAATAATGATACGAGGAAGAGGTCGTCTTGTCGTCACGATTATGTCCGACACTTTGGAATAGATCGCAGTCTTAGCATACTCGAAAGCAACATCTACTAGGACCGCTACTTTACAAAATAGTGGAAAGGCTTTCTTTACGATAAGATTTTTAGGTACGCTAGTACTTATTCGCTCAAACCTAACCACAAGTAATATTACGCAACACCCCATTGTGGGAAACTCTTCATCAAGCGTGAACATCATGATGATATTGGGATGCCTAAGTTGAAACGTTCGACTACAAATTTACTTTGTCTCAGAATCGACCGGCTTGAGCACCCTACGCGTATTACTCAGGAAAGTAATGCCTACTGTACTGATCACTTTATTTACTCCGTTCACATCAGGGTTTAAGAGAGGCGTGGATACATGTCTACACACAACACAGAGATATATACCGGTAGTAAAAATGATTTGGCCAGTACAAATATGAACAAAAGTGTTTTCTGGTGAATTGCGCAAAAAGTTGGGCGTGACGTTGCAACGTTCCCTCTCCGTTCGAGCCCAACATCCGCTTTTTAAAATATTCCCGCATTGAGCAGTGGGTTTTCAGCGCGGCAGTATCTGCATCTGTAGCCGCCGCTCTAGATATGGAAGATTAGTGGAAGGTACCCGTCGTTTCGACGGATTGTTGCATTGAGATTTCTTTGAATCTACAGTATATCTACATAACTTTAAAACAAAAGGAAAGATTTTATTTTTTTGTTGTTAACGGCTGCATGTGCAATCTCGAACTTGACTGCTCCCATCATCGCGATATTTTTCAACCTCATTCAAAGTAGTGTTTCGTCATAAACGACGTTGCCCATTAGTCGTCGCTCTGCAGACACAGCTTCCAAAAGGACGGAGATGTACTCCGGTGCTGTCGACCGCGAAAAGGCGACGTGCAACTGGCAATGTGAGAACACGTTCCTTGTGAGACATATGCAAACCTTGTGCTGCGTCTGTCCCTTTGACTTGTTTATCGTCATCGAATAGACCAAGCGCACCGGAAATTGCTTCCGATGGACAGGCCTGATTGATCAGTAGTCAGTTCAATGCGCGGGATAAGTCAAAGTTCCCTCCGTCAATATTCAGCCTCAATCACATGTGCGGAACGCTGGTGGAAAATGAGGCGCGTGCCATTTAAAAGTCCGTTGGATACACCCAGATTTTGCAGGAGCATGATTTGTGAGCCATTCTTCAGTGCCAGTTGATGCAGTGTCCATCAATTCACGTCGAGCCGGTTCAAGAACTCTGTGGGGATTGCGTTTGCATCCTCCACACCGTCAATTTTTTCGGCGTCGAGAAATTCCTTTTCTCCCCCCGGAACCATGTTCTGGACGGCTGTGTTGATCTCGGCCACATTGTCATTGCGGGCGGAAATAATTGCACGGTGAACAAAGTAGGCGCGTGCGTTCCTTGCGGCATCGTCTCCCATCATAAACCGTGTTTATCAGTCCGTTCAATGTCTTGCCGTGGATCACCATCAATTCCGGACAACAAATCCGATCTACGTCGATTTTTTTCAAGCCGGTCCTCTCCTAGTGCAAGGAGCCAATTCACAAAGGTGCGGCTCCCAAGGTCCGCAATTGGCTCGCGTTCATAGCACGAATGTTTTTCCGTAAGCCATAAAAGTGCACGCACATCTACAGGTAGGACTTCTTGAGAGATGCCGCAACAAAATTAGGACGCATGCCCTTTGGGACAACAGGCAGCACCTGACGGAAGTCTCCCGATAACACGATCATGATTCCGACAAACGGAACATCGGGTCGATCCATGATATAACGGATTGTGTGGTCAACGGTAAAAAGAGCGAACTTACTCATCATGAGGGCTTCAGCCCACAGAATCAGCGCTGTCCGACAAATTAGATCAGCAAGGTCGCTATGCTTGCTGATTTAACACACTGCCAAAGGCTTAAATCAATGGGAATCTGAACCTTTAATGGGCTGTGAGGCGCCACTTCAGAAGCAATATCACACAATGCCGGAGGATGCGACCTCAAGTGCAATCTTCCCCTGGCCTCGCACAGACTTGAGTATGAGGTTCTCAAGGAATTTTTTCCAGTCCCGCCTGGTGTCAATGAAGATGACGCACCGTCCAGCTACATCACCTGGTGGTAAACGGTGAGCTTCTCTGCGTTCAACATGTGAACCCCCTTCTAGCTCTGTTGTCTCAATGCGTTAGCATCAAACGCAAACCTTCTCCGCAATGAAGCGATTTCCTTGGAGTTCATTCATCGCACACACAGGATCCGGGAGGTTGACGTCTACCAGCATTTCTCAACTTGAAGGAGCTGCGCAATAAATATTTTAGTGCAAGACTTCTTATCTGCTCCTCTGACGGTTTTTCATTTCATTCTCCTATTGGCGAAGCCCGTGCACGCAGTTGTTTGACAGGTACGTTTCGAACCCGACCCACAACTGTAGTGGCTGTACGGGTGGCCCATGGATGCGAATGGTGACAAAAAAGATCGTAGTTTTCCCCCGCTCCGCATTGCGGAGGCTTCTCGAAGGCACTGCCGCCACCCTTCGTCATTATCGTATGATCCGAGGGCCATGCATGCTGACTTGAACGTTTCGTGCACCCCGCCATCATGCGTCTGCACTTCGGCGAATGATGTCACCCCTTTGACGGCTGTCCGCAAAGTGCGCAAAAAATATCTTTCTCCAGCGTTGGGTCTCACAAAGTTGAGTCGTCCGATGCACACGCCTCGTTTCCGGACAGTACACTGCTTGAGGCTGTCATCCACACAAACGACGGGAAGTCCAGATAGTTTGTGTTGCGAGCAACCTCACTCGCGCGATTGGCGTTGAATCATTCCTTGAGAGTTGTTTTACGCGCTCGGTCAGCGCTTATCGCATCGTCCAAGTTCCCATCAGTGTTGAACACGATTTTCTGCTGATCAATAAGGTGGAACTGCAAACGATGCACCGGCGGCCAGTCATCATGCATCTTGAAACCCATAAGTCACCAGCATCCTTCTGGGACAGAGACGTAGCGAGCGTTAAGGTACTTCTTAATCTCGTTCCCGTCTTCAAGCACCGCAGTAGTGCGTCGTGCACCTTGTAGACGTATCTGAGTAGATATTTGAGAGAAGTGGTGGATGAACAGACCTGCAGTAGTCGACAGTTCTTTTTCACCCAGTATAATGCCATATTTACTTCAGACCCACCTCGACATTGATCTACGCATCGTTTTTGGAAACAAGGAAAAAAATTATGCGGCACGATCCAGCGGTTGTCCACATGGCGACCTTTTGCATCTTTAAACAAACGTCCGTCATCCCGCCATCGGTACACCGGGTAACCATCCGCCTCGGTAGATGTCTGGTTGGTGAATTCCCTTGTATAGCGCTTGGTAAATTTGCGATCCTCCACGCGGGGCGCATTTTATTCTCCACACCGCAAGGTTCATGCACCAAGGAGCGGGTCACGGTCTCATAAGCATCGCTGGATCAGGACACTGCCGAGTCAATGTCTTCAGGGGTGCGGAGCTCGAAATCATCGTCCACGATGAGGAGGATGTGCCCATGTGGGAGGCCTTGCATTTGGAATTCGATCACCCAGTCTTTGCCGATCACAGTCCCAAAAATCTTCCGGTCTGTGAGGTCACTCATGAGCTCTTGGTTTCACGGATTCAAGGAGTGGTTGGAATGCTGTAAGTAGTTCTGGTTCTTACATTTCATTTTTCAGCTCTTTTTTTACATTGTTTATGTAACTTTAATTTATGGCAATATAATTGATACTTAATATATTTGTTTAGGTAAATAAGGAAAAATTGAAATTTATTTAATTCGTTATCATAAAAAATAATCATACTTAAAACTATTAATATATTTAATTAATTAGATGTTAAATACCCGCGCAACCAAACCTGCGTGGTCTGTCCCGGTTCAAGCTCAGTCGTGATCCCGGGCCACATTGGATTGCACGTGAAGGTCAAAAAGAGGTCTAGGCGCCCACGCTTGCGCACAATTGCCATGGCATCCTGATAGAGCTGGCTCAGCTGTCGATATCTTCCAGCAAATGTGGATGGCAAAATCATTTTGCAACCAACCTGCGCTGCATCGTGGTCACCTCGTTTATCGTATCCATGACTCCAAAACAGAACTCACACCGCGGATCGACTTGGTGGTCGGCAATATAATGTGCTCCACGAATACCTACACGTCCAAGATATATTGGTGGAACAGGCGTCCAGACAGGTGCGCGAGGTGCAGCATGTAGAAATAGTACTGCTTCTGCGAGACACGCCTTGTTCCGCCTCTCCCCCGGATAGCATCCTCGTTGTCATTAAAACCTCCCTACCCAGCGTCGTAATTAAATTCCCGCAGTGGTGTTATGGGAGTACACCCCTATCGACCGTCAGGGAAAAGAAGCGCATAGTAAAGAGGGGTATACGCTGAGTGCAATGCGGAGATGGGCCGGAGTTGTCCGTCGTGATACTTCAGAATAATGTCGTGATCGGAGATACTGCCGTCGTAACCTTCTACCTCCATGGAGGCGCTGATCCCGTTGGCCTCTACGCGCTCCGACATCAGAAAATCTACCAGCTTACTCCCATGTAATTTAGTTTCTTATAGGCGGAAAAGAAAAACTATTACGAGAAAAGCGCATGTCGACGAGTTATTCAGTAGCTGATTTTGTTTTTTTAACCAACCCGATTGGATCGGCTCCGGGGTCGAACTCGGGACATCTCGATCCCGAAGTGAGCAGCACACCACCCAACCAAGGGATTGAATTTCTGTTGAAAAATGAAGAATAAGTTTGGTTTCGCAAGTTTAAGTTTGGATTTCGTCTTAAATTAGGGAATTTCCTCCGTTACTTAAATTTGGTACGCTACTTTGCGTGGTTGGACAGATTGTCTTTTTTAGTATAACTTTGCTTAACTAGGTCATAGGTTGCTCCCGCACAGATAAATATTACGCGCAACTAGGGGTTTACTGCATGATTAGTATCAATCGATGAAATTCGACATACAGTGCTAGTACATGCGTACACTGTTTCTATTGCGTTGCGGTAGCGCCGCAATATAAGTAGAAACAAATATAAAGTTTCTAATAGTTATTTTTACTATACAAAATCAAGTGTACTAATTTCCTAAGTTTAGCCCTACACTAATTGAGACCTAGGAAGAACCTTCTCGATTTGCATCGTCGAGCAAAGTCCATCCAAGCACATGCCAGAAGTAACCAGCCCCCAACAGCCATCCAATTAGCATTGAGATGAATCCAGTGAATCAGATTGACGATAGTGTCTCAACCTCCAGCCACAGGGTACTGTGGTTCTCGCTAATCACAAGCAGCTGACTGGTCCACCCCAGCTGTATCAGCACAAGCCGGCTCTTTACCTACTTTTTTTATGTTACTCCCCCAACTTCTCAACTCCTGGGACACAGCTTACGACGGCGTCGACGAATACCTCGCGGTGCGCACTTCCGACGCCGGTGCTTATCATAAGCGACACGACCTCACCAATGAACTTCGATGAAGGGAAAAAAGACGAAACGACGGATTTACCACCGTCGGCTTCAGCGAACACCTTCGCTGAGGCAAGGATGGAGATGGTAATGCCGGTTCCGGCGCGTCTACTGTGAGTGCGGCCCCAATGTCGCTCCGCGCGATTCTCACCGTAATACCGAAATCCGCCGCAATAACGCCCCTTTTCTGGTCTTCACGCAGCTGACGTTGGCTATACCTCGAGCTACCGACATTGACCCCATCGAAGCGCTCAACGACTCTGGTGGGAGCAAAGAAGCAGTGTCTATCGGAATTGCCAACGTCTTTCCGTAGAAACTTCTTCGTGCCAAGTACGTGATGACGAGCGACACCGGCCGTGCTTTAGAACGCACGAACATCAACAAATTAGCAAACTAGTTTCTGAAGGACAACGACAATCACGTCCTCCTGGAGCATATCCGAGCCAAACAGCTCGGGCAGATCACGAAAGGCCACGGTGGAGAATTCCGTATGGAGGTGATAACCCAAGCTGCCTGCGAAGCGCTGGCGCTTCAAGAGATTAAGATCCTCGGCAGAAAGTACCGGTTCTCCGCTTTCGACATTCTTGTGGATCGCTATTACCTCGACGTGTCCAGCGTCGACAGCGACTTCGACGACCAAAAGATGGTGGAGACCTTCCACGATCACGGGGAACAGCCCATCTATGCTACGTTCCGTGACGTCTGTCTCTCGGCACCGCAACATTCCGCATCTATTTCCTCGCTACCGGTGTGCTGACGCACTGATGGTCGGAGGGAAGGTTCACGAGAAGGTATTTTTATGGCGCGTCACCACCAATCAAGCAGGGACCCAACGAGTGTTTTTCTCCTTGATCACGAATGCGGGGTCATTGTTGACGCCGACCGGTAGCCCGAAGGGGAAGGCACAAGAAGGTTCTTTGATTGTCTATGAACCTGCCTCTGGTAGGTCACGCTCCAGAACGCTTTGGCGGGGTTGACCGATGGGAACCCTTGTGTAGCAAAAAACTCGACGGACCGTTTGAAGAAGTTGAAGGGCAAGCGCACTCGCAGTGCTGAAGAATTTGCAAAAACTCTTCAAGACAACAAGTCCAAGCGGTCGACGGTATCGCGACAAGCAACTACTTTTCCGTCCTCGGACAAGAAGAAGTCAACTACGAATACCGTCGGTGGTCAGTGACAGCACCCCTGTGCGGTCCCAGATCGTACCGCGCAAGGTCTCGGTCCCTAAGGCTGTACGTACAAGTACCGAGTCGAGTCACTTTCTTTTCAAAGACCATAAATCCGTGAAGCGAACGAAGCAGGCGGTCCGAATCCAAGAGGCTGTTGCCGAGCTCGAAGAAGCGGAGGAGATGGCCAACCTCAAACTAAAGCAGTCGCGTCGTCGGACTACGCAATACGATGCGGATCACTAACAATCCTGACACGCTGTGCTTCATGGAGTCGTTGGAGGATCCGCACTCTCCAACGCTTCATTGTTGGCCGACCAAGAAAAGTGTTTCAGAAGTCGCGCACCTGCACCTGTTGAACCGTGTGTTGACTGCTTCTGACCCGTCGACAAGTACGACTTTCGCCCACAAGTGGGCGAAACACTTCAGCACCAAACTCCCGAACACTCGAGAAAAACTCTTCCGCACGGTGGTGGACTGGCGGAAGGATTTTAATGTCAAACCGATACCTCGCGCAACGCGTGCGTTAGCATTATTGAGGTGATGCTCATGTGCTCGGCACATCAAGACTTTACGAAGTACATCTGGATCCAGCGGCTAACTGGCCACCCAGCCACATGGATCCCAGCTCACAACCGCCGTCTCCTTCACTCGAACATGCTGATGAGCTCGCTGCGGTCAGATATTGGGACCCAGTGCTTCGAATTCGAAAGAAGATTCAATGGCAAGATTCTTTGCTCGACTATCTCGAGTATCTCCGAGACTGTAAGCTGTTCTTATAGCCGAAGAAGCAATTCTGCAATGAAAGAAGGGGGACGATAGGCTAGTACTTGTAACTGGCCCGCTGCAATACGAATGCCAAGGTAGACCCCAGAAGGTGGATCCACTTTTCCACCAAGCTCTTCTTCATCGGGCCCCTTCTGAGGAGGAACCGGCTGGGCTTCATCTCACTGCTGTGTGGATTCTACGAACGCCAAGCCCGTTCTGGTACTTCCTGGACGTGGCGGGAGACCCACTTGAAAAAACAGCCACACAACGCCCGAACGAAACCCCACAGGAGAAACAATCCAGTTTTTGAAGATGCTTGGATCTCAGTTTCCGTACTGACACTTAATATCGTGCTCCGCTTACCAGCTCCAACCGTCAGCAGTTCGACGAAGCCATAAGGTACTACAGCGGGCTGTCACGAGGACGAGACAACACAACCAAGACGCAGTGTTTACTAGGAGTTCTTTCCCTGGGACTGGAACGCGGTCACATCCTCCCGCACGTGGAACTACTCCATTAACACCTGCTTTACTTCTCTGGCGTCATTCCCCCAGCTTTCTGGTGTCTACAATTCCATAAGCGAGTTCTTCCATGAGCGAACATCTTCAGTGGCATTCCTTTCCCATTTAACAGCAACAGGGGTACTGAATCGTTCGGTGTCAAGTAAACGGAAACGAAACGATTATCGTTGACAAAGGCAAGGACCTTTGGAGCAATTCTACCGAAAGGTCGCGTTTACGGCAGGTAAGTCAAAAATTGATGGCGGTAGATGACATGAACAGGTCTACCATAGGCGTTTGCGAGGACATGAGCGCGCATTCTTGCATGTAAATCCAGTGACCCCAAGGGGAAGGTCATTCCTCCCAAGGTACTTTGGATCGGAGCCCATCATAACTTCTCATAGAGCGTTTTACTTAGCTCTACATCTCCATCTGGAACATGGACCAGTCGTCCTCATAGTGGCCAAGTAGGAAGCAAGAGATCGATAGCCACAGTTTCCATCGCCCTTGACGTTTTCAACCTTGTCAATCTGCTGTTGACTGAATATAGGAAGAGAACTGATTAACCAAGATGATTTGTCGGAGAGTACAGACACTTCACTGTGTTTAGTTCACATGCCGCGGCTGGTGGTGATATTGTTAAACGATTCCCTTTATCCGATCCGGGATCATCCTCGTCTGGTCAGCGTGCGTCCGAAAAGGAGGGCGAAAGCAAAAACTCTGTTTTTTTCACACATTATTTACTTGCAGCATTAATCTGAGGACATCTTCGACAATTTTGACCAACTTTATGACAGTTTCCACATCTGCGTCCAGATAATTTCTTTTTGGTGTGCTTTATCGCCTGAACAATCTCGAACAATAATGATTTTCTCTTTGTAGATGCGTTTGGCTCATTTTTGGCATCTGAAGGCCGTCCCTTTTTCTTCTGGATAGATGAAGGCAATACAACAAGCCCTTCACCCTCATCAAGCGCTGCGATGCTGCTTCGTACTATAGATTTTTGGTAAGAGGACCAAGATGGATAGACACCAATAAGTTTATCAAGTAATGATGGCAGCGTATTATCTTCTGGTGAGTATCCGGCGCACTTCGATTTCAGAACCGGTTCTAAGTGCCATTGATTATGAATTCGTTCAGGTTAGTTTTTCATTTTTCTTGAAGAGACCCGCAATGTCATGAGAGCCGGGAAGAACCATCGTTGTCATTAGGAAGTCAGTGCACAGCCCGAGAACCTCTAACTTTTTAGCCTAATAGTCATGAATTATTAATCGTTCGATTATCTTTTTTTAAAGAGGATTCGGAAATTTTGGTGCAAATGTATCGAATAAGGGTCCCTTTGCGGGTACGAAGATCCGCGATTTTTTTTGCTAGCCATACTTCCATCTGTTGGAGATACACTTCACAGTAAAGTGGTAGTGACGACAGGTTGCTATTTATTGATGTAGTCTACGGTAGTTTAGTTTAGATCATTCTAGAAGGCCAGTCAGTCAGTTTGTAGTTTGGAAGCATTGCTCACTTCACAATTGGTAAAGCCACTGACGAGGCCCCCGGCGGGGGGCCGAAACGCGTCGGCACGCGTTCAATAGAGATGTCTTTAACACAACCATCCAGTGCCCTTCCAACAGGTTGTGAGCCCAAAAGGCTCGTCCAGCAGCGTTTGAAAGGGCAACAAGGTGTTTGTCAAGAATTTGCTGGCTGCGCTAGTGCGACGAAGGTTACATGGATGTGTTGGTGTTGAGGGTCTCGTTGAGATCAATGGTGGAGAAGAGTCTGCTTCAGGCGAGCGCCTGTGTGTGCGCTAACGACGAACAACTGGACGAAGAAGATGCAACTACGATGGTACTGCGCGTACATGTGAAGACGACGACGATGGTGCTGTCGCCTGGGTGAGCGACTGGATGCACAAGATGAAGATGCCGAAGAACAAGAAGTATGTTTGGTCGCGGACACATTGGTGAAGGCAAAACGATTGCGAGGGCGGCGTGGTCCACCGCGGATGCAATGATGAAGCGGAGAGAATAATCGATGAGGATTATCAACGCTAGTCGTCGAGGGGGAGTGTTGGAGATACACTTCACAGTAAAGTGGTAGCGACGACAGGTTGTTATTATTGAGGTAGTCTACGGTAGTTTAGTTTAGATCATTCTAGAAGGCCAGTCAGTCAGTTTGTAGTTTGGAAGCAGTGCTCACTTCTCAATTGGTAAAGCCACTGACGAGGCCCCCGGCAGGGGGCCGAAACACGTCGGCACGCGTTCAATAGAGATGTCTTTAACACAACCAACCAGTGCCTTTCCAAAACCATCAAATTCGATAGCCTGATGTACAACCATCCTGTTTGATTTTCCCCAGCATAACTAACAGGTCACTCGTAGACACCTCCAACCTTCTTTCAGTACGGCATGAGCTCCCTCCACCAGCGAGATAGCAGTCGACCCAAGTTGAAGATATTGGCAAACCCACGCATCTACGCATTTTTCTTTGTGTATAAGCCAAGTGTTTTCAAGATACATTAATTGTCGATCAAATCACTATAATTCGCTGAGAAAGCGCTTCATGTTGCTTCATACGCTGGAATTGTCTTTCATTTGATCACATCGTGCCATCCAGTTACGAATTCTTGCCATGCGTTTGTGTCAGCGAAATTGCCTTTGATACGGAAAAGGACATTCTTTGAAATATGCCAAGCGCACAAGACATGTTTCGTTGTAAGGAACACATACTCACAGCACGCATCAGAGCAAGTCTCAGTCCGTGGCAATGAACTGTCCAAAACCTCAACATCTAATTCATGGGAGACTCGCTGTGAAGATGTGCATGGACCTGTGGCAACAGATCTTCAGCGAAGAAATTTGCAAGGTTAGAGAGGGCCTACTTACAATCGTCTTCCCTTTCCAGCTTCAGAAATGCAAAGAAAGAAAATAAAGGCTTGCCAAAACAATTAGTCCTGACCACCTCCATTATCGGCGAACATATTTGTTTTGTAAGTACAGTCAATTAGAATCACATTGGCAAAACGCCTAGTTAAGTCGATTGAAAATCGTCCAAGAGCGCGTGAGCTGGTGTCCTTCAGTCAAGCTGTGCTTTTCGAATCTTGGCGTTAAGGTTGCACAGGTATCTTACAAGCATGTTGCAATTTGTCTTGACTTCACGCAGCGTCGTCAATTCCTTCCGTGGGGCATGCCCGGTTGAGTGCTGTAGAGAAAGCATCTCATTTTGTTCTTCAGTTGGTCGCCGCAGTGATGGGTGTTCAAAGTTATTTTTTGAAAAGTCATGGTTGTGCCTGTCCTCTGTCAACTCTAAGTTTCATCTGACGTCTCGCGACCTTCCTACACAGCGAAATGGACAACCGACTTTTTTGAGGCAGTCTTCTGTTTCCTTGCATCGTCGTTCAAACCACATTAATTCTTTAACTTACCCTGTCTTGTGCACAAGAATTAATTTTCCTTCGGATTACCATGGTGATCTTAGTGGATTTGAAACAAGAAGTGACATAGCCTTCTCTACTCCCACAACTCCGAAGGTAATCAGCCAGCGAGGCTCTGCTCCCAAAGACTTTAACAGCGCATTCTATGGGAGTCCGTGGCTCACAGCATGGGACAAGACGATCATCCTCTAGAATAGCCATAATGGGAATGATAAAGTGGAGCAGAGGAAGCGAAGGATAAGATGGAGAAAACAGACAACAGAAAAGCCATCGCACCGCTCAGAAAAACGAGCTGACGCACCACTCAGAAAAAAAATGGTGCGTTCTCGTTTCAACTATGGTGGGGTGTTCCTGTAGTGAAAATGGGGTGTCCCCGTATAAATTTCCTAAAATTTTATGTGATTTGATATAATTTAAACTGCGGTACGGTTTTTAACCTTTCTTCTACGTCGCTGCTCCCTGCAGTGGTACATTGGGAAAGTAGGGTTAGCTACTCTACCTACTCCTCATTTTTTCCTGGACGGGACGCACTTTGGCTCGCCGGAAGCCCACGATGGTTTTTTTTTATATAAAGACTGTTGAAGTTTACCAAGCGATGTATGTGTGCGACCTGACATTAGGTTGCATACAAACTTCAAGTGTTGCGCGATCATTGTGGTCACTTATGCATTTATGCATTTTTTGCTACTTTAGAATTTTATCTTTATATTAAGTTTTAGGTTAGGTTCTTAAGTACACGTTTATAATTAGTATATTTTTTACCTTAAAACACACAGTTACATCCTGCCCTCGTGCGCCCCTACTTTGGTCAAGTAGGGCGCGCTTCTTTCTTAGAAACTTCCTTCCCACGACGGTAAGGCACTAACGGCCGAGACTGTCATAAAGGAAATTTACACATGCCCCCAACTCGTGTCAATTTCCGACAGGTTATGAGCCCAAGGTAAACGGGGGCACGCAAGTTGTTATAAAGTTTAAAGTATACTCAAGTTACGTTCTCATCGTTGGTGATTACGCGGAACGGACTCCTAATTTCTTTTGGAGTGAATTAGATTGTTACGTTGGTGATTACGTAGCTGTCGCAGTATTTTTTGGTTGTAGTGCCTTGTTACCATGGATGAAGGCGAGTCGTTTGACCTGGAGCGCGCGTTGAAGGCGCTGATCGTAAAGTTCGGCAATATAAACGACAGATTGAACCATATGGAAGAAGAACGGTCGCAAGGATTGGGGCGAAGTGTTTCGCCGGTTACGGTAAAGGATTCACCGGTTGGAGGTGGCGACACACCATTCCAAGAAAAGCATCAAGAATTTCGCGCCATTTGGGCAGCGAATTACAGTAAACGATCTGTCATTGGATGGAGGCATCGAGAGAGGAGGTGCGCCTCGCGTGGGAATGCCGCGAAAGCCACCCGGAGTGCCTGTAGGTATGCCGGAAGTTAGGCATGCGGCTGGAAACTATGACAACCCGGGCACATAGTCGCGCCCGTACAAGATTCCCAAGTCGGCGGTGCAGAAGTTCACGGGAATTGAAATTTACCCTGTACTTGGCCCTGGATTTATAGACTGGGCGTATTTGTTTATGGAAGCATTGGAGATTGCGGAGATTTCGTACGGATTTGCGTGGACTGAAAGACTTAAAGTGAACAATCTTGGTAAGTACCTCGATGGTGCAGCATCATGGTATTTCCGCTCAAATATCGGCGTATGGTGGCAGATCTCGCAGATTTTACACTACGTGTGGATAAGATGTATCGGGAGTACAAGGTTACAATTTCGCACCAACAGGCGGCGCAATTATTTGCTAGCAAGAAGGACGCAAGACGATCCTGGAATGAGCACCTGTTATGCGTGACAGCGTTGGCACGCGAGAGCGAGTCAAGTGAGAAGCTTTAGTAGAAAATCTCGTCAAGTATGCGGTTCCAAGCCTCAAGTGTTCCATGGTGGAACGTTACAATCCGTCGCGGAAAGATAACACACTACACGCACAAGAGCTGGTAGCGTGGGCGCAGGTAGTCGAAGTAGACCACATAAGAAATAGGAGAGGACCGAGGGTGAGCGTAAATGCGGAGCAAGATAGCAGGAAAGCAGTCACGTTTTACGGTTGCGGTAGTAAAGGGCATATTATTCGAGACTGCAACAAGTGACCTGACAAGAAACAAGCATATCGCAAGCCGCAGGATAGTTCGGAAAAGGAATACGGACTGGCAACCACGTATGCAGGTGCATAGTGGTATGGAGCGCTAAACTCGAGTAATTTGAATGAAAGTGAAGCATGGATATGTGGTAAGGTGTGCTACAAAATTGGGCCTAATTAAGGGCCTAATTAGGGGCCTAATTAGGGGTCTGACAGCGGGCACAAATTGGGTACGTAATCGTGTACGATTGTGTGTACCACGGTGTATACAGTTGCGTGTACAACCGTAGCATACAGTCTTTCCTCAGATAAGTTATCCCCTCATAAGTTATATCCTCACGTAAGTTATATGATTTTTATCCACCGGCCTTGTACTGTGGTGGATAAGTTATAAGTTATAAGTTATGCCCAAGAGGCCAAAAATAACTTATCCGAGGGGGAAAAATGTGCACGTGCACAAAGCTTGAATTTTTACTCATCAGCACGAAGACTGAATCCAGGGGTCAAGCGTGCGCTGCGTAGTACCAGCTGTACGAATGGAATGCTGGAGATTACGAAGGTGCCTATGTGCTGCCCTCCCTTCTGCGGTAGTTACATCTATAAGTGAGAGAACTATTCCAAGGCTATGAAGCTTCTCCGCTTTCAGAATCACCACTTTAACTGCATCCTCCTCTTCTTCATCTGTCTCTGAATGCCTAACCATCTCAATAATCTCCTTATCAGTCACCTCTACGTGTGCTGATCCGTCCTCTCCAACAGGATTCAGCAAATTCTCGATTGCCATTGGATTTCGCAAAGAAAGGCGGTGAAAGACGTCCTCTAACTCTTGCTCAACCTGCTGCTATTCCCGATCTGGCACAATCTGTCCCTGATCTGGAACATGACCCTCCACAAATAACCCGGTATGGTTGTTGCAGTTGCTGATAGTCTGGGGAGAGATCTCTTCCCACGCTGCTTGGAACCAGCGCATCGCAGTCAGTTGATCCACCTTGTAAATGTTTTGCTCTCCTTTCTCATCCCTATCGAATGCATGCTGGTAGTGGTAACGTCGGTAATGGCGCTTAAATGCCGCAATTATTCCATCGTCCATTGGCTGTACTTTCGAAGTGCATTTTGGTGGTAAAAACTGAATTCGAAAATTTTCAAGCTGAAGATCTGCAGTCACGTGAGAAGGGGCATTGTCGAGCGGAAGGAAAACTTGGCGCTGGGCAGTCTGTAAAATGATGCAAATTACGGTGAACATATACTACGCAAATATAAAACTTACGCGAACACTCAAGGAATGGCTCAAAAGGTGCAAGAAGATAAAATTAAAGAGCACGGAAACCACCTTCATGTTGTTGTCAAATTTTTTGAGCCATTCCTGGAAGAACGTACCTGTCATCCAGGCTTTTTTGTTGAATCGGTAAAGGAATCCGTGTTGCTCAGCAGTTTTTCTCAAAAAGCAACGCGGCTGCTTTGCATGACCAATAATCAAAGGCTTGAGCTTATGTGAGCCACCCGCATTCGCAGTGAATGCCAGAGTAATTCTTCGCTGCAAATGGAAGTGTTCATGATTTTTGCTGACAGCACACCCGTGAACACATCAGCATATAAATCCCACCTTCTCCTTCTTCAATCCTTCAATCGGTCCGATGGAAATTGTTTTCCCAGGTGGCATGTTGTAAAATAGGCCTTTTGTGATAAGCATTGTCAGCAACATCACAAGGCTTACGTCTTCAAAAGACAGCAAGCACAAACTTGTTTCGTCCATGTTATACACATCACAACGGTCATACTGCAAGATGAGGTTGCGCAAGCGGGGCAGAGCATCTTCCATTGCGTGATGGTCAGCCGAGCCTCTCTTACCATTGATATTGAAGCATCGTAGTTTGTTTCGCTGTTGGAAACGAGTAAGCCAGCCGTTGGATAATTCAATTGAGCCTTTGGGAATGTTCAACTGGTCCATAAAGTCGGCTGCCTTGGCCTTGATGAGGTTGCCGTTAACGGCAGTGTTTCGTTCCTGTCGCTGAAGAACTCAAGTAAAAAGTGCCTCCTCAAGCTCTGGATGCTGGGCCACACGTGGACGCTTCGCTTCAAGGTCGGCTTCATTCATCGTATCAAGCTCATCCCGCTTGCCAAGTATCTTGATGAGTGAAGCCTGTGAAAGTGGCTTCGCCAGCCCAAATTTCTCTTACTCCCACACACCCAATGCGGCCTGGCCAATCTTACTGGTGGCCTTGTACTGACAGATCTCAAGTCGCTGAGCATTGGTGAGGAGTGACTGCATTTTTACTTTCTGTTTGGGCAAACCTCACGTATTTAGCCCCAGATAACAGTCCCAGAACAGACTGACAAGTTTTCCTTATGTTCTTTCTCAAGCAAAGAAATCACCTTCTGACCTGGTGAGGGCTGTCTGCGGAGCTCCAAAAGCTGTTTGGCACGACAGTGCTTTTTTGTTAGTTTGTTTGCTTTGGTTTTTACAGCAAAAAGTTGGCTTTGTTTTAGTATATTTACTTTTTTCACTTCACATGCAGCAAGACCCAAACAGTATACTGTAATGCATCATTTCAGGTAAGTTATATCCTCAGATAAGTTATAAAGTTTTCTATAACCAAGGCTATAACTTATCTGAGAAAAGACTGTACATAGACAGAACATAGACGAGACACGGGGAGATGGGACGATTAGATACAGGTACTCAACGAACATCGAAGGAAGGCGGATAAATCAGGTCGACTAGTCGACGGAGGACGCTGGAATTGGTGGTTCCAATTGGTGGATATTAGGTAATTGGTAGTTCTTAGGATTTAAGTGATAATAAAGTTCTCTTTTTGCGTAAGATCGAACAGATAGCTTCAGGGACGGCACCTTTGCGCCTCCCTATTAATAAATACCTCTACGTCCCGGGCGGGAGCACTTAGTGCGTTTTTGGCCCACCGTTAGGCGTAGAGTGTGAGAACTCACCCTGCAACTCCACCCGCTGTGACAGCGGTTCTTCTGTAAAGGTTTTTTGGTCTTGGGGGCGTGATTGAGCAGTGCTCTCACCTCTCCCCGTTTGGTTACGTTTGGCCCCTAGAGTTCGGATTCTGTAAGCGCCCCATGGGAACTCTAGGTGGATTAAGTGAAATTTACCCCCTCGTAGGTCTAGGATAGGAATACAGATATTTGGGTGTTCCTTTAGCTGTTTAAGACTCCGGAGGCTCCGTGATCGGTCAGTGAAGACTTCCGCTGCCTGAACTAGGGGGCCTGAAGTACCCCCTTCGCCGATCAACACTTGATCGACACTCTCCAGCTCGCGCCCGCGATCAACAACTCGCATATCGCGCCAACTCGTGGCTGAACGACTTTTATCACTTGATCAAGCCTGATCAAGTCTGATCACGGCTGATCAACGACTTGGAGCATCTGATTAAGCCTGATCAAGTCTGATCACAGCTGATCAACTACTTTTAGCACCTGATCAAGCCTGATCAAGTCTGATCACAGCTGATCAACGTCTTTCAGTACCTGATCAAGCCTAATCAAGTCTGATCACAGCTGATCAACGACTTTTAGCGCCTGATCAAGCCTGATCACTGCTGATCAAGCCTGATCACTGCTGATCAAGCCTGATCACGCCTGATTCAAGCTTGATTGTACCTGATCACGCGTGATCAGCACATAGGACAACTCGTTACAAGCTCCCCCAATCTTGCATCAAGGAATTGCCGTGTTTACATCCCCTCCACCTGGAGAGCGACCCACGCCCAAGCCGTCGGGTACACAAGGTGAGAAGAAACACAAGCAGTCAAGAGACAACCGGAGGACCCCCTTCGTTAGTCGGCAGTCCGGGAGCCGTGGTACCGCCTGATCAAGCGTCAAAAACTTTGATCAGCAGCTCCACCACAATGGTGCGCGTGCCCGGATCTTTGGGCGACGCGGGATATTACCGCGATTATACGCAAGATGGCGCTGATGCGGAGGTGAAAACGGAAGCGGAAGCAAAAGTGAAGATAAGGTGGAAAAGGAGGAGGAGGTTGTGACGATGGAAGGCAGTTCGCCGTCTTCATGCCTGAAGAAGAAAGGAAATGCTGATCATCAGGACCTGGGGAGGAATCTTGATGAGATAAAGGAGGAGAAGTCTCAACCACCTCCCTAGGCTCCTTCGGGAGCCCATGCGGATAATAACATAAGTTATGATACGCCAAATATATGTGTGTATAATGACCCGGATTGGGATCCGGTGTTGAAGTATTACAAGACCGACCAGCCGAAGGTGTTGATGAAGGAGCCTGGGTCGGAGAGCGACGAAAGTCGATCAAGTACGCCACCAACGGAAGCCGATCTGGTGAAGACGTTTTACCGAAAGGTTTACAAAAGAAAACTGGAAGATTTCGTATTGACGAACTCGATCATGAGCCTACTTGGGGTCTTGATCAGCGGGAAGCTGAACGGACCGGTCGATCAGCCAGTTACGGATGGGAAGGACAAGCTCACGATCGTGCTAAGGCTAACATGCCTGATCAAGCAGGCTGGTCTGACGACAGGCTCCTACGATGCTGAAGAGGTGTTTAATCAGGACCCAGAAGATCGGGCATAAGCTATCCAGAAGTTGTTTTATCTGTTGATGCCTATCGTGGGCCAAACTACTAAGGCGGAGCCCTCGCACTCCCCTATGAAGGTTGAAGCGGGCTCGTCGATCAACGTGGCAGAGCACACGGGATCATCGTGTTACGAATCTGCCCCTTCCGAAGGCGATGAACTTGAAGTGGAGTCGAGTAGTGCCGGAAGTATAGAGACCAAGATCACCAGGATGACAGTTTGCCAGAAGGATGGATCCAAGTATTCGGTTATCAAGATGGAACCTCAATCGATCAAGGTAGAAGATGATCAAGTATCTCAAAGTCCACAGCTGCAGACATTCTTTGACAAGGCTATGGAGAAGTTTCTGGCTGAAGAAAGACGCAAGATGACACCGGGAGTCGTCGGCGGGAAAAACCGCTAGCTAATGATTGGAAGAGCGGCGTCAATCAAGGATATCGACATGGAATCCGTCCATTCGATTCCTCAGCAGCAGTCGAAGCCAGGAAGATCGGCGACGGTCAAGGACGTTGACATGGAATCCGTGTATTCGTTCCATGATCAACGATCCCAGAGCGAGTATATTGACCCAGATGAGCCGATCACACCGCCACAACAAGCCAACGTAGCGTCCGCGTACACTGGGATGCCTGATCAACAGACGATTACCAGGATTCGGATGTCTGCGATCAGTGATCTGAAAGAATTTCCGGGAAAGGAAAGAGATGAAGATCAAGCGCGGAATTGGATTAGTCGCCTCAATCAGCATTTATGCGGGATCAAGCTTCTGATCATGAAAAGTGTTTGATCCTGGGCGATCTATTAAAAAGCTCAGCGCGTAATTGGCATCGCCAGCTGAGTAGATCTACTCGCTCAAGTTGGAAAAGTCTCGTGGATGAGTTTGAAACTCAATACTGTGGAAGTGGTCAGTTGGCATCCCGCCAGTATTATTACACGAAGCAGCGGTCGGATGAAAGCCCTATTGAGTATCTGCACCGGTTGAATGTGGCGGGACTGCGAGCCAAGTTGCCGATCAGGTATGGATCGCCTACGACCTTACGCGAGCATGTGCAGCATTTTCTGGATACATTGGACAATAGCGAGCTCGCTGATCAACTAGCACTTCAGCGGTTGGATACCGCTACGGATCTGCAAGAGACGTTGCTGTCGTATGCACGCAATAGGTGGTACCAGCCAACAGCGGCGGTAGGTACCAGCCGATTCCGCCAGAAATTCGGCGATGATCGGACACCTGCCCCGGCGCGAAAGCCCAAGGCAGTACACGCGATCAAGGTGACGTATGGGAGTGAACAATCAAGTGATGGAGATCAGCGCCGTTACATGATTGCTGCTATGCGCGATCAACCAGGGGCGCACGATCAACCTGGCGAGTCCCGATCGGGCAAACGAAGTGATTTAATTGCAGTCGATCAAGGGTAGATGGAGAAGTGCAGTCATTGTGGATCGATCAGTCACGATAATTTACGTTTATGGAAGCTCCTGTCCTGTCTGAAATGTGGCAAGAAGGGACACCCGACCGATCATTGCTTGTACGTCTTCCGATCCTGCGGCAAAGTTCAAGATACGGGCAAGTGCCCTATGGAAGAATTTTACAACCGCATCCGTCAGTGGTACAATCCCATCAAGCATGCCGGAATGTTGCCCAAGGAAGCTGAAGATTTGTTAAACTAGGACGCTCGCCAGGTTGGAATCTGGTACGAGACTAGCGTTCTGGTTTGTGTATTTTTGCATATTGGATAAGAAGAGGGCTGATCAAGCAGCAGAAAGAGATAATGAAAATCGTGATCAGCCTGAATCAACAGCATCCATCAACTCATTAATACACTTGTTATCAACACCTTCAAGAACCTGAAGCGCAGAACCTCTAATAACTCGAATTTCATCACCTGGGAATTCATACGCAGAAAGAAGTTCTCTAACTTGTATCCGACAATAGTATTTTGACATCTTTTTCGTCTCCTATAGCCTCTTCTAGCTTCGTTAGTTCAGATAAAGCATGAATTTTTGAAGTGATTGTTTTTGGTGTAATTCCATTTTTTTACCACTTTTGGCTAATTTCCGTATTGATGGGTTTTCTCGGTCCTCGGTGATCATGGAGGTTGATCTACTTCCAGGTGAATCACGTGGATATTGGAAGTACCACTCACCAAAGAAATGGTTTTAACAAGCCAAGGCGAGTGGTAAAATTAATAATGAACGTGCCACGTTATTATTTGATTCTGGTGCTGAAGTGTCGATCATCGACTCAACCTTTGCTCGTAAGGTGAGTTATCAGATCGACACGAGTCAAACACAAGTTGTGTAGGCATTGGAGAAAGTGCATATCTCACGGAGGGGCGCACTAAAATCAAGATTACGTTAGCGGGCTCGTTGGTTTATTATTTCCATGCATGGGTGAGCAGACTTGTCGGTCAAGATGCTTACTGGGTATGGATTTTATGATACCAGCTGGTGTTTGATTAGACATCTCCCACGGTGCGCTAAGATTGCCTGATGAGGTTATCATCCCATTGGAGGGGCGCCGACAGATGTACGTATCGAGTGGTAATTATATGAAACTCAATCATTACGAACAGATCCCAGTAGGTCAATCTGCTGAGGTTCGAATTTATGACCAGCGATCTCGAAAGTTGTGGATTACTCGTGGAAAATATTGGGTCCTTATTATCACTAGGGGCGTGGGTGATTTGCGATATCTGCGTGTTACGAACGTTGTTGATCATCCGATCATTGTGCAAGACGATACGATTTTAGGTATCTGGATGAACAAAGATGATGTCCCCCGTCGCCCTGGATTTGTTTCGATAGGGTCTAATCGTTACAAGGAGTGGCAAAATCTCGCGTATAAAGCGTCTACCGATTCTGTGAATGACGATCAAGAGTAAAGTGTCGATCAAGGTCCCCTAGTCGAGAAAAGGGAGCATCCCACTCCTCGAAGTATTTTACTGCGTCCTACGGACCCGTTCGTCACATCTGTGGCATTGGTAGCCGGAGGGTCGCAAAAGGTGCAAGATGTGCAAGCGCGGTGCAATCAGGAGCCGGGGACGAAAGGTACGACCTTGGATCACGGAGTTGAACAACCTGTTACAAGAGATATGCCTAGTCAAGATACGCGTGATCACCCTGTCTCAGCCGATCCTAGCGAGTTTGGTGTAATCCCTATAGATGATCAAGTTTGCTACCATGAAGGTGGAGATTTGTATGTGGAAGAACTAGAGAAGCAGCTTGCTACGTTGACCGAAGTATCTGTAAGAACCGAAGATGTGACCAAAGATGATTTGCTAGTCAGAGACCCCTTGGTCAACACGGCAGAAGAAATTGATCAGCTTCGCGATATAATTTGGGCGAAGAAACATCTGTTGATCGAGAAGGGGAACGCGCTACATCCTGCTGCACGTGGAGTTGTTTGCGATATCGATGTAGGCAATGCTCGCCCGATCGCCCAAAAGTGTCGGAAGGTGGCTCCACAATTTCGCTAGAAGTTATCGGCTTTGATCAAAGGTATATTGGCTACCAAGATCATTCAACCGTCTACGTCACCCTGGGCATCACCTATAGTGATCATCGTGAAAAAGAACGGGGTTGATATTCGCCTATGTATCGACTATCGCGCGGTGAATCAACGCACGCGCCTGATGAAGTATCCAATGCCCCTGATCTCTTATCTACTCGAAGATTTGGATAAAGCGTTGTGGTTTTGCTCTTTGGGTATGGCGAGCGGTTTTTGGGTCGTGTCTATGACCGATCGAGCACGTCAGATTTCGGCGTTTGTCACTCCTTTTGGATTGTTTGAATGGAATATGATGCCCTTTGGCCTAAAGAATGCTCCGCAAATATACCAGCGGCTGATTGATAATGCATTATACGGGTATCTCAAGGTTAAGGACGGTGCTGACGAAACGGCTGATGTATTTACTGTGGGAGAGCCCGACCAGACACCGGGCCCGTCTGTTCTGCAGCGGCGGTCATATATCGATGATATTTTGATCCCTGCACCTACATGGGCTACCCTGTGTGACAAGGTGCAGCAGCTGTTGGAAAAGTGCGATCAGTGGAACTTGTCGATCAGTGTGGCTAAATCGTACTGGGGGCGAAGTGAAGTTCCTTATTTAGGGCATCATGTCTCTATCTGAGGCTTGGAAAAAAAATCCAAAAAATTTGGATAAGCTGATCGATTTGCTTTTCCCTGGCACCTTACGTGCTATGCAATCGTTTTTGGGAAGCTTGAACTACTACCGTCGATTTATTGAAGATTTCGCGATCTATGCCGCTGTACTCTACGAATTAAGGGAGATAGATTATCAAGAGTTAAAGAGCCGATCATTGATCAAAGAGAATTCGAATCATGAAGGCGATCGATTAATCAGGTCAAAAGTAGCATTCAGCATGCTGAAAGCGAAGATTGCGTCAGCCCCAACCCTGCGCCACTTTGACCAGAACAAAACGCCGGTTATCGTGGTTTACGCCAGCACATGGGCGGTATCCGCCGCGCTGGTACAAGAACATGATCAAGTGTATTGTCCCGTCGCATTCGCCAGCCGAACGTTGAAGAACGGTGAGCTGAATTACAGCCCCTTCGAAAAGGAAGCTCTAACTCTTCTACGGGTTCTGGATGTTTACTTCACAATGCTGGTCGGAAAGACGATTACTGTCTTGTCACGTTTATCAACGTTGAAATGGTTACTAACATCCAACGGGATGGAAGGACGATTGGGCAGATGGGCTGCGATCTTATCACAATGGGACCTCTAGATCAAGAAATGTGTACAGGGAGAAGAGGGGGTACTAGGGGCGTTAGCTGCAAGTATCACCCCCCGCACCAAAATTGATGAAGCACTGATTGCGATCGCACCGAAAAAGCAACCGCGGTAGATGATTGAAGTACCACCTCCTACGGTTGAGAAAGGCGAAAAAATCTACTTGATTAGTTTCGATGGATCTGCAAGTGTCAAGCGACATGTAGGTGCGTTCGGCGATATCGTTTGGAAATTACCTGAGTGGAAGATTATGACCGCGGTAGCCGATTATGCACCTGAAATCACGGTGAACGAAGCGGAATACCATGGTTTGCTTTTAAGTTTGGACCTACTGTCGCGATATCCCAAAGGAAGGATTATCGTGTGTGGAGATTCGAATTTGGTAATCCGGCAAATGCGCGGTGAAATAGAGTGTAAAGCTCCGCGATTGCAAGTGTTGCAACAGCGTGCGTTTAAATCCTTCTCGAATGGACTGATCATGATCTGGTGCATGTTAAAATAGAGTGGAATAAGAATGCAGATCATATCACCACTATGGACATTCAGAGTGGAACAAGATTTGATATTGATGACGAGAAACAGATGGAGGAATTGGCCGATCTCAACAGATTGTCGGAAGTGATCACGTGGAATGAAGATCCTACTTCCCCACAAGTGGTAGTGACGACACGATCACGTACCTCCGTCAGCGGAGCCGACAACGTGGCCCGATATATCCATAGCCGGGATAAGGGTGGAACGGGTGAAAAAGGCGCAGGACGAAGAGAAATGGATTCATGATTTGCGAAGTTATCTTTATGGTGATGTCTCACAATTGAGCGCAGACGAGGTAAACGATTGCACGAAAATTGCCGACAACTGCGATGTCGACGAACAAGGATTGCTGATTTACTGTGGGAATATGGCTAAAGAAAAAGCCAGCGATGACAAAATGATCAAGACGATCGACACTCTTCGATTAATCTGGTCTTACCCGAGACCATACATGCGGATGTCCTCCACCATTATCATCATATCATCATGTGAGCTTGGAAGGAGGACACCAAGGCATATGGCGTACATATCAGCGGATCAGACGATACTTCCATTGGCGTGGTCTATTCCGAAGTGTACAAAGGTTTGTTGGACAATACGTAGATTGAAAGACGGGGAATGGACAGCCTACGATCAAGGACATGTCGCCGGGGAATATAGAGGCTACGTACCCATTCCAAGTGATAGCCATGGATCATATCCCGTCACTGCCCCGATCGACTGATGGACATACGGAACTGCTGATTTGGACTGATTTGTTACGGGTATGGTGATCGCGAAAGCTGGATCGTCTCGCACAGCGCAGAAGGTTGCTGAAAATTATGAAGAATGTGTATTTCGACGATTTGGGGCTAGTGATGTGATCCGGCATGATCGGGAACCGGGTTTTATGTCGGAATTATTTCGTGCGTTCAACAAAATCGTGGGACAACGTCAGAGTGCCACTATGGCATACCGTCCACAGGCGAACGGCAAAGCGGAAAGTACGGTGCAAACGATTACACGGGCAATAAAGATGTATGTATCAGATGTCGGCCAGAAAGATTGGAGCTTGTATGCAGAGCGTCTGATATTCGCGCTGAACTCGACCCCTGATCGCATTCGCGGAAGACACCATTTTATTTGGCGTATGGGTGGGATCCGCTATCGTCGTTGGAATCGACATTACAACTGGGTGGAATTCGGCGTAAAGACCGAGATGCTCGTCGGTGGAGATATAAGTTGCAGAAGAATACAGATACGCCCGCGACCAAGTGAGCACTCGATTGCATCAAGCGATAGCCGAGCGAGATGAAAAGCACAACGATCGAGTGACACCGCACAAAATCGAGGCTGGCTCAAAGGTCTGGTTATATCTCGATCGGGTGAAAGAAGGGTTCGCGAAGAAACTGGCGCATATGTGGCATGGACCCTTCAGAGTAGATGAGGTGATCGGTAATCATGCGGCGAGATTGGTTACAGCCGGCACCGACTATCGTATGTTCCCGGTGGTGCACCTGTCCAAGTTGAAATTGGTCAAGGAATTTCCATATCGTCCTACTACAGCGTTAGCGGCTGGGGTAGAAGATCGTTTCGACTTCGATGAGGCTTTGCGACCCGAAGACAGCTGGGAAAGGACGCTGGATCCAGATGATTTTGAAGTTGATCGTATCACCGATGTCCGATCTGGTCGAAAGACTAGGTATTGAAGAACGTTACGCGAATACCAAGTCTAATGGAAAGGTCATGCTGAGCCTTCGTGGGTAGACGAGGCAGATCTGAACTGTAATGCTCTGATCAAGGATTTCGAAAGGAAGGTAGTCAACAAATATCGGTTTGATGTAATGCAAGTGGACGAAGAGTCCAACTAATGCGTGATCGATGAACAGATCGTGAGATTATGATCGAAGAACCTCCGATTTAAGAAAATGATTGATGAAACCCACAATGGATGGGAAAATGATGAATGACTTGAAGTGGTGTGTTTACGATGGATATTGCAAAGTAAGGTGGTGGAGCGGCGGCAGATAGAGCCGATGTAAAGCCGATCTATGTTATGCATGAAAAAGGTGATGTGGTGAAGCGGACTCAAGAATTTCAGTCTCTTAATGTCAGCGGCACGCCGATCGGCTTATCGGCGATCGGATTGATGAAAATCAAGGAGGCTTTTGGGCCAATCGTGTGCGAGAGGTGTTAAGAACACGGATTTTGGTAAGTCACATGATATTGCGTGTACTTACATATTTCCATGTTTGTACATATTGGGGACCATAGGTAGATAGTTTTGGTTAGTCGTTAATTTTTGGCCTTTAACACTCAACAAGAAGTCGTTAGCATCTTCGCACTGTACATCAGTCGCCTCTGCACGCCGCAGAGTGTTTGGAAGCAGAGAGTCGAGTAATCCCCTCTAGATTGTTATACCCGGCCGGGACGCGTCACAGACGCACTTGGCCCGCCGGAAGTCCCTCGACGGGAGTACGCATTGGTAGGCTTCTCAATTTCAAGTTGTACACGTTTGGAACGTGTAATCAAGTTTTTGGATTGATACGTGGAGATATAGTTCGTGGAGCTCTCATTGGATCTCTATATTGGAGTATTGGACTTTTATTCTCGTATTGGTGGGCTCTACGATCGATTGAGCGATCTGCCCTTTGGAGTATATTTACTTGGAATATAACTGGTCTGCCCGTACCCAGGGTGAAGAGTTCCACCCAGGGTACACTACCCAGCACGGTCTCACGTTTTTAGACCTCACATCAATTCCCAGCACCGATACACCAAGTGTAGCCGGTGCGTATACGCACGGTGCGGCTAGCGCACAGAGGAAGACTCTTCCTTAAAGCGGTATCTACCGCTACTTAGCCGATACGACCTTATAAAGGGCTTAGTAGGAGAGCTCTCCTACTCGGGGCCAAGATTCCCGGGTTGGCTTACTACTTAGCCTTAACGGCTCTGTTACCTTTACGTGGTGTAAGTAAAAGGAGGGCTCCCTCTTACCTACGACACTCACTGCACGCGCGACCGGTCGAGGTCGCGCGACTGCACTTTAGAGTGAAATGTAAACTGAATATATTTAATATGTAATTAGCCTAAATTAATTTAAACTAATGTAAACTATATGTAATACTAAGTAGAATATACCCAATTCGTACCTAGATAAAATGTAATGTACACACCTGTGTACCGACACGTGTATGGATGACACACCACCACCCAAGGGCTCATGCCCTCATTGGTTAAAATAACCAAAGGTTCGAAACCTTTCAAACCGGTCAATACTGACCTCAACCGTAGTGTACTCACGTACACCAACACTAAATGTAACTCGAATGTAACCCCGTTACATCCTCCCCCATCAAGACTATTGCTTACGCAATAAACAAAATTTTGTTGGAGAACTCCAACGCCAGTTCCTCTGGCCCTCCATATGTACACCTTCAGTGGTTCTATGGCTTCTCCTCTAGAAGATGTAGAGTGCTCCGAGAACTCGGAGGTGGATGCCCTTAGGGATACCTCCCCAACGGTTAACCGCTCCGACAGCGCCGAACGGCGTTGTCGGCAGCCTAATACGTTCCCCACACGTGGGGAAAATGCACTAACCAGTGCGCCACCCCTGCCCATATCGGATGATACGTCCGAAGCACCAAAGTCGATCGTCACTAATGAGCTGGACGCAGCTCAAGACACCCAACTTGCCGCACAGGCACTAAGGGTTGCGTTGCGCGCCCCCAAACGCCTGCCAAGGGCGGCCTATAGTTTTGATGGTCCTCGTGACCTTCCAAGGTGGGCCAGGCGTTTGGTAAGGACTGTTTTAGCGTCCTATACCCCTGTCCCCGCGGCTGAACAGCCGTATAAACTTGAACGCCGTGAGAAACTCCGGCAGCAACTGCTTACAAAAAAGCAGTTCACTAGCGTCTCATATCGAGAGCGCTTAGACAGGCAGGCACAGGGTGCCCCTGTTGAGAACCTCCGCGAGGTTCCTTTCGTTCTTTCTCCGGGAGAAAGTGCTGATGATGCAGAGAATAAGTTCCGAGCTTGGGCGGAAGGAGAGAAGCTTCTACCCAGCTTCGATGAGCTGCACGACAGCTATTCCCGTCGAGACATTTGGGTGGAGAGGGCGTTGCGCCTGGCATTTGCCAGAGCCAAAGCGATGGAGTTATTACGTGCTCCATATCGCACGCGCTACACCAGCGTCCCTGTCTCCACCATGGTGCCAGAGGACAGTGTGAGCGTCACATCTGCCTCCGGCGAACTCCCACTTATTGGGAGTGAAGGGGATTCTCATGCCCCTCTGGCCGTTGACCTACAGCGGGATTCTCCCGCTCGAAAGCGTCAAAGACGTCGCGGCAATCCTTCCGTAGGGGAGTCTTGAACTCCCACGAGCTCTGTGAGTGTGGATAACCTTTCCACTTCACCAGATACTGGGTTTGACCCCGATGATGGCGTCGCGCCATCAGCCGCTCCACATAAAAGTGTGGAGTACCCTCCGCATCCAGCATTGGAGGAGTAGGTCGCGCAATTGCGACGTGAGATTCGCGAGCGCTGTGATCGACACAGCCGCATCCATGATCTCCACGAGAGGCTCCGCGATGAGTGGGATGCCACTGATCGCTTCGATAGGCGGCTTGCCTCTCTCGAGACGACCGTTGCGGAGCTTCGTGGTCTCATTTTAGCCCTTTCGGGCTTCCTTCGCCCTGCCGTGCCTTACGGCTCTTACGTCTATCCGCCTTTCCACCCCCCTCCAGGAGGGGGCCCGCCTCCGGGTCCTGGTATGGCTTAAGCATACCGACATAGAAGGTTGGATGCGTACGCATCACCTTCGGGATGTCCAAGGTATACGATAAGCCCTTTCGGGCTAGTACCTTAAAGGGCCCCACAAACCTGGGGCGAAGTTTATTGCGCAACACGTTGGAAACTGCATGTGTAGGAAGATTTTAGCGTTTAATAAAACACTTTCTCCTACTTTGTATACTTTTTCGTTACGCCGCCCCTTGCGGTCAGATTGCTCCTTCTGCTTGTCTTGGCTATCCGCCACGGCATCGCAGACGTGTCGTAAGACACTAAGGCGCGTCTATAAAAACTTATCGATGTGCTTTCGCAAAGATACAGGGCTGACATCGGGGATCCTCCCCTCCTTAAACCCTGGGCCACACACACGTGGCGTCAACGGAACCCTCGGATTTACTAATCCGTTCACGTAAAACGGGGTAAACCCCGTAGATGCTTGTACCGAATTGTTGATAGCAAATTCAACCATCGGAAGCATCTCACTCCAATTCTTTGGAGAATACGGACATAAACTCCGGAGAATATCCTCCACAACGCGATTAACGCGTTCCGTCTGACCGCCCGTCTGCGGATGATCCGCAGTGGACATGAGGAGCTTGGTGCCTAGCACCTTAAGCAACGCTCCCCAGAATTGTCCCGTAAAACGGAGATCCCGATCCGACACAACGGAATCGGGTAGACCATGCTGTCGAAAGACACGGTCTAGGAACACTTTCGCTGTTCCTTGTCCATCAATGGACTCTGGCACCACCGCCAGGTGAGCCATCTTGCTCAATCGGTCTACAAAGACCAATATGCCGGTGTTCCCGGCCTTATCCTTCGGAAAACCGAAGATAAAATCCATGCTAATTTATTTCCAACACTCCTTTGGAACCGATAAGCTCGCCAAAGGTGCAGCTGAACTTGCAGAGGGTTTAACCCTCTGACACATCTCACAGGTTCGTATATACGCACCGACCCACTTATACATGTTGGGCCACCAATACAAAGCGCTTAAAGCGCTGTAGGTCTTATCCCGACCTAAATGACCCCCGGTAGGGGCGTCATGTGCCTCAAAGAGGACTCTATACTTCAGTTCCTCATCATGAGGAACTACCACCCGCGGAGTGTCGTCCGCGCTCGTGCAATAAAATAGCAGACCGTCACAGTACCTGTAACGGTGTAAACGAGCTTTAGCTCGCCTTGACAGGGTTGGCTCAGACGAGCCAAGACCCTTTTCACCTAACGCGCTGATAAGCGCCGTACATTGTGGGTATTTCTCATACGCTTGGCGTATGAGATCCACCACAGATGTGGTGATGAATGTCGCGTGAGCGAGCTCGTAATCGGGACGACGCGATAACGCGTCTTCAATCACGTTCTGCTTGCCAGGTTTATATTTAACCTCAACGTTGTACTCCGCAAAGAAGGAGAGCCAACGGGCCATCCGTTGCGAGAGATGAGGCGACTTTGTCGCTGTCCGTAAGGACGCGTGGTCAGTTATAAACCACGAACGGCTTTGATCCGAGTAGGTGAACCCTAAATTTGACAATAGCATACTTCATTGCAAGTGGCTCCTTGTCATGAACGGGATAATTCCGCTCCGCAGCTTTAAGCTGCCTCGACTCAAACGCAATTACGCGTTCCCTTCCTGCATCGTCTGCTTGTAACAAAGCACATCCGATTGCGAAATCGGAGGCGTCGCAGACGCACTAAATGGTTTCCCAGAATCTGGGAAAGCAAGAACGGGAGATTTTAAAAATCTCCCTTAACCACTTCAAAAGCGTTTTGGTGTTCGGTTTTCCAACACCAATCAACATCCTTCTTAAGAAGGTCGGTTAATGGCTTCGCCATTTCAGCGTAGTTCTCGCTGTACTTGTGGAGATAATTGGCTAATCCAAGCCACTTCCGTAAATATCTAATATTTACAGGCGAAGGCCAATCCACAATGGCTTTCACCTTCGCGGGATCCGCCCGCACTCCATCCTTACCGATGAAGCATCCGAGGAAAGGAATTTCCTCAGCAGCAAATATACATTTGGATGCGTTTGCATACAACTTATGCTCTCGCATACATTCGAGCACCGCTCGAAGGTGTATCAGATGCGTCTGAACATCAGACGAGTCGCCTTCCGCACGACTATGAACGAATATATCGTCGAAGTACGTCTGAGCGTACTTCCTATGAGGGCGGAAGAGTTGAGTCACCAAGCGATTGAAAGTCGCTGGTGCATTTGAAAGCCCTTGTGGCAGAGCAAGCCACTCCCACAGCATGCCGCTAGGCGTGCTGACCGCTGTAAGCGGAATATCGGACGCTCGCATGAGCACCTGATAATACCCGTCCACCAGATCTAAGGCACTGTATACAGAACAGCCCGCCATATTATTCTGGAGGACATCCTTCCGAGGAATCGGAGTCTGCATGGGTACAGTAGCTTCATTCAGCTTGTTGTACGCATGCACAATGCGCCACTTTCCGTTCGGTTTACGAACACAAAAAGTGGGAGATGAGTGGGGAGACTTGCTCTCCCGCACCATCCCTGCCTCTTCTTTCCCCTTGAAGAATGCGTAGATGACGTCGCATTGCTCTTTGGGGAGAGGCCACTGCCTAGTGACGCAGTATTTGGTTCCAGGAACCAAATCAATTTCATGTCGGACTTCCGATCCGGTGGTAATCCATCGGTGGGTTGTCACTAATGACATCTCCGAATTCCTTTAATAAGGAATGGTAAGGGTCCTCAGGATCCGCGAGGATCTTAAGGCCGCTTCGGGCATTCAATGCCTGTTTGGTTTGCACCAAAACTGACTCGTTCATCGTGGATGAGAAGTTCAAATCCTCTTCCGGACGTAATCCGACAACCTCGTCGATTTCACCTGCTTTCAAAGCAGTTTCAAATTCGTTGAAAGACATCTCCTCCAACGACAACAGTTCGCCTACCACAGGCAACTGTTCCAGGCTTACGCCTTCTGTGACAACACCTGTCACACTATTCAACATCCTGTAGGACTGCTGACTACTGGCCTCGGGACTCATCCCGACACCCAGATGGGGGGAGTCAATTGCCCCATCTATTGGAAGCGCCACGCGCCTATCCACAGAGGTCTCTACCTCTACCACCGTTGACTCGCCGGTCTCACCTATATCGGCGTAATCGGAATCATTTCCGACGTGCGAAAGAGACAAACTTCGGGTTTCTTCGCTTGGAAGCGCCTCGCGCTTACCCACAGGGGTCTCTACCCCTACCACTGGAGTCGTCTCAGAGGAATACACCTCTGTCAATGACGACTTTCCAGTCTCGCCTATAACG
>CM047587.1:32072317-32120449 GCA_026184515.1 Peronosclerospora sorghi | reverse complement strand
CGTTATAGGCGAGACTGGAAAGTCGTCATTGACAGAGGTGTATTCCTCTGAGACGACTCCAGTGGTAGGGGTAGAGACCCCTGTGGGTAAGCGCGAGGCGCTTCCAAGCGAAGAGACCCGAAGTTTGTCTCTTTCGCACGTCGGAAATGATTCCGATTACGCCGATATAGGTGAGACCGGCGAGTTAACGGTGGTAGAGGTAGAGACCTCTGTGGATAGGCGCGTGGCGCTTCCAATATATGGGGCAATTGACTCCCCCCATCTGGGTGTCGGGATGAGTCCCGAGGCCAGTAGTCAGCAGTCCTACAGGATGTTGAATAGTGTGACAGGTGTTGTCACAGAAGGCGTAAGCCTGGAACAGTTGCCTGTGGTAGGCGAACTGTTGTCGTTGGAGGAGATGTCTTTCAACGAATTTGAAACTGCTTTGAAAGCAGGTGAAATCGACGAGGTTGTAGGATTACGTCCGGAAGAGGATTTGAACTTCTCATCCACGATGAACGAGTCAGTTTTGGTGCAAACCAAACAGGCATTGAATGCCCGAAGCGGCCTTAAGATCCTCGCGGATCCTGAGGACCCTTACCATTCCTTATTAAAGGAATTCGGAGATGTCATTAGTGACAACCCACCGATGGATTACCACCGGATCGGAAGTCCGACATGAAATTGATTTGGTTCCTGGAACCAAATACTGCGTCACTAGGCAGTGGCCTCTCCCCAAAGAGCAATGCGACGTCATCTACGCATTCTTCAAGGGGAAAGAAGAGGCAGGGATGGTGCGGGAGAGCAAGTCTCCCCACTCATCTCCCACTTTTTGTGTTCGTAAACTGAACGGAAAGTGGCGCATTGTGCATGCGTACAACAAGCTGAATGAAGCTACTGTACCCATGCAGACTCCGATTCCTCGGAAGGATGTCCTCCAGAATAATATGGCGGGCTGTTCTGTATACAGTGCCTTATATTTGGTGGACGGGTATTATCAGGTGCTCATGCGAGCGTCCGATATTCCGCTTACAGCGGTCAGCACGCCTAGCGGCATGCTGTGGGAGTGGCTTGCTCTGCCACAAGGGCTTTCAAATGCACCAGCGACTTTCAATCGCTTGGTGACTCAACTCTTCTGCCCTCATAGAAAGTACGCTCAGACGTACTTTGACGATATATTCGTTCATAGTCGCGCGGAAGGCGATTCGTCTGATGTTCAGACGCACCTGATACACCTTCGAGTGGTGCTCGAATGTATGCGAGAGCATAAGTTGTATGCAAACGCATCCAAATGTATATTTGCTGCTGAGGAAATTCCTTTCCTCGGATGCTTCATCGGTAAGGATGGAGTGCGGGCGGATCCCGCGAAGGTGAAAGCCATTGTGGAGTGGCCTTCGCCTGTAAATCTTAGAGATTTACGGAAGTGGCTTGGATTAGCCAATTATCTCCACAAGTACAGCGAGAACTACGCTGAAATGGCGAAGCCATTAACCGACCTTCTTAAGAAGGATGTTGATTGGTGTTGGAAAACCGAACACCAAAACGCTTTTGAAGTGGTTAAGGGGAGATTTTTAAAATCTCCCGTTCTTGCTTTCCCAGATTCTGGGAAACCATTTAGTGTCGTCTGCGACGCCTCCGATTTCGCAATCGGATGTGCTTTGTTACAAGCAGACGATGCAGGAAGGGAACGCGTAATTGCGTTTGAGTCGAGGCAGCTTAAAGCTGCGGAGCGGAATTATCCCGTTCATGACAAGGAGCTACTTGCAATGAAGTATTCTATTGTCAAATTTAGGGTTCACCTACTCGGATCAAAGCCGTTCGTGGTTTATAACTGACCACGCGTCCTTAGGGACAGCGACAAAGTCGCCTCATCTCTCGCAACGGATGGCCCGTTGGCTCTCCTTCTTTGCGGAGTACAACGTTGAGGTTAAATATAAACCTGGCAAGCAGAACGTGATTGAAGACGCGTTATCGCGTCGTCCCGATTACGAGCTCGCTCACGCGACATTCATCACCACATCTGTGGTGGATCTCATACGCCAAGCGTATGAGAAATACCCACAATGTACGGCGCTTATCAGCGCGTTAGGTGAAAAGGGTCTTGGCTCGTCTGAGCCAACCCTGTCAAGGCGAGCTAAAGCTCGTTTACACCGTTACAGGTACTGTGACGGTCTGCTATTTTATTGCACGAGCGCGGACGACACTCCGCGGGTGGTAGTTCCTCATGATGAGGAACTGAAGTATAGAGTCCTCTTTGAGGCACATGACGCCCCTACCGGGGGTCATTTAGGTCGGGATAAGACCTACAGCGCTTTAAGCGCTTTGTATTGGTGGCCCAACATGTATAAGTGGGTCGGTGCGTATATACGCACCTGTGAGATGTGTCAGAGGGTTAAACCCTCTGCAAGTTCAGCTGCGCCTTTGGCGAGCTTATCGGTTCCAAAGGAGTGTTGGAAATCCATTAGCATGGATTTTATCTTCGGTTTTCCGAAGGATAAGGCCGGGAACACCGGCATATTGGTCTTTGTATACCGATTGAGCAAGATGGCTCACCTGGCGGCGGTGCCAGAGTGTAACAGGACTGATCCTGTTACTGGCTTACACTGTATCTTGCGAGGAAGCGCGCAATACAATTAGAGCAGTATTAGTTGGTAACAACTAATCTTATAATAAAAGTAAATATATTAATATTCACTTATCTGTTAGAACGCAAAATTAAGAGTGTTTATTTTATGGGTGGTTTAGAGGCTAATAGTATATTAACTAACTAATTAATATAATAATATCAGTCTTTAACTAACTGTACTATTAGTTAACCTGCAAGATTCGGTATTTATACCGAATCGGCTTTTCCTTCTTAGATTATAATAACTTATAATCTCTTATTTAAATTTCAGAAAACGCGTCTGAAATTAAACTGTGATATTATAACTTGAATATCAATTATGTAATGGCACCCCATTACATCACCCCCCACTTAAGGTGGTTGGCCAATAATAACTCTTATTTTGGCCAATCATGGGTGGCACTTGTTGGTCGTTCTCATTTACCAACTGATTGACCATAGACTCGATGGTCAAAGCACACGGCGGCGGCGCTCTAAAGAGCGCTGCTGAAAACAATAAAGGATCTTCTTCCTCCGCCTCAGCACTAGGTGCTGAAGTGTTGAGTGACAACGGTGACGCTGCATTAGCAGCGTCAACTACGCAAAGGTCGGGAGACGTACCGTCTTCGACCACAGATGCTGCTAAGGCGGCATCTGACAAGAAACAGGGAGATGTTGCTAATGCAACATCTCGCACGATGGCAACTTCCGAATGGCGTGTTGCCAAGAGGGCCATGTTCGGGAGTTCTGACTCCGAAAAAAATGATGGGGATACAGATGTCCCCACTAAAGGAACTAGCGAGTCGAAACTCGCTAGGTGCTCATCGCCTAACAGCGATGACGACTCTGGTGTCGCTGTCTGCTATGACAGCGACAATGATTATCACAGGTGGCTGCGGGAACGCAGAGCCCCACCTGGACCAAGTACTTCTCCACGTCGGGGTGATTTAACCCCGGCGCGTGGTGTTGAAGCAGGCGGTGCTTCGCCTGCTAAAAGGGCTCGAACAGAATCGGCGGCTGCCGCTTCTAAAGCGTATCATCGTACGGAACCACATGTTCCGTACAGAGTGGGGTTTAGGACCCCTGGCTGGGCTATTGCCCCCAACAGTGGCGGTCACCGTAAACGGGACTGCCAGTATGCGTTGTTCGATATCAACGTGCTGGATGACTGCGAAGACATCCAGTCACGTCGATTCGATCGAAGTACAGACGATAGACGTCTGTACGTTATTGACCTCTTTTTCCAGGTTCGATATTATTCGAGCCGGAAAGGGTCAAGGAAGAACAGGGATGATAAAGACGCCCTGACTCAGAGTTGGAATGCTTTTGTTGACAACTACAACAAAAGCCCAGATGATTACGTGAATAAAGTTCACGTAATGCGCGAGCGCTTTTTAAAGCACTCACGAACAGGAAAAATGGAATACATCCATTTTGCTTGCATCAAAGAAGGGTTAAAGTGTGGTGTACCTTCTCACCTCGTTTGCCCGCGGTGTACGCAGGGCACTCCTCGTCTGTCAGAGGAGGAGTTGCGGGGGTACGGTGGATTTTCCGTACCCGCCGAAATTCAGGGTTTAATTGATACCCTGAATGCATCAACACCTACTGTTGATGCTACTTCGCATTATGAGTTTGAGACTTCTTCTCAAACTCAGTCAAAAGGTCTGGGGCGTCGGCCCTCAGAACCTCAATCGGCTCCCAAGAGTCGAACTCTTGGGGATATCCCAGCCAGCGTACCAAGTACTCGGTACGATGCCCCTTCTTCAAAGGCACCGAGCGCTTCGAGATCAAGCGCTCGAGGATATATCGCTTGTTCCCCTGATTATCAATCAGGGGCGGCGGAGGTTGAGAATTCCCTCGCCGTTGTTGTTGCGGAGCATGGTTCTTTGCTCCGCAAGCTCGAGGAGGGTTATCCCTCCTTGAGCAGCGATATGTCTCCCCGAATATCTTGGACCTTGAAAGGTCCAATGTACTTAGGAAGCAACTTCCGTGTAGGGAAGTTGCTTATTGCATGTGTAGGCAAATTTGTAGTACTTAATAATACTAATTCACCTTTCAGAAAGGAGTTTTTGTTCTTCCTTCCTTGTTTGTCTGCATTTTTCTTCTGCTTGTCAAAAGCAGAGGCAAGTGCATCTTTTATATAGCGTATTACAGCTTGGCGCTGTAATACGAATTCATCTACTGCTTTATCAGCAGTAGGTGCATTGTCCTCATTGTCTGCAGCCATTGCTGCAGACATATATTCATCGTATGCAGCTTCAGTTTCAATTGAAGCTGCTTCCGCTTCTACTGTATTTTCAGTAGAAGGGCCATCGTTTTGTTCACAAGTTGCAGTCGCAACTTGCGCATTGACTCGCTCAAAATTTGAGTGGGTACCTCCCCCACTTAGATTTGGCGTACCGCCAAGTAAAGCTGGGGTTCGTGGATGCCTTAAGGCATTCACGTAGAACGGTGTATGCTTAGTTGAAGCATGCACCGAGTTGTTAATCGCAAATTCAGTGAGTGACAGGTAGTCACTCCACTGTTCAAAGGCATGTGCGTATGAACGCAACATGTCTCCGAGAACGCGGTTAACCCGTTCCGTCTGCCCATCCGTTTCCGGATGGTCCGCAGTTGACATCTTCAACTGGGTTCCCAACAATGAGAACGTTTCTTTCCATAAACGTCCTGTAAATCTCGGATCTCTATCCGAGACAATGTCTTCCGGCATTCCGTGCAAACGGAATGCCGTATCAACGAATATCCGCGCTTTTTGAGCGGCGGTTACGTTCGCTGATACTGCAGTAAGATGTACCATCTTACTGAAACGGTCTACAAAGACCACTATTCCAGTCTTCCGACTATTGTCGGGTGCAAGACCGAATACGAAGTCCATTGAAATGGACTTCCAACACTCTGTCGGAACCGGCAAAGATTGCAGCGGAGCCTGTGCAGACTGCGCAGGCTTAACGCGCTGTCAAATCGCGCAAGCGCGTACGTATTTCCGTACCCACTTGTACTGGTTTCGCCAGTAAAAGTCACGTGCGAGAGAAGCGTATGTCTTCTCTCGACCTCGATGCCCCGAAATCGGTGCATCATGATACTCAAACATAATTTGATGTTTGAGGTCATCGTCGTTTGGAACGACGATGCGACTTTCATCTTTTTGGTCTGTGCTGTAAAACAGCAGACCATAGTGCAGTCGATATCTATGCACGCAAGCGCGGAGGAACTCTGGGAGTTCGTCGCGTTTCTCACTTGATTGATTACGTAAGTAATCAATCAACAGACGTGTCTCCTCGTCTGTTTTGTACGCCTCGCGTACTTGACGTATAATTGACGACGACAAAGCAGTGCAACGGATCGCGTTTTCACTGGCACCTTCGGTTACGGACGTTTTCGTCTCGTAATCGGGCCTTCGTGATAGCGCATCCGCTATCACGTTCAACATTCCGGGTCCGTGAAGTTGTATTCAGCAAAGAATGACAGCCATCGAGACATTCTTTGAGAAATGTGTGGTGAATTCACGGCCTTGGTTAGCGACGCATGGTCCGTGTAAACCACAAACGGTATATCTCCCAATAGATAGATCCGAAACTTGGCCAGTGCGTACTTCATGGCAAGGAGTTCCTTGTCACGCACTGGATATTTGCGCTCGGCTGGGCGCAACTGACGCGATTGATAGCGATCACGATCATCGTGATCACGCTGCATCGAAGCACAGCCGATAGCGAAATCGCTCGCTTCGCAAACGACGTGGAACGGACGCTCGTTATCGGCTATAGCCAAGACAGGCGCTTCAGTCAAGCTTTGCTTGACTGCATCAAAAGAATCTTGGCATTGGGTATCCCAATGCCATTCAACATCTTTCTTAAGCAATTGAGAAAGAGGTCGTATTAACCCAGCATAGTTGCACGAATACTTGTGCAAGTATGCTGCCAACCCAAGGAACTTTCGAAGTTCCTTAACGTTGTTTGGCGTAGGCCATTCAACGATCACCCTGATCTTTTCTGGATCAGAGCGCACCCCGTTCTTTCCCACAAAGCATCCAAGAACGGGTATCTCAGGTGCACCAAAGGTGCACTTCTTTAGATTTGCATAGAGCTTATGCTTACGCATAAGCTCTAACACTCGACGTAGATGCTCCCTATGGACATCTACATCGCTTTTATCGTGTTCACCCTTACTATGGATGAACACGTCATCGAAATAACTCGGTGCGAATTCTCGCACCCGGCGTAATAGATGCGTTACGCATCTGTTAAACGCAGCAGGGGCATTTTGAAGCCCCTGCGGCATAACAAGCCACTCCCAAAGCATGCCGCTTGGGGTGCTTACCGCCGTGAGAGGGATATCCTTCTCACGCATTAGGATTTGATAAAATCCATCTCTTAGATCGAGAGCACTAAAGATGGTGCTCCCGCACATGCCATCTATGATGACATCCTTCCGCGGTATCGGTGTCTGTGCCGGTACCGTCGCTGCGTTCAGCTTGTTGTAAGCGTGAACGATTCTCCACCCACCTGTGGACTTCTTCACACAAAAGTGGGGGTAGAGTGCGGTGAGGTAGACCCCCGCACTTGGCCTGATTTACGACGAGCTTCGAAGAGCTCGTCGATCGCTTTTACCTGATCACGCGGCAACGGCCATTGCCGCGTGACACAATACTTCGTGCCTGGAACGAGGTCAATCTCATGACGAGTTCCCTTATCTTAGGGAGCTCGCTAGGTACTTCTTCTGGGAATACGTCAGCGTATTCCCGAAGTACCCCATGAAATGGAGAGTTCGCTTTAATCTACTCCCATCTCTGCGCTTCAAAGCTCTGAACTCTCGTTTGATCATTGGGAACCTCTTTCCCGATGTTTTCCACTTGTAATGTGGATATTCGTTCACGAATATCCACTACATCATCTGTTGCAACGATGGTACAGATCTGTTCGATCTTACCATCGTGCAAGTTTCTCATAAACTTCTTCCAGCTTAGCGCTGGAAGATCCATCACCTCCGAACCTTCTTTCGGAGGGTTTTCCATCAACAGAGACTGGGTAGCTAATCCGGTCTCCGTTTGCGTCCAGACGTTGATCGTCTCGACGGAACTGCCCATGCAATCAGACGCACTCGTCTGATTGACTGCTACACGGTGATTACGATTCACCGTGTGCGAATACTCATCACCATGGTGGCCACTGCCTACCATGGAATTTTGGCGATCAGATGTGCTCGTCTGATCGGCCTCCTGTTCTGCGACACGGTGGTCTTTATCACCCGTGCGCATGGATAACGCAACGTGGTGGGCACTGGCCACCACGGAGTTTTGCTCACGATTGCACTCGATCGTGAGTTCACTCTCATCAACACGGAATTCATTCGTCGTGTTGGAACCTTCGGTCGCACAGTGGGTGTTTCCCACTGTGGATACTATTTCATTCTCACGGTGGGTGTTTCCCACCGTGGATATAACTTCATTCTCACGGTGGTCTTTATCACCCGTGGAATGTTCCTCTCCAACACGCAACGACTCTTCTGTTGCGTGTGGTAGTCCCTCTGGACTCTCACCAGCGGAGGTACCTTCCGCTGATTGTGTCAGAATAGACCTGGTGGCGCCATCGCTATCCACCAGACTGTCCAACGCTGCGTTTGTATCTTCTGATCCAGCCGGATTACACACAGGGTGATCAGATCCTGTGGGTCCGCCGCAGTCGATCGATAGGTTAACCCAGTCGATCGAAGGTTTTAACTTGGACATCCATGGGATTCCAAGTATCACATCGAACTTGTCATCTAAATCGAGGACGATGAATTCATCCTCGAATGACAGTTCATTCAACTCGAAGAGTGTTTTAATCACACGCTCTGGAATAGTCACGGCTGCACCTGTTGCTAACCGGACTGAAAACATACTTTGTGGGGTCTCTACCTCCACGAAGCCCAACAGCGTTAGACTCTGAGTTCTAACGAAATTGTTTGGCGCTCCTGTGTCAAACAAAGCTCGCATGGGTACATCGCTCCCATGCGGCTTAACCTCCAGGGTGATAAGAGGCTTTCCATCACCCTGCACCTTTTGACAGGACATAGTCCCGTCTGGGGCTCTTACCCTCAGATGCCCTATGTCGGCATGTGGGATAACATTCCCAGTAGGGCGCCCCTCCCCTACTGGTGATTCTAGTTTTTTGCACCAACAGGGTGATGTCCCTGTTGGTGTCGCCGTGCAGCGGACGGTTCCGTCCGCTGACTGCGTGGCACCGGACGCGGTGCCATACACTCATGGGCAAAATGCCCCATTTTCGCGCATCTATTGCAGCGAATATTATTCTTCAATTTCGGTTGCTTTGTGTTCGAAGCAACCGCAACCGATAGGTCCATCGGCTCTGGACCTTCACCGCCCATGCTCTGGCGCTGGTGGCTGTTTCTTGAGACGAAGTGTGAGCTTCGTCTGCCTGACTGCTGATTGTTGACATGCCGTTGCGGCATGTCAAAAGCGAAGGGCTGTTGAGCCTTCGGCTGTACCCAGCATGCGATGACGCTGATCGCATACTGAACTCCTCTCGGATGCTCATATCAATGGCATCCCTTAGAGTCTCTGGCGGGTGTCGGTAGAGACTCTGTTTGACGGGACCATCATTGAGTCCCTTCATGAAGCCAGTGACCTGCATAGCAGGGGGCACCGGCTCATACACAATATTTGACAGCAAATATTGCGTCTTCTGAGCGTAAGCTTGAAGTTCAAGCTTACCTTGCCGGAGTTCCATAAACTCCTGCCGACTACTTAGCTCCATTTCTGGAGCTTCAAAGTTGAGCTTTAGCTCAGCTTTAAATTCCTTATAAGTAAGGAACGCAGAGTCATCAGTGGCTCTGCGACTCATCGCCCATGCCCTGGCTCTGCCGCCTAGACATGTTGTGGCGAAGTACGCCTGTTGACGTCAGTCAACAATATTTTGCGCAGAGATGGCATCCTCCACCTCTGCGAACCATCTACGAAGGGGATCGCCCACTTCGCCGGTAAAGGGCGGTACTCGCGCCTTTACCACTTCAACGCTATGCGTTGTAGGTGCTGATGCGGTCCGCGCTGCTTCTGGCGCGGGCCGTTCTGACTTTCTAGTTGGTTTCGCCTAAAGCGATTCACCACCTGTACCACTTACTCTGGGGACTTATTATTGAGGAAGGTAATGATGTCGGTCCCCATAGACCGAATCATTTCCACCGTCGCGTCTTTACTAAGCGACGAGAAGTGAGGGAAGTGTTTATTCACATCTTCCAGCGTTCTTTCTCGCTCGGCAGTCGTCATGTCTCGCGACATGATGCCGAGCGGCTCTTAATCTTCGTTCCGCTAGTTAACTAGCAGAACGTAACTGTGGTCGTTAAGACGGACCACAAAGTGCTACCAGGTGTAACAGGACTGATCCTGTTACTGGCTTACACTGTATCTTGCGAGGAAGCGCGCAATACAATTAGGGCAGGATTAGTTGGGAACAACTAATCCTATAATAAAAGTAAATATATTAATATTCACTTATCTGTTAGAACGCAAAATTAAGAGTGTTTATTTAATGGGTGGTTTAGAGGCTAATAGTATAGTAACTAACTAATTAATATAATAATATCAAGTCTTTAACTAACTGTACTATTAGTTAACCTGCAAGATTCGGTATTTATACCGAATCGGCTTTTCCTTCTTAGATTATAATAACTTATAATCTCTTATTTAAATTTCAGACAACGCGTCTGAAATTAAACTGTGATATTATAACTTGAATATCAATTATGTAATGGCAACCCATTACACAGAGTCCATTGATGGACAAGGAACAGCGAAAGTGTTCCTAGACCGTGTCTTTCGACAGCATGGTCTACCCGATTCCGTTGTGTCGGATCGGGATCCCCGTTTTACGGGACAATTCTGGGGAGCGTTGTTTAAGGTGCTAGGCACCAATCTCCTCATGTCCACTGCGGATCATCCGCAGAGGGACGGTCAGACGGAACGCGTTAATCGCGTTGTGGAGGATATTCTACGGAGTTTATGTCCGGATTCTCCAAAGAATTGGAGTGAGATGCTTCCGATGGTTGAATTTGCTATCAACAATTCGGTACATGCATCTACGGGGTTTACCCCGTTTTACGTGAACGGATTAGTAAATTCGAGGGTTCCGATGACGCCACGTTTGTGTGGCCCAGGGTTTAAGGAGGGGAGGATCCCCGATGTCAGCCCTGTATCTTTGCGAAAGCACATCGATAAGTTTTTATAGACGTGCCTTAGTGTCTTACGACACGTCTGCGATGCCATGGCGGATAGCCAAGACAATCAGAAGGAGCAATCTGACCGCAAGGGGCGGCGTAACGAAAAAGTATACAAAGTAGGAGAAAGTGTTTTATTAAACGCTAAAATCTTCCTACACATGCAGTTTCCAACGTGTTGCGCAATAAACTTCGCCCCAGGTTTGTGGGGCCCTTTAAGGTACTAGCCCGAAAGGGCTTATCGTATAGCTTGGACATCCCGAAGGTGATGCGTACGCATCCAACCTTCTATGTCGGTATGCTTAAGCCATACCAGGACCCGGAGGCGGGCCCCCTCCTGGAGGGGGGTGGAAAGGCGGATAGCCGTAAGAGCCGTAAGGCACGGCAGGGCGAAGGAAGCCCGAAAGGGCTAAAATGAGACCACGAAGCTCCGCAACGGTCGTCTCGAGAGAGGCAAGCCGCCTATCGAAGCGATCAGTGGCATCCCACTCATCGCGGAGCCTCTCGTGGAGATCATGGATGCGGCTGTGTCGATCACAGCGCTCGCGAATCTCACGTCGCAATTGCGCGACCTACTCCTCCAATGCTGGATGCGGAGGGTACTCCACACTTTTATGTGGAGCGGCTGATGGCGCGACGCCATCATCGGGGTCAAACCCAGTATCTGGTGAAGTGGAAAGGTTATCCTCACTCACAGAGCTCGTGGGAGTTCAAGACTCCCCTACGGAAGGATTGCCGCGACGTCTTTGACGCTTTCGAGCGGGAGAATCCCGCTGTAGGTCAACGGCCAGAGGGGCATGAGAATCCCCTTCACTCCCAATAAGTGGGAGTTCGCCGGAGGCAGATGTGACGCTCACACTGTCCTCTGGCACCATGGTGGAGACAGGGACGCTGGTGTAGCGCGTGCGATATGGAGCACGTAATAACTCCATCGCTTTGGCTCTGGCAAATGCCAGGCGCAACGCCCTCTCCACACAAATGTCTCGACGGGAATAGCTGTCGTGCAGCTCATCGAAGCTGGGTAGAAGCTTCTCTCCATCCGCCCAAGCTCGGAACTTATTCTCTGCATCATCAGCACTTTCTCCCGGAGAAAGAACGAAAGGAACCTCGCGGAGGTTCTCAACAGGGGCACCCTGTGCCTGCCTGTCTAAGCGCTCTCGATATGAGACGCTAGTGAACTGCTTTTTTGTAAGCAGTTGCTGCCGGAGTTTCTCACGGCGTTCAAGTTTATACGGCTGTTCAGCCGCGGGGACAGGGGTATAAGACGCTAAAACAGTCCTTACCAAACGCCTGGCTCACCTTGGAAGGTCACGAGGACCATCAAAACTATAGGCCGCCCTTGGCAGGCGTTTGGGGGCGCGCAACGCAGCCCTTAGTGCCTGTGCGGCAAGTTGGGTGTCTTGAGCTGCGTCCAGCTCATTAGTGACGATCGCCTTTGGTGATTCGGACGTATCATCCGATATGGGCAGGGGTGGCGCACTGGTTAGTGCATTTTCCCCACGTGTGGGGAACGTATTAGGCTGCCTACAACGCCGTTCGGCGCTGTCGGAGCGGTTAACCGTTGGGGAGGTATCCCTAAGGGCATCCACCTCCGAGTTCTCGGAGCACTCTACATCTTCTAGAGGAGAAGCCATAGAACCACTGAAGGTGTACATATGGAGGGCCAGAGGAACTGGCGTTGGAGTTCTCCAACAAAATTTTGTTTATTGCGTAAGCAATAGTCTTGATGGGGGAGGATGTAACGGGGTTACATTCGAGTTACATTTAGTGTTGGTGTACGTGAGTACACTACGGTTGAGGTCAGTATTGACCGGTTTGAAAGGTTTCGAACCTTTGGTTATTTTAACCAATGAGGGCATGAGCCCTTGGGTGGTGGTGTGTCATCCATACACTTGTCGGTACACAGGTGTGTACATTACATTTTATCTAGGTACGAATTGGGTATATTCTACTTAGTATTACATATAGTTATATTAGTTTAAATTAATTTAGGCTAATTACATCTTAAATATATTCAGTTTACATTTCACTCTAAAGTGCAGACGCGCGACCTCGACCGGTCGCGCGTGCAGTGAGTGTCGTAGGTAAGAGGGAGCCCTCCCTTTACTTACATCCCGTAAAGGGAACACAGCCGTTAAGGCTGAGTAGTAAACCAACCCGGGAATCTTGGCCCCGAGTAGGAGAGCTCTCCTACTAAGCCCTTTATAAGGGCGTATCGGCTAAGTAGCGGTAGATACCGCTTTAAGGAAGAGTCTTCCTCTGTGCGCTAGCCGCACCGTGCGTATACGCACCGGCTACATTGGATAACACGGTGATCCGTTCATCGCGGGCGTTGAGGGCCTCCTGTAGGATGTAAGACTGATTAATTGCGGCGATCGCCTGATCGGCCGCGGCCCGATCCAGGGCAGGAGCGTTGGTGGTGCTCGCTGGGGTGTCATCCGTTATCGCTTGCATGATGGAAATGCAGAAATGCCTGATCGGGAGGGTCTGATCGCAGATGCCACGGTTGGTGGAGGATGAACGTTTGATCGCGAAGGTCATACCACTAACGGTAATGGCCTGATCGATTGGGACCTGATCGGCGGGAGATAGGGCAGATTGATGAGTGCTGATCACCCGGTCGATGATGTCATGATTGATGGGTGTGGACCACCCGACCAACGGTGGCATGATCTATGGAGGCCAACGGCATGATCGACCCTCTCCCCAACCGCTGTACGGATGGGACGAGGCGTGTCCTACAAAATTGGGCCTAATTAAGGGCCTAATTATGGGACTAATTAGGGGTCTGACTGCGGGCACAAATTGGGTACGTAATCGTGTACGATTGTGTGTACCACGGTGTATACAGTTGCGTGTACAACCGTGGTCCACATAGACAGAACATAGACGAGACACGGGGAGATGGGATGATTACATACAGGTACTCAACGAACATCGAAGGAGGACGGGTAAATCAGGTCGACTGGTCGACGGAGGACGCTGGAATGGGTGGTTCTGATTGGTGGATATTAGGTAATTGGTAGTTCTTAGGATTTAAGTGATAATAAAGTTCTCTTTTTGCGTAAGATCGAACAGATAGCTTCAGGGACGGCACCTTTGCGCCTCCCCTATTAATAAATACCTCTACGTCCCGGGAGGGAGCACTTAGTGCATTTTTGGCCCACCGTTATGCGTAGAGTGCGAGAACTCACCCTGCAACTCCGCCCGCTGTGACAGAGGTTCTTCTGTAAAGGTTTTTTGGTCTTGGGGGGCGTGATTGAGCAGTGCTCTCACCTCTCCCCGTTTGGTTACGTTTTGCTCCTAGAGTTCGGCTTCTGTATGCGCCCCACGGGAATCTAGGTGGATTAAGTGAAATTTACCCCCCTCGTAGGTCTAGGCTAGGAATACATATATTTGGGTGTTCCTTTAGCTGTTTATGACTCCGGAGGCTCCGTGATAGGGCAGTGAAGACTTCCGCTGCCTGATCTAGGGGGCCTGAAGTACCCCCTTCGCCGATCAACACCCGATCGACACTCTGCAGCTCGCGACCCGCGATCAACAACTCGCAGATTGCGCCAACTTATGCCTGAACGACTTTTAGCACTTGATCAAGCCTGATCACAGCTGATCACAGCTGATCAACTACGTTTAGCACCGGATCAAGCCTGATCAAGTTTTATCACAGCTGATCAACGTCTTTCAGTACCTGATCAAGTCTGATCAAGTATGATCACAGCTGATCAAGGACTTTTAGCACCTGCCCAACCCTGATCAATGCTGATCAAGCCTGATCACGCCTGATTCGAGCTTGATTGTACCTGATCACGCCTGATAAGCATAGGACAACCCGTTACAATCTCCCCCAATCTTTTATCAAGGAATTGCCGTGTTTACATCCCCGCCACCTGGAGAGCGACCCACGCCCAAGCCATCGGGTACAAAAGGTGAGCAGAAACACAAGCAGTCAAGGACAACCGGAGGACCCCCTTCGTTAGTCGGCAGTCCGGGCGCCGTGGTACCGCCTGATCAAGCCTCAAAAACTTTGATCAGCCGCTCCACCACAGATATTGGATAGCGAAGCGAGTCGTCATCTTGTTGGAGATGAGACGCTGTTAGAGGATGTGATGAGAATTGCGAATGGAATGAAGTTGACCCTGCCTGATGGAAATTTACTACAAGTCACGAAGATTGGTAAAGTGCGTTTGCGGAGCATTGATGACCCTGATACGATAATAGTACTACAAGAGGTGTATTTTTTGCCAAATCTGGAGCGGAACCTGATTTCGTTGGGAAAGCTGATCCTGAATGGATGAAACTTCGTGCATCGGAGTGAAAAGATGGAAGTGTGTTTACGTGGAGATTTACTGTTCACTGTGAAAGTTAATGGGTCCATTTTGACAACACACCTCACGACGACGCGGCACATTAGCCAGATCAAGACATTGGACACCAAGGCGAGCGAGCAAGTCACGAGAGCGTTGGCTGGTGAGGACTTTACGATGGATGATGCAGAATTAAATGTGGAGAATCACGTGGAAAGCGATGTGGAATCAAGAGATGAAATCGAGACAGGATGCGCAGAAGGTGCAGTTAACCGCACCACGCACATCAAGTATGGACAGCGCAAAGACGAGACGATCTGTGAAGGAAACTGAAAAGATCAAGCAGTACAAGGATTCAAACAAATTCAAGACTCAAGAGGAAGAAGGTTAAGAAGAAGTCTAGCGTGGAAGGAGCTGTACCCGCAGTACAAGGGGAATCCATAAGGAGCGTAGGTATGAAGGAGCACGCATTGGCAGTTATGCAGTATTAGGACCTGATTATGTGGGGACTAAGGCAAGATACGCAAAGGATCCGCAGAGTTAGAAAGAAGCGCACAAGAGGGACGACGCTAACAAGTGGAAAGAGGCGGAGGATACTGAATTAGAGGCGTTGCAGGACATGGATGCCTGGGAAGTAGTGACGTGTGCAGACAAGCGAGCCATACCCTCAAATGGGTATACAAGACGAAGCTGAAGGCGGACGGCACGATCGAGAGGTAGAAAGCACGGCTGGTGACACGCGGAGACAAGCAAGTTTATGGGCGTTATTTCGTGTATACATTTTCGACGGTGATGGATTTAAGCAACGTGAAGGTAGTGTTGGCGATGGCGCAAGTATGTAACGTACCGAAGATGTACCAAGCGCGTACCCGAAGACCCATACAGAGAAGAATTTCGAGATTTTTATGAAGATACCTCAAGGCATGACGATCAAGGATTAAGTTTTGCAGGATTTTGAAGTGGATTCGACTAAGTGTTTGGATTTACGATTAAAGAGAAGTTTATACGGCTTAAAGCAAGCTGGAAGCATGTGATATGATCGTTACGTAAGATACTTACTGACTTGGAGTTCTAGCAATGTATGACGGACACATGTATATTTTCAAGGAAAGTTGTTAAAGGTATTGTGATTGTTGTAGCTTGCGTTTATGCCTTATTGGTGACGGGAACGACGGTGCAACTAGTGGATAAGTTTTTCAAGAAGATTACGATACTCGAGTTAAAAGATCTCGGACCGGTGGAGAAGTTTCTCGGCATACGAATCGGTGTAAATCAAGAAAGTGGATATACGATGGAACAAGAGGCAAAGATTGATGAATTATTGACGAAGTATAACATGGAGCATGCAAATCCCGTGCAGTTACCGATCAATGATGCAAATGACGAAGGCGAAGACGACAATTTCTTGCCCAAGACAGCAGTGACAGGTGAAGAAGATTTTCCAGTCAATAGTTGAAAGTTTGCTATGGATTCGAGATGTACCAGACCAAATATTTCTTTCGCAGTTTACAAGGTTATAAGGCGCATGAACGCACCGAAACAAAGTGACTACAAGTTGGCGAAGAAGATCATAAAGTATTTGAAGGGGTCGAAGGAGCTCAAGTTACGTTTGGAGTTCAAGGCAAGGAATGAAGATAGTTCGAAGTTAGTTGGTTACACGGATGCAGATTTCGCTGGCGACAAGCAGGATAGGAAGAGTGTCAGTGGTCGCGTGGTTTTCTTGAATGGCATGGTTGTTGGATGGGCGTGTAAAAAACAAGGTGCAGTTGCGTTGTCTACAGCGGAGGCAGAGTTTGTGGCTGCTGCTGTTGGCGGCAAGGAAGTCTTAGGTTTGAAGGAGTTGTTGGAGGATATTGGATTACAAGTGGAGATGCCGATGCTGTTACGTATGGATAATCAAGCGGCTATTAGGGAGTTGGAAGATGAAGCAAATGGCGCGGCGTCCTATCATGTGGACGTAAAGCTCAAGTTTCTAAAGGATTACGTCAAGCGCGAAGCAGTGAGACCACTGCACGTGGCCAGTGATGACATGATCGCAGATCTTCAGACGAAGCCACTATGTGCAGCCGAGGTCTCACGCTTACGCAGCAAAATTGGATTGGGATGATGACAAGTACAAGTGCTTTCACGATGCTCGCTGAAGGAGTGTTGAAGTTTTACCAAGCGATGCATGTGTGCAACCTGGCATTAGGTTGCATACAAACTTCAAGTGTTGCGCGATTATTGTGGTCACTTATGCATTTATGCATTTTTTGCTACTTTAGAATTTTATCTTTATATTAAGTTTTAGGTTAGGTTCTTAAGTACGCATTTATAATTAGTATATTTTTACCTTAAAACGCACAGTTACATCCTCCCCTCGTGCGCCCCTGCTCTGATCAAGTAGGGCGCGCTTCTTTCTTAGAAACTTCCTCCCACAACGGTAAGGCAATAACGGCCGAGACTGTCATAAAGGAACTTTACACGTGCCCCCAACTCGTGTCAATTTCCGACACAGACTCACATAAAAGGACTTAATCGATCGAAGTATCTCGATTGGTGTTTTTCACCGCCTGGTAATGATTTTCCTCTGCAACATAACCCTAGCCCTGATCAGATATACCTCAATGAGACCACCTAGTTCTAGGTGAACATTGAGATCAGATCGATTGGCCACCATTCAATTGCACTGATCTAGATCGGAAGAGTAGAGCTAATCGTCTGGGCTAGTAGGAATTCAGATTCTCGTGGAAATCGACCCCACCAGCCTAATTAATAATTTATTTGCAGGCAATGCCGCAGCGGCGTCCCACTTGATCGCTTTTGATTCCCGCGGTCTATCTACGTAGATGAGATCAAAGCGCCCAGTCTAGAAATAACGCACACAGAAGGTTCGATGGTGCTGTACCCCCCCCCCCCCGCCTAAATCGAATTGGTGTACCGGTAAAGTGCAATCAACGGATATACGAATGTTCTGAGGAGACGACTTGTCGGATGAAGAAGTGGAGCACATGGATGACACTATTATTCAATCTTGGGTGGCATTGATGTGATTGACGAGACCGCCCTTGTTTGAGTGGTGTGCATTTGTTGTCAAAGTTTAGGACCAATGTGAGCGATTAACCCAATTCGTGGCATCGTCACAACCAACTGCGATGTATTCTATTTCCTACCTTCTCGTTCAGCATAGGCGTGACCAAAATCGAAATCGATACAAGAGCTGACCGTGAAAGGAAGAGCGAAAAGGATTCGTGCTAGCCAAAAAAAGCGCGGAAGACGTAACACCTGAGATTGTGAAGCAGATTGTTTTTTGGTGATTGTGTGCAGAGTTTAAGAATGAATACAAGAAATGTTGCTTCTGATCGAAATGATTGTTGCAAGAATGCTGAATCCAACAACTGTCTTCTGATGGCAATTCGCTTGGCAAGTTTACTGGCACGCAACCGCTGCACGTCTATCCTGAGAGTATGCACTTCCTCAATAACGAGGTGCGACAAGTACGGCGGACCTGTCTAATTGTTTTTCTTATTGCTCAATATTCTACGCCCAAAGCGAAATGATTTGCGAAAGTAAAATATAAATTCCTAAGTATTTTAACCAAAGTGAAAACCCTTCAACTATCGAGTTAACGTGGTCGTTATCTTATCGATAACGCTGATAGCTTGAGCTGCGGCGCCCTCCAGCAGGAACATGCAATGCTGGTCAAAAACATACACATTCGTTGAAAGGCTTTTCACTTTGGTTACAATCCTAAGGAAATTTATATTTTACTTTCGCAAATCTTTTCACGTTGGACGGGCAACGTTGTAGTTTTCAATTGCATTTTTCATCGCTGCTTGACGCGAAACTTTGCGTCCAGAAGTGCTTGTACTTACTGCTAGAGCTGTATGCGTAACCAGAGTCAAACATCTCCGCCTTGGAGCTCAAGATGTTTGCTCTATGACCGTTAGACTGCATCTAACTCGCCACTACACTGGCCACAGTCGCTTGTCCAGCGGCGACGTTCTCCGCAACAAATGTCCCGTGGTATCCTGTAGCTTCGATTCGACTCGACGTGACGGAACCATCCGAGCCGATATGACTCAAAAAGTTTTTTGCTGCCATGTCCCTTGCGTGCAACAATGCGGCATTCCGAAGCTTATTGTTCAGACAGAGCTCGGGTAATCCATACGCCGCGCGTTCCTTATTGACCGCTTTAAGCATGGCGGTATGGTAGTCCAGTTGTTTTGTATTGCTCGAGGTGTTGGTGCTGTTGGAACCAGCAGCTGCATTTGATGCACCCCAAGTAATGGCGATGGCAACGAACAAGAAAGTGGTCCTCAATATCTTCAGCAAAGACATCGCAAATTAAATCAATTCAAATGAAGCTTGGTCTTGAATTGGAAGATCGGAGTTCGAGCAGAGACTAGTGATTTGAAGAGTGAAGTCATGTATACCGCATCTATCCCTTAACACAAAAATGACGATAACGAGGTGACCCGCCTGTCTTTTAGATTGCAGATCTCATCTGTACAGGTTTAGCTCGCAACCAATAGTGAATCTTCAAAAGAAAAAAAATTTGAGTTCAGCTGGTAATTAGCCTTTCTCGAAGCTTACCAGAAAACTTCCTGCGACCATTCACCTTATCGTGGATTCAACGCCTATGCTTTCAACATTCCTAGAACCTTTCTTTTTTTTGCACGATTGTTCGTTGATAGAGATGCATTAATTAGAGCCAACATCAGCGAGTACTTGCATCAGGCGATAACTTTAAAGAGAATGATTAATCTCAAACACCTGCGTCTACTCATCATCATCTCGGTATCTTGGTTCCTGTAAATAGAAACGCCAAGCGTATCATGTGAGAAACGAGCATATAAATAGAACCAGTGTCGCGTCTGTAAAATACCCGAGGTTCTAGGTCATCGCCATAATTAATGGCATGATCTACATGCATAAGCACTGTTTCGATGCTCTCTTCGCGGTTAATATTCATAGGTACAAACGCTACCATGCTGAAATCATTGATCTATCCTTGCACAATGAATTCAACACAGATTTTAAGCACTTGTCCTTCGCGAAGTTAGCTTACGAACAGACACTTTCACGCACCACATTGCAAATTGCTGTGCTAAGAGGGCGCCACTTAGAATCGGTGGCGCTCGCGAGGTTTTCGAGAAGGTACCCTTCCGACGGATCCAAGTATCTGTGATCAGAAAACAATATGCCATTAGGCGCTTGACTGTGGTCAACCCACTGGCATGACTAAGCATACTTGGATAGCTCTTTTTCGTCAACTAAATCACATTTGGTAAGCACATTTATGTGAGGAAGTTCGAGCTGAACCATTGCTGACAGGGAGCAGAGCACACCGGATATGAATTTGGTCGGGTCAACGATAAATAAAGAGTCGATCTGCATTGGCATTTTTTCAAAACAAATACGCCATTACAATGAGTTAATACATCGTCATCTTTAGAGGAACAAATCCATTTACCAAGTAAACACAGCAAATGTTGAACCCCCAGTCTTTTAAAGAGTCGCAAAGATGCTTCATAACCGGTAGGTGAGAGTATAACTCAACCTGGCCTGGACGTTTAAGTTCAGAGAGCAGTGACAACGGAGAAATGCCTCCAAACAAAAGTACATTAAATACCTGGACAGTCAAAAATGAAATAGTCTTCATCACTGTATTCACCCAGCAAGTCTTGCAGCCAGTCCAAGTTCTGCACAAGATATCTAACACCACACAACTAGTCAAATACTTTGCTGCTTATTCTATATTCCAGGCAACTCAGCTCACTCCATGCAGTAAATAAGACCACCATTGGGTCCATATCCTAGTTCTTCCATCACGTCCTCCACACTGATCAGATCGCGAATATCTTCACAAAACGCACAAATCGTTATCTTCACTTTGTAAGCTTAATTCTACCATGGAAAGCTGTGCACCAAACGCAACGGGGTAATCAAAATGTTCTGCTGCTGGATCCAAGTTCACTACGTATGTCATGCGGCCAGATGCAGCGCAAAACTCGTGCATATTATTGCAATATGTTGACTACGTTTAAATTACCCATGGGTCAGATTACTTAACGAACAAAGAGAACAATTACTTCGCACCTTGCCCGTGCCGGCGGGTCCCATTACCATTTGACAGCAGCGCATGTTGAATAGTACTTCTATAGTAAATCGCCACAAACTTCGTTAAGTGCGAAAACGGTAGAATACGTAAAATTATACTGGGGTGTACTACTAGAAAAATATTGCTGGATGATTTCGTCACTTTATTCTTTCTGAAACCAACCAACTTGGTTAGGCCCGGGATTGAACCCGGGACCTTCCGGTCCCGCAGTGACACTCGACCACAGTCAGATTATAGAAACATATTGCTGCTGCTAACTTATAGAATAACTGGATGATTGGCATGAATGCTACTACAGTGGTAATTTTATTTTCAGACGTATTACAAGCTTTGATGAGAAGTAAACAGTGTATAGCAGCGAAAATTTCCGCCACAGAGTGAGCGGTAAAGCGAGAATCTACCCGCTTACACACTATTTACTTGCCACTGTTCATCACTTTCACAACTTCTTACTTGCTATTAAGCGTCAACGCGGGTTAATTCGCCTCATCCAATGACACTACGCTCACTCCACCCTACCGGTGGTATTCTCGAAAAATGTATCTCGACTAATGAACAGTGGCTTGCGGCGCAAACTAATTTGAGCCAATCCGCGTTTAATTTGATTCCATATTGACTATTTAATGGGTAGGTGCTACTGGCTGAAAATGATAGCTTTTTTTACTGACGATATCTACACCACGCACTTGCTTGCTTTGGATATTAAGAACTCGACGATACTCACGAGTTTCTTATACTCTAGTCTTGTTAGCTGCATTGGTATCGGAGTCGTTGAAGTAGCAGCACTAAATGCTGCGGTAGCAGTGGCGTCATTAGAAGATTTTTGACCAACACTGCTACTTGAATCTTCACCGTCGCCAGAACAGGGAACTTTAATACCAATTGCTGTCATGCTCTTGAGCATAAAGATTTTACCAAAAGTCTTGGACGACAAGTGCAGCACACAAATGGGAACGTGATGCAGTCGACAGAGCAGCGGTAGGTGACCGAAAACCAGGGTCTCAGGGTTGTTGGCAAAAACAACAACTCTCAACTCACCTTTAACTACAGCTCTAGCAACTTGGTTTATGCCTCGAACCGCGTAGTTGCGCGTAGATGGCACGTCCGCAACCTCCTTTTGTAGTCGGTCCAGTACTATATCGCGCTCCTCTTTTGACAGCTCTTCGAATTGTGGAGTTGTCCATGGTCGTACAATTTCCACCACCATCTGCGCTTTGCGCTTCTGCTGCTTCTTAGTCCTAGCGGCCTGGCTGCCTCCAGGCCGCTTGTTGAACTGCATCGCTACCTTGTCCTTGGACTTATTGTTGGTAATGTTCATTATTGACATCCGTTAAATTTTCTCCAATGACAGCACGGATGATCACGTTCAGTTTTACATTGCACAAAAAAGAGATTGCGACGAATATGGGGCGATTTTTGGGGACATCTCCCACATCGAATAGCGAGCGCGGACGCCGATACGAGATGCTACGAAGAGAAAGCGAAGAAGAAGAAAACTCGCAGCAAGTACCTGTCAATGCCGCTTCTCCTAACTCGTCCGTGACAGAAAATGAATGTGCGTTAACACCTGCCAGTGCTACGACCAGGTTGGCAAACGTGCGGAGTGACGAACGGGAGCAATCTCTACAATTTCAGCACCAGGAGGATATGGCGGATCAGGAAAAGAAAAGTTTTGAGGAATGTCATCCTACCGAAAAGGCAGAATGCGGTTCTGTATCTCCACCCTCGAACGAGATAGAGGAAGACAAGGACACACCACAGAATGATGACCTGGCCAGTGTTAGCGAGGAAGGCACAGCTACAGACCCTAATGCGATTAACGTCCGTATCTTGGATTTGAACGGAAAGTTTTTTAATATTTCATGTCAAATAGACTGGAGCGTGGCCCGTCTGAAGCAAAAGGTGTTGGAATGCACTGAAGTGGCGGTGACATCACAACGACTTATCTACCGTGGCCGAGTGCTAGAGGAAGACGCAACGCTGGAGAGCTACAAAGTTGAGGATGGACATACCATCCACTTGTTCGTGAGGGCGGCACCTACACCCGATCCCGAAATTTTGAATGCGGAGCTCAGTGCTAGTGGAAGCACTAGCGGAGGACGAGAAGACGGTATAACTGTCATTAATATCAACAATGATATCGTGTCGTCGGCTGTCTTCCCGTCGGACTCGGCTAGACGTGTTGATCCTTTGATGCTGGACTCGCCTCTAGGCAATGGCGCTCGTCGCGTGAAACTTTGGAGCTCGTTCTTACTGATTATTTACACGATGAAGGTTATGGGTCAGTTTGCACTACTGGCAAACGAACAGCAGCAGCGTGCGGCCCAACGCGAGCAGGAAACATTGGGTGCAAGTGAAACAGACCGTTCTTTTAATCGATATGACGAATATCCGCAGTATTTTACGCCTGACCCACTTATTTCCGCAGTCGAACTCATGGTTCACTGCTTTGGTGTGTATGTGGGCTGCGTTGGCTTTAAGGCAGCACATGACACGGATATACGTCCAATTCGTTTCTTTTGCCGTGGTGTGGTAGGGCTTGCTGTCCTGACAGTAACAGAGCAGATTTACACGACTGTGCAGATCTCTGAGTCTGACTTTCCCACAGAGCGCGTGCAATACGCGTACGGACAGGGGCCTACAAAAGACGATATTGTTTCGGCAAATGTTTTCCAAACCATTTTGCTTATGACCATGTGGCTTATTGCCATTCGTCACTCGTACCAGCACAAACGTGAGGTGTCAGTTTACAATCAATCTTTTGCCATTGCGGCAATGAATGCGGTGCCGCCTGTGCAGTTACCTGAAGTGGTGTAGAAAAGTGCATGATTGTTTTGTGGGAATATATATAAAGTATGGGCTAAGTACCAAAGAACTAAATCACTTCAGTTTTGTATTCTTGCCATTCTCACCATGTGACCTGTGTGCTTGATTGGATGATAAACGTCTTCAATGCTGAGCAAGATATTGGTGGTGATCGGTACGACAGGTTCAGGCAAGACAAAGCTGTCCGTGGATCTAGCCAAGGCTGTGGGTGGAGAAATTGTTAACTCGGACGCGATGCAGATGTATCGTGGACTGGACGTTGCCACAGCCAAGATCACGGAGCACGAGAAGCAAGGTATTCCACATCATCTTTTCGACGTCGTGGACCCGAGTTCTCGCTGCGATGTGTTGGAGTTCAAGCGCCTAGCGTTGAAAACCATTGCTGATATTTTAGCCAGAGGTAAAGTACCTGTTGTTGTGGGTGGTACCATGTATTATACGCAATCGATCCTCTGGAAGTCTCAGCTGCTAGACGACGTACCCATCAAAACACGAGTAGAACAGCAGCTGCAGGAACAGTTGACCCCGGAGGATTTTTACGCCCGGCTTCAAGCTGTGGACCCGGTGATGGCTGCTAGACTGCATGTCAATAACGTGCGCAGAGTGCAGCGCAGCTTGCAGGTGTTTGAGCAGACTGGTGTACCTCATAGTGAGTTGTTGGCTCAACAAGAACGGGAACAGCGCAATCTTGAGACATATTTTGATGCTTGTGCTTTCTGGGTTCATGCTAGCAAGCCGGTGTTGCGTGACCGTCTAGCCAAGCGAGTAGATACGATGCTGAGGTCTGGCCTGGTGGATGAGATTCGTGCTTTGCGTGACATTGTCAAGCAAAACCCGCCTCGGTTTGACTGTAGAGATGACGATGAAGAGTCGCAAGGCTCTGTTGGCATATTGCAAGCTATCGGATACAAGGAGTTTCAGCCGTATTTCGACGCGGTAGAGGCTTCGGACGCGACGTCGGATAACCCGGAGGCACTTGAAACCCTTTTAGAAACGTGTATTGAGCATTTGAACATTGCAACTCGCCAGTATGCTCGCCGACAGCTCTCATGGATCCGCAACAAGTTTGTGACGAAGAATATTCCTGTCTACCAAGTAGATAGCAGTGATATTTCGAAATTGGACGCGCTAGTAGCTCAGGCTGCTGTAGAAATTGCTCAGAAGTTTTTACGTGGCGAAGAGATCATATCACACCAGACTGTGCAGCAGCGAAACCCTGAAGCATTTGAGGCAGCTTCGTTAGGGGACAAGTTCCAGAAGAACTCGTGTTCTGTCTGTAATGGACGTGAGTTTACCGGTAAGAAGGAGTGGACCGAACACTTGCGCTCAAAAGGGCACAAGTTTCATCTGAAGCGGCTTCAGATTGAGCTGGAGCGAGGCGGACGTAGTGATTTGCAGGTTTGCAACAAAATCGGTCGAGAAAAAAACGAGTTGGAAAAAGAAATAGATACAGCAAATGTATTGGCAGGCTAAATTGACAGATCTGCGGTTGGCTACTCATTGCAACCAATCTTTTTTCGATGTCGTAAGTTCCGCACTAGCTCGCGGTTCAGCATCAGAAAAGCTCGGTTACTGGCAGCGCTCGTAACTTCATCATCCACATTATTAGTGTCCTCTCCGGTGACGTTCGCTTTGTTGCCTTCCCGATCACTATTCTTTCGTTTTCGAAGAACCGAGGTGACCTGAAGTTTTCCAGCCTTTTCAGCATCAAGTGTTTGTTTGAGTTTTTGAAGTGCTTCTGTGTAGCGAGGCACCAAGGTGGCCATGTGGTCCAACTGGAGTGGGTATTGTTTTATCTTGTTATTTTCAGCCTTCTCAAGCATGCGCTTGAAGCCCTTCATCTGCCCTTTCTTGACGAGCGTCACACAGCGGCCATGACGACCAGCACGAGCAGTGCGACCCACTCGATGAATGTAAGTCTTAATGAACGAAGGCATATCGTAGTTGATAACATTTGCGACATCTTCAATATCCATACCACGCGCCATTGCGTCTGAGCACACCACAGTCTCGACGCGTCCAGCCTTACAATCCGCGACCAAGGCCGATCTCTGTTTCTGAGAAAAAGTACTCGAGAACTCACGAATCGACTCTGGGTGGCTTGAGTACAATTGAAGCAAACGTGCTAGCCGATGCGTAGAATTCACACTTACCGTGAATACAATTGAGAGTGAGTCGGCAAACGCGCTCAGCAGCTCCAATAGCACTAAAGGCTTCGATCCTGTGTCACACTCAATCCAGTATTCTTCCAGACTCCTTGGTGTTGAATACATTTTTGCAGAGCCTATGTCTCCGTCATCATTTTTCTCATCTTCTGAATTGTCACCAGCGTTTTCCTTAGCATTGTCAGCCAATGGATCATCTATCCGTCCAATCTTAGTCAGCTCAGCATTACTCATACCGATCGCTGCCAACTTTCGCGGGTTGCGCGTAAGTGTGGCGGATAGCAGTACTCTGGTAAGTGGCGTACGGATACGACGCCTGTTAATGGAGTCCTGTCGCCGACATGTGACGCCAATTCCAAGGGTCAATTCGTCGTCGTCTACCACTTGGCCATAAAAGACACTAGCATAGACTTTGGCAATCCAATCTTGATACGACTGATTAAGCAGTCGATCTGCTTCATCAACGATCATGATTTGCAGATGCTGCAATGTAAAGCCTGGCGTTTGTTCCAGATGGTCCACGAGACGTCCTGGTGTGGCCACCAAGATATCCACCAAACTCATTCCTCCGTGAGTCAATGAGCGCATCTTGTCATCTGAAATTTGTCCCACGAGACTGATCTGCTCCATTGCAAAACTGTTCTGGCCAATCGCTAGCCCACACTTGAGTTGGGTATTCTTGCAGAATTGCTGCACAATCTGATGCACCTGCACGGCCAAGTCTCGACTAGGAAGCACAATGAGTGCGCGTATGCGACACACCACACGCATCAGTAGTCTTTGTACTATAGGCAATACATATGTTAACGTCTTGCCACTTCCCGTGGGTGCCGAGATGGAAATGTCCGTCACGCGATCGCTATCACTCCTGAGGATCTTGGGGATGGCCACAGCCTGTACAGGAAAGAACGAGCGGATCTTCAAATTATCCAGCGTACTACAGATCTCTGGTGCCAATTTCCATTGCTTGGCCAGCTTTTCTACACTATACTTGGCCAGGAAGCGCGCCGTCACTTCATCATCTGAGGTTGTCATGACCAACTAAAAATACATACTGTACGTACTGTAAAATAGTACTACTATGTACAATTCATAATACGACCAAATTACTATAGTACTGGTGTTAAAATGTACTGAGATAGGTGGTCACTCACATTTGCTGGACGTCAGGGCACCATTTCCACCATGACGTCGCACCACCATCGCTCCGGGCCTCTGAAGCAGAAGAATAAAAAGCACAAGACTGGTCGACATGATTCCAAGACGCTGCTTGCACGACGTTTGGGTGGAAAAGTAGAAGGCCGTCGGGTCAGCGTGCGCAGTGCTGGCTTAGGCATTGGTAGCTTCAGCTTGTCGGGGCAGAAAGCAGTCCGGTTACAGCGCCAAAAACAGATGCGGGTAAACAAGCGTGAAGAGCTGCTACTGCAACGTCGCTTTGGTCTCGGTGGCTCTTGTGGACCGCCCAAGATCGTGGCGCTCGTCGGCCTCAGTGAGCAGGGGCATTTAGCTCAAGTGCATGAGAGCATCTTGGAGGGCGCGACAGCCATAGAAGAGCCGCCTATGGATGTCGTAGGCTTACAGAACTGTACTACTGGGGTCTTCTCAAAGTCTAAACAAAAGCTCTGTGTAGTGCAGTGCGGCTGCAGTTTATTGGTAGCGTTGGACGCGGCCAAGGTCGCTGACGTGATTGTGTTTGTGTTGTCTGTGCAAAACGGAGTGAATGGAGGGTTGAGTGAGGAAGGTATTAAGATCGTGTCAGCTGTCCGTGCGCAAGGTTTACCTTCTACCGTAGGATTAATCGAAGGACTGGAGCAACACGCGATGAAAAGCCAGACCGAGTTAAAGAAGCTCGGACACAAGTTTTTTACTGCCGAATTTGGTGAACATGTCAAAGTAGTTATGGCCAATGCGCCCGGACAATTGACTCGAGTCCTCACCACATTGTCACCAAAGGTTATTCATTGGCGAGAGGCACGGTCATACATGCTGGCCACGACAGCTACGTTCGTGCCTGGCTCGGACGAGACGAACGAGCAAGGTGAACAGGTTGGCGATTTAAAAGTGAACGGATACTTGCGTGGGAAGCCTTTGTCAGTGAATCAACTGATCCACATTACAGACGTAGGGACGTTTCAGCTGAGTCACATTTCGAATGCCGTCGCACACCAAGTGCAACGAGGGAAGGTTGATGTAGACATGGGTACGAAAGCTAGTGTTGCTCGTGAGGAAGATGAAACCGTTGTGCTTGCGACGGCGAACCCTGTGCTACAGGAAGATCTACGCTTCGAAGCAGAGTACAATCCGTTTGCTGCCGACCAAACGTGGCCTACAAACGAAGAACTTGCTGAGGCTGAAGCTACTAAGCAACATGAAGCAGATACTGCAGCGACCAAGGGCGCATCTAGCTATCAGGCTGCATGGCTTGGCGGAGTAGAGGAAGGAGACGACGAGGATCGAATGAAGGAGAACGAGGATGAACAGGAGCCAGCAGTTGATCAAAAGTTCTGCAAAACCGGTGACAATGTTGACGACGATGAGGATGACGATGATATGTTCACGGTGGACGATGACGCGATCGATCAAGCTCGAAAGCAGAAGGATGAAGCAGAGAACCGGACGTTTCCGGATGAAGTGGACACTCCTGCGGACCAGCCTGCGCGCGTGCGTTTCGCGCGCTACCGTGGAATGAAATCGTTGCGTACGAGTGTATGGGACCCAAAAGAGTCGCTGCCTAGTGACTACTCTCGCCTGTTCCAGTTTGCCGATTTTGCCATGGTCCAACGTCTGGCCCTTGCGCGGGGCAAAGAGGCTGAACGTGTGATACAGCAGCAGCGACGTCACAAGGCCAAAAGCCAATTGTCACGTTCACGAACGTCGTCGATGGCGATGGAAGACGTGGACGAGGCGGTTTCTGTTGCTTCCGAAGAGTTTGGCGAATTGGGCTTTGTCCCGTCGGGTATGTTTGTGACGTTGCATATCAAGCATGTGGCCATATCAAAGCTGCAGGCTCGGATGGAAGCTGGACCACTGATCGTGGGCGCGCTCCTGAAACATGAGAACCGACTGAGTGTGCTCAATTTCTCGATCCAACGTGCTGCGTCCTTTGCAGGGGAGACACTGAAGTCCAAAGACGAGCTCTCGTTTCACTGCGGCTTTCGACGGTTCACGGGCAAACCTATTTTCAGTGACCAGAGTCTCAAAAGTGATCAGCACCTTTTCCAGCGATTTCTCCCGCCGAGTGGCTGGAGTGTAGCCACCGTCTATGGTCCCGTGACGTTTCAGCCGGCGTCGTTGCTGCTATTCAAGCCAACTGGGCAGCTTGTGGCGTCAGGCACGCTCATGAATGTCAATCCCGACCGCATTGTGCTCAAGCGCGTGATCCTCACGGGTACACCCGTCAAGGTGAAAAAACGCAAGGCTGTTGTGCGTTACATGTTTCACTCCCCGGAAGATGTGCGGTGGTTCAAGCCGGTGGAGCTCACGACGAAGCACGGGCTCACTGGCCACATCAAAGAGTCGCTCGGGACGCATGGCGACTTGAAAGCCGTTTTCAACAAACCCATTAAACAGCACGACACGGTCTGTCTCCATCTATATAAGCGCGTCTATCCTAAATTTCCAACCACGACGCCTCTGTCCAATTAGCTAGCGCGAGATCCTTTGGTCACTAGCATTACTTTCAATGCAAACGCACACACATTTGATTGATCTTTGTACCCTACTCCTGCTTTTCAAAGACTGTCAGAGGTCACTGACGCTCCCGCTTGGCAGCGGGAGCGTCGGCACTACTTAGGTCATCCCTAGTTTCTTCACGCTGACGTCGACGACGACGCCGTTGGTCCGAGGTGTTGTTTCCTTCCGTCCAGCACAAGAGACTGTCCACGACAAATCGTGCAATGTGCTCTTTCATGCCAAACCATGTTAGCAATCCTCGTAACAAACGCTTCAAGCGCTCATCACTCTCCCTCTCCGTTTCCAACGCATCACCGCTTGCATACATACGAAGGTCGTGAACGACTTGCTGCGCCATCGAGCGCAAGAAGGTGGCGCTGCGCATCCCAAAGACAGCAGTACGACTAGCAGATGTAGCACGAACGAAAAAGTCGACAAGGTCTGGGATAAAGGGTTCCACGATGCGGAGCAGTTCATTCCCCACGGCCAGACGTCGCGATTCCGGTCCATCGACGTGATTTACAACGTCAGCAGGCAACGCATGTACACGCAATAAACGACGTAGTTCCTCCACAAAATCCTGCACCCATGTGCGGAGATTTGGTCGCGTCACGCGCGGGACATCTACGCCACTAAAGAGCGCAAACCCCACATGCGCTAAAATGTGATGTAAATGAGTTGCGTCTCCAGCCATCACCCCGTAAATTGTTGAAATGGGAAGCTCATTGGTCAATCGACTCACAAAGTCCGCGAGGTTCCACGTCGTAGTCGCGTGACTACCACCGAGACCGGCTGCAAGAGAGAATGGGAAGACTACCGACGACACGAGCGGGAGACCGACGCCAGCGATGGAAATGTGAGCGCTTGCGGGGGGCAATGGACCATTGCCGTTGTTTAGAGCAACCACGGGTGTACTAGTGGACTCGGTACCGGGGTCAGAATATGCTGGAGCAGGAAGAACCGACAGCACTGCGTCACCAGTAGCCCCCGTCAGTTCGATTGGAAAGGTAGGAGTCAGGCCGGAGGACTCTACCGCTGAAGCTCTGGTCGCTCTTGGTGATACGGAGATTCTTTCACCCACCCAATTCGCAGCGCTGATGCGAGCCACTCGAATCCGTGGTCTTATGTTGGTTCCACCTTGTGCTGCCGTTCCTGCAGAGCGCGTTGTGACTTGCACAGGGTCAAGTGTCGCTTCGAGTTCATCGCTGACCGTCTCACCATCACGCGCTCTATTTGAAGCTCGAGAGGCCGATCGAAATCTCGATTGAATTCTATCACCTGCTGGGGTGCTCGTCCAATCTCCTCGTCTTGTGATCGGTTCACCCGATTGCACTGATTGCCGTACAAATGCATGACGCGCCATGCGAGCCAACAAGTCGGCGGTTTCTCCAATTGTTTGCAGTACTTCGACAGTGCGAATGATTTGACGAGCCGAGAATGAGTTACCCGCAGCTGACTCAGTAGATGACACTTCTGAACCATCTTCTGCTAGATTCGACCTTGCTGATGCAGGTGATGCTGGGCTGGGATCTGTAGTATTAGCCCCCGGAGATGCTAGCAGGGATTCGATTGCTGATGATGCTGCAAAGCTCTCAGTGTGTGTATTACTGGAAGCAGCTTGCTCATTAATTCGATCCCGTTGAGCAAGCGCCGCAGGTAAAAGACGCAGTCGTGGTCCAAAACGCTCCAAGAGCGTCAATAGCATATCCACCTGTTGCTGAAGCTCCGACATTGTGGTGTTGGTGTCTCCTTGAGATAATGCTGTGAGCTCCGCGGGAAAATCAAGAGACATATCGTTCAGCGTCGCACGCACCGACTCAAGTCGTGATTCAGTACGAGCACGTAACGCAGCTTGGCGTTCTGCACTTGTAGCGGAACGTCGTGCACTGCGTTGGCGTCCAAAGCCATCCCGAGTCCGGTGATGATGACGAAGTGCTCGTGCCGTTGCGACATCCATCTCAGCCGCACTGGTTCTGCTCGGTAGATCAGTCGAAAACGCCACGGTTCGATGTCCACTGGGTGGTGCTCCCGTCGTCGCGCCTTCGACTTCTCCTCGCATACCATTTCCACTAACTTGTGTGACAAGATTGGCAACCATTGAGCTAAAAAAAGGCATTGTGGCAATAGTAGCGCCCATGAGCACACGGCCCGGTGGCATCGAGCTCGATTGCGCCATCATTGGATCCGGTTCGTCATTATCGCGGGGAGGCGCGGGCGGAGAGCGCGTATGACGCTGACGTTGGCGTGATCTGGATCTTGAACGGAGCGATCGGTGAAACTCATCCAGCCGTGTATTGAGCGCATCAATCTCGGTCAAAGTGTCCAAGTCCCAGGCTGAACGCTGGTACGAAGCAGCACGAAGACCAGTTATCGGTGTAGCAATGTCAATGGTATGATATGGAGCTGAACCGACGAGTTGTTCGCCTTCCTCTACCTGTGGAGGAAGAGAAGAAGAGGCAGCACGCACCACCAGATGTAGCACGTGGCCATCTTCCACGGAGTACGACGCCAGTGTCTGGTCATTCTTGAGTACACGTCCACGGTAAATGAGCCGCTGCCGCGCAAGGGTAATCCCTGTTTCGAGAGCCACAAGTTCCTTTAATTGTGGGACGGACGCGGCGGCGCCGATCGTGATCGGGTACGTCTTTTGGTCCAGCGTCCGCACTTTAAGCGACAGTTGAGCACCTTCTCCAGCCACGAGCGGTTCGGCAGCAGGTTCTGGCGCTCCACTCGCTGACGGAGAAATGGCAGTCACGTCGGAAACGTCGTTCGCCCTTGTCATAGTCGATCGGCCTGTCCCGATGAGCTTGTTACAATAAATGACGAGAGGAGGTAGGAAGCGAAAGAAGTAGCAACACGTGCGTCTACTACTTGATCTGCGGGGGATCTGGTGTGTGTGTGTGTGTGTGTGTGTGCGCGTGTCTCGAGATAACCTACAGACGAGTGGAGAAAGACACACAGCACCAAGAGGCGAGAGATTGTATTACCAAAACACAAGTAAAAAACGCTTAGGTCAGTCACCCTGTTAAGTCGATATGCTCAACTTTGACAGGTCCGTCAAGTCGATCCGCTAGACCGAACGTATGGTCGGTCTTACACTGTATTTTATTTTACCTAACAGTTAGGTAACAACACATGGATGGTAAATGCTTAGTTGATGCATGCATCGAGTTGTTTATTGTAAACTCATGAGCGGTAAGAAATCACACCACTATGCGCGTAAGACCAAAGCATGTTACCAAGAACGCAGTTAAGCCGTTCTGTTTGTCCATCCGTTTCCGGATAGTCTGCAGTTGACATCTTTAACTGTGTGCCCAGCAATTGAGAACGTTACTGTTCATTGCAATTGTCGGTTCAAAGCTGGTGGCGCCATTTCTACCTATCATTATATGTATTGCTGGGACTCACACAATTAAATTGCTCACGGGGTGGTAAGTCCCTATGCCATTGCTGTCTGCGGCAATGGCAAGAAAATCGACAGGGTTGTGATGGAGCGGCTGATCAGAATTTTTGAGGTTCGATCAGGCGTTCCCACAGCGCCCGGACTGCCGACTAACGAAGGGTGTCCTCCGGTTGTCTTGTGACAGGCCTATGTCTTGCTCACCTCGTGTACCCGACGGCTTGGGCGTGGGTCGCTCTTCAGATGACCGGGACGTAGATCCGCGAGGTTCCGATGCAAGATCGAGATTAATTCGTAGCGAATCGACCGATGTGTAGATCAGGTGCGATCAGGTGTGATCAGGCTCGATCAGGCGTGATCAGGCGCAAAAAGTCGATGATCAGGATCGCCGGTCGATGATCTGGTGATGAATCGACGATATTTCAGATGATCACAGGTCGATGATCAAGATCGATGATCGATGATCAGGGGCTGATCAAGGTCGATGATCGATGATCAGGGGATGATCAGCGAAGGGGGTACTTGATCAGGTGGCGGAAGTCTTCACCACTTGATCGCCGAGCCTCTTAAGCCTAGTCAGCTAATGGAACACCCAATATACTATCTATTCCTATCTTAGACCTAAGAGGAGGTGGGTCGACCTGCACTTTCTGTGTCCAAATCGACGGATTCCACAAAAATCCACCTAGAGTTCCCGTGGGGCGCTTAGAGCAGCCGAACTACTAGGGGCCAAATGTGAAGAAATGGGGGAAGAGGTGAGAGCGCACTGCTCGATCACTTTCCCAAAAACCTTTACCAAAAGGAGCCTCTGACACAACGGGTGGAGTCGAAGCTTATTTCCCAAGAGCTCCACGTCTTCCGGTGGGCCAAAAAATGCACTAAGTGCTCCCGCCCGTACGTGAAGATTTGCGTGTGCAAAAGAAGGGAGGCGCTAAGTTAATACGCCGTCCCTAGGTTGATCTGAGTGATCGGACGCAAAAGGAGAACTTTATTACTGCATATATCCTAAAATCTACCAATTACCTAATATCAACCAATCAGAACTACCCATTCCAATGTGCTCCATCGACCAGTCAACCTGATTTCTCAGTCGTCCGTCACTTACCGTTCGGTACCCGTACCTAGTGCCGCTTCTAATCCGATGTCCCGTCCATATTCGCCACAGTTGTACCCACAGTTGTACCCACAGTTGTACCCAAAATCTACGGTACACTACACCACAGGTTCATCTAGACGATTGTTTGGAAGGTACTTTGGCATCAATGCGATGCCCAATGTCCAATTTGTCATCAAGTTCAAGGAGGATATACTCACCCTCGAATGACAGTTTGTCTGACTCAAAAGAACGTGCGTAATAGACGCTTTGGCCTTGATACGGTTGCACCCGTTACTAATCGGACAGACTACAGGCTTCGTGAAGTTTCAACTTCCACGAAATTTAATGCCACTAAAGTTTGAGCTCTCGCAAAGCAAAAAGTGACATCGGTCCCATGCGGCTTAACCTTCAGGGTGACGGACGCTTTCACATAAACCTGAACTTCCTTGAAGTCGATAATCCCGTCCGAGGCTGTAGTTCTTACATGAACCTACCAGCGCCCCTACTAGCTGTTAACGCTTTTGAACCGCTCCTTTTGATTTCGTTTACCAGCGGACTCACCCGCCCGCTGACTGGATGGTGCCGGGCGCGGTGCCATGCAATGACAGGTGCATATATTTTGTGCTCTCTCAAAGTTGTTTGATGCGCCGGTATCAAACAGTGACATCTGTCCCATGCGAGTTCACCTTCAGGGTAATTAGCGCTTTCACATAAACCTGCACTTCCTGAAATGCAATTGTCCCGTCTGGGGCTATCGTTCTCACAAGCCAAGAAATTCAGATCGGCATCGAATTCGTTCTGTTGAGGCACGAAGCTTTTACACATTAAACGCCTCGAAAGTATCGAATGAAGCTCTATGTATGCCCATGCCTATTCTCGGCATCTAGATATACAATCTTACACACACACTATTTTCTATCAATATTTTAAATGAGCAACTAGACTTGGCCATGCAAGTTGATGTGCTCATGAAGGGACAGAATTAGGTTTTGAAAATAGTTTTTTTACCGGTATCAGCCGAGAGTCTCTAAGATTCTATCTTCAAAAGCATCCAGGGAGATTCAGTATATGGCCATCTACTTAGTGTGTACTGTGATTGTAACAGGGTTACATTTGGTTACATTTGGGTATGTTGTGTACATAAGTACACTCCAGTTGAGGTCAGTATTGACCGGTCCGAAAGGTTTGGACCTATTGGTTATTTTAACCAATCAGGGCAGGAGCCCTTGGTGGAGGCGTGGCAGCCTGCCACGTGTTGGTACACAGGTGGTGTACATTATATTTGGGCTAGGTACGAATTGAGTAAGATCTACTTAGTATTACATATAGTTTACATTAGTTTAATTAAATTAGGCTAATTACATATTAAATATATATTCAGTATACATTTCACTCTAAAGACTGCTAGGCGCACGACCTCGACCGGTTGCGCGCGCAGTGAGTGTTGTAGTGAAAGGAATACCTTCCCTTAACTACCCCCTTATTAAGGGAGCCTTGTATCAAGGCGTTAGTTCATACTAAATAGTAAACCAAGGGAAACTCTTACTAAGCCTTTTTATAAGGGCTTATCGGCTACGTAGCGGCATATCGAAACTTTAGTAAAGTTTTCCTCTGTGCGCTAGCCGCACCGTGCGTGTACGAACCTGCTACAGTGATAGTCGAAGGAGGAACGAGCTCTTCAATTTTAATGTGCGGCAACAGGTGCCGCACCGTAACAACAACAACAAGCGAGATTATACAGCTTTTTACTTACCGCAACCCTTAATTAGTACGAGAGCACAAGGACATATTGGTTGCGGTTGTTTTAACACCGAAGCAATAAAAAATAGAAGAAATAGATGCGCCTATCAAACCATTAATCTGGGTCCAATTATATTAAATGACTCACTGGATGCGCATCCATGACAGGAACAAGTTTTCTGTTTCTCGTATACGGGGATACATCGGTGTTAAAGGTCTTGACCTGCAATGACACGAATATTATGGCGCCGGAGAGGCAGCAAAAGATATATACAAGATCTATCGATGATTTTGATTTGCTTCTCTGGACATCTAGCCTCGAGCATTGTCTTCATTTCAGAGCCTATGCGCTTGACCATGTGCCCAACGCGCTGAACTGTCGCATTGAGGGATGAGGAAACTCCTCGTAAGAGATCTCGTAGTGGCGCTCGGCTTGTTTTATCCCAGACAAGGACTATTTGTCGCCATACGCTGCGCTAGACACCTAACGAGACGTACCACATAGTGCTACCAGCTGTAACAGCCTAGCTGTTACGGGCCTACATTGTATTTCGTGAGGTGGAATAAAACTGTTATAATACTTAATATTATATTAAATAAAAGATTATAGTATTCATTTTTCCTAATTTTGATCCAACAAGAGACATAGCTACATAATAGATTAATGAGTAGCTAAATATATAAAAATGTAATATGCAACTGATTTAGTTGTGTAATTTAAATCCCTTTTGGAAGAATTAAATTATCTGTAGATCTTAGGAATTTATAATCCAAATCCGTTTGGAACAACATAAATGTTCTAATTAGAATAATGACAGTTCAGCTTAAATGTCATTGGTTTTCATTATGGATTTCCATTACATCTTCGATTTTCTTGATGTCTTTTTAGGCGTCGGAGGAGCAATGTTTCCCAGATTCCTGTCGTGTTTTGGCTTGAGACACATCCACTTGCGTTCGAGTCAGTATCCATGGTTGCTAGTCGATGTGAGTTTGCAGTCACGGCAAAGTACTCGAAAATTCAAACAAAACCTCATTATCGATCTAGACGCGTAATTGTTTTGGACGACTTTGGAATCATACTGAGATGTACCCCAGCTTTACTTGGTATGCAAAATAAGTGGAGTAGGGACCAGCTAAAATTTGAGCGAGTGATTTCGATATGTCAATGCTAAGAAAGCCGCAAACGTTGAAGTCATTGATCTAACTACTGCTGCCACAGCAGTAGAAGAGCCACCATCATGACAAGATCAGATACAAAAACAGAAAATGTAATAAGAAGATACATTTCGTTATTTAAACATTTCATTTTGAGCCGTTTAGGCTAAAACTATTAATTCTGCCTACGCATCTGCTGCGAAAAGCGGCAGACTAGAAGGTTTTACATATGGTCGAAACCCTCACTAATGACCTTGTGGAACGTACTTTTATGTTTCCATCGACTTCGATCAGTTTTCTATGTTAACAAAAGTGCGTCTTTTACATAGGTATTACAGCTGTCATTGTTAGGCCATCTTAATCCTTCTCAAGCTCGAAAAACCGCTTTTCGTGCGTTACGTCTAGGGCATCGTTCGTTGTCTCCACCCTTGTAAGGGAAATCTCGCTAGAGTCTTGAGCTTTTGATTGCGAAGTGCTCAAACCAAACCGGTCGGGACAAGCGTACCGAGAGTTGGTATTTTGTTGTTTACTCCAGAGTTTGACGCTTGACGCGTAGGAGCCACTTGAGTGAGGAGCTGAGCTCGAGCACTGCCAGCCTGCGGTCACACACACCCCTCACATAAAAAGGGTGTGTGACCGGAGCAAAGGGGGGGGGGTGACCGCAGGCTAACCCTAAATTTATTGCCCCGTTTGTACAACGGGGCAATAAATTTAGGGTTAGCCTTAGCATAGCTGACTCTTTTGGAAACGTTCAGCGGCAGAAGAACTCAAAATTAGTGCTCTTAAGAGAAGTAGGATTTTCCCCGATAAGCACGTGAATTCAACGTGCCGCGTGTTCCGGTACCGTGTAACCGCAGTACCCAAACATACCCTCTTCTGGGATACGCGATTCACCGTTTGGACAACCGGGTGCATCAAACATGCGGGGAAACGCAAGAATCCCTTCTTCAATGCATACATAGCAAAGCCACTCCACTTTTCCTAATGAAGAATACTTTAAGATGCGTTTGTGCAAATTCTGCACATTGTTCAAGTAGTCTTTCAGGCCATTTGTTCTTTTTATCAACAAAATCATCCACGATCGAAATCGGACTTATGCTCCCCTTTTTTTCGCGATGACTTTTGCCACCAAAACCCCGAGCCCGGAGGAATAAAAAGATAAAATATACGGACGTCTATCATTTGTATTAGGTATCAAAGATATCATCCAGGAGGTCTTCACAGTCCTCCAGGTTTCAACATCGACTAAGGTCGGGTTTATGATTACCTCATTCATCTCGGTCAAGCGTCCGTGCACTGAATTATATGCTAAACATACGGTTCCGCACATGTTGAAGGGGAATTGACCACTTTTGAGTGCCTCTGAACAGGGTATCCGCTGATCGTTTACTTAGACTCCGCGCACGCTAAGAGAGAACAGAACTTATTTGGCATTGCTTAATGAGTCGATCACCATACTCGATATCGCATTGCGATGTTGCTATAAACAACGGACTCTATTTCATAGAGGTCATTGAGAATTTTGTCAATATTCTTATGAGCAGATCTATGTTGCCTTAGCAACATCTATAACAGAGATCGTACCGCTACGAGTGGAACGTTTTTTTTTGGAGCCTCTTCTGTAACAGCCGAGCTTTCATCTTGAGTCTTAGCGTAATACGCTAAGGTCATTAACTTTAAATCAGCATCTTTCGTTTTGCCGCTACCGTTTGTTAGCTTGAAAATGTTTACATGACCAACAAGTGCCAGCTCCGATTGGCCAACCTTGTCTGATGTAATGGGACTCAGACAAGGTTGGCCAATTTTTCTTGTCGGAACACTAGGTTGTTCCAAAAAGGAAATTTGGAGTATAATTCCTTATAATCTATTGAGAACTTGAATCGGTACGCTTTGCCTAATAGAAAAGGTAATTACTTAAATACTATTAAACCAGTACAATAAGTTATATTACACTTTTGTATGCTTATTTAGATTAAGTTATACGTATTAAATCTAACCCGCTCAAATACATTTTAATCTTCCGTCTTCTTCTAATGTCAATTTTGAGTAGGACTAAATTTAGGAATCAGAGATAATTAATTTTATTTAAGATAAGATTAACTATTGAAACAGAATTCACCTACTTATATTGCGAGCTTCCTCACGGAATCAGTGTATGCCCGTTAAAACTAGCCTATCATAGAAGCAATCAATATTACTTGGTCTGGGATTTCTGTAATTTCTGATCTACAAAGTGCATTCAAAACTGATTTTTCCTGGTAATTGGAAGCCAACGTACCTTCCGCAACATAACTTCCTCGTGAAATATCCCTCCGTGTGATATAAAAAGGTGGGTGATGGAAAAATTTAATATATCTTTATGAGGCTGCCTTGAATCCTTGATCAGAGCGCAGAAGTTCAGTCGGATCGACAAATCTGCTAACGTTTTGCTCAAAATGTTACGTGAATCAAGTAACTCCCAATACCTAATAAGGGTATGCTTTATTGATCTCCCCTATAATCTGTATAGCGAAGGCACCTTAAGGTGATTGAAATCTCCAGCCAACAAAATCCGATCCCTACCTGATAAATTTTCCGTTTCCTATCCAGTATAGAATAGTTCCATTTCGGACCGTTTGACAATGGCCCAAGCACGTTTATCACCATCAATGATCCAAAGCTGTCTCCAACGACCAAAGCCCTTCTGCCACGTTTCCAAGTTTTGCATATAGTCCGGACTGACTAAAACCTCAACTAATCCTTTCTTCGCATCCGACTACCTTATTACGTGACGTCTCGTTTAGCACCTCATATATTCGTTTATTGCTGTAACCGCGGTGATGTTACAGGCTTGCACTGTAATTATTGCCGGAAGAAGCGATTCAATTCCTCCGTAATCTGTCTATGATTTCTTGTCGGGACTTTTAGCCTTGAGCATTGTTTTTTTTGTCAGGATCTATGCTCCTGATCATGTTCACCAGCGCGCTGAACTGGCGAGCTGAATAGGGGGAACTCGTCGTGAGTAGCCCCATATAAGCCTCGGCTAGGACCAGCCTAAACAAGGATTCTGTGTCGCTCCACAGCCCGCCGTTTAACAGGCTTGGACTTAAAATTTTGCGGGAAAAAGCGCGCAATAGGTAAGAAACAAATGTAAATTCGTTTCAATAATAAACCTTACATTAAATATAGTTCAATATTATTAGTATCTCTTTTAATTTTCACTAATTGACTTAAATGCTAAACGGAAGTTTAACGAGTAATATACTATAAATGGTTTAGATTTATTACGTAAAACTGAATCAAAACAACATAAAAACGTGTAATAAGTTTGCTGATCCATTTATAAAATTAAATCCCTTCTGGATTCGGTTAGGTGAACCGAATTAATTACAAATGGATTATATGAATTTATAATTCAGAAAATATCTTTTTGTAATCAACCTTAAATGTTCCAATTAAACAATGATATTTCAAATATCATTGTTCCTGTGTGTAATGGGCCTATGCAATAGTACCATTACATGGCGATGTCCAATTAAGGATTAGTGATTCCCACTAATTGTTGTGGATCACCAGGTGGCACAGACATGATCCATGTCTACACACCGACACTCACGGAGTAATCATCGATTACGTCCGCACGGAATGTTCTCTGCCTGCGACATGTCTTTGCGCACGGTGATGATTCCTGCTGGGAAACTATCTGTTGATGAAGCCGAAGTGTCATTGTGGGTACAATGTTGTTGATGTCAGCCAATCACAACGCCCCGTACGCAGAATATTCTTCGGAGAAGAATATCAAGTTCAAGTTCAAGCTTCTCCTTGAAGTTCAAGTTCAAGTGAGAATATTCCTCACGCTCAGCTTCAAGTTCAACCTGATTCAACCCAAGGTTTATTCTGCATTTGTAGGAAGATTTCATATAACCCCATAGGACTCTAGGGAGAGGTTTCAGGAGCCATAAGCTCATTTCAAGTCATTTGCAAATTTGCCGTCTTCTGATCAAGTCTCCTACTCACTCTTCTCCTCCCTCTTAGTCCCCCGAGTCGGTACACTGCCAAGTCTTCCTCTACAGCGCTAGCGTGTGTACCGTGTTATCGGGAACTTTGTAAACAGCGTCCCGTTACACTGTGTTTCGAATCCTATTACTATTGCCTCGTCACATCCTGTGTCTACTGTTCCGACAAAATATGATAAGGGCTGGCCTTCGCCGTCTCTAAATATTTACCCTTCCTGTATTTGCGGTATTGTCAAGAAACGCCTTGACCACTGCAATGAAAGAAATATGTTCACGACATCAAAAGATGAGGTTGGGCGGACGTCTAAGGGAAGGTACAGAGGAAGAGGGGAAAATATTGACGGTTCTGGCCTCGTTTGCCGATTCTTGCTACTCTTCATTAATAGTATCCTGTACCCCCCCCCGCATCCAAGTTCTAATATAGTTTATGAACCTTCATATTCATATTCTCAACAAATGAATCCCTTCATATGCCATAAACATCGAACGAAATCGTCGCACCTCCACCTCCACTATATCGTCCTTACAAATATCCTTAATACAGAATTATCGCTCTTGTGGCCGTTACCAAGACATATACACAATGTTATTGACATGTTATACTTTATCGATCGCCCCCTTCATATATAGGTCAATTTGTTTCCATATTCCCAGAGCTCATCTTCTCCAATTCCTTCGCCCACAGCTTATACGCGGGAATTAGGACGGCTTCCTCAAGATAACGTTCCATTATCACTACAATTTTCTCGTAATCCATAATTATCTCATACTAATGCTGGGAATTTCCGCGTATATGTGAACACACGTCAGATTTCTCCCCGTTTAGACCGCATTGGCCGGAGCGCAGAGTTGGAAGAAATGGTTGTTCGTCGTATCTTCATTCATTCATGCGAGATTTACTACTAACCTGCCTCACTTGTGACAAAGGACACCCGTGCTCCTACTTTTCAAATAACTGACCCATCAGTCTTCTTACTCCATTTTTCGGTATTCCTTGCTACATACTAGCACCGTTCTCTGTGAGCGCACTTTTATTACCTTTACCTTTTTTGATTCGGGGGGTGACTGAAGTTTTTCAATTATATTAATAATAATATAATACAGGCATGCGTCCTTGATTCTCTCACACTTGTGTCTTTTGTTGCAGCCAATGACGGAAACGACACCTTGTTACGAGATAAAAATTGCTCCTATCTAACTCAACTCCAGCTGTGCTACTCCTCATCCGACACCTTTGAATACTCATCATATAACTCCCTTTCCATAAAGAGAGATGTCCACATACCCATCACCGTTGTCTACCGCTAGTAGACTTCTGCACCTGTCTATTGGCTTCTCAATGGTGATTCTTGACCGTTTGGCTCACCACGCTCTCTACATCTTTTCCTATTTGGATCTCCCCATGACGCAACACAGTCGCAACTTACTGCAGGATAATGGGAGATTCGTTAGTTGATTAAAGTTCTCCTCTGAGTCTACTTTTATTTTTCGTGAATGATGGCATCATTGGTACAGCAATCCGATGTTTAATCATAAAATACTTGCATTTCTTTGCGTTCGTGAGATCAGCATCCTGAAGCTGCTTCCGCTCCTCCAAAGACAATTCAAGACTGTCTCCACCAGAAAATGCAATATTTCCAACATTATTGGGTCTCCTGTTTGTAAAATGCCTTCAATATCCATGATGGATCGTAGGCCCGTTCATCCCGGCGGGAAGTAATATATATAATTTTACCTATAAACCTCCTCCCCATAGACATGGGTCTAACAGTGAGTGGTTTCTGAACTTGGAATTTCGCATTCCCAACTTTTGCTCTCTTCTCGTGTCCTACACGAATAGCCTTAAGTACAAGACGGAAGATTAATGAATAATATACTGAAGATGTTTAACTGGTATAACTAAATCTAATCAAATATAGGAATATATGGTGCTTTGAATGATTAAATTATAAAATTAAATCCCTTTTTGATTCGATTTAAGTGTACCGAATCAAATTACCAATGGATCTATTACACCCAGTGCTCATGGAACAGGCACCAACACGCAAATCAGCCTCGAGCGACCACATGACAAACCTTTCTTGGGCCCAATTTTCGCATCCTCCTAAAGACTATGCGGAGGTCTGGCGACACTCACTCGAGCATAATGCTGCCACAAGGTATGTTTGACGCCATACTCAGTTCCCGTGTATAACCAAGCGTGCCGTTGGGTCATCTATACCATTTGTGGCGTTAATTGCATTCCAAAATGTGAAAGGTGTATTATTGCTCGTCTGGGTAGCATTAGTGTATAATAAGGTTTGTACACAGTAGCGATCCTGAACCTCTCTACTTTTGACAGCCTAGAAACACGAGCGCGAGACGACTTAAGACCATCTTCACACTACTAAACTGTAATTATAAGAATTGTTTTGTTGATATAACGATGGTGAAAAACACGTCAAAAGGGAAATGATATTCGCATAATGATGAATTCCAGCACTTAAAGGAATAAAAGTGTGGCGGCAAACGGCCAAAATGTGGCGACGAATAGCCAAAAGTGTGGCGGAAAATAGCCAAAAGTGTGGCGGCGAATATCGTTTTCTTAAATGTATTTCCAGTAACAATACAATAGAACCTGTCTAAAATAATCCTCCCCGAATTAATAACCTCAGTTAATCAATCAAATCCGCCGGTCTCACGCTTGGGCCCATAATACGTGAGTTAGTATTCCTCCGTAGTTTAATTATTAATTAAAATCAGCGGTCCCAAAACAATTTAATTTAATGTTTAAATATACAAAACAGACGAATGTCATTCTGGATACTTTGGTTGGAGCGGACCTTGCTGATGCTATCCTTCATGCGCTAGAGAGATGAACGAAATCTTTAGAATTTGCTTCCTGTTGCATCCAGAACAGTTGAAGTGTTTGAAGAAATTTTTGAGCCTCGATGGGACTGACTATCGGACGCTCCTGACTGTTGTCGTCAGCGTCGCCTTCGTCATCTGCTGCAGTTACGAGATGGTCATTGACAACATCATCGACATACGGGACATATGCAGCCTGGTCTTCTTACGGGTAGTTCAGCAGTTTGCGGATGTCCATTGGGTTGGAATAACGAAACTGGCGAATCTGCGACTCCAATTTTTCCACAACAGCCTGCTACAGGAGCTCGTTCTCGTCAACTGGGTTGGCGTTGGTTGGCTCCTACCGAATCTTGCAATGGCGGAAGCAGTTGTGGATTGTTGTGGGCTTGACATCTGTAGACCAAGCCGGCATTGCCATCTGAATGGTTTGAAGCACATTGATCTTCTCCGGCTGCTCAACCTTGTCATCTAGACGCTGCAGAAGCAGGCGGTTAAAGCTGCGACGGTAGTACGCCTTGAAGTTGCGGATGATTCCTTGGTCGCAAGGTTGAATCTTTGAGGTTGTATTTGGCGACAGGTAATGGAATGTTGAGTTGCGAAGTGTGATCCGTTGTGGAAGTTTATCAACCGGAACGTGAGCGCTGCTGTTGTCGAGAATCAACAGAACCTTTCGGTTATTCATCCGCCGCTCAAAGTCCCGAAGCCACTAGAAGATCAGTTGCTTCATACAAGCCTTCGAATTGTTCCGGTAGGTGCAACGGAAATTTTCACGGTTGACATTCTTGAAGCACCTCGGATTGGAGAACTTTCTGATGATCCAAAGTGGAAGAATCTCGCTACCATCACCGTTGCAGCAGACCGCCACAGTGATCCGCTTCTTATTCTGTTTCCGGCCCTCCAGTTGCCCCGTGGAAAGGGAATTGTCCGCCTGAAGTTTGCCTCTGTGTTAAAATACGTGATTGAACAATCATAAAAATAAGGAAGAACGTAAAGCTTACCTAAATCTGGAAGAATATGCCTGTCTCGTCCACGTTGTAGATATCCTTCCACTCGTACTTATCCAGAGTTTCACGAAGGCGTGGAAGGTTTTCATCGGTGACCTGCTGGTTCAGGATGCCACTCTCTCCAAACCGCCGGTGCGAGCGGATGTTATGGCGCTTCTTGAATGCCTCGCTCGAGCCAGCCCTTGAAAAACTTGAAAGTGCGATCATGGTCGGGATAGAACTTGTCGATCATCTGCTGGGAGGTCCCACATACGAGGTCGCCGCTGAGGTTGACACGGTCTTGATGGCTGTGGAACTGTGGTAAAGTGTTTCATAAAATTGGTACCAATTGTGGGCATTAATATGGGTGTGACAGTGGGCACAACCGGGTGCGTAATTGCGTGTACGGTTGTGTGTACCACTGTGTATATAGTGGTATGTACAACTGTGGTGTACATGGACATGACATAGACGGGACATCGTAGATGGGGCGATTACGTACTGGTACCTAACGAACAGCAACGAACAGCGACGAACGACGGATAAATCAGGTCGACTGGTCGACGGAGGACGCTGGAATGGTTAGTTCTGATTGGTGGATATTAGGTAATTGGTAGTTCTAGGGATATCTACTATATAATAACATAATTCATGTCGTCGATGCATGCGCGCTCCCGCACCTAAGCGAATAACTTGATCTAAGTATAAAATTCAATTAATTACGCGACCCGTACCTAGCCGAAATTGAACTGTACGCACGTCATGACATTATGACAAACGTATTGCAAATTTTAACAGTCGTTTTGTATGGAATTCAGTTCTTCTCGAGGTTAGGGTCGACAAACTCCCCCCACCTTCGGTTTCATTCTTCGATTTACTACTGACGAGTGGATCATTTGTCGAAAAGGTAAGGGTGTTTGCGGAAACTTGGAAAAGAAAGTTGTGTGTGTGTGTATGAAGAAGCACAAGACAAAAAAGAAGGCAGGAGACCTGAAGAGACTTACTACTTGCTAGGAGCTACGCATGCTACGCTGGTGGCTATAAAGGAGAAAAGAGAGCGTGAGATTCGTGGCGAAGTGAGTGAGAAGCCTGTGCCCGAGCGTTTTTGCTCTGGAGATCGGATCGACCTTCTTCTCCTCGAATTGGGGCTACTAAAAGTACGTACAGCTCTCTACCGGACTGATGGAAATGATGTTGTTGAAGACGGCGTGGCTCAAATACCTGAGCCATTCCTAGATGAGGAGCATGGTCTGCTCATGCGGCAGGCGATACATTCTAGGTTTCTGACGGATCACTTTCCGCTGCATGACGAACGCAGTGGGTTGGTGGAAACATGGGTAAAGGAGTGGACAACAACCAATCGTTAAGGTACGCTCATACTTCGGGGACGAAGTAGGGTTCTATTTCGGCTTTTTCGGAATGTACACCCAGTGGCTCATGCCGTTTTCAGCGGTCGGCTTATTTACTTATTTACTTGACTTTTTTCCGAGCTGTGCTGCGTACGGTCGTGGACTGTATTCTCTTTTTGTAACAAGTTGGGCCACAGCATTTTTGAAGTTTTGGAAACGTCGCGAGAGTACACTACGCCATGACTGGGACATTTCTACTCCAACGTCGATGGCTCTCGAGCCCACTCTCACAGACTTTTGCGTCGAAAAAAGATTTGACCCCGTTGACGGGTGCTACTATACCTACTTTTCGTTTAAAAACCGCGCAAAACGCTAAGCTGTAACAATATCCGCGACCATGGACGCGATGGTTGTAGTTACCTTTCTCATGGTGATTTACTGTTGGATGGAGGAATGATTTGCTGTTGCGTTTATTCATGCAACCGGGTGGGATGGCGTCTATGAATACGTGTATCTTTCGCCTTCTGTCGTCTACTCCATCGTGGTGCTGTATGTAGATGCTAAATACTCTGAGCTAGCATCCGACCTGACGCAGTATGAAAACCATCGCACTGAGAGTGATGCAAGATACAAGTTTGCATGAAAATATTTAGATCGTTATTAACTGCGTCTTTTTAGTTTGAAAATGCTCGCGTGCTGAATCTAGCGCTGTTCTACTTCGTGAATAACTTTGGCTTTCTATTCTACGTGGCGTTCAAGAATCGCGACATGGTCAAGCTAGAGCAAACTTTGAGTTTGTTGCTGATCACGCGACAGCTTTTAGGTAATCTGCAAGAAAAACTTATGCCATATATGAATAGGAGATCTTAACTAGAGACCGAAGCCGGGAATTTGGCCAAACAAACTCACGATGCTTACGCCATTTTCGACAAGGTTGATGCAGAACTCCTGTTTACTACGTACGACGGAACCTTTGATGACTACCTGAAGATGTTTGTGTAGTTTGGGTATGTTGTACAAGCCTTTAGTAACCCAATCCTCTCTTAACCTTGCTTTTCATGCAATATTGTGACACTGTAGGCAGGTGACGCTATTTGCAGCAGCATACCCTCTTGCTTCACTATGGAGTCTGTGCAACAATATCATAGAAATACGAAGTGATGGTTTCAAGCGCTGCGTGAGCTTCCGCCGAATCCATCGAATGGTATCGGTACGATGGCCCATAATCCTCTCCCCTTTTAACCAACCCGACTGACTGGCGGTATACCGGTATAAACTGAAAAAAAAACTTTTCTTTTTGTTTCAAAGTAAATGTAGATATACTGCAGTTTCAATGAAATTTCAATGATAGTTCGTCGGTACGACGGGGTACTACATAAGGTAAAGTTGCGACTTCAGTTAGGTATTGACAAGTGTCAGGTGTTTGGGGGATCTTGGGGCAGCACATTGTCTATCGCTTATGCTATTGAACATCCTGAGCAAGTGACGGAATTGGTGTTACGAGGGATTTTCCACTTGCGCAAAGAGGAGATTAACTTTTACTATCAGCAGGGAGCGAATTTTATATATCCTGATCGGTGGGAAGCATATCGTGACGCTATACCCGAAGACGAACGAGACAATTTCCTGCTTGCGTACCATAAACGTCTAACAAGTGTCGTAAAGCGTGTTATAATTGGGCCCAATAACGGGCCTTATTATA